>CM060809.1:5064375-6317500 GCA_030704555.1 Heliconius charithonia | reverse complement strand
TAAGGGATATAGCGTAGTTACCATCGACTCTCAATAATGACCACAGAAAAAAAAAAGATTATTTTCTAAATTATTCTTTTTTTTTCTACTACTACTACTTCTACTTCGTACTACTTAGTACCTCACCTGGACTGTGGACTTCAATGCCGTATTAAGTGTTAATGGTGCGAGGAAGTGCAAACAATCAATCCCATAAGTGGGAGATCAAACTCAATTATCGCATCTGCTGTAAGACACTGTCTCATTGCATCATGGAGGATATATTATTGATATATGGAATTATAGAAATAAAAAAATGAAGCATACAGGTAAGAATTCATCAAGATCGAGCCCAACTGGTCGGTCAATGGAATACGGAACAAACTCAGGTTCCGTTTCGCGCTCCGGCCCGCGCTCTGGACCACTCTCCGTGCGGGTCCTGAAATATTATACATTTATTGTTTTTTTTTGAGATTTCAATAATGGTATATGCAAAAAGTACATACTAACT
Source organism: Heliconius charithonia (assembly GCA_030704555.1). Lineage (NCBI taxonomy): Eukaryota > Metazoa > Arthropoda > Insecta > Lepidoptera > Nymphalidae > Heliconius > Heliconius charithonia. Next base: position 6,317,010 of record CM060809.1, on the reverse strand, counting down.
GTAAATATCAGTAATTAGAGTAAGTATCAATAACTTTATTTACTATTTTTAAATTTCCTTTACTTTAAGGTAATCAAAATATCATTTTCTACCTTTTTGATTTTTGTTTAATTTTGTTAATATAAGAATAGTTTTGAAGTCGGTTTTTAATTTTATATTATTTTATTTTAATTTATAAATACTTCTGAATGTTTAATTTTTATTCACTCATTACATCATACTCACCTTTCATTTTTGTAATCAACTATTCACTCATTCACTCCAAATCTTTCAACATTCTCTTCCACAAGAACTAACATGCATACAGTCCGCGAAGTCTAAGCTGAGCTTTGCACTTGTGCGATATTTGAGGGCAGTCCGATAAATACTTAGCCTATAAAAGAAAAAAAAATAAAGTGGAGATTTTTTTCTCAACATTGTCCTTTTAGTTCGATACACTTAATCTGTATGAAAAATACGTTTTCCCGAAGTCTGCAAAGTAGGCTTCCGTGGTGGCAACAACCTCATTAGTCGACATAAATTCCAGCCCGGCGAGTGACTTCTTCAGGTTTGAAAACAAAAAGAAGTCGCACAGGGACAAATCTGGAGGATATAATGGATGGGGCAGCAGTTTGTAGTCCAATTCAGCCAATTTGGCCGTGGCGACGGTGGAGCCAGTGCGTTGTTTTGGTGGAAAAGCACTTTTTTCTCCACGTTTTTTCCACAATTTTGGCGTTAATCGGTCCAATTATTCGGCATTGTAAAACCCTATGATCGTCTTGCTCTTCTCTTGATAGTTGATGTAGATCACAACTAGTGAATCCCAGATAACAGTAGGCATCAACTGTCCGGTTGATAGAGCAGACTTCGTTTTCTTCGGAGCACGTTCGCCAGTTGAAGTCCACTGATTCGACTGTTCTTTGGTCTCTGGTGTATACCAGTGGATTCATGTTTTGTCGACGATCACGAAACGATGCAAAAAACTCCTTCGGAAAACGCTTAAACAGCGTCAAACACTGCTGTGAAGTGATCTCACGGTTACGTTTGTTGTCCAGAGTGAGCAAATGCCTACTGTCTCAGCTATATCGCGCACTTTTAATTGCAACCTGCCAATACGCCATCTTGTATTTTTGTTACGTTATCTTACTTGGTATCCGTTTCCGGGAGGCCTATGCCTACCCATGAGCCACTCATCAAAAACCGACATGCGACCACGTTGAAACTCATTAAACCAATTTTGACGGTCGACATCTTTTTTTTTTTTTTGACGGTCGACATCTAAAGAGAAGAGTCACCGTATACAGGACCGTACAAAGCGCTCTTTGATTTCGGTGCCATTTTTCTTTCACAAAAGAATAGAAACACTTTTCCCATTTTCCTAAAATCCGTGGGCAAGTATGCTTTTATACGCTGTAAAAATATAACCACGAGTCCGATTCAGCTGAAAATTTGACAGTAGCAGTCTAAAGAAATACACGATAATATATTTTTCTTGTAATAGTGGCGCTATGGAGCGGCAAGTGTGACGTACTAATCGGACCACCCTCGTAGTGCAGGTGACGTCGGCTGTTAAGCGTGGCTCTTGTTTTGCTTAGCCCAAACCGGTTTATACTGCTTTCGACCTGCGCCTCTAATAATGATAGCTCCGTCGCATATTTAATTCTCAACATTTTATTTTTGTGTTCGATTTATTAAAAGTAAAAGTTAAAGTTGACACAGGGGTAAAATATACAGGGGTGCGAAGTCGGATAACCTCCACGTGTGTGCGCTTACTGTTGGCCCTTTTCGAATGCTTGCCATTCGGGGAGGACAAGCAGTATAGTGTTCCGGTGCACCCTGGGCGACGAGTAATTATTACCCACAGGATCCGTCCTTGGGTAATGATTGCTCGTCGGCTAATAATCCGACGCGGCGGTGTTCCTCCGCGTGTTCCTCTGATTAGCAGAGGACACAGTGTGAGGAACTGGGGGGGTGCGCGTGGTGTGTACTTACACTACCTCCACGCAGGCGCATTTATATGTGCCAGCGCCGACTATATCGGAACTCCACTCGTAGTTGCGGTCATGTCTCGTAATCATGAGTGGAACCGAGGGTCTTGCCTTTACCGGCCGGGCTGCGAGGAAGAAAACCTCTATAAAAAATTACCCCAACCCAAGCGGCGAAGCAGCGCGAGGGGTGCGTGGCTGATGGGATGATCAGTCGCTACTGCTGGTCCCGCCAGGGTACCGGCCGACACCCGTGGCGTATTAGGCTTATCCAAGGACAGGGGGCACTGCTTGGATGGACCGTCTTTCCCCCATACTCGTGGGATCAAGTATGGAATTGATCTAAATTTGAAAAAAAAAGATGAGGAGGGGTTTGTTGTGCCCGTAGCGGGCGGTAGCGTTAAGGACGCGAGACTAGTGGTGGAGCGGCTGGACTTGGCTAAAATCGCCTCTGTTATCAGCGGGAGGCCCAGGTCGCGCTCTGCGTCTTCACGAGGTCGTCCCCGGATGGCCTCTGAGTCTGAGGACAGTTGTGTCTCCATGGAGTCGCAAAACGCAACAACGCAAGGAGAGTGCTCCAAGTATCGAAAGAGGACCAGGAGTAAGAAGATCAACTCCGGCTCTTCCGATAATGAGGAACAGGAGAAGCCGAAGAAACTAACAACGGCAAAAAGAAAGGAGCTCCGGCTCCAAGCGGAGGAGGAAGTCGTAAGCTTGGCCGAGACGGTTCAATTAAGAGCAAACGCCAGGTTCTCAGACTTGGAGACTCCTAGGGTGGATGAGCCCCTGGTTCAAGATCTGCAGCTCCAGGTCGCCGACAGCGTAGCTATAATTAATAAAGTCGCCTGCAGATCCGGCAACCTTAAGGGCACTTTTACAAAAGCCCTTAAGGAGGCCGCTGGCGCTATTAGCACGGCCGTGGAGATCCTGGTCAGAAAAAATGCCAATGAGGAGGTCACGCAGTTGCGGGCGGAAAACAGCCGCTTAACACAAGAGCTGTCGGAACTGCGGAAAGAGGTGTCGCTGATGCGGGAGGAGCTCGAGCGTTCCAAGGCCTTGCGAGAGAGCACTGTTGAAGGGAAAAAGGAGGACGAAATGGCGAGGTCAGTAATGGTGCAGGTGGGCACATTACTGAACACGCGGCTGGCAGCGTTGGAGGACAGGCTCCTTCCGGCAAAGCCAGTTCGTCCTCCTTTGGCGGCGGATAGAAGGCGTCAGGAGGCCGTCCAAAGGGTAGAGGCAGAGAGGCCTCCCATGACGACTCTGGCAGCGCCTTCCAACCCAGGCCCGACGCAGAAGCAGGGCCCCAAGAAGAGCAAAGGCAAGAAGGGGGGAAAGAAATCCCTTCAAGCCGCACCAGCGGAGCCTCGCCCTCTGCCTCCCGCCCCGGCCGATGTGACTGAAGGCTGGAATGTGGTGGCTCACAAGGGCAAGAGGAAGGCGGCAGTAGCCCATGCCAAGCAGCCAACGCAGAAGGCGAGACCGAAGGCGGCTAAACAACGGATTCTGCGTCCACCACGATCAGCGGCGGTGACGCTGACTCTGCTGCCGCCTGCAGTGAGCAAAGAGCTCACATACCGCGACGTGATGTGCCGAATAAAGGAGGCGGTCAAGCTGGAGGATCTGGGCATTGCAGACCTGCGTCTCCGAGTCGCATCTACTGGCGCCAGGGTTCTGGAGTTACCTGGTGCCAGTTGCGGCGAAAAGGCGGATGCACTTGCCCAGCGGCTGCGCGGTGTGCTTGACACCAGTGACGTTTTGGTCGCGAGGCCGGTGAAGTGTGCCGAGCTACGGGTCAGTGGCCTCGATGACTCGGCCACTTCGGAGGAGGTAGCGCAGGCCATAAGCAGGGTGGGCGGCTGCGATGTGGCGTTGGTGAAAGTGGGGGAGATCCGGCAGGACCGAATTGGCCTCGGTACAGCGTGGGTCCGCTGCCCCGTTATAGCTGCGAAAAAGGTTAGCGGGACGCGACTTCTGGTTGGGTTCGTGTCGGCGCGAGTGCAACTGCTGCAACAGCGAGCCTTACGTTGTTTCCGCTGCCACGATACTGGCCACGTGGCAGCGAAGTGCAGCAGCGCACTCGATAGGAGCCTGCAGTGCTTCAGGTGCGGCCAAGAAGGGCACAAGCAACACCAGTGCTCGGCAGCACCTCACTGCCCTGTCTGCGAGGCGGCAGGTCAGCCTGCAGGTCACTCGGTGGGAAGCGCTGCATGCGCCAATGCCAAGAGGAGAAGGGGTGGAAGGAGGGGAGGCAGGTCAGCGGACAAGCCAAATGCCCCAGCCTGGCAGGAGGAGGTGCAACACATGGAGATCAAGTGATGGCTCTCCGTGTGTTGCAGGCGAATATAAACCACTGTGCCAGGGCCCAGGACTTATTGGTCCAAAGCCTGGCGCAGTGGTCTATTCAGGTGGCGGTTGTTGCGGAGCCTTACAGCGTTCCCGACAGAGACAATTGGGTCGCCGACAACACCGGGGTGGTAGCACTCATCACCCAGGTGGCTGCGGGCTCTCCGCCTTTCTCGCGTATTGAGAAAGGTGCGGGATGCGTTGCGGCACTTGTCGGCGACGTAGTTGTCGTCGGGGTCTACTTTTCCCCCAATCGAATTCTCGCGGAGTTCGAGGAGTTTCTCATTCGATTGGGGGAAATGTTAGAACGAGTTCGTCCGGCGGAGGTGCTAGTCGCGGGCGATCTCAACGCGAAGTCCAGCGTGTGGGGCTCCGCAACGACGGATGCACGTGGTGAGACATTGTCAGAGTGGGTAATTGACACCGGTTTGTCTGTCCTCAACCAGGGGACGAAGAACACGTGTGTGCGAAGGCTGGGCGGATCCGTCGTGGATGTAACGTTCGCGAGTCCGGCCCTAGCGCGTCGTGTTCGGGGTTGGCGAGTGCTGGATGGTGTGGAGACTCTCTCGGATCACCTTTACATCTTGTACGAGATCTCCACCCATTCAGCGGTGCAACCAACCCCTAGTTCGTCCTCGCGAGAGTACGGACCGCGGTGGCAATTGGGTCGTCTCGACAGAGAGTTGTTGGAGGAGGCCGCGATAGTGGAAACCTGGCTGCCCCAGAGCTTGGCGTCTGTAGAAGACGCCGCATCCTGGGCGCAGAGGGCGTTGACGCGTATCTGTGACGCGTCAATGCCCCGATCCAGGCGCCGCCCTCAGCGGCGACAAGTGTACTGGTGGTCGTGGGAGATCGCGCAACTGCGTTCCATCTGCGTTGACGCGAGACGCCAGTACAGCCACTATCGCAGACGGGTACAGAAGGTGCAGGAGGAGGAAGACCGACTGTACCACGTCTATGTCGAGGCGAGAACGCGACTGCAGGAGGAAATTGGTCGTGCGAGAGGCGAGTCGCACGAACAGATGATTGCGGGGATAGACCAAGACCCGTATGGCACACCTTACCGAATGGTGCTCGGTAGGTTACGGGCTTGGTCACCACCACTGACGCAGACACTCCAACCGGATATTCTCCGAGGGGTTCTGTCGTCTCTATTCCCGCAGCGGGCCAACTTTACACCACCCAATATGGCCCGTCCTGCAGCGCGTGAAGAGGAGGAAGACAATGTCGCACCACCGGTGGAGGAGGAGGAGCTCGAAGAGGCCGTACACCGATCTCGGCACAAGAGCACCGCCCCGGGCCTGGATGGCATTCCCGGCCGGGCGCTTACTCTGGCCCTGAACACACTGGGGCCCAGAGTGCGAGGACTATTCACTGCCTGTCTGGCTCAAGCCATAATTCCACAGCGGTGGAAGACAGGCAGGTTAGTCCTCATCAAGAAGAAGGGTCGCCCGGCGGATTCAGCCTCCGCCTACAGGCCCATCGTGCTCTTGAGCGAGATCGCCAAGCTCTTCGAGCGTGTTGTAGCCAGACGGCTGCAACATCACCTGGAGGAGACAGGTCCGGACCTCTCGGACCAACAGTATGGCTTCCGCAGTGGCCGTTCGACTGTGGATGCCATACTCGAGGTAAGTCCTATGCGCAGGATGCGGTTGCCCGGGGCGATGGAGTCTTGGCGGTGTCTTTAGACATCGCCAACGCTTTTAACTCCCTGCCCTGGCCGTGCATTAAGGAGGCACTTATTTACCATCGCGTGCCTCCATACCTGCGCCGCGTCATCGGGGCTTACCTGTCCGAGAGGTCTGTGACCTTTCCCGCTCCGGAGGAGGATGGGAGGAGTTCGGGTGTCAGCCGGTGTTCCACAAGGATCGGTGCTGGGTCCGATCCTCTGGAACATCGGGTACGACTGGGTGCTGCGGAGTCGCACCATGGCTGGTATCAAGGTCCTCTGCTACGCAGATGATACGCTGGTCTTGGCGCAGCAGAGGACCTACCGGGAGGCGGCGGTCCTAGCGACGGCCGGGGTGGCTGAGGTAGTCGGCCGCATTAGGCGGCTAGGGCTGGAAGTCGCCCTAAACAAGTCCGAGGCATTATACTTCCATGCTCCTCGAAAGGGCCCACCACCAGATGCCCATATCATCGTCGGTGGCGTCAATATCGACGTCAGCAGGAGCATGAAGTACCTCGGACTTGTTCTGGACGGCAGGTGGAGTTTTCGGGGCCACTTCACAACTCTGGCCCCGAAACTGTTGAAGACGGCGGCGGCCTTGGCGCGCCTTTTGCCCAACGTGGGTGGGCCGAGCGCCTCGAGCCGTCGCCTGTATACCGGAGTGGTCAGGTCGATGGCCCTCTACGGTGCTCCCGTATGGGCGGACGCCCTGGATCGGCACAACATCACCCTGCTGCGACGTGCGCAGAGAGTGATGGCCATCCGGGTGATACGGGGGTATCGGACCATCTCTGGTGAGGTGGCATGCGTGCTGGCTGGAGTCATGCCGTGGGATCTGGACGCGCTTTCTCTGGCGTCGGTATATTGCCGGCGTCGGGGCCTATCGTCTAGGGATCTGGCTAGCCAAGCACGCGCCGAGGAGGAGCGGGAAGCCGCTATGGAAATGTGGGAATCCCGGCTGGCGACACCATCTGCCGGCCGGTTGACGATCGAGGCTGTTCGTCCAGTGTTCCGCCAGTGGTTAGCGCGGCGTCATGGCGTCCTAACCTTCCGCACCACACAGGTGCTCACGGGGCATGGCTGCTTCGGGGGTTACCTGTGTCGGATCGCTGGGAGGGAGCCCGACGCTCGCTGCCACCACTGCGATGACTGCCTCGATGAGACGGCCCAGCACACGTTGGAGGTGTGCTCAGCCTGGGCGTCTCAACGTCGTGCTCTGCGCGACGTCATAGGGGACGATCTTTCCCTGCCGGCCGTGGTCAAGGCCATGGCCGGCAGTGAGACGTCGTGGGATGCGGTCTCCTCCTTCTGCGAGGCAGTGGTGCTCGAGAAGGAGTCGGCGGAGCGGGCGAGGGAGGCTTCGGCCGAACTCGCCATCCGCCGCAAGAGACCGGGTCGCCGGAGGGCGGCACACGATCGCCGCCTTCCGCCCTAACGAGCCAGAGGGCGGTCAGCTTGGGGAAGCTGACCGCCTACTAACCTGGCCCGAGTAGTCGCGCGCAGGTTGCTCCCGCGCGCTACTTCAAGCAGGCCGTCGAGGGTGCCCACACACCCTTGACTCCGCGACGTGCCTTGCAGGCTCCCGCCGCCGCGTTTCGCGGACGACTAATGCCCCGCGTCTCGCGGCCAGAGCGGTCGAGGAGGAGCACCGTGAGGTTTTAGTGGGTATGGGGACGGCCTAACATCTGCCGTCCGAGTCCCACATAACCCGCTCGAGTCCCCACTCGGGCCGGTATCCGTAAGAGGATTTCCTCACGTAAAAAAAAAAAAAAAAAAAAGGGGTAAAATATACAGTCGAAGTGATAACCTACATACAAGTGATAAGGAGGACCTTATGGAATTTGGTTAGTAATCAAAAGTTAGAAAATCTTAAAATCAAATCTGCGCAGCCATTTACAGCTACTTTAGGGCAGTCACAACTCGCCGACCGTCTTGTATCGCTGTAGATACAAACAGTACAAAATATACTTGACTTGAAAATTTAGCCTTACAGGCTTATTTATTAGCCTACAGCCTTATCATTAATATATATATTTTTTCAAATTTCAATTACCTTGAATTTTGAGATGGAGGTCTCGTAAAGGAGAGTGACCGCGGTCCAAGCGATGGTGGACCTAAGGACATCTCACTGTTACTCTGCCTTAAACTATTGGCCGCTGTAAGCAAAACACATGATTGATTGATCAATAATAAATACAAGGAAACGACATATATGTTAATTCTAATAATGTTTTTTTGGTGCTGAACTCCACCTACAACGTTCTTCTTTATTAGCATTTGGTTATCAAGATATAAGTTTAATTTTAAGTACGTATAGGTAGATTAATATCTATTATTAACTTACATATAGAATATGTATTTAAAATAATAATTACGCAATACGTTCAGAATGCGGCGGTTAGTGGGGACCGGAAGTGATTTAATTGGAACTAAGTGTCTTAACACTAGTTTCCCAGGATTACTCTGCTATGTGCGGGATACAGAGTGAAGCTAAAAAAAACTTACTTAAATCATTTGTAGACTTAGTCTCCTTGTAGGAGTTATGTCGGTTTAAGGAGGTGGTTGTGTGCGCGTTGTTTGTGAAATCACTGACCGGGCTGTGAGTTGATGTAAATCTTTCTTCTTTATTGATGTCTATCGGCCCTATAAAATAATGTAAAATATATTATAGCGATATTGTTAGTAGTAAAGTTGAATATTTTTAAAAATAATTACTAATTTATAAATTTGCATGTGCAATGCAACATCCATATTTGCATGTCAATGGACCGAATGACCAAGATCAATAGACAAAGTGTAGATTTTACTCAGCATAATTTGTACGTAGTAGGCTGTATAAGATACAATTATGCATAAACATATACACCACTCTTTCGTGGGGATAAATGTACCTATCGCTGAAAACAGTTCGATTATTCAAAAAATCAATGTTTTTAACATCCACGTCCGCAAATTAGTTCGAATAATAATCGACGCTTAACTGTACTTGTATATAGTCAATAGTATATGAAGACACGAATATATACGCAATGATACTGACTAGTGTATTTGTGCAGGTGTGTGGTGGCAGGGCGCTCTAGCGCCAGGTCGCGCAGGGACGCGCTCACTCGGGCCGGGCTCGCCGCCTCCTCGCCTGGCAGCATCAAATACATCAATTATATTGTACAATAAAAAAGTTATACTACATCCAATCCGATGCAAAAAAGTTACAAACCTACGTACACTATCCCCAACACATGGCATAACCTCGTACAAATGGTACAACCCTGAACTAGAGTGCGCGTGTTCACTTTGCGCGTAATGTAGTACATACGAAAAGTCGTGGCTGCCCGGAAGTTAAGCGCCCTAAAATATTACGCATTGTTCCCCTGGGCTAAGAATAACAAAAATACAAAAAAATCTAAAATTTAATCTGTACAGCTATATATATTAATCTTTTTTACCTTCTTTTTCTTTTTTTTGGATTCTTGTTTGTGTGTAGTTTGTCATTTCATTTGGCATATTGTACATAATACATTTGTACATATTTCAGAGCTGTTTCATATATATAACAAGCTTTTTATGTCACATTTAATTTAATGTTGTTCCTAGTTATTAGACGTAGTAATAGTGAAGACTGCATAGAAATTATATTTTTTTTGTTTGGAAAATATATAGGCCCATTACCTGTAATAGGAAAGTCCTCAGACGACAAGCTGGTGGCGGGTGGTGGTGTCCGTGTCACTATATAATAATATTTAAAAATAAGTCTCATATTTTATTACAAAGAAATAGGTTCAAATAGAGTATATTTAAATTATGAATTTACTAAGTTAATTATTCTTTGTCGGCTTTAATATTAGTAAAATAAGAGTATGTACAACTTTTTTGGCCTAGAGCGCGTAGTTAGGTTAACTAAGTAAGATATTAAAGATCACTGACTAGGTCGCTAGTTGCACTCAAAACTTTCGTATTGAAAATCATTCTACCTAAGTTACAGTACGATCGTCGAGTCGCAGCCACCCTAAAGTTAGCTGTAGATGGCTGTGCAGATTAGATTTTTGGATCTTTCTGATTTTTTAGTTTTTTCTCGAGAGAGAAATGCGCAAACAATCATAATACCCATTTTAAGAAGGCCATGATACGTCGAGCGTACTGTACAGAATGATGCATTAATTACTTACATGCTCTAGACGGTCGGAATATTTCAGTGTAGTCAGTAATATTAGGTATAACAGCACCTGAGTCTTCATCCGCTTCTGTCCCCGATGTGGACTCCTCTGCAGTCTTCTCGTCAAGCAAAGTCGGTCTATGCAGCACTTGCAATACATAAGATTATTTAAATTACACAAAGTATTTTTACAATTTATTTGAATATCCATAAAAAAAATTAAAAAATATTCTTTTGGCTTCACGTTGTCTTGCTTTGTGGTATTCTGAGGCAGTGTTCAGAGGCAGAATTCAACGCCGCGTTTGCCTCGTTACCAGAGCGAGAAATATTAAATATTTAATTTCCTCAAGTGAGAATCGAACCCACAAAAGAGCACAGTTGTGTTCTCGTTCATTTTAATTAATATTTATAAATAAAATTCTATAGAACAGTTGCCCTATAGAATTTGTGCCCTAAATAGTAGTAGAAATAATGTTGTTAAAAAAAAAATCATAAATAAGATCATGTTATTTTTGGCTTTCCAATTTATCGTGTAGATAGAAGGACTCTAGTGTTAAAACACTCCTTTCTCTAATTTCCATACAATTTACGAGACCTAATATGTGTTGAATGATGGAACTCAATGGCATGCTTTGTGTTCAGAGCGAGGTAACGAAAATAATATAAATATTATCAATTTCCTCTCAAGGAAATCACACACAAACCACTACGTTAACAGCTGGACACTGTCACTGAAACAAAATATTACTGAGTAATTAAATAACATCCATTTAGATAACTTCTGAGCCCAGTCGTGGCGCAGGGACACAAAGTGTAAATGTTAATGCGGTTGGTTGTGGGTTCGATTCATTCATAATCAATATTTCATTTCCTCGAGGTCCCCCTCGAGGAAATGAAATATTTATTTCTATTTCTTCACTCTGGTGTCATGTCTCAACCCGCTATGTATCCAGAATTCGGCGGAAATTGGGGAGGTGGGTGTGACTTAACACTAGGTTCCCGCTACCTACCCTGCTGTGTGCGAGACACAGCGTGAAGCTGATTTATTTTTACTAAGATAACTAGAAGGGGTTTTTGTCGTAAAATGCTATCCAAATAAGTAATTTAAAAAAAATTTAAATTTTTTGTAAATTTTAATATTTATTAAGGTGCTTAACCAACCTTCTTTTGGTGGTTTTTCTTTCGAGAAACTTTTACGAACTGAATGACCCTTTTGAAAGGGTGACAGATCTCTGACTAGAGTAGGCGCTGCGGGCGGCGGTCCTCCAAATGGATGCACTTTATTTAGATCCACAACAGACAACACTACATATGTTGAATGAAAAGATCCTGCAATCTGTAAATAAATACTTGTATAAAAGATAAATGTATATCATCTGCAAGCCTACATCTTCTCTTTAAAAATTACTATCTGTTTATACATTTTTTGACATCATTTTTTTCACTATAACCAAAGAAAGTAAATACATAATGTAAAAATATAACATAAAAAACACAACCAATGGCTGAAAAAATTAAATCACTTTTACTTATATCTACTATTTGAAATTAAAAATGTTTACTTAACACATTATATATTTATCTAAGTACAGTAGTACAGAATCTAATGTAAATCCAACAGTTATCAGTTCAATTGCCACTCTGGGTAACGGATTATTTTCACTTCCTTGCTCTGGTAGCAAGATAAAAAAGTGGTGTAGAGTTGCGCTTATAAGATACAATATTTCAAATATGAGGCGAAAAATAATGAAATAACATCATATGTGGGATACATCACAAAGCTAGAATGAAATAAAATTAACACAACTTACAAGCTGTGTTTGAGCCACCGTGATGTCATGAATCTGGCCCCAGTGGGCATTAACTGTGTCAAGTACACGAGCTGGCTCCCAACCAATCACATGCAAGCCATCATTGCCACAACCAAGCAAGGTGGTGCCATCATCACTAAATGTCATATGTCTGAAAAAATATTTTCCTTTAATTTTTTTATTCTATATGACATTAAAAAAGCAAGCATTCCTTAATTTTTTTTATTTATATATTTTGGTCATTCATTAATTTTACTTGGTTACACTGAGCTTATTATCAGAGCATATGAAATTATGGAACAATATTATGAAAAGTACATTAGCATCCAATAAATTTACTATGTGTGTACTGAGACATCTCATTATAGGTGTAGGTAGTCAAAGTAGTGCCTGAGATTGTGCATTTCAAACATATATTAATGATTTCTAGCTCTTTATAATGACGTGCGACAAATGAAATGTATTTATTGATCTAGAATATCCTACACCATATCAACAAGTGTTTATCTAATTCTACTGTCTACACTATCTATATAAAATAAATTATATATTTTTTTTTATTGTATATCTTAACAAAGAGTACTCTATTCCATTAACATTTTTGTAGAAAGATGTTTCTAGTTTAGTAACATTGAATATGCTATAAAAGCTTTCAGTATTTTTGTATATAAATATGACATTCATAAAATATTTGTGTGAAACTGGCATGCACTATTTTTACTGGCAATATATATCAAAGCATAGTACCTTATGGATGTGTTGTCCTTTTCAAATTTGGACACCAGTTGAAATTTTTCCATATCCCAAAAGTTAACTGTTCTGTCAGTACCACAGCTAGCCAGAAGAAACTCATGTGGATGAAACTTGACACATGTAACTGCTGATGTATGTTCTACAAATTCTTGTAACACTTTTCCAACACGTACATCCCACACTTTTACTATACCTGGTGATAATAAAGTTAATTACTGCCAAAATTTACAGTGCCACGATGGCCTTAGACCATATGTAGAAAATAATGAATCAATAATTCAATTATAATTTCTACCAATTTTACTTACCATCTTCACATGCTGATGCAATCCATTGACCATCTGGACTAAACTGAAGACTATTGACAGCAAGCTGATGACTTGAATATGTGACAATGCAACCGCGTTTTCTAGTATCCCACAATTTTATATTACTGTCACACGAACCAGTGGTTAAATAATCACCATAAGGATGAAAGTCCATACATTTAATAGCTCCCTTGTGTCCTGTGAATGTCCTTAACAATTTAGCTGCTTCTAAATCCCATATTTTTAGAGCACCTGTTTGGGAACCAGCACAAACTAAGTCTTCAGAGTGACCAAAACATACACATTCTACAGGAGTTGTGTGCCCACTTAAACTCTGTAACAATAAAAAATATATTTTGTTTAAAAGATGTAAACAAATAAAAGTTTGTAATTTCCAAAGTAAAAAAAATAATAATATCAAAAATATTATGTATTTTTCCTTACCATCAGACAACCTTTCCTTCCAATTGCCCATAAATTGACTTTTTTATCGTCGCCTCCTGTGGCCAATACTTGATTTGATTTATGTCCCATAGCCAAGCAGTTGACATTTGCCTTGTGAGCCACAAACTCTTCTGCAACATAATAGTTTATTTATATAAACCACTATCAATTTACCTAATAATCATTTTCTAAAATAATACGTACGTAATTTCCATGATCTTCGTATAGTTTCCATTTTAATTAAAACATTCCATATATGGCATATGTAACCTTAATGAGTATTAATATGAAATGTAAAAAATATTGAAAGTTATTATTACATATTAGCTTTTAAATTATTTGATATCAATTTGAATAGCACAACAATTTAGGATTTTTAAAGTAGCACTTAATTTTACTGACAATAAGTTAATGATGTATTGAATTGTATTGTTTGATTTTGATTTTGATATTTTTCTTATTTAGTCCACAGACGTAAAATATTCACCATAGATACATAAGAAAATTATAAATATTTTTAAATATGTACCTATATAAACTGTTGCCATACTCAGGAAAGCAAAGCAGCAAATACACACAATAAAAAACAGTAGTACAAATAGTTAAACAATTAAAACGAATATTTGTAGCTCTATAAAGAAAATAATGTTAAATTGAAAAGTTCTAACCAAAATATTATTAATTTTATTACACATTGTAAAAATGTGGCATCTAGTCTAAAAACGTTTCTATTGATCTATAATATACCAAAAATGTCATTAAATTCGTTGATTAAAATAATAATTACCATAAATTTTCAAGTAAGCAGTTTAATTTTTTTTATGAAAATTGATTTAAACGCGTATTTTATATAATCGATTCTTAAAAAAATCGATTATTTATTGGTTCATTGAAAAAGACTAACTTTACTATTGACGAATTGACAATGACAAATGATAATAAACGTTGGACGACTGATAGTTTATAGGAATAATATGATACTACGTTTGTACTTTTTATTTATGTTAATATAAATTTAGTTATAGAATGAATCGAGTTATTAGAACACTATCATTATTTACTAAATATAGAAATAGTCAGCAACATTTTGTCACGTATATACAAGGTCAAGAGCCTCAACCAAAAATTAGAGAGTTTTTATTATATAGATCATCAAGGAATGGTATGCAACCTTTTACTTTGATTTTATTTAAAAAAAAAAAGAAAATTGTAAAATGCTGTTTTAACCTCACAAATCTTTAAGTGTTCTTTGTAATTATTTTATTACTAGTAATTGGCTTTCGTAATGATAATTCATTCTCAACATTCAACTTAATTAATAAAGACGTTGAAATGTAGGGGCCAGTCATGGCGCAAAGACAAGCGACAGGTTGTGGGTTCGACTCATTCGAGGAAGTAAAATATTTAATAGTTTTATAGTTTCCTCGCTCTCATAACAGAAAGCCAGTATTTTTTTATGTTATTACTTACATTACCTGTATATAATATTTTCAAAACTTTTGAAAGACTCAATTTAATAGTCCTAGTTGAGGTGTACAGAGTTTCTATAAATTTACTCCTTACCATCTTTAAAAAAATTCTTGTGGTTACTTACGAACAATTGTTCCCCAAGGACCACAGTTTATTGATAATAATATTTTAATATAGTTTGTGGCAAATTTCAGTTATTTTTAGATGATTCTAAAATGAAAAATTTCACATCATGTTTTAAAGAGAAAAAGTTTCTAGAGTTCTTCTTTAAAAGGATAAAATAAACAAAACTGGTAGATATCAAGATGAATTTCCTTTCATATCTCTTTGTGGTAAAGAAAGAAATTACATAAGATGTGATGATGTACCTATTGTTTATACTCATATAATAACTAAAGAAAATTCTAAAATAGATTTTTTAACATTTGGATATGCAAATGATTTGTTGATATCACAGTTTGAACCTGAAAAAGTTTACATGGTTCCTGAAACTGGTAGAGTGTACCATCCAGCTGATGAAAAGTATGGAGGTATTGGTTTAGTGAGATCAAAACTAGCTATAGAGATAAGTAAAAATTTTATTTTTAAAAATGGTGAGAGTGATGCACCAACAAATTTTATGTGGAAAAATAAAAATTATGAATTGAACCAGACTTGGTTTTCTCAGATGGTTAAAAAACACAACATTAAAATTAAGGCTGTAACTGATTAAACAAGAAGTATCATTTTATTATCACAATGAAATATATGTCAGTAATTCTTAATACTTGGTTTTTTAATCTACATAATAAAGATGCAATTAGTGAATTGTTATTGGTAAATATTGCAAACAAATCCCATACACAAGATTTTGACAATATGTTATCACTATTAAAAAAAGATCACTTGTAATTTTGTATTTATTTATATTTATTATAATTACCTGAAATATATAAATAGAAACAATTTTGTTTATTTTTAATAATTTGTATTATATAATAACCTAGTATAGTTTCTCATTTTTATACATTGCAGAATACATACTACTTATATTAATGTCACTGCTAAACAATAAAAAAAACACTTTAGAAGATAATGAATATTTTTTTTATTTATCCTTATTTCTATTTGATTATTTTCAATTAAGCACTTTTAAAAAGCACTGTTGCAAATATTCATAAAGTAACAATCATCTAATTGAACATCTATTAAACCTCAATATCATGAATTTGTATCTTACTGAATTCAGCATCAGTTTTCTTTACAATAATAAAATAAAAGGATCACCAAGTTTATAAAAAAATGTTAAGGATACTTTGGAATAAACCTTGTACAAAGGATGTATAATGGATGCTAGGTATTGTGTTTAAGTTTGAAGTCTATGTTGTGTAAAATCTTTACGATAATCTTTAAGATTTTTAGTACTTGGTCATTAAACCTTACTTTTATAAGACACTAAAGTTAGTTATATAACAAAAATTGAATATGGGACTAGAGAAATAATCAAGTATTTTTTGCAAAATCATAAAGTACCAGACAATTTACAGCTGTTTTATAAAATTCAATTAGTAGCATATACATATATATTTTTGCATCTTATAAGAAAAAAATATAATTAGATTTTTTAGTGTAAGTTTGGTATTATCTTAAAACAGAACTAATTTATAAATTTTATATTTTTGCAGTATTCAGGATTTTATTTTTGCCAACTTCTTTGCCACATTGCAAAATGATTGTTTCACAGTATATGTTAAATTAAATATATTGAAATAAAATTTATTTTACACTTTATAATTGTATCACAGATTACACATATGGCTAGGTGGATTTTCTATTGCAGTAATAAACAAAAAATATTATTATGAAGTATCTCCTTTTGAAAAAGATTGATAAGTTCCAGGTTGTACCCATGATATTCCATGTGAACTTTCTTTTCCATTAGATGTGTTTAACATAACATTTTTGGCAGGTTCATGAATGTTTGGGTCATAAGGCTTAAAAATGATGTAATGTTTATCTTCAGTGGGTGGGTCATCATATACATGTTCAACACTTTGAGCTATACTTTCTTTTACTTTTTCTATAAATAATTTTCTATTAGTTTGTATCTGAAATAGACAATATTTGGATTATAATCTGTTATTGAGATTGTATAATATCCTTATGTAGTTTTATAGCATATTTGAAAATTGTCACTGCATACAAATAACCATAACCATTCGGTCGTGTAAACTCATAACTTTAAAAAACCACAGATATTGAACTTAATTCTCAACTCCCTCAAAATTTGTACAAAAGTGTATATTTTAAAAAGATTTTTTGAATACTTATGCAACTGTACCCTACTTGCATGGATTGTTGTTCTTTTCTTTACTTTACTGAAAGTAAACAGAGAAGGATACAGAGTATTGTATTCTACTTACAGCAGTGAGAGGGAGTCTACTGTCAAGACATCTGATTGCTACTATGTTTTTTGTTTATTGTGATTTAAAGATAAATCAATTATGTAAAAATTATCAAAATTTTTAACCAAAGATTTTTTTAATGTGAAAAAGATGAATACATGGACTGATAAACACATTACTCTTGTTTTGCATTGCTGACTGTGCAATGTACTACTCCTAATGAAATGATATCTTCAATGCTGATATTATTATTTACTTTATGGATTTTTATTTTATTACTTACAATGAAGATGCATCATTATTTGCAGGTACTTTAATATTAAGATTATAAAATATCCAATGCAGATATTTAAGTATTTGCCAAATATGATTTTCCTTTCTATCCCATTGTGGAAATACCTCAGTAAGGCTTAAAACTCCTGATGAATAATCTATGGCTGGATGAAATACTTGAGAATTAAAAGTAATTTTCTGAAAAAAAAAGTATAAAAAGATTTTATTTTTTAAACAATTAATATAATGTTTAAAATCTAAGCACACTTACAGGTACAGTGTCATCTGGGAATTTTTCAGGTAAAGAAAGAGTGAATCTGAATACACCTCCTCCATATGTACCGGATCTTACAAATATTACACCATACCATACTAAAAATGATTAAAGTTGCTACAATGTATAGAAACTTCAGAATATTATTAATTTAAATTTAATATAATAATTACTACTACTTACAAAATGAATTATCATGTGATGGTATGACATAAATTCCAGGTAAGTTTTCTGTTTGCAGCATTCGACTGTAATATTAATTCATACATAATTGAGGTAAACTAAGCAATACAAGTTAAATTTCATGTATAAAATTCATTATATTAATATATGAATTAAACTTACTATTCAGCCATAATAACATATTCTTGATGAAACATAGAATAACCTCCTTCTTTCATTTTAATAATATTTATTATTTAATTTTATTTTGATTTTAATAAAGGATTACACAGTTCACTTTCTATTCTAAGATGTCAAAGTGACTTATAAAACAAAGCAGGGTTGGCAAGGAATAAGGATACATGGATACACACATCGATGCATCGAGTTCCTTCGGTGCTTACATTATTAAATTATGAATCGATTCAGTGAATCGAATCAAAACTTATTGAAACTTTCGAAACATATACTAAATTTTACAGATGAGTTTATAAAAAACGTCAAATTGATTATAACAAGTCAATAAAGTACTGTATAAACTGTGTCACCTCAGGTTGATTTAAAATATTTGAACTTCACTTCATCTCAAGATGATGATGATGATGACGTATGAATTTCTATTTCTTACATGTTGGTGCTTGCGGAAGCTCGACAAACCTTCACACACAATCGTATAAACGGACTATTAAATCAAAGTCAATGCTGTATTAGGAATAATCATTTATAATTAAGAGTTGACTATAATGATGTGGAATAATATTTAATAAATGACATGGTTTCAAAAAAATATCAATGTTTTGAACTGATGACCTGGTCGATTTTGTACAACAATATTATCAATAAGTATTTTGTTTAGTCGGCCGGTTTGTCAATATGATTGTGGAATTCTAGAAATTCTGTTTTTGTCACGACATTATCGGGGGTAAGCAGGGTTATTGTCAATAATATTGTCGTATGTGTGCTCGCGGCAATATTTTAGTTGAAAAAAAAGAGTTCAGAGAAGACAGACGCTTATACTTTTTATTATCTAACGATGGATGACTAAAACAGTATAAATAGCGAAAATAATGTTTATATTAAATTACTACTCACACGGAAATACAATATTTAATAGAGTTTATTTAAACAAGGAATACTTACCCAGAGATATGAATACATCTATTGAAGCATATCGCGATAAAGTAAAAAATAGTGCGTTACAAAAACGCTAGATATTTATTAAATATATATATTGTTAGAAATCGGAATGGTTAACGTTTTTAAAAAAAAACACTATATAAACACATGTCGGGCCGAAACCGAAACTATAGCCGATTTTTGGACGAAACCAAATCGAAACCGTATCTTCGGTCTGTCTGTACTGAATGGAAAAATAAAACGTTCTGTATCCATGATTGGGAATCAAAAAATCTATTTCAATTCATTATTAATCCAAAAATTAAAGTACTGTATAAAAGAGAGAGCACTTTCTCGATTTTTACGGAAAAATTAACTAGCAGCGACATCTAGAAATTGAATCCGAACTAATACACTGACAGTAAACATACTTAATAACTATAATTTTAAGGCAGATGCCTGATTGTATGATTTTGTTATTATGTATGATTATTTCATTTATTTCCTTTTTGAAATATATAGATAAAAACAACAGAGATTACTACCATTTTTTATTATATAATATTTGTTTGTTAAAATATATTGGACAACGTGATACAAAAGGATTAGGCATTTTGAAGTCAGTTAAAAAAACATAAAATAGCGTCTTTTTGCAACACAACTAAACAATACCTAATACAGCATCTTTTAAAATATTGAGCAACACTATTTTGGAGTAGTATTTAGTAGTAGTAGAGTATAAAAATCAAAATAGCATTATTTTTTGTAAATAATGAAGAAATTAACAAAAACCCGTACGCAAGAGAGTAGACATCTTTTTGCATAATTTTATTCTCTTGCCACTTTGCCAGCATTCAGTTGCCAGAGTAAACAATGATTTTAAAAAATTGTTTTGGATTCAAATAATAGATGGCGTTTTAAAAGATTGAAAACCATAACTAGGTATAAGGACACATACTCTATAGAAATAACGATCTCATCCGGACTTCCTGGTTTAACCTGCGAAACGTTGAATTGAATTATATGATGTTTTTAATTATTTTTTGTTTAAGCAAATCTAAATATATTTCTTTTAATTTTGTCGTAGCTTGCAACATTACTAACATGTTTTTCACATTTAACTATTGTTTTAACTTATTTACACTGATGAACGTTTTCATACAACAATAACAGATTATATAAAAAATTAAATCATGGCTTCGTTTTAATTTTGTCATATACATATAATCTATAATATAATAAATAAAGGTGAATGCCCCTTGAAATGCCTCTAGAATTCCGCGTAAAATGGGTGACGGTAGTGTCTTGATGGGATAGGTGTCTTAACACTAGGTTTCTAAGTTCTATCTGCCTATAGTGCTCAGAGCGTGCTAACAAAAAAGAATCCTAGTTTTTCATCATAATTCATCCACTTCCTTTTTTTTCACGATGAGTTAGTTTTTCTATTTTCAACTTAGAAATAAACTCCCACAATTACCCTTGTTCACTTTGTGGAATATATATGGTTCTATTACATCTCTATTTTCAATAGTTAAATTACGATAGTGTATATAAAAGTGTTATTAAGTAAGTACGTTGGAAAAATACTTGATTTACATTATGGTATATATCTCCATGATTGTTTTGTTTATCTGTAGATTATTAGCATAAAATATTTTATAGTTTTATTATTGTTCTTCCATTGAAAGTAAAGTTTTGTCTTACAAGAACCAGTTATAGATAATTCAAATCAATGGCAATAAAATTGTAACTGAGAAAGAATTGATGATTATATAAAAAAATATCGTGCATAAACACTTTAGATTTATCTCTATCATTGATTAATAGTTTAAGGAGTGTGATGAAATCGAATCTAGTGATAGGTCTAAAAATTACATGGAGGTCTCCAAGCATTTTGTCTCAAAGTCAATCGTTTGAAAACTATCTACTTCGAATGTGATAAAATTTGTATAACCGAAATTCGAACATAAACTTTAAAAAAGTTATAAACTATTCTCTTGAGAAAAGTATTTGTCAGTAAGTTACATAATAATTAAATTATTTAAATAATATAATATAATATATATAATATATAAAAAGTAAATTCACATTATATTAACGTAGAAATAACAATTGAGTACTTCATATGCTGAAACTAATATCGCTTTATCTAACCAAATGGAGATTATATATTTATTAATTTAAAAAATATCAAATATACATATATGAAATAATATATATAACATAACTCTAGAATTTTAATGCACAAGCGTTACGTATAGTCAGATCCATCTCAATTAGATAACGTATTGAATAAATATTATATTTAAATAATTTTATAGGTATTTTATTATTAACAAATAATAATAATAAAACATTAACTAATTACATTACGAAATTTTCATATAAATTCGCCATATTGATTTTTTAGACGTAGATACGTATTATATAGAGATGGGCTTATATCGCAAAGGGCAACTGATGATCCCGAGATTAGCCGACAAGCGCTCTCTATTAGCTGGGATTATCCCGCACGTGTCTACTAATTGATGAAGTCTCGTCTCTCGATACTTAGTGATGGTACCTGGTTTAATTAATGCGTCACTATTGCGTTAATAATGCACTGGAAAAGTTGTATGTTTATAATATAAATACATTCGTTATTGATTTATCACCGGTACCGTAGCAAGATACTTAAGTAAATAAATTTTGGCATAAATTTGAATAAAAGATTTAACAATAATTTTGCTTACGAGGCATAACAAAGAAAACTTTATAAATATTAGGCGCAGGAAGGGAGGGGGAGCATGGGGGGTGTCCGTGCCAGGCCCAAGATAGCTGGTGCCAGACCATTACATTTATTTATACCTAGCGTGAAAATATTTGCGCAATATGGATACACCTGACTACAAACAATGTTTGTGGGCGAGATATTCTTATCGCCTTCGTCTAAGTCGTACAAAATGTGTTTTAACTGGTTTAATTTACTTTTTAAGTTTTATAATAAAAATCTAGTTTATCAGAAGTTAGCTGTTATCTTCTTCCTGTTGATTATTTCATAGTTATATAATATTTGTACTGAGTATACAGATTACAAATATAAGTACATAGAAATGACTAAGACCTAATTTAATTTAAAGAATCTATTTTTATTCTAAGAATTAAGTAGATATTATTTAGCTTTCCTCGAATGGGTATCGAACTCACAAACTATCTTTACAGTCACACGCTTAAGCCCCGTGCCATGACTGTCCTCAATTAGTCAATTAGGTAGGTACATGTTTAATTATATCCACCTACTTCCTACGATTTTATTCAATGTGTTTTTTACTATCAACAAACATTCAATAATGTTTTATGTAGTAATCTACATGTTTTACGACTGGCATTTGTTCGAAGAAAACAGACATTAATTCGAGGAAACATATGGATGAGATGGCGCTACTCGCTTTCAAAGTGCCGCAGCAGCGCGTTCGACTATAAAGTGAGTTATTTGATGTACGCTCTGCAGTCGTGTCGATTAGGCCTGCTGGATAAACAAACAGATTAATTTAGATCTGAGTCGCTATAATATATGTGTGATACTTTAATGTATTTAGAAAAAACATAATTAGAGCAAATTAATTAATATAATTCGAGAGTCTGTAACATATAATATAATTTTGAGTATCTAAATAGATCTGCTTAGTATTTTTATCTTAACTTTAGGAGGGATGCTCAATCCCTCAAAAACATGTTTTTTGGTCTTACATATTACTCTTTGAATCATTCCATTTTACTGATAATCTTTTTTTTACATGTATTGTAAATTTGGATTTTAATTCATTCTTTTACCGTGCATCTTGGGTCTCTCGAGTAAAGAAGGAATGGAAGTTTCCTAATAAGGAACGTAGTGTCTTAACACTAGGTTCCATCTTCCTACTCTGCTATGTGCGGGATATAACTGTTAAACAAAAAGAAAAACATCTTGAATCTCCACTTGATTCCGTTACAACTTACTTAATTATTTTAATTACAACAATATTTAAACTATTATAAACAACATTATTGCTATAGATAAAAATAAATCCCTAATGTATTTGTATTTTGTATATAGTTGTAGTACCTGCTAACTGATGAAGATAGTTCGATAATTTGTGAAAATTATAATAGTTTAAAAAACATAATTAAGAATTACATTCGTAGATATAGAACCTCTTAACTTTAAAAACGAGTAGATCAAATATTTATGTGTACATATGTCACAATCAAACAAAACAAATCTCTAACACTAAGCTCTAATTGGAATTTGTGACAACTGACAGCGACGTACAAAATATATGAATAGACTTTGTTAACTAGGTTGCTGTAAAACCAAAAGTTATCCTGAGTTTCAGTTAGGTAACTTCAAGGTTTATTATACTCTATGATAATATTTTATGAAAAATTGCTTGTTATAAAAAATGCAATTTAGTTCAAGCTAAAGTACAAAACCTAATGAATATTAAAATCATGTTTAGGGTTTCGTATCTCAAAAGGTAAAAACGGAACCCGTATTTGATCACTTTGTTCTCTCGATTTATCTCGTATCTCGTAGAGATATCAAGTTGAAGTTAATATCGAATATTCAAGTCGATGGTCCCTTGAAGCACAGAAAAAGGAAGCTTTTAAGTCAAAGGAATCAAAAAATACAAGCATACATAGATTTATGCTGCATATTGTATAAAATTCGCTACGTTATCCAAGCTATAGGGTACTTTACGTTTATCTACACTTGAAATTGGCAAGAAGTGAGAACTTTAGTACAAATATACCTACCTACTCTAAAAGTCACTATTCAGGCTCCATGGCAGGCTCCACTATGCCCCCTCTCCTTAAATGTATTATATATAAATTATATATTGGGAGAATATTTATAATATATTAAACATTTAACTTTCTTTTAAGGAAGGAAGCCTTCAGTGTAAATTTACAACTTAGTCACTCAAGTGTGATACAAGGTATCTCGAGTGTCAAAGAAACCTTATGGACATAATAACATTTTACTTGCTTCAATACCCGTGGGAATTCAGAGTGACATAAGAATGTCCTACAAAATTATGTCTAGTCTAAATGTCTTCAATTGTCTCACTTAGTGTATGTATAATAGTACCTAATTAATGATCATTAAGTAGAATTCCGCTTAAGGGAATGTTAAAAATATAAAAAGGAAAATAATACATTTCAACAAAATACACTCATTATAAATTGATTGGAAAGTCGAAAACAGTAAGCCTTATCAAAATTCTCTCAGTTTACACTAAAAATGAAATAATGGTACAAACTATAAAAATAACTCATTATCATATTCCCTTGGAAGCATTGGTTGTCCATTCCCACGGTAAACATCAGTACGTTGAGCTTATATTATCCTCCTAACTTGGGCTTATTGCGTATACATCGTCGATCTTTTTTTTTATTTAATATCTGGCTGTTTGGCGATTTTGCCTTTTCTTGTACATTTTTTGTTGAGAACGATTACGGATGATGTCCAATTTGAGGTACCTGCTCGATGTTGACGGTCAAGGTGCCGCATGTCACAATAAAAAGTTAGATAAGATCGAGATTTTTCGAAATAATGTTTATTTGCGCGTAAAATGTAACATTATACAGATATCTATCGCGATGACACAGCTAGGTAAGCGTGAAATAATGTTATCATGTCAGTCAATCATATACCTGTAATGTGAAACCTATTCACTATTCCTTTACTATTTCCTGCTTAATATATTTTAAACGGTAGTTCTTTTTAATTCTTATTAAAATATGTAATCTACGTAACAGTTACCTAATGTTGAATTTATATAAGTATACCTAACTCATATTAAATTTAGTTCTGACTATTCAACCTTTAAATGTAGCAATTAACTGTGTGTTCAACGAGTATAAATGGGAACATTTCCTGAACTAAATTGGGTATAATGAGCGTAGGGCGAGGGTTGCGCGGGCGCAGTCACAGGTGCGCGCGTGCAACTCCACGGGCTGCGTCCTTGCACCAGAACATATTGTGACGGATGGCTAATTGTATTTAATTGCGATAGCGTGCGAACACTAGAATTTTAAAAAAGTACGTTTTATATATTTATAAATCAGCTTCACGCTGTATCCCGCACACAGCAGGGTAGGCAGAGGAACCTAGTGTTTTTAGACACTCCGTTCTTCACTTTCTGCCGAATTCTGGAGGCATTGCGTGTTGAGTGGCAGAACTCAACGCGGCGCTTAGCCTCGACACCAGAGCGAAGAAAATGGAAATATAAATTTAAGTAAATATTTCATCTCCTCGAGTGGGGATCGAACCCACAACCAGTCGGTTTACAGTCACACTTTGTGCCGCTGCGCCACGACTGGCTTCCGTATATATTTATGTATTTTTAAAAACTTTTTTTTATAGTCTACGGACACGTGGTCCGTCCTTATATATTTTATTAGGTTCATTCAATCATTTGTTTACAACAATTCACAAAATTATTCTCATCTATGCTTATACTCATAAATAGAAATAGTTTTTCAGCTTCACGCTGTATCCCGCACACAGCAGGGTAGGCAGAGGGAACCTAGTGTTAAGACACTCCATTCCCCACTTTCTGCCGAATTCTGGAGGCATTGCGTGTTGAGTGGCAGAAC
The DNA here is from genome assembly GCA_030704555.1 of Heliconius charithonia. NCBI lineage: Eukaryota > Metazoa > Arthropoda > Insecta > Lepidoptera > Nymphalidae > Heliconius > Heliconius charithonia. Next base: position 6,291,265 of record CM060809.1, on the reverse strand, counting down.
TCAACGCCGCGCTTAGCCTCGACACCAGAGCGAAGAAATGGAAATATAAATTTAAGTAAATAATAGAAATAGTTTCTATTTTTATTTTTGGTTAGTTACTCTATAAAAAGAGTAATTATCCATTCCAGTAATTATTCAAAATGCCAACTTGCCTACATCTTTATAACTTAAAAATATGCTGTATATAGAAGTTGCAGGTTTTATTTAATTATTGTTATTACATTTGATATTTTTTTTTAGAGTGTACAATGAGTAAAAGTTCAGAGAGCCAACTTCAAGTAGGCTACAACAACATCGCACATTCTTATTCCTATAGCATTGAAGTATTAGTATCGCGCTGCGTATCATATAAATAAAGCCAAACCGTTCAGCCAGACATACTCCTTAAACTTTCTAATATTATTATAAAAGTAAGTATTATAAAAATACCTACTAAACCTTTAAAAAAAATATGGTACAGGAGAGTTTCGGATAGGCTACATAATAAACTGAATATCTGTTTGTTTGTTGTAATTATAATATGGCATATACATATTATTATATTATTTTTTAACTCATTATTCTTTTACTAGTCTATTAAAGGTGCTATTTATCTCTTTTTCTCCTTCATTCAATGTGAAATTAGTTAAGATTTTTTGTTTAACGTGCTCACTCGAATGCCATGATCCAAAAACTAATCAACCTTGTTGAAAATAGTTTTTTTATCTTTCTGATAAAAAAAAAGTTAAATAAAAATCATGTTAAATTTATAAAGTTTTATTTACATGCCTATCACATTTATGACGTAAAGTAAAATTCTTAAAATTAAATAACACAAATATTCAATAAACATGAACATAATGTCTTCTGTACAAACAAAAATTGTAATTAGAACCAATTAATTAAACTTTAAAAATTTATAGCCTAAATGATAAAATAGAAAATACATTTTTTTATTTAAATTTAAAATGCTTAACCACATCTTTTACCTAGTATTAAACATCATATTAGTTATTGCTTTGATAAGAAATAAACTATTTTCTATTTTAAAGTTACATCTTTGTCTTATAGCTTCTCTGGCAATCAATTATCGTTACTAGATGCTTTAGAAATAAACAATGGTATGGCGTGTATTTTTTTTATACTAGTGCTAATAATACCGGCTTGCTATTTAACTACTAGGTTCATTTTAAGCTTTGAAAATAAAAGTATGGGATGTCTATATTAAAGAGCTCAACATCTATAATTCCAATATTACGAGAAAGTGATTATTATCTTAGCTACGTTTATTAGCTAGTAAAAAACAAAATACGAAGTAGATTGCTTAAAACTTGAATATTTGGTACTACTAATAGAATAATGTTGTAACACAATGAATCTTCATTTCTTAGGAAATAAGAGCGCCTTGGGAATGTGGCTTAATATGAACAGGATGAGTAGCATGAGGATGTGCAGGATGAGCAGGGTGCGGCGGCTGCCTTGCTTGATGGCAACGCTGTGCGTGAACTTGTGAATGTGCTCGCAATTCTTCACCGTGTTCACGGTACGCCCTTTGTTTGTCTTCAAAATCTCTCAGCCGCTGGTTGTATCGTTCTATTTGCTCTCTTAAAGCGGAATCTTCGATAGCAGCTCGCTCTTCGTCGAGCTCTAGGCAGCCGACGCCGTCAAGTCGCTCCAAATCTATCCAACCTCTCCACCGCACACAAACGCCGTTCATAATAAAACGGGACACAATGTGGACCTGTTAGACAAAAAAGATTCCTCTTAGCAAAATTAATGATCGACCTTTTCCTATTCAACATAAATAAAACTGTATCCGCACAGTTGGTGGTAACTTTTAGACAATATGTTCTTTTAAATTTCAAATGAATTTTGAATAAATAAAATAATAATATGTTAACAATTATTTTTTATCATCGAGGTCAAAAAAGTGAAAGCAACAACAGCAGGTAAGCGAAACAGGCATTAAGATCGCGTGCGTTTTATTTTGGCTTCCGCGATATCTTTAAAAATGTTCCCGAAGTACCTAATTAAGTGCTTACCTCACCTGAGCTTTTATTATGGCAGCTAATTTTAAAATGATTTTGTTATTTCCTATTATATTATTATGTTCAATCAGATTTTCTGTTATTTATTTGTAACAAAGCATTAAATAATTTGTTTGTTTAGTATAACGACAAATTAGTCAATTCTAAAAGGGAAGAGCGGGTGGGGGGGGGGGGGGGGGGGGGGGGGGGGGGGGGATTGGCGCATCGTCGGCCATGATAGCTGGGCGGGCGTGGCGTCCCGACGCCCTCCAATACTACAGGAGCTTTTCCATTATTGATTTCAGGCCGCTTTCCCCTTAGCTACTGGAGAGCTATGGAGAGCTTACAAATTTAATTTCACTGACTCCCTCAATGATTTCAAAGGAGGGTTGTTCAGATGCTAAATTAAATTCATTGCTTGGGCGAAATAAATTTATCGCAATTTTTTTTTCTAAAATAAAATAAAAAATCTTTTTGAGATGGAAGATATAGAGATAGTTTGGGAAAAAAATACATAAAGTAATTTATATTATATATATTTTTTTGCTAATATTATAACCTCCTATTTTAATTTTATTCAAATAACTGTTTTTAACAAATCTATAGAGTAGTTGTAAGATCTGAGGGCTGGTGCACACTCGAGTGTGCTGTTAAATGAACCGAGTGTAAATAAATATAAGTATTCATGTAGGGCAAGTCAGCAGGCGGTCATGAAGGGGCTAAATTTTATTGAATCGAGTCGAATTTAAATATTTCAATATTTTTCCGAAGTGTGAAATCGAAAATGTTTCAAAAAAGTAACACCTAACATTTTGAATTTTGTTTTTATTCAATGACTTTAAAAAATTCTTTGATCATTTGACGGTGTAGGGAGATCAGAGGCAATAATAAACCTAACAATAATAATAATAGACTAAGTCCCAGAGATCTACGTCATTTTAGCAAAGCTGAATTTTTGAGGATTAATAGTCTAAAATGTAGTTAAGTCGGTATGGGTACTTAATAATTTGAAAGTGGGGCGTTTTCCGAGGTGGCGCCATCTAAAGGTACACGCTCATCTACGTTAAAGTAGAAAATGTAAAAAATGTATATTTATTTTACCAAACTCTTTACGTGGGCCTTTACTCCCACCAGGCGTCCTTAAGGTCGTTTAAAATTAGGGAAAATTATATTATACTAGCAAGCCTCAGTAGTACATATATTATTTATGGGTCCACTATTTCAGGATCTCTTGCATCTCAATCAACATCAGCTTCACGTTGTATTCCACACAGCAGGTTAGGCAGAGGAACTAGTATTATGACACTGTGTTCCCCAATTTCCGCCAAATTCTGGAGGCATTGCGTGCTGAGTGACTAAAATTTCACCTTTGCTCTTTGGGCCCTGAGATTTTGGGCTATAAGTAAAGCTAACTTTTTATATTTTTAAATGTATAATTAGACAACTATTCGAAAAGTACAACTGATGATTTTTAAAGTCCTCCTAATTCGTAAAAAATATGTAATAATAAGAAAAAATGTAATACAAAAAAAGGTTATTTTGAAGAGCATCAATGTAATTTATATTTGGCTATATTATATTCTTCGAAATTTTAACATCAACTAGGTGAAAGTAAAAATATACACCGACTTTAGGCGCAAAATATCGCTGAAAATTATTAAATCTATTTTAACTTTTAAGGTTTTAACACACTACGTAAAGTGTTCCAGAAAGAAAATTTAAGAAAGCTGAGCTCATCGACATAGTCCAATTACAATTAAAAGGAAGTTCAAATGACAAAAATAAAGCCGGAGGTCAATATGAAACGTCTAGAATAATTTATATAACGATGAGCTAAGTACTTAGGAGTTCCGAGGGTTTGGATGGGTTGTAATGTACATGCCGACTAACTGAGACTATACGGTTATCATAATTTTATTGAGTTATAATTTATTTTCTTTTATAAATTCTCATAATAAAAGTATTAATTCAAGGGACTCTTTCTGGTTCTTTTATTATTGTGGAAAAACATCGGTTTACATATATTGTTCAAAAGGAAAATATCAAAATAAAGAAAGATGAATTGTGACATAAAACCTAATGTATAGTGTATAGAAAATAGCGTTTCTATATGATATTATAAGAAAATCATTATATGCTTTCATATAAAACGTATGAAAGAGATAAAAAATTGAGATAGAAAATACCATAAGCGTTGTATAACTGTAATTAAGATTAATTAATACATATGTATACCTAATATTATAATATATAACTTTTTATAGCTACACCAATATATTCGCTTAAAACAAAATTTGGCCTAATAACCATTGCTGTTGTGCTCAAATTATTTTTTTTTGCATTTAGTGAAATTAATGCATCAACATGTTCTAAGTTGTGTAATGCTGTTGTCATTAAGCGAACCGGTTGGCCAGGAGAGATAGATGCCTTTATTCAAAGCGTATCAAAACGGCTGGAGCGTGACCGACACTTTATGTTCGGCGTTACGACTTAATATTATTTTCATTAGTAGGAATGTTATTTATGTCTTAATTTTTGTTGTGAAATGACGACCGGAAAGGATGATGACGTGCTACATATTTACATGGTCGAAGTAATGTTGTCATTACCGGATCTTTGATTTCTTCAATACAATGACTCATGAGATGTTTGTATTGGTACGAAATAAAAAATTAAATAGGTTGAGTGAGTATCCACAAGCCATCTTATTAAGCCTAATTAAATATTTAATGAAAGTTAAGGTATTGTAGTTGTATATGCATTAATTACATTTGTGGTTTTTTTAGTATTGATGGCAAAATTTTATTTTTTACTATTCAGATCGGTCAATATTTTACTTTTAAAATATATTTTAACATAATATGTTTTTCAATATTCTAACTTGTTTTTTTTACATAAAACTTTTTGCTACTACGTTTTTGGTAATAATTATTTAAAACCGCCATATAGGTATATATAGGTAGTGACGTAATAACTTAATAATATATAACCGTCAATGTTTCTAAAGTATAAATAATAAAATTGTTAAGAACAAAGAGTTAAATCTTACCTTGCCAGTCTCTTTCTGAAAATCGCATCCCCGATTGTTGTACGGAGAATGATCAAAAACAAGTTGGAGATTTGTTCCCGTGGTAGTAAAGGCGATTTCAGTGTGGCCTTCACGACAACCGCTGGTGAAACGCATCTGGCGCTCTCTGGTGGACGGTCTCGATACCCGTGTAGCGAACCTATTCCACATAGACAATTTGAAAGTTATATAAATTTGTATGTCATTAAGCTCAAGAGTATTGAGAAAAAAAATAAGAAGGAAAAAAAAACTCGTATCAAATTTGAAAATAATATCCTTCCTGGTATTGCGATTGTTTAAATGAAAATATTTTATTAACTTTTCCTGTTGATTCAGACATAAATAATTATTATATTATCAATTGTACTACGTACATAGAGTTTCATTTATAGTCATTTATGTTGCTTAGAAGTAGATACAAGTAGATATAAGTACCTCGCTCTCCCTGCTTAGCCTTTTGAACAGGTCTTCTGACTCAAACTTGCTTTTTGATCGGGGACCACGCGTGGCATCTTGAAGATGAATCTTGGCTTAGGTTGCTCGTACAGACCGATAGAGTCAAACGGCAATATTCCTGCCAAAGCAGCTGGATCACTCATTGCGTGCATAACACGTATTACACTTTTACACCATACAACATCACTTTTTTACTGACAACTGACTGCTTTCGGCGGTTCAGATAGATAACACAAATTTATTGTTGTATTAAGTTTTACAACAACCTACCGCTATGACTGCCGACTACGGAATGATCGCTAGAGCATTTGCCAGGAACGATTTTCATCAGGGCGGAGCGAAAGGATGGTGGGGCGTCGTAGCTCCAATAACAGTATTCGACGAGGCCGCCCCACTTTACCCGACGCCTCCTTTATGCAATTTCGGGAGCTTTCAAGCGGAAAGAGGGTTTTCTCCCCTCGACATGTTTCAAAATAAATACTGTAAGCAACAAAGCATATGAATGTATAATGATGGGCATTATGCTTTTTGGACGTTTCGAGTGTTTTATATACTTATATCGAGCGCATTTGTTCCTTTGTAACAAGATAAATATCCTTTATATAATAAAATAAGTCATGGGGGGAGCATGATCCTTGCTTGTGATACCTTCGAAATTTGATATTTTTCTGTATTATAAATGTAATTCTAATAATAGGATCTTGAATTCCAGTTGTTTGTCAGTAGCGTTCAATTAGCTTTCTGACTACCTTTGTGTGTACTTACTATAAGTTTATTTTTCTACATATATAACTTAAAAAAAATTCAAACGCTACTGAAGTATTTTAACCTAATGTATATAAATATACCTAGTATAAGCCACCCAATGCTAATACCCGTACCTACTTACTGTGCTAATAGGGAAATTGATAATTAAATATTACGTTTTAACACGTGTTAAGTTTTAAGTGTTCAGTGCTTTAAAAATATAACCAATACTTTTTAATTATATAACGTTTGTAAGAGGTAAGTATCTATCTTAATGTTTCTCTTAACAACATATGGTAGGTAGGCATAGGTAATGTTTGCATTTGATTTTTTTAATCGGCATAATCAGATAATTTTAATAAAATATATAATTAAAAGCAGTGTTAAGGCAAATAATTATTTCACTAATCGTTATTGTCATATAAGTTTTTTTTTAATTGAGAAAAATAATATTCTAATTTTAACTAGATACGTACAGTTCACGAGGCTTAGGCTGAGCTTTGCATTCCTGTGATTGTTATCAAAAGTAGAGTCAGAAAAAATATATTTTATATGGATATAGATTAAAAAATTCAAACATAAAAACATATCATAGGTAAGTGTGGTTTAAGTTCACAATGAATCGTTCCGTTTTATCATCAAGAACAGCGTTGACTCTACATTTTTATTTTCTTTTTTTTTACTGGTGGTAGCATTTTTTTTCCATTATTATAAAGTGATTAGTGTGAAAAAATGTGTGGCATTTGTAAGAACTTAGAATGCGTCTTAAAAACTACTGTTCGAACATAACCACACCGTTGCAATGGTAAACATGAAAATTTTAAAATTTGATTATTATATTTTCTCTTTTAAAGGGTACCTATAACTCATTTAACCTAATAACCTATAACTACATATATATATGGTTATATTTTAGTGTGGGAAGTTATATTTACGTAAAGCAGGGCTTCTATTTTAATAGTTAAAAGTAACGACCTAGTTAGTAAAATATAAACAAATTGCATTAAATGGAATGTGCAATAATGTGAAGGCCTTTAAGTCACTTATAATAAAAAAGGGATATCTATTATACAATACATGACTTAATCTTATAGAATAAGCATGAAACTCTTAGTCTAAGGGATCGGTAACGATCAATAACAATAGGCGGCACGAAGTGTTGTTAAATGTATCAAATGTTTAAAACTATCACTAAAGTGATCCCTTCTTGATAAAGCTATCTAAGTGTCGCTATTGTTGTTAAATTTCTACAAAAAATATGTTTGATATTGCCGTCACGGTCCACACGTTGAAGAAATGAAATGATTTTGTTGAGAATGTCTGTTTTTATTACTAGCAACCCGGTCACGGCTTCGCTTGCTTGAACTGCATAATTATTTGTTTACTAATTTAAATTACTTTCGTGTTCTAAATACTATTTTTTTTAAAACAATATTAAACTATAAAAATCTCAGTCAATTGACCAAAAAAAATACCTTTTTAGTGATATTGTCTAACTACCAAAATATTTTATAATAATATAGCTTTTTTAGTTATAAACCAATTTAAGTAATAAAAACATTATTAAAAGAAATTGTCAAAATACAATAGTGAAAGCTAACTAACTAATGAAAGACAAACAGACAAACCGACAAATATACAAAAACGTAAAACGTATTGTTTTGAGTTTTATTACATTGACAAATGCCCCCAATAATTGTTTATTTACAAATATCTATCTTATAGAAGATAGATATTATGTACATAGGTACATACAGACAGACAGCTCCAATTTTATTATATGTATAAATAAATAAAGATATCTCAATGCTGATCGTATAGTTTTGCAGTACAGCTTTATGGCGTAGTATTATGATTTTCATTTTGTTGAAAAAATATTTTTGTGTTACTTTTATTGCCTATACTAGAAATAGAAATTATAAAAATTGATGTATTTTATTATACACTTCCTTAAACTATTTAATTTTAATAACATACAAAAGAACAAAAGTAGTGAATATATTTATAATAAACGCACTTAAGCTTTATAAGTAAGTTTTGATGTGAAAAAAATTATCATTATCATAACTGTTATTCATTAAAAAATATAGTTATAAATATATAGGTATATAATATATAGGTATAAATTACAAAATATTAGTTTGTTTTATTAAAAGAGAACCGGTTAAGTGAGAGTGGGAAGCGCATAGAGGCCTCCGGACCAAGTTCGGGATTGTATGTCAGCTGGGAAAAGGAAGTAGTACAAGTTACTTAAGTTGACATTTTGTATGAAATGAACATCAAATATGAGTTTGTAACGAATTTTTACAATGAAATGCCGATTATTTTTTACTTTTTGCAATTTTTCCTTTATCTGTGCTGCGTTTCTTTATATGCGTGACGTTGCTACGTAAAAAAAATAAGATTATGTAGGATTTGATTCCTTTGCGAGTTTCGGTTTTTTACGGAAATTTTCGGAATAATCAACTGTATCCCAGCTTCAAGGGATGGCAGACCTGAGTATTTGATATAATTTTTTTCTTTTCGAGGTATGGAACCCTAAAAATTGTAGATCACAGTATCTACAACGTAGGTTTTTTTTATTTATTAAAATAATGGCCACGTGTCATAGAGCCGCGACAATTGATCTTAATGCAGGGCATGGTGCGGGACTTTACTAACGGAGTGCACGCACGCGGCCGTAGTTAGAGTCCTCTGATATCCTATGTAAGTAATATAATTTTCATAATATCACGTTTTCAGGATAAAGGATTTTTTTCTAACAAATAACACAATTCTTGTATGAAATGAATAATAAAACACCATGATTTAGTTAATTTTGGTTTAGTTTCACTTCATAAAAATATTTATAAAATATACCTAAGCTTTATTAAACAAGTAAAAGCTTCATGCTATTCCTGCTTCTGGCTAGGCACAGAGTACCTAGTATAAAGACTTCTTATCCCTTCCGCTTCCCACATTCCGACGAATTTAAACTCGACGGCTGCAAGTCGAAGTTCTGAGTCCCGCAGGGGGCGTTCTACCAGCCGTCGACTCCTCACAGGCAGCCACATTGTGCTTGCATTTGTTCAGGGACAGAGTACCCTCCTCCTCCCCCAGTTGTCGCTATAAAAGAAAATATGGCTCAGCATTAACCTCATGATCGAAAAAAATTAAAACATTAAATATTTCATTTCTCTAATAAGAATGGACCGGTCGCGTTTACAGGCGCATGCAGTGTCCCTGCACCACGACGGCCTCAATATCTGTAACTATTTTTATAATATTTCGCTATTGTAATATTATTATACCTCTTCTATGTTTAACAATTATTTTATAAAATTGAAATACAATTTATAGTGTTGGATTGTAATAATAGATATATAGTTTTAGTGTCACTAAAATTATATCATACTCTCTACACTCTATCCAAATCAGGAGGAAAGCAAAAAAATCGAAATATGTTTCATTAAGACGTATCATTATACACAACCGTACAACACATAAGAAAATACATAGTAATACATTGGTTTTAGTAGTATTTTTTCGCATAGTGCTTGCCTACAGCTCCTTTTTCTTTGTAATATAACTATACACATCAACAAAAAGTAGTAGATACCTCGTTGCTTTTTAGATATCAAGTTAACAAACCTTATGCCTGTAATGTACATAGAGTAAGTATATAATAGATAAGAATATGTTAAAAATATGTTAAAATACGTACGTGGAAGTACAACATACAGATATCTAGATATAACACAGTACCAGAATCATACCTTTATTTAATTAGCTTCTTTGGTTCGGTTTCGGTAATAATTAAACTTAAGCTCCATAGTGATACACACATATATACATAATACAGTAAATATTATACAGAACGATAATAGCTTTATGTGAATACTAAATTTTAAAGTATCCCCGCCCATAAATGTATTTCATTTAAAAATCTTTTTTGTTATCGAATATATTCACTCATTAAATAATCATAAAATCTCTTACTATAGTTATAGGAGTAATGTATAAATAATTACTTAAATAAATATAAATATAGCTTCACGCTATATCCCGCACACAGCAGGGTAGGCAGAGGGAACCTAGTGTGAACACTTCGTTCCCCACTTTACTTGCTTGTATATTTATGAGAAAACTTGTCTATTCTTTTTCATCTTTACGCTATGTCCCATATATGAGGCAGAGTACGCAGAGAGAACGAAATGTCTTAATACTATGTACATACTGTATGTGTATACCTACTTACAGCTTGAATTCGAGACGTTGACCACTGAACTTTTGTTTATCTTTTGCAATGCCTAAATTATTAAAATGTATGTCTAGTGCCCAAATTATAATTATTTAAATGTAGCTCATAGATCAAATGTATGTCAATGATTGATTTGAAACCACCTTTGAAGTCTTACTTACACAGAATGTAACAATAACACCTGATTTATTTTATTTGCTAGATTCCAAATTTTATAAATACTTAAGTAAAATAATTATTGAGATATGAATGCTTAAATATCAGTTTTTAACACTGACGTACCTTTCAATTGTTGCTGCATGGTGTATGAAATTCGCCACTCAATCAAACTAACGAGGTATCAGGTACCGTTAATGTTGTTAGTAAGGCACAGGGAACCTGGGAACGTAATGTTAAGACACTTCGCTCACCACTGTCCTCCGAACTTTGGAGGTATTATGTAGGTAGTAGTGGAACTCAACACCTCGCTTTGCTCGTCACAAGAGCGAAGAGATGTATTTTTTTTTATATTTATAGCGTTTACAATATCCCGCTTGTGCCCCTGCACCACGATTGCCTGACACAAAATATTATTATTTAGGTAATAAATGTAAAAATATACTAAAGAATATAATACTTTAACATATGTATGTATATTTATGATACCAAGCATACGCTTAGTACCTTGTTTTTTTACAAATCGATAAGATAAAAGCAGTTAACCACATCCTTCCTGATATTGTTTGGTTATTATTTTGTACATATTTTTGTTATTATTTTGTACACGTCTTATTTTTAAAGTTATTTTTGTTTATTGAACGTTTATTTCAAAGTGTTCAAGATCCTCTTGTGTGAAGATTGCTGTGTGAGAATAGATTGTTAGGATATATTTGATAATTGGGTGGTTACGGGTTTGATATCACATAAATCGCATATAGGTTACCATTATACATACCTATAGGTTCACTATATTTCATAAAAACCAGCTTCACGCTGTATCCCGCACGCAGCAGGGTAGGCAGAGGGAACCTAGTGTTAAGACACTCCGTTCCCCACTTTCTGCCGAATTCTGGAGGCATTGCGTGTTGAGTGGCAGAACTCAACGCCGCGCTTCGACACTATATTTCATGTTTGTTTGTATTAATTTGATATTCAAAAAATATATGCTAAAAATAAAAAAGGTCATGGTGGCGCAAGGGCACAAGAATGTGACTATAGTCGTGACAGTTCCGCATTTGATTGCCACTCGCATAAATAAAGTATTTAATATTTTCATTTCCTCGTTCTGGTAACGAGGAAAACCAAAAGTCCATAAGAACCAAAGCGTCTTAATATGAAATGGAGTGTCTTAACAGTAGGTTCCCGGGTTCTCTCTGTCTGTTCTGGCATCTAGAAACCTATATGCAAGCTAGCGTGAAGTTAAAACCAAAAATAAAAAATACATGAATTAATGAACAATCATAAATTTTGTTTCCTTTATTTGCTTAAGGAGTTCATTGTTACAATAAGATTTCTCGTAATATATTTGTTTTATCAGTGTTAAAATATATTATTATACAATTTAGGGGAAGCACATCAAACAATGGGATTGACAATATTATACATGTTCTTTGGTTCTCACCTTTCGTAGTTTTTTCTTGTATAAAACTTTAATAAATCAATGCTTTGTTAGTAGCTGCTTCATTTACATATTTACTTAGTAACAATGACCGTGCAGACATTTAATTAATTGATCTATAAAACTTTTCACAGTTGACCCTCAAATAAAACAATAAAAAATAAGTACAATAAAAGGGTTACAACATGTACCCATTAGTAAGTATTTTAATGTAGCGCGCATTGTGGGCAGTCAAGCTATTTGTTTCGCTTTTTATTTTAGCCTTCATATTGCATGAACAGGAGGGCTTATCCATAGACAATTTATTTATAGTTTTTTTTTAATTTCGAGCCCAGTCGTGGCACAGGGGCACAAAGTGTAACTGTAAGGCGACTGGTTGTGGGTTTGATCACCACTTGATGAAATTAAATATTTATTTAAATTTATATTTCCATTTTCTACGTTCTGGTGTCGAAGCAAGCACGGCGTTGACTCAAAACGCAATGCCTTCAAAATGCAACGACAAGTGGGGAACGGAGAATCTTAACCCTGAGGTTTCCTCCGCCTATCCTGCTCATGTGGAATACAGCTTGAAGCTGGCGTATTTTTTTTTATCTTTGAACGTTAAAGTTAAGGTTTCCGCCATGGTTAAAAAAGAACTATAAAAAATTTAGGTATATTAGAAAACGTGAGGGAAAAGATAATATAAAAGAACTAATGAATTAACTACAATTAAAATTTGTGATAAATTTTATCTATATCAATTTTAAATATAAATTTACATTTTCTGGCAGCAGTACAAATGAAGGAAGGAAAATTATTTGTACTGCAAGTTATAATCACTTCTTTATTCGTATTGTGTCTTAGCTTCGAGCCAAATTTCGTAACTGTAGATCCACGGAGTAATTTCTTACAAAATGCTGCAAAAAGATGCAATTTATGCATCTTAATCTGAAAGCTTGATTTTCCAGAGACAGTAGATCTAAATATTTGAAATTAATTTTAGCTTGATACCGCCACGTGATCTCAAGATAAATGGTGTTGGCACACGGACAGATGGCCAACTAAGTGTCGTATAAGGGTTCCGTCTTTTTTCCGTTTGAGATACGGAATCCTAAAAATAATATCTACTGTTTATGATTTTAGTTAGAGACGTTAAAAAAAGCGAAAAATACAAGAAATATTAGATAAGCATAAACATGAAAGAAAATTTTGTGTACATCCGTTATTGTTAAGAGTACGTTCATCAAATATGTATGCATTAAAGCTTCAGTGACGTTTGTATATCCTCGCATGCTTATGAATTTAGTATAATTATGCATTATTATGAAGACTAACTAAACGGAGAGTTTTATTTGAGATGCTGTATATTATGAAATATGAAATTAATAATATTCATACATTTTTATATTAAAAATACGTTATTTTGGAGGATATAAAAAAAATACATATATTTCTTTTAGCTTATGTTCGTTGTATTTTGTTATTAATTGATTATTTATTTTTGGCTGCAGCAATGCATTTTTATCACGCCAGCAGAAATGACCAGATTATCAGACATCAGATGATGGTTATAAACAAATATATGATTATTGTATGAAATACATAGTATGCGTTTAAAAATCCAGGGTACTCGATTTTCATGGGATGCCATCATTAGATCCTTATTTGGTGGGATTAAGGGAAGGTACGCTCTCTACAATAAAAATAATTTAAAAAGCACTCCATAAATAAGGGGAAATCAACGGACGACGTTAACGAATATAGTAACTCCTCCTTTTTAAAAGAAGAAGCCGGCTGAAAGTAACCATTTCAGTAATTTTTATTTATAGTAGTGTACTGAGCATTGCTACCTATTTTACTTTAATCATATTTTAGGAGCAAACTTGACAAACTAAATACTGAATTGCGTTTGTAAGTCAAAGTTAGTTACTTTCTTAACACTTACTTTTCATACGTTTTAGGTTTCTGTTATGTGTACTAGCTACCTGCGTAAGCCAATTAATAGACCAATGAGATGATATAAATAAATACTTAAATGCCAGGCGGGGTCGTAAATGGGCAAAGAAGCCGTCAAAAGTTGTTTATGCGAAAGATTCCGGTCTAAGCTTTGTCTTTTACCGCGCGGCCTTCGGACGACACCCTAATAAAAGGCGTGGCAAAAAATGCCTAATGGTTGTTGATCCTATTTCAAAGTAGTAAAAATGCAACAAAATTAGCTTTTGTTAATTTTAAAACTGTAAAGCGTCAAAATTCCAGACTTGTCCGGGGACGAGTTTCACCGGATCGGCTCTATTGATAGTATTGTTTTATGGGCATATAACTTTACGGTCATTGTTGTATTGTAGTAAGGGTACAAGAAGACGTAAATTTTAGAAAAAGTTTATGAGTCTAACCCAAAACAAAATCACTACAGGTTACTCAATTAAAAATTGTAAAGCGTAACAGCCGGTATACGGAAAATTTTAAAAGAAATATCCATATCTATATTGTTGTCTATTGACGTAAATTAGTAAATGCTACAACCATTTACGTTAGTAAGAACAAAAACTTGTATCTTTAATGGTTATATGATAAACCTTAAAAAAAAATTTTTCTTAGAAGTTTTAAACGGGATTATATTATCGATCTGCATGTGTGTGAATATTAACACAAGTAAAATAAATATATAGATATATATTGTATCATGCATACAAACGTAGCTAAAGTATAAATATTTAATATCACGCTTGTAGAGAGCTAACAAGTGGGACAGGAAAATGAATGGTTAAATTTGATTACGAAACAGACCTGTTTATGACAAAACAATGATTACTAACTCACGTATCCAAATAAAGAGTTGTTTTATAAATGAAATTTTATAAAATTAAACACGAACTCAACAATATGTTTAGATACCAATATACCTAAGGAAAAAGTGATTGACTAATTCATCAGTATATTATTCACTTCGCTGGAACTAGACGGACAATCTCTCAAAATCTATTTAATTGAAGGAAAGTCTTTATTTTATAAACAAAGCATGGCCTAAATCGTAAGAAAACGTGCAAAATTATAGATAATAATGTATTTTTATTAAAAACTGTTCAAGTGAGAGTCTGACTTGCTAACGAGGATTCCGTACTTTGAGATTATAGGTCAATGGAAAGTAAGTATCACTTTTAAATTTTTATAACTGTTCGTTGACGGGAAATACCCTATACTTAGGTTTTGATGACAAGAATAAACTAGTTACGGGTGTATGCACTGATTTTAATTTTTTTATGAAGTTAATATAACTTTTAGTATATAAATTACATATAAACGTTCACTTTGGTTTTTTCCTTTATTTATATTATAAATTCTGACTTTGTGCCAAATATCATAGCTGTAGGCTAAGAAAATCCCTATAGGTTTTGATAACGCGGGAACTTCATACAACATCTAGCTAAATCGATGGATGAATGCATGTATTTTTTAATTACGTTGACTTAGAAACTGGATTTTAAGTACCGTAACCATGAATGTTTCGTATTAATTTAATTTACATAGACATACCTCTACGCGATCTTGAGATAAATGATCTTAATAGATGGTAGGTGCGAAGAGATTGAGATGGACAGACGGATAACAGTGATCCTATAAGGTTCCATGTTTTTCTTTTGGTGGTACGGAATCCTAATAATCAGAATAAAATTTTGTTATTATTATAAGCTATTCACGCTGTACCTATGCCGCGCACAGCAGAGTAGGCAGTGGAAACCTAGGAACCTAGTGTTAAGATACTGCATTCCACATTTCGACACTTTCGTTTACAACTTTCTGCCCATTTTTTGTGGCGCACTCAACACCATGCTGTACCTAGTTACCAGAGCAAAGAAATGAAAATGTTAAATACTTCACTCCCTCGAGTGGGAATCGAACTACACCCTGTCGCGTTTATAGCTTCCACGCTTGTTCCCCTGTGCCACAACGGCCTCATTTCTTGCAAAAAATATATATGACATTCAAAATATATTTATTGGTGGAAAGGTATCTCTGTATAATAAAAAGGATGTATGTACGTATGCCACTTATTTATATCAAATTATATAATATATATTTTTGCTTTTAAAAAAAATGCTAATGGTCATGTATCTTTAGGAACAGGGAAATACCCTATAAATTAGTATCTATTAAAGCCTCTCACGTTGAATATTGGCTTTAAGATAAATAAACAGTACTAACGTAGCGAGTATCTTGTATAAACAAATAATTTATTTCGCGTAAATAATGTATTCCTAGTCTGTTTAGAGAGTTTAATAATAATAATACAACTAATTAAAAATATTCAGATTAAGGTTGCTCCTAATTCCTATAATGCGCGACAATCGATAGTTTATATTGTTATGTTAATACAATCTTTTTATATGCCATTTTGTGACTTTTACTATTGTTCAGATAATATTTGAGTCCCTGTTGGTTCCTAAAAGTTTATAATCACTTTGGTAACTTTCATACAGATATATAGATTCATATACCACTACTCTCAATGTATTAAAAAAATTGCAACTAAGAATATTTTTTATGTGATGTAATGTCCGGGTTAAGAAACTTTCCTTAATTCAATTCTCCGAAATAGCGAACGCGAATATAGACAAGCCTCGAATCTAATTACGTCAATACGGGAAATTCCTACGAGTCACTGCGAGTGTACCGTCGATTCTTCTATGTTACTTTAGCGTCATCGATTTACGTCACGCCTTTACCTTATTTATTTATTGAGGACCATCATATTTATGTACCAATTTAAAAGTTTTTTTCTTAAATGTTTTAAGCATTTCATTTCCTATGAAGAATGAATAATAATTAAAGTATTTAAGTTTTCAATTTTGTCAAGAGTACGTACCTACTTACTGGAGGACTAAGGTCTAAGATTGAAATAATAAAATCTTGATAGATGGGTAAACATATCATATTTTCTTTTGAATACAGGTTGGACCTATTTAAATTTTACAGGACTTCTTGGAAAGATATAATTGGTTAAAAAAAGTCAAGCCAACTAACTCTATTGGCGTAAGAATCATCACAATCAGTCGACACGTTGGATCTTTACAAATTGTATATCAATATACGAGTACCTGGATACATAGTTGGGTAAGTGCTATGCTTGCGGTTAGTATCTACCAAATATTTAATTAGTTATAGATATATGCCACATATTTTATATATGTAATTAATTAATAGTTAAAAATTTACTCACATTTATATTTTCATTTCAAAGGCAAAGCGCGGCGTTGAGTTCTGCCACTCAACACGCAATGCCTCCAGAATTCGGCGGAAAGAGGGGACGGTTTGTCTTAACACTAGGTTCCTTTTGCCTACCCTGCTGAGTCGGGATACAGCGTGAAGCTGATTAATTTTTATTTTTTTATTTTATATATTTTTGGATCCAAATAGTCATTATTGTGATCCACCGAAGAAGAAAACTGTGATAAATACATTATAATTATTTATATTTGACACAAAATTATCTATTATGCCATATACATATATAGTAAAATCTTACAAACTAACGTTATTATCATAAATCACGATTCTCGCAAAGGATGCTCTCAAGCCGGATCGCTTACACGTCATTACAAAAAGCTTATATTGTCGGGAGCGGACGGCACCGTTTATAACGCGTTATCTTCAAATCAACACAATAACAACTTTAATAATGGAAGTGATTAATGTGCTGGCAGGATGACGCGCACTTTTCGCTGAGGGCTAAAGGCGCGAACACAACGCGAACTCGTATAACGCGTGCGCGTCCCGCCGTCTCTCTCCGCTGCTAGAACGCTACCCGACCCCGCCCGCCCCAAATGACCAGACATTATTTAATTGAAATGGAAGTGAAAGGGTGAATTGTAATATAAAAGAAAAAAGGGCTTTAATTTTTTTTTAGAGAACAGGCGATAAAATATTGCGCAAGCCGTGCATTGTAACATTTGTCTTTTAGTAGGCGCGCATGATAATAATTAATGATACCATATAAAAGGGTTGTAACTAATAATGTAACGTTTTGGTATTTTTACATTATAAATACTAAAAGTGTCAAATAACAAAAAAATATGAAATAAATGTTAAATAATCATATTATCAATATACTTATTAGTTAAATAGATTTTCTTGTTTTATCTTATCTTCCCATCATGTTTACAGGAATATTGTTTTACGTTTTTCATTAAATGTAATAATGCGTATCTAATTTTATTATACTATGTATTAATAAAAAATTTAATGTATTATAAAATCTACAAAATGTATAGCAAAAAAATACTATATTGGCGCTGTGAGACTGCACCTGACTATAATCTTTCTATATGTATATGTATAATCTTGTATTTTATATTTATTTTCGTTTTTGTGTTTGAGTAAAACAAAGAACGACGTCAAGTTCGCTTTTCAAAACGCAATGTCTTATATTCCGGAATGCGGGGATCTCTTTGGAGTACTTAATATCATATACTCTTTGCCTCTTTGCTATGAAGGAAAAAATAAAAACTATCTTTATTACAATCTTTTTAATAAAATAAAAGTAAAATAAGTAGTACAACAGTAGGTTCTTAGAGTTTCTTATAAAATTACAAATATTTTCCAAAACTGATTGAAATGTTTGTAGTTCTAATTGTGATCTAGACGACTAGTAGCGGAACAGTTTACATGTAAAAAAATACTTTTTATTATTTTAACAAAAAAAAATGATGTAATTAAAACTTTTAACATATAGAAAATGATATAAACGACGATACAAACGCGCTATTTATCAACGTAAACAATCAAACAAACGCAAGTGCAACACAAATATATGAGAAAAGATTGAACAGAACCCATAAATCACGTCTTAAATTGTTTACTCGCTTATTTCTTGTAAGCAAAAGGCAAGTTATCGAAACAGACACAATTGGGCTGACAGACTCCGCTGACTAATGATCCCTTGTCACAAAGCTTACGCTCTACGCTCCCTATCGAGTGACTTTAAAAATTTTATTGTCAACAAAAATTTTAACACTTCAGTGTTTGATTTGTGCGAATTTGTGATAAAAAAAATGCGATTGATACGTCACGTTTTTATAACTATTTGTGTTGCTACCTGGTTCCTTTGTAATATTATACACTATACGCTAGGGTAGAAATATTGCACAAAACGACTATTCGATCCATAGTAGTCTAACACATACATTTTCCTTTAAAATTAATGCTATTATTAAATTACGAAATAAAGAAAATATATACCTACATTGGTCTTAAAATTATATAGATATATACATAGAGTCCATCGCGGCGCAGTGTAACGAAGTTTACAGTTGTGAATTCGATCTAACCCGGAAGTATTATATTATTTGAATTATTCTTTTCTCCGCTTAAGTAAGACGAAGGGCGATGTAAAGTTCTTTTAAGTTCAGCCACAATCAGTGCTCTGAAAGCATAAAAATGCTTGTAGATATAGGTAAAATTTTATCAAATTAAAGTATTTTGGATTATTTATTATATTTTATTTTTCGTAAGACATTAACTTACACAATGGTTGAACATCGTTGAACGAAGATAGCAGGCCACATTAAGTCTGTCACTTTAGTTTATTAACATTTACATTGTAAAATAGATAAAATGTAAAATACTTTTCAATAATGTAAACAGAAAAAGTAAATCTAAAAAATAATATGAAATAGATGAATATATTTAAGAAACCCAGTAGCAAGTCGCAGTTGCGCCATTCAAAGGGCGCAAAGCATGAAATCAAATTGTTAACGCGGACGTAGCAAACATATTGATATTTTAATTAGATTTACAAAGTCGACTCTCGCAGCTCCATGGGTCACACCCAACTCTTTGAGCCGATGTAATGGCACCCTGTGGACTGTATTTAAGGGTTGTAGGGCCGTTCTTTTGTATAAATTCAATATTTACTAGCAAATGCATTACTGTAACAATACTAACTTAGTTTTTTAAGTTTAACTCAGCAGCTTCCGCGTTATCGTTTTCAATAGCTTTGGAAATGTCGCTCACGGCTTAATTATAGAGAAGCGCTGCACAGCAGGTCGCTCGGCGCTAATAACGACAACCGACAATACGTACATAATTGCTTTTACGTTTTATGGCAAGGAGAAAAAATCACCTTATTCCATCAGTTTGGCTTTTATTATACGTAAAATAATAAATAAGAACAATTTGTGCCATTAATACAGCTTAAAGAGTATTTAAGATTATTTTTAGATATTTGTAAAATAATAATAACTACATCATTTATATTGATTAACTCAAAAAATAACAAGAGCATTTGACGCACATCAAAGGCTAGGCACCTAGGGAAGCTGACAGCGTAACGGCGGACCCCAGACGGCAGCGCAGCGCCGCGCCGTCACCTCACGCTGTGCTGTCGCTATACAGAATTCTAATTGATACACTAAAATACATTATCACACTTACAACTCGTGGTATTTCCTGTAACTCTTGAATTTGTAATAAGTACACTCCTATATAATTATTTTACTTCACGTTTCTTAATAATGGCCTTTTGTCTTAATTAAACTTTTGTTTTTCATCCCGGAGCGCTGGCTGTAGCTAAACTATGAACCCCTCATGAAACGTCCAATATTTATACATTATGGAGCAATCGTTGTCGATTGCTTCATATCAGCTTTGAAAATGCAATGCTAAGGAAAAAAAATATTCTTGTTTATATTTATCCTAAAAAATCCTGGTAAAACTGACGCAAACTATATAGGTAATTATATCAATTAAGCATTTCTGTAGGTATATATATATATATTTTTACAAATATGAAATAATAATTATATCCCAATTGTCCAAAAACTAATGACTAATATTTTAAGTTTTATTCGGCACCCTCGTTTTGCTTTGCCCCGGGCTAAGTATCTGCAGAATGCGTGTAATTATTTATTTGCCCTCCGATCCCTCGCTGCGTCCACTCACATCTCTGTAGAGCTAACAAATAAATGAAACGGGAACAATGTGCAATATTCAAAAAATGTGCTATTATATTTGGCGGAATGATAATGAACTTATCAATATGGATATTATTAATTTTAAAAGAAAGAGTTTTGCATTTTGATGCTGAGAAATAGTTTCTCAGTCTGGCAATGAGATTTATAACTTTAAATACAGTACGTACAAAACTTTGTAATCGAAAGAATGGATTGTAAAGAAACAACATTTAACAGTTGAAAATTGAACAAAGCCTACCTACAATTCCTAACATTGAGTTGGATATTTTAGACCGTATCCTTTTTGTGAATGAATAAAGAGCTTAAATGGTATCGCTTTTCAGCTGTACAAAACATAAAAAGCACAATGGCGTCTGACAAAGCCGGAGACAAATATGCACTACGTCGCTACTATTTTGACATTTTAATTTCACCCTTGCTCGAAATCCTTTTTACATCGCGTTGGGGGCGCGACGACCGTCGAGCTCTCTTGATACTTGTATCAATCTCACGTAAAATTGATTGACGTTTATCGCTCGGATTAAAACACAATTAAACCCTATTTTAAAATGAATAAAAAAAAATCCTAAAGTTCATTTTACGAGGTAAAAATATACGGGTAATAATTATAAGTGTCAATATGCAAAAGAACAAAATATAATAAATTTATAAAATATCAAAATAACAGAAAGTACAATTTTAGGCAGAACTATTTACAAACAGACATCTGTGTTGCTTGAATGAAAGTAATAAAACCGTAGGGACTATTGGCTCGGTTCCGTTCGTGTTCCATGGAGAGGTTCGATTAGATGTAATTTGTGTCAATCACAAAGCATTGAAACGGCCACGTACCTTCCCTAATCGCCCTGAACCATTTGCCTTAATTAAAACTCGAACTCTTAACAAAAGTCAATCGTTGGATTAATGTTTGACGTGGGCCTCGCAAATTTCTGTGCCTTTTGTTAGGTGCTATTATTCCGCCAGACACTAAGAGATTAATTTATTTTCTATTTCTAATCACATTTATTTCAAATATCCCAAAAAATACATTTTTATTTTAATAATCCAATATGGGATGCGATCTTAAATTACGATTTATAGACAGATAGGACGTAATGTCAATTTATAATTTAGATATATTTAGTTTAGTTCACACAAAAAATAATATTTAAAACTTTAAAACTTTCCACTAAAATATTGACAAGTATACAAACACAAATAACTTATATTAGAATCGGGGACTCTGTGTGACTGAGCTCTATCATTCACACAACATTTAATATCTTACTTTATCCCGTCCATAAAACCAATTTCATAACTAAATTTGTTTGCATTTTCGATTTGCACAATTCTTGATTTGTTATGTAAGACCACGAGATTGAATTGTCACGCCTCTCTCTCTGTATTGCAATAAAATAGTGTAAAGAAAAGAGAAAGCAATAGAAGAATTCGAAGGGATGTATTGGTCACGCAGAGCAATAGAGCAACCCTTTGCCTGTGTCTACGACTGGTTAACGGTAGTTTGATTTCACGCGCATCTAATGATTTATGTCGGTACCTTATCGCTCCATATTTTACCGATTTAGTCGTTTTCCCCTATATAACTACCAACCCGTTTATACAACTTCATCCTATTTCTAAATAGAAGCGTGTTATTGAAAAAAATCGGTCAAATGCAAGTCGGACTCCCATACCTAGTGTTCTGTACCAATTTCATGATTGAATATCAACGGAATAAACAATTAATCAGCTTCACGCTGTATAGTGTTAAGACACACCGGTCTCCACTCTCCTCCGAATTCAGGATTCTTTGCATAACACGCAAAGAGTGGCGGAACTCAACACCGCACTTTGCTTGTAGAGCGAAAAAATAAAAATATGAAATATTTCATGACTTGGAAACGAACCTATAACCTGTCGCGTTTGAGCCCCTGCCCTACAACTATTGTCAGATTTGTAGATATTGTGCTTTCCCTTGTACAATTTTAAATTTGCAGACATATAATGTACTCATTTTGTATAAAATGAATTACAATTATAAGCTTGTAATGATATTTTTCTATGTAATATAAAAAAACTTTTTGGATTTGGTAAGAAGGAAGTTTGTAAGTTTGATTGTAACACCCATAAACTTTGATTTCATACAAAATGCGCGGCGTATTTCATACAAAATGCAGAATAAACTGCATAAACACTCGTTTCTTTTGGTTGAGTTGACTCTTGATCTGATCTGATACATCTCAAGATCATACACACAATCTCAAGGTAAAGCTCTTGACAGACGGACAACAAAGTGATCACATAAGATTTCCGTATTTTTCATTCTGAAGTACGGAACTCAAAAAGATCTAAAAACAAAAAAAAATAAGAGCATGTTTTACGAAAAATATAATTTTACTTTTTAATTGGATACCTTCTAAAATTATCTATTAGGAGACTGACTAATAACTAAACAATTCTTTAACAGTGAAAAATTTGTATTAAGAAACTTACTACTTACTATTAATTTTTGACAGACAGATGTTAAGAGAAACAGATAAGCATATTTATTATACATATATAAACTATATGGCACATTATGGTAACAGTATATTATGTAGAAGAGTGTAAATTGAGAGAAATCACAGTTGGTTTACAATCACGCTTCACTTGATATTTAAGAAATCATCATTATTTCTTAAATAAATTTTATGTCTACTAAATTAAGGTTTCTTCCTTTTAGGGTTCCGTACATTTTAAGGAAAAAAGGAACCCTTGTAAGATCACTTTGTTGTCTGTCTGCCTGTCTGTCTGTCAAGAGCCTTTATCTCAGGAAAGCTTGGAGATATCGCGTTAAAATTCAAACCATATACCTGGATCTACGGCCCCATGATTTCTTAAAAAAAAAGTATTTATATATTTACCTAAAAAAGATATAGCCGTAAATATAGGCACAATAGGCGTATTTCGGACTCTATATATAGGAATCAAAACTAATAGAGTTCTTCCGGGTACCCTAGAATTATGGAGTTTGTCACTAGCATTCACAGGTAGTACTAGTTTAGGAAAAAATCTGAAGACTGTACATTTGTAATTAAATCCTGAAATAATAGCCGATAGTTCAAGTGAGGTGAGATAAAAGACCTCTCGCTAAGCTAAGCCTGAATTTTGGAATAAGCTTGAAACCTTAAATTCTTCTACGGAACCCTCGATGGGCGAGCTCGACTCGTTTTTTTTTATTTAATGGAGACTTTATGTATAAAAAGAACAACTATACCAGTGAACTAAACAAGTTCTTTGATTTTGCACATTTTATCCGGATATCTATTTTAACCGGATTAATCGCGTATATTTGTGTCGCGTGGTCACGAGTAGACCAGGAGTCTGCCCGTGACCACGACTACTGCAAAGTGTTCGGAACGTCGGATTCAAAAAATGTATAATCCCAAATATATGCGATTAATCCGGATAAAATAGTTTATTTTATAACTAAAAAAGTTTTTGGCAATAATAATATCCTAACTCAAAACTTCGTCGCATGGCAACATATGCATATGGCAACAAATTGATATTTGCATTAATAATACGAATTTTATAAGCAAGTACAGTAAATATTGATATAATATATATATTATAACCTTAAAATAACTTTGAATTAATTTAAATCAACTTCACGCTGTATCCCGCACACAGCAGGGTAGGCAGAGGGAACCTCGTGCTAAGACACTCCGTTCCCCACTTTCTGCTGAATTCTGAAGCCTCGACACCAGAGCGAAGAAATGGAAATATCAATTTAAGCAAATATTTCATCTTCTCAAGTGGGGATGGGAAACCACAACCAGTCGGTTTTATTAGTCACTTTCGTGCCACTGCGCCACGACTGGCCTTTAAAATAACTTTGGATAATGAATATATGCTTATAATTGATACTCTATATATATATTACTTTGACGTAAAAAATAATACAATCTGACGTAAAAAGTTGCGTATTAGATGTATAACATCGTCTTATTTTAGCGGAGACATCCGCATATCATTGTTGGTAGACTTGCTACCGGTATTGATTAAGGCTTACTTGGTAAATGCGCATGTCCGCAACGAGCCCTCTCAGCTCTCAGCCAACAAATGTAGAGATATAATGTATTAGATATTTACTTTAAATGAAGAGATAAATCAGGTCCTACGTTGATATAGGTAGATAGTTTTGATAGAAACTTATTGGGAAGTGTGTAATAAGAGAGGAATTCTTAAAATTTTTTAGTTTTACATAGAAAAAATTCTTAATAGCAGTAAAAATACTACAGATTATAAAATTCACGCAAACGAATTTGCGAACGATAATATTTGTTTTGTTGTTAAATTATACGTTGTAAGTTTTATTGTTTTATGCGGCAATAGAAAGTAATAAGTTATATATACTTATGTAGGTACAATCCATGTCTAATTATAACTATACAAATAAATGAATAATAAATGAATTTTAAGATACAGTAACAGCACATTCAGAACTCTATAAGGAGGCAGTTGCCTTGAGGCACGATACCTACATCATAATTTGGTTAAAATTATAATCTCAAGGTTAATAATATTATTTAATTATACACCATAAAGCAATTGGAAAATATATAATAATTAAATAAAAATATAGTATCGGTGCTTGAACATTAAAAACAGCAAATAACACTCGAAATGAAATGAATAAAGAAACATCTCTACTATAGTAGACTATAGTTTTTTTTGTGTAAAATATAAAGAAGGTACATTAAATCCTCTTAACTCAAAGAAACTATTTCTTCGACGAAATAATAATGGGTCTATTTAAAGCTCCGATATTCGTATAATGCTGTCTAAGTAATCAAATAACATTGCGTCTATCTTAATCCTCGCTTAATACCGTTTTTGTTAGTTAGTTTCATGCTCCGCTACCGCCCCCGCGCAAATATTTGTTGATCTTATGTGTCAGTTTTATCGCGATGTTTAATGCTATTGTTAAAAAGTATCTTATTTTGTTAAAAAATTGCATTTTGCCATAAAAAAAAAAGTTTTATGCACGAACGCACGTGGCGTTGTGATTGATCATGTACTAATCATTCCGTTTCGTGTATGAAATCATTCATAAAATAATTGTGTATAGAAAAATTATGTGTTTGTATGCAGTTTTTTTCATCATACGATTTATGTATGTATTTGAAGAATTCACAGTGGCACAAGCCACTGTAACTTCAAACGCGACAGATTGTCGAGTCGATTCCCACTTGAGGTTATTTTATATATGTAAAATAAAATAAACACGCAATGCCTTTAGAATTCGGTGGCAAGGGGAAAGCGAAGTGTCTTAGCACAAGATTCCTCACCATACCCTGCTTACATGCGGGATTAAACCGTAAAAATGTTAAAAAAACAAAAAATAATTGGATATGTGTTAAAATAGATTTATCTTCTTAAATATATTATTCAAACAAACTCTTTAATCAAAGTTTCACTCCATTAGTCATACATTAAGGATTACTGCGATCGATATGCATAATTCCTCTTCCTAAGTGTGAACATCTGTATTTGCGTATTGCGCTCCCACTCGTACACCTCTTGCAGTAAATCCGTATTCAAATAACTCTAATCACTTAAGTACACGAATTCATTCTAGTTACCAAATAAATGTAATTATCCATACGCGCTGACGACGGCACAATCCTTTCGGCCTATACAACTTCTGTTTGCATATCGTATGCAGTGATTCATAACGGGGATCAATATAAATTTGCATTATGTTTACTTTAAAAACATATATTTTATTATTTAATAAAAAAATAAGGAAAGGAGTGCTTTTTAATGTTGTAATATAAATTTTAATATTTAAAATTACAGTTAATTGTATACTCTATATATCTTTAGATACCGAAAATTTTGAATCTCACAGAAATGTTCACTATAAACTAAATTTAAACGAAGATATAAAAATTTCGACGTAGCTTGAGTGCAACGTATAACGGCCAGAGTCTAAGCCTTAAACGATTTTAAAGAAGTGCAAATTCAATCTTGCTACGTTCAAACATTTATCGTAAGATTGTTGACACAACTCAGAAGTCAGTACGTAAAGTCTAATACGGACGGTAAGTGTCAAACAAGATCCCTCGTCACATTCTCGCATGTGTCAAGTCAAAAAAAAAAGCAAAACAATTTTTGGCCATAAAATATTTAGGATAGACACCTATATCTTTATTACACTTTTTATATGATCGACATGCATGTAAAGTGATCAATAAAATTATCCAGACTCACGCTTTTCAAGTGCAATCGGTTGAAAATGTAAAGCGGGGCTCTTCATTTCGTGCATGGCGGAACAGATCGCTGTGACAAGTTCTCACATGACATGTACTCGTGTTCTTCGTACCAGTGAAAAATCTATTCAATCTATCATTTATATGACAGTACCTTTTATTATAATTTACAGGTCGATGAATCTATATTGATTTAACTGACTGTTGACGTTACATTTTTGTTATTGAAACTTAGAAGCAACAAAAGTAAAATAGACCGCTTTAACGATATACAAAAAAGTTATTTAAATATGTATATCAAACTTTGAAACTATAATTGAATTAAAGATAAAATATTGTAAAATTAAGTATTTTCAAATTTCCAATAACAGATGTTCTTTTTAAACAGAATCTACTTGGTGGTGCGGTATAAAAAATAAGGCATTTCATTCTCTTTATGATAAATGCAAGGATCATGCAACACAAATTAATATACTTATTTTTTCTCATTTTACCAGATGTGCGATAAATGTTATCAAGAGGGTAAACCGTGACCTCATAAAAAGCAGAATTTATTACATCTCACGACCCTTGCCCTGAAACTAAGACAGCAGA
Source organism: Heliconius charithonia (assembly GCA_030704555.1). Classification (NCBI taxonomy): domain Eukaryota; kingdom Metazoa; phylum Arthropoda; class Insecta; order Lepidoptera; family Nymphalidae; genus Heliconius; species Heliconius charithonia. The sequence continues at coordinate 6,263,371 of CM060809.1, read as the reverse complement.
GGAAATAATAGAAAAATATCGTAATTAAAATCCAACCCTTCCTGTCGTTGCGCTATTTTATAGAGGGCTAAAATTGAAGCGAGGCGCGCGTGACCGATGCGATGATATAGTGGTAGGAAGTAAAAGTGGGCGTCGGGCGAAGACATCGAGCGACGGGTTAAGCGATCTTTAATGACTGTTACATCGTTTATTAAAATTTAAACATATGACGGTCTTTTTAACATTATGTGAACGTCTATATCCGGGCACAACTTAATTATAATTATTATATTAGTTATATCTACCACAGTAGTAGGTATGTATTTACTTGTATTATTATATTGCGTTGAATTTGACATTTACCATTATGGGTAATTTAGGTTTATCTGGTAAATAACAGAAGCTTCGCTGCTCGCATCGGACGTGACCGGCTGAGGTTTGATTGCTTTGGAGCAACGTGTTCAGGTTTATCACGTTTCATATTATTTTGGCCTCTATAATGGGACGTAAGCTGGCAGCCGCTTATTATTACAAATATCATTGTTCTCTAAACGAGCATCGGTATGATGGAAATGATTATAGTATTTGCTTTATTTTACAGATAAAAATAAATAAAATAAATCAGCTTCACGCTGTATCCCGCACACAGCAGGGTAGGCAGAGGGAACCTAGTGTTAAGACACTCCGTTCCCCACTTTCTGCCGAATTCTGGAGGCATTGCGTGTTGAGTGGCAGAACTCAACGCCGTATTTTACAGATATTTTTTTTTATGTAAAAAAAAAACAACATTTAAAAATTTTATACAAGCATTGAAAGTTTTACAAATTTATGTATTATTTAATTATACTTTTGACATTAATGATTTAATAATATGAACGTCAGTAAAGCCAAAAAAATATTCTTTTTGTACGCTCATTGTATTGAGCGAGAACTGCGAGGAATGTAAGCCGTTATCGATCATAGTCAATATCTTATTTTTTGTTATTCGCACATCCTAGATGCACTTTTCTTTATAAAATTAATAAGACCCATATATATTTAGTGCAAATTGTTTAGGACAAAGTGAGATATAAGATTCATTTTTACAACTACACATACATGCTTCATTGACGCGACTGCAAAATACTTGTAAATTTTTAAACAAAAAGATTTAACACTTATAAATTAGTATAAGCTATTTCAAACTGTAAACACCATAATTTGCTTAATTTCTTATTTATTATACAATATACAAAGAGTTCTGATTTTTGAAAAAAATACTGAATGCTGTATTCTATGCCATTTTTTTTTAAATTTCTGATACAAAATCGAACAATTCAATAAAATTGTATAAAAACTTGAAATTATACAATAGATTAGCTAAGAATAATTCTGCCTTGTGTTATTATACGCCGCCTCCATTATTCTTATGGTAGCTACTTGCCATATTAGACTCTACCTATTGTGTTATAGAGTTTATTTTTGTATAAACTTTAGCGACAACGTCGACTGTCAGTGGCTAGGTGCGATCTACGAGTTGCAACATTGTTTGTTGTTTGTTAAAGTATGCGTGAACAAGAGATCTTCAGATGAGTATTGATTGATATTGAATAGCAAAGAAGATGAATGGATCCTCGACAATGCATCCATCGCTACCTAGAGATTTTATTTAGCAAAGTAGTGATGGATATTAATCTTATATACGTGCACGCTTATTTTGAAACGCAAATCGTAGCAATTACAGTTTGATAGAAACCAGTATTTATTTAGATTCGTAATTGACTATCATTATATTTGGAAATAACTTGTTTTTAAAAGTAATTTATATTTGTTTTGTTATAATAGCCCATTTACTTCAGCAATGACGTCTTTGCACTTTTATTTAAAAAAAAGTTAAATAATATGTATGCGGGAGGACTATTTACAAATTTTGATTTGATTTTAAGCAAAAAAAAATCAGTACAAATTCCACTTATCCGTTTGCATTGAAACATCGCCGCCTACGTTGGTGGTCTACATAATCAGTGATTTTCAATGACCGTCGCAACTCTTGTCCAGCTAATGCGTCTTATTGTAAGACTGAGGGCTCAATGAAAGTTATTGTTATGTTGATCTGAATCGAATGTATCTATGCGAGCGCCGGCTTTGAACAAACCAGACATTCTGACGTCTTTTCGACAACAATAACTATTACCGAAAGCTATAATGTAAGACACAAAAACATGTTTTTCAGTCGAATTTAAATATACTAGTATTTTTTAAAGAACTTAGCTAAAGTTGCAGACTTTTTAATTAATAAGCTCTGTTTTCTGATAAATTTATATTGAAGATTACATTTATTTATTTACACTCGTTAATTAAAATATTGTGTTATTTAAATTATACAAATTTATTACAAGTAATAAAGTGCTTTTTAATAACCATAAATGGAGAGATGCGTCAGGAGCCAAACGCTTACGCTCTAGTGTACCAGACACTTGGTTCAGGCGGAACGTGACATTGAGTAATTTTTTATTTCATAGATTTAGAAGACGTTATTACGTCAGTCATTAAAATAATTATAAGTTACCTAATTAAAATAATGTAAATAAATAATGAAACCGTTACCGTTGCCGTTCTCCATTTTCTGCCGAATTCTGGAGGCATTGCGCGTTGAGTGGCAGAAATCAACGTCGCACTTTGCCTCGACACTTGAACGACGAAATGGAAATATAAATTTAAGTAAATATTTCATCTCCTCGAGTGGTGATCGAACCCACAACCAGCCGGCTTCACAGTCACATTTTGGGCGGCTTCGCTACGACTGGCCTCTTCATACATCATTAAGTATTTACTATTCAATCTACCTATGTATGAAGTTACACTGAATAATTTCTTGAAGGTTTTCATTTATCCAAAGACTGTTCGATATTTGTTGTTGGTTATACGGGTACGCAACCCTAGATCCTTGAGCCACCACTTTGTATATCTCCATCCAGTTCTTAAAAATGGTGTCCTTTCTTTAATCCTGCCCGTATTTTTCCGATTTCCCTTTTCTACCTATCCTTCCCCTTTCTTATATGTCTTATTCCTCCCCCTAAAGAAAGCACAGGCACATCGCTTTGAACTTGCGACAAGTTTTGCTACGTGGAATATTTACTCTCTAGCCGGACGATGCAGAGAACTCGCAGATGTACTCACCGAAGTGGTTTTAGTTGGGGGTTTGTCACGGTTGTACGGCTGCTGAGCCGTAAGAACGTGTTCACAAGGATTATGGTCACGGTCTTCCTGATACAGAGGGAGAAATACTAAAACATTCTGTAAACCTGTATTGCGTCTGATTTCCGTCGTGAATACGTTCTTTCAAAAGAATGGTCAGCATCTTATCACTTATCAGTGGGTTCCATTAAACACAAATTGGCTACTTATGGACCAGACGGTGTCAACTATGCAGGATAACTAACTGTAAAGGAATTCCAGGCGAAAGCTTGACGGCCCAATATTGACGTCTGGTCATGAATTTAAATATCACATAGCCGAGAAACATAGATCTCGGATAAAGTGGTGGTGGCTAAATAGACCGATGCAGATCGACTTTTTGGCAGACGTGAGAAGCTATAATCTTTCAATTATCACCGAGACCACGACCGACCGAGACTGAGACAGGGCGAGAGAGGCGACGGAGATTGAGCTGATGGTTGAAAGCGAGCGCAGTCGGCAATCATTGCGGCGGGCAGGCAAGTTCTTGGCGTTTCTAAGGGAGCATGTGTCATCGATAGGAGGACATGGTGGTAGAATGACATGGTGCAGGAAGTGACTCGTGAAATGAAGGTGAACTTTAAGAAGAAGCAACAATCCAACTATTCGGAAGACAGACTAGAATACATAGTAGCGAAGAATGCCAGTTAAAGAGGTGTAGCCAGAGCCTGTAGTGAGAGTTTATCACCAACTATATAATAAACTTGAAACTTTGCATCCACTTTGGGGCAGAAACTCATTTACAACTGGCACGTTCCCAGGATAAAGCAACGCAAGATATCGCTAAATATCTTTGTGTCATAGATTCCCATAGGTAATAGGTATACTTAAGGATGTTTCCATGATAAAATTTTCACTTACTACGAATATTTCAATTGTTTATATATTTGTCTTTATAGTGACAAATTTAACAACTTATTTACTAAATATATTAAATCATCATACAAATACTTATTTGACTAAATTGGGAGAGGGTAGAATAAACATTAGCCGACGTAGGTAATATGGAGTGACATTACAAAAGAGGTATAAAACAAAGGGACGCGCGGAGGAGGCGGCAGCCCACAGCGCACGCGCCACTTGATGCTCGTTAGCGACGCATGCAAAACAAAGCTAAAACAATGCGAAACAATACGTTGCCATCATGCTAATTGCTTCCAGACTGGTGTTTGTTTCGACTTTCCATGCGCGTCTCGTTATAATGCTGTTTTGCGTAACGTAAAAAATGAAAATAGTTAAAGTAAAAGAGTTTTTGGTAATAAATAATAATAACAAACACATGTTTTAAGAATATTTTAGCCAAAGAAGAGAATTTGTTCGTTGTCCGGCTCTTTGTCTTTCAAGGTCATTTTTTCATTTTATATATAATAGCTAAACGAGTCAATTTCATGGTCAATTAAAAGTACCTATAATTAAAAAAATTAAACGTATGTCTGTAGGCGTACGTACTAATTTTGTATGAAACCAACTACAAAATAACTGTTAATTTTGTACGACATATTATACAAATATATTTTACATATTCAAATTATTTTGTATTCTCTTCTGTATGATGTTACATTATGTCATTCTATATATATATATATATATTTTAATTATAATTTTTCTTATATTTGTTGTTAAGCTGATGGATGCTATTTTAACCTTTACAACAAAATAAAAGGTGGACTGTGTAATGTTGATTGATACTTTATTTTGATTTAAATTGCTATCGACTAGTTTCCCTTATTTGTATTAATATACTACCTACTGACCGAATTATTGTCAATAGTTTGCATGGACATGGTTTTACCGGGCAGATTTACCCACCTTAGTCATGATATTAGCATTCAATAGTTATAAAAACCTTCGTAAAAATAGTTTAATATAAGTAATTGTTAGATATTTTCCGTCAGCTAGGATGCATGTTATGGCATGATATCGATCCCACCTCGATGAAATCAAATATTTATTTATATAAATTTACATTTTCGTATCTCTGGTGTCCATTTTAAACGCGGCGTTGAGTCCCGCTACTTAATAAGCAATGCCTCCAAAGTTCGGCGAAAAGTAGTGAACAGTGTGTCTTACTACTAGGTTCCCTCTGACTAACCTGCTGTGTGCGGGATAGAGCATGAGGTTGATTTTTTTTTAGCGCATGTAAATTTTTTTTATGCTTAAACTCGAGTATTTTTTACTTAATTCATTAAAATTATCTTAAATTGAAAAAAGTCACTAGATGTAATCAATACTACAACATTGCCGTAAAAACCTCAGCAATAAATTAATTAAGAAATTAACTATTGAATACCAAATCTCCATATATAATAAAAGGATAGAAAAGTCAATTCTGTACATGAAAGATATAAAAAAAATAAAAATTAGGTCGGTTAATATGTCGATTATAGAACCTAAAAAACCACTCAGCAGAATTCTTGTCTGTCTGTCTGTCTGTCTGTCTGTCTGTCTGTCTGTCTGTCTGTCGGTTTGTTTGTGCGTCAATCACGCAAAAACTACCTAACAGAAGTTGATGAATTTTTGCATGGTGTTAGCCTAGGGCCTCAAGGTACATTTTTTTCGGTTTCATTCCGAATTTCATGATAGTTTTCTTTAAAAAAAATAAAAACTGAAAAATATAAATTACCTAAAATACCGATAACTACTGTATGAAATTAAATTAATTTTGGCATGGTAATAGTTCAAAGCCTAATGTCACTTATAGGATAGTTTTTATCATGGAGTATAAAGAATTTTTTGTAGAAAAAATTACATAATTATATTTTTTAATAAAAAAAATCGACTTCTTCAATTTCAACCGGATTTATCAGGAACGTCAATGCGGGAACAGAGTTGCATGCCATTTTAGTACAGAGTAACCTCTAAAAAATGTATTTACTAAACTGAATAAAAAGAATGTGTGATTCCTCTATAGAATATATTATTCTATATTATACATAAAATAGGTTAAAACAGTGCATATGAAGGTCCTCCTGTAGTACTATTTTCAATTACTATCAACACTACATTGTCGATACTAATGTGGTATTACAATACATTTTGAATATTTTTCCGCCATTATGATGACATAGACATTTTTTTAATTTGAAAAAAAATATATTAACTATAAGAACGTTGGTAGTTTTTCAAAAGGTATAAGAATAAAAAATTGCCTAAACTATGCTTCTTCGCAAGTGGTTGTAATAACTATTGGTATCAATTTTCCAAAAAATCATTATAAATATTAAATATGCTCAATTATACAGAGTTTTTTTGTTAGGACCACTTTAAATGAAACCACAGTTTAACTACTCTATAAAAGCCTATTACATATTAAATTAAAAACCCGAAAATAAAAAAGTTATTTTTAAACAAAATAAATAATAAAATTATCGTTGTAAAATAAAATACAATTTGTCAAGAACGACGCACGCACACATAAACCTATCAAAGGGAAACCGCCGCATACGCCTCATTGCGAAATCGAGTCGTAGGTATTGGCGGCAAAGTTTAAACTTCTAAACATTTTAGTACTATTTTTGTAGTAGTATGTGTTTACATTATTGGTACCTATTCGTAACCGCGTCATACGAAATATAGATATGAATAAACATTGTGAAATGAGAAAAAACCTACGTCTTCACTGTTGATGCATCTTGCTTAAATTCTTTAGGTACGGGTTTAAACTATTTTACCCTATATGCCCAATTGTAACTGTAACGCGACGTTGTGGGTCCGATCCACACATGCAGGATTGAATTATAATTTAATAATATTTTCATTTCGCACATCAGTCACACATTATACCCAATATCTTACACTAAGTTGCCCTACTAAGGGCGGATAAAGCGTGGATCTGGTTTTAACTTTATGTGAACCGATTAAAATAAAGTCCAGTCCAGTTGAGGCCAGTTGTGGCGCAGCGGCACAAAGTGTGACTGTAAAACCGACTGGTTCTCTGAGTTCGATCCCCACACGAGGAGATGAAATATTTACTTAAATTTATATTTCCATTTTTCGCTCTGGGGTCGAGGTTAAGCACGGCGTTGCGTTCTGCCACTCAACACGCAATGCGTCCAGAATTCGGTAGAAAGTGGGGAACGTAGTGTCTTAATACTAGGTTCCTCCCTCTGACTAGCATGAAGCTGCTTAAAATAAAACTAATACTTAATATTTAAGGGCAGTTTGCCAGAATACAAACAAAAAAAGTATTTAAGTCGTTTAATCGGTTAAGCCGTTTCTGAGATTATCGTGAAGAAACGCACATATAGTAAGTATCGATAAGTTGTGTTTTTATTTCAAACATTCAATTGAAGATTCTTATGGGAGGTACGAAAATGCGACCTAAAGTTTTAACAACTTTCTCATAAAAAATCTTCATTACATTGCAAACATACATTATAAGTATATCAAAACACGAACATAATTCAGTGTGTTAAGTAAATAATTCTGTGGTTTAAGCGGGCGAAGCCGCGAGCGGGTCGCTAGTATAAAATAAAAAGAAAACTGTTCAAAGTAAATCTGCACTTCCCGCTAGTCAATTAAAAAGTGATACTCAAATAATTATTAATGGTAAATGTGGAATTTTAATAACACAATTTTAATATTTTACTTGTATTACATTACTTATAAATCTATGAATTTTACAATAAATTTGTCGTTAAAAATCAATTAGATACTTTATACAACGATTCAACTAAGTGACTGCAAATAAACTTTAAAGATGACAATAACGTCACAATATGTCGACAATTAAGCGTCGGAACGGGCGCAGGCGCATTTAAACCTAATGCGCCTATTAACAAATGTATTTGCCGTGTTCGAGAGCGCTCGTAAATTTAACGGACAACTGGAACAGTTGTTTCCTTTCGTCTTCACAAATATATCATTCCACTTTTAAATAGAGATTGTTAAACGTGACACGATAATTCGTAGCGATAGAGAAATTAGAAGACCGTTTTATTATTATTTAATTATTATTTTGAATATATCTATTAATTATATTTATATTTCTAATGAGCGTATTATCATTTACCACCACTTTTTCTCGTATATAAGATCTGCTATATGTGTATATGTACATAATTCAGTAAAACTTTAAACATTTGACTTCTGAAATATTTATGTATAATTAAATAAGTCAGCTTGAAGGGCCTAAAACAACATCCAAAGATAGATTTATTGATTTTAAAGAAAAAATATCTTAGATGTCTTCTGTCTCCAGAAATAATTTATTAACCATCATGGCACGACACGAGGCAGCCACCCGCGCGTCGGCACGCGTGCCCTTTTCTCGGCCTAATAACTTAAACCCCCTTTTGTTTTTCTATATAAAGCTCTCAATTTATATGTGAGATATACAGATTGATTATGGACAGGCACGCTCCTCGATATAAAGATTGTCTTTCATGTTTAGAAAATTATCTATAATATTATTGAGCTGAGCGAAGCAAAGTTCTTTGTGGTCAACAGTGTGTTTCGTTGTAATGTCTCCTTCTTCTTCTAGACCGTTAAACCTACAGCTCTGAAATTTTGCAAGAACGTTGTAGACGACACGGTGATCACAGCGGAGTAGTTTGGTGATAATTAATAAAGGTAATTGAAGAGTTTGAGTAAATGGTTAAAATATGTCCCATAGAGTTAAGCTGTGGAACGTTTTGACATTCACGCGCACACATTGTACTTTGACTAGCCTAATACAGCGGACAAAACAGAAAATTTCGCAAAATTTTGCGCAATTTAGCTTCGCTTAGTTCCACCCGCCGCGCACAGCTTTTGGCGGATCCTAGTATTTGTGGTGTTAGCACCTTTTTGAATAAAAATTCCAGACATTTTTAAATCATGACTAAAAAAAACTTGTAATTCATTATTTTACCCAAATATTGATTGATTTAGTCAAAGAACAATTCTTATATTTTTTTCTCTATCTGGTTCATGGAGAGTCTGTTTTTTCTAGAGTAATACCGAGTTAAGTTAAACTTTTTTAAAAAAGTAACGAAGGGACTCTGCCCAGAGTTAATAACTTTTTTGCTACAAGTACCATATTAAAATTATTTCAATTTAGTAATATGCAATACCGTTCAACATTTAAATATAATTTGACGACCCCATTTGCAATGAGATGCTATCCATTATTTTCGAGAGGCCCTCATTGAATTGTCAAAAATATGCTTTTCACGTCGCGCTTACGGGTGTCGCATTGCTTGTCATTTGAATATGCAACACAAAACAGTGTGACACATCGTGACGACCCGTTGTCAATTATTTATATAAAGGACTTTATTTTAAAATTTTGTTGACCGTGCGATTGAGAGCCAAGCGATTTTTTTTCTTCTTAGTTAGTTCTTGTTTTCTGTTCTGTCTAGCTGTTAAACTAATAGCAAATATTTATGAAATCTAACTTCTAAGTCAATGAAATCAAAAGCGCATTGACTTAGAGCTTTGATTTTTCTGTATCGAGCTTTTATGCAACATTTTTTTTATTTTGTAAATGAATAAAATTCAATGCGTAATCATATGGCCCTCGCTGTGGACCTATCGCTACAAACTTACGAGTATACTCGTGCAAACTCGCTCTTGATCGATTTTTATTTATATATAAAATCCCATACCATTATTTTATTTTATTACTTTCGTTGATAGATAATAAAAAGTACAGAATAATTGATATCAACTTCTAAAAGTTATTAATTTTATCTTCTCTATAATTATTAAAATTTTAAATTTATTTCAGTCCCGTAACATATGTATATATATTAATTATCATTTTTCATTTGTCTTTAAAAAAAAATTATTTAATTTAATTATATATAAAACTCTATATTTTTTTAATACATTTTAGGGTATTATAGCCTATAGACAAGTATCCTTTAGCTAGTATAATATATATTGCTATCTCTGCCCACCTACTACTCTATCCATATCTATATTTACCTTAATACCTACTAGAATGCTTTAGCATAAAGTAAAAAATAACGCAACATAATATCTTTCGAAACTAATAACAAAATTTTAAAAGTGTTCGTCTGTAGGTATATGTACATTGTAAGAGTTCACGACACATGAAATATGCAACCAGATTCCTTCAGCCTTCCCTACAAAGTGCGGAAGTCGCTTAAAACTAAAATAATATAATGTAGGGCTTTATATCTACTCTTTTTTATTACTATTATACCGTTTTCATTTATATGCGGGTACGACGATGAGAGACTTGTGGTTTTGTCATTGACTTCGAGAGAAACTTCGCAATCTTGTGGTTCTTACAAATGTGTATTTTCAAAATAAACCAGACTATAAATCATAAAACTCATTAACAGTAAAGTTGTATTTAGTATAAAAATACTGTTTTACAAAATAAAACCTAATTTTATATGTTTATTATTTGTTTTTAAAAAACAAGAGATAAAGCATCTACGTAAATATGTTGATGTGTTGTTGGCAAAAAAATTGAATCACGAATCAAAACTATTTTAATAACAGTTTAGTCTCTATTAAATGTTGATGCAGTAAAAGCTGGTCAAGTTGTTCACTCACATTTTAGTTTAATTTTATCATAAAAGCCTCATTTCAAAAAACTGGCAAAATTTCACTATTGTAATTTTTAAGTATGAATTTTAATTAAATTATTTTATTTAATTAAAATTCACTGAGGCCAGTCGTGGCGCAGTGGCACGAAGTGTGACTGTAAAACCGACTGGTTGTGGGTTCGCTCCCCACTCGAGGAGATGAAATATTTACTTAAATTTATATTTCCATTTCTTCGCTCTGGTGCCGAGGCTAAGCGCGGCGTTGAGTTCTGCCACTCAACACGCAATGCCTCCAGAATTCGGCAGAAAGTGGGGAACGGAGTGTCTTAACACTAGGTTCCCTCTGCCTACCCTGCTGTGTGCGGGATACAGCGTGAAGCTGAATTTTAATTAAAATCTTTAAAAGTTAAAGTTTTCTACGTCTATTATTTATGTACCTATAAAAATTTCAAATATCAGTTGTTGTCTGATATAACATATAATATCTAGAAAGAGGTCAAATGTAATTTTCTTTTATCTTAATAATAAAAAAATGTAACGGTCTCTTCAAATAGTTCTCATAAATAAGTTGTAACCAACGTATAAGAGTTTTGATGTAGCTCGATGAGAACTTATATCTTTGTTGGTCAGAGCGCTTAAATGGTTTCCAAAGAGGTGCGGATTGAAATCCGCGCTACGTTCAAATTTTTATAAGTTTTCTTAATAAGTATCTTTCTTACCTAAGTGTGAGTGAATAACGCTTTAAAAAATGTTTTTATAATTCAAAGGTAGTGCAGGCACTACGTGACTGCTTGAGAAGATGTCGAGGCCGTAAAGCGGCCGCTTAAAGCATTCGATGGTGTTCATTATTATTGTACTGCGTTATTTAAGGCCAACAAAAAAAAACGCTGTAATCCTGTATAGCCTATAGCACTCCTGAGGAGTATAGCTTTCATATAAAATAAAAAATAAATTGGACCTTAGATCTTAGCGTTTAAACAAACAAACAAACAATTTCATGATTGTATGTCAATAGGTATTATAAAAGTTGATAAACTTAAGTTGGGCAGCTTGGGCACTCATTTTGTATAAAATGTAATTGTAATGTAAGTTTTGGATGTTAAGTGCTGGCTTTCTCACTTTGTATGTATTATTAGTTCTCACTTTTTGCCAAAATTCATAATTATCGGTCCACTGAAAGCAGCCCTGTAAGCATTGAGTACGCGGCGAATTTCATATAAAATGTTTCCTCAGCATTTCATCGACGCACAAGCGTTTGTATCTTATGTTCTGTTGTTTTCTTTTTAGGTACAACCCTAGAAACAGACAGATTTTTAACAAATTGGAAAAGATTACTTGAACTCTTATTCAAAATAATATAGGTACTGTATTTTATCTCGACTCCGTCTTCTTTAACACTTAGTAAGTACTTAACACTAGGTTCCCTCTGCCTACCCTGCTATATGTGGGATACAGCGTGAAGCCGATTTTATGATATTTAAGAAGTTTCATAAAATTGATCGATTCTAATGAAGTTATGTTAAAGCTGTTATTTCTCTTGCTTACCAATATAAAATAAATAAAACTTATAAAAAATAACAGATGTTAAAATCCCGAGATTTAGGTGTGCCCACTAATATTTTTTTTATTTATGTACTAGTAATATTTGATATGACTAAGACATTTTGATTTTATAATAAGATATTAATGTGATCAGATTGTAATTTGACGCCTGTCAGTTCAGCCGAAGGCGTAAGAAGCTGAGACCACACACGTTGTGGTTGCTAGTTTGCATCTATTAAAGAACTGAATTGAAGTGAACTGCATAGTTTGTATATAGGTTCCGCAGTATAATATTTTCTATATATGTAGGTATATAAATCATAGAATATAAAACCCAATGGTTGGATAAACTTAGGGAAATTAATGATATTTTATACTTAAATAGGCTTGATATAAAAAAGTGTAGGTACAGACGAAGTAAAAAATTACAAATATTATTAGTCTTAGGTCAAAATAAATCGTTTTGGTGCCGATCTTCCCAACATTTGTCATAAAAAAAATTCTTTCTTTATTGAAAAATTGAACACCACCTCGAGCAGCGAAGGATACGGTCGCGGTTAGGACAGGAAACCGCAAACTATGTACCTAAATAACTTTGCTATAGGAATACACCAGACTCATTCTATATATTCTTGTATATTACACGTAGATAATCATATTCTTTTGTTTATTTAGGAACCATTTCTTGCAAATTTTCTATTCAAAATGGTATATCTTCATTATAATAAACCGATTAACATAAAAAAAACCGTAAATGCTAAGGGAACCTGCCAAAATACAGTAGTGAAAACTGCAATTAAATCGAGTAAGCAAATCGAACCCACAACCAGTCAGTTTTACAGTCCCACTTCGTGTCTTGCGCCACGACTATCCTCTATATAGATATATTCTATTTATATATATTTCAATTATATTGTTACATATAGATATAGAAAATTACAGTACTTAATGCAAATTAGCAACAAATATAATTAGTAAGTACCTACTCGAACATATTATAATGTCCAAATTTATAACAAGAGAATATATACTACCGAGGTTACATGCGTGAATTTAATATACAAATAATTGTTTTGGCGATTGCTTAAATTACTTACAGATTTTTAGAACCTAATAAAGCTTATTGCGTTTCCAAATATGTATGCACTATGAGGCAGTATGCGTTAAAGCGCCATCTAATTTCCAACGGCACTATGAATTGTCAGTTGCTTGTATTTTATTGCGTGAATTAGTTGTTAATAGTGGCACTGTCCTTGTATTTTTAAAATGAATACTTGAAGATATATTTAATAAGCTTGGTATAAAAATATAAAATTAACATTGAAATTATTTTTAGATATATATATATATATATATATATATATATATACTATATATATAATTGTATATATTTAAATATATTTTATCTACCAGAGTTGGGCTTATGCTCTTTACTGTTACAAGGGACAAGAACATCACTACTTTGACATTTAAATTTTGACATTAGTAAAACAACTGCATTGTGTACCTGCCAAATGCCATTGCCTGTATATTTTACCGTACTTAGTTATAATTCTATTAAAATATTGTTTTGTTTGGAAGTCAATTAAATTATGGACTGTAATAAATATATAATTCCGAATTTACCAACTTCCCAGAATGTGCTAGACGATGTATCCGACTCTAGTTTACTACAATCGAATGAAGAACTAAAAATTATAAAAATGGAAGATCTTTTGCAGGATGTATATAGATGCTACTGTAACATTAACAAATTGAGACAAGATATAAACCAACAAAATGTTTTAAGCACAAAATTAGATGATTTAAACAAGGAACTTGTCCAAAATATTGAAAACATGAAGAAACAGCAACGCTAAACGCATCTGAATAGTAAACGTGAATGAACAAAATATTTATGACATTAATTCTTAAATTCATGCATTGATAACTTATTAACAATCAACTTGGTGTTAAAATATGGAGGAAAATAAAACAATAATTATCACCTTTTTGTTAACACTGATTTGATAGAACTTTATTACTGTCAAAAAATATAAAAAATTACTTAATTATGCTACCAAATTTTATTAAATCTTCTTCTGTTAACAATTCCAAATGAAATAAAGCAACCAATGCAGCACTTTGTTCAGCAAATTTTTTATTCTTCTCCCAAAATGTTGATGTATATTTTTTACCATTAAATGTAAGTATAGAACAAAATAATTTTTCAATTTGATGAGTTTCATAGTCAGGCAGTGGAATACCTTTTTTCCCGGCCCAAGCATGAAGTTGTGCTTTTGGTAAATTAACATCATTGTAATTGGCTCTAATGAAGCAGACCTGAAATATTAGCAAGTATCATAAGTTATTATTGTTGTTTTTAGCTTCATCTCCCATATGGCAAGGTAGGCAGAGGAATCCTAGTGCTAAGATACTGCTCCCCACTTTCTGCCAAATTCAGTAGGCATTACATGTTGAGAGGCAGACTCGACACCATGATTTGCCTCAACATTGAAGCAAAGAAATGAGAATGAAACTCACAACCTGTCACATTTACAGTCACATGCTTGTGCCATTACTGGTCTAAAGTTATTAATATTTGAAGAAAACAAAACTAAAACCAAAAAATTGTGGCCCTCCTTAAGTTAGCTCTTACTGGTTGTGCAAATTTAATTACAGGATTTTTGTAGTTTTGATTCTTTACTTTCCAAGTTAATTTTTGCATATAACTTCAGAAATTCCTTAGGGTGGCCACAATTTGCTGATGGTACTGAGAGTAGGTATACCTTCATTTGAATGACATTTTCTAAATTAATTTCCCCCATTTTTGCTTTTTTATTTGGGGGTTCTAGTTCATCAGGTGTTACTTGCCATCTTCCTTGTATACCTTTTTTTTGATATTCATTTTGTTTCTCCTGACAATATTCTTTTAAGTCCCAAATTGCACTAAAAAGAAAGAAAACATACTTTATGAAATATTATTATATCCTGTATAGAAATTAAGGAGTATTATTATAATAAAATATATTTTTGTTTTGTTCTGATGAGACAAGGCACATGGAGTTCTGCCACTCAGCAGGCATTTCTCAGATTTGAGTGGAAAATGAATCTTCACATTTACACCATGTTATATCTAGCAGTGTGTGAGGCTTCTGTGTGAAGTTCTGTATAAATCAAATTAGACATTGAGTCCAACACTCCCATGTTAATAGTCTAAAACTATCCCACTGCACCACACTGGCCTCAACATTTAATTAATAAAATGGCAGAAAAGAAGCAAAAAAACAAGTAAAAATAAGCAAAGAAGCCATTTTAATTATTTGGGTAAATAAGATACAAGAAAATAAAATACCATATTTGCTCCAATGTCTGACAGTCTAAAAACATTCTTCCTCTTGGAGTATCTTGTAATTCTCTTAATATATTTTGGATACAATATTTTGTGTTTGATGGTGAGTTATCATAGTCAATTGCAAGTTTTAGATATTCTTTTATAACTGTATCCATGGGTAATAAACCTTCTTTTCTAAAAATTGAACAATTCCATTCAGCTGCTCTGGCAATCATTACACTTGAGCATCCTGTAATTTTTTTGAATTTTAAAATATCCTCATATTTTTCAATTTCTCTTGAACCACCGCTAAAAAGTTTAAATTTATTATTTTTTTTTACCTTTACATTGTAACCAACATAATGCAATGTAGGCAGAAGGAACATGGGCACCTTGTGTTGAGACTGTGTTTTGGGTGGTGAAATTCAACACTTTACCTCCTTAATAGAGCAAGGAAATTCAAACATCAAATAAAATCTCCCCTAAGTGGAAAACAAATCCTATCACGTTTATAGTTGCATGCTTGTGTCCCTGTGCCATAACGTCACAGGCAGTGTCTTAACACCAGGTTTCCCTTTGGCCACTCTGTTACGTACGGGTTACAGCTTCACAAGTTACAAAAAACGATTACTTACTTAGCTATAACTGGAATTGATATCCTTTCTGCAATATAATGTACAATATCTGTATGCACTGCATGCTGTGGTCGTTCATTACGAGTTCTCCCATGAATAGCTATTGCCTTTATTCCAGTGTTGACTAGTTTTTTAACAACATCATAAGTTTTTTCAGGTGTTCCAAATATTCTAATCTTGCAAGACACTGGTATTGATATATTATCAACTAAGTTTTTTAATATACAACAAGCTTTATCTGTATCCTCCAATAGGGCAACTCCCATTCCACCTTTTACAGAAAATTCTTTAGGGCAACCCATATTTATATCAATTGCAGCTATATCACTTTCTCTATAAAAAAATTAAAATTACAACAATTATTTTTTTTTCTAACATGTTGTATTTATTGAATATTAATATATACATTATACTTACACTAATTTAGCCACTTTTAAAGCTCTTTCTGGGGAGCAAGTACCAATTTGTAAAACTACTTTATTTCTTTCCTCAGCACAAGTTCGAAAAACAATAGTTCCATCTGTTTGGTCAACAAAATCTACAGTATTGAGGATATCTAAAAAAACAGTACAACTTATGTTATGTATATATAATAATTACATGTTTGATAATGTTATAATTAAATTAATAGAATTAAACAATTTAAAATATAGTTAGTATATGAGTATGATTAAAACTGTTGTATATTGTATTTGTTTTGTATATTTTAATTTTACTACTTTTTCTTGTATATTATTCAAACCATAGTGGTTTGTATAACATAAAAAAAATGTTATATGAAATTTGACTACCTTTATAATTTATTATCTTAGTAAAATAATTTTGAGTAACACTTTAAATTTTAATATACTATACCATTGTACCTCCGTTTAGACCGCAGAAACTTCCAATCAATTAATTCTTCAGAATACACAATATCAGCACCGTATCGAAGAGCTAGTAATCGCATTGGTAATGTACCAATTCGCACCATAGGTGCAAGTATAATCTTATCTTCATAGGATAACATATTTACTGGAAATTTATATATATAACAGCTTATACAAAGAATGTTTTTAATAATATACAAATATTGCATTTATTTGAATAACAACATCTTATTTAAACTTGAATATTATCATTCATTGAAATATTCGTCGATTACTTTTTTGGTTTTACTTTATAATAATTAAACAATTTTAGTAGGAAATATCACGTTGTACTCGGTACATTATGTCAAAAATAGTGGCACTGACAGATCATGAGATCACAGACGCACAGAATCACAGAACACATATACCCAAAGGGCATGCACAGAATATATAATATTTAGTGTTTACCAGAGGGACAAAACTCAGAAATTACCATTTATAGAAGTTTTTATAAACGTGCGTGGGCACGCCGTCAAGAGCCATGAAATGCATAAAAATTGCTGAACTCAGAAACTAGTCTTTAAAAAGTCAAAAGGGCTTGGCTACTTGTTTTAGCTACGAACGATAAAAATACGAATTTGTACTACCAGTAGAGCGGGGTGAATAGACATGGAAAGTTTTTCATCCGATGGCTTTCGTTAGTAAATATTTACTTATTACTTAGGTCCGTAATACGGACTCCGAATTTATAAATCGTTACAAGCCTGAGATCAACGTTTTCAATCACAGATATATTTTTTAGAATGAAACCGGCATCTTAAAATCGATTTCAGATTTGCCAGTCGTTTATAAATACGGGCCTTAAAGTCTTAAATGTTTTTATCCTAAGTGGAAGCGTAACAGAAGCATTTTTAGACTTTTAAGTTTTCAGTAATCGATTTGAGTTCGATTTGATCCGATTACCAAACAGAATTATAAATTTTAAGTGTTATCTGTAATATTAAATACCAACATCTCTTTATTGTCAAAAGTAAAAACTAAAAGTCAAAACAACTTAGAAAACGGGTAAAGAAGTACAATAACTCTATAAATAAAGAATCTAAGTAAAACATAAATATAATCAAAACAGTTAACCATGAAGCCAACAGTGGCTGCAGATGAAATGTTCCCAGAGGTGTTGGTCCTTATATGGATATGGAAGAAGTACGAATATATACATTTAATTTATTTTTCGTTCTATTTTAAACCTTTTTTAATCCAGAGTTCAGTTTATATTAACAGAAAAATTTATTTCTAGGCTGGTGGCCCTTCAAATTTACTTATGGATTTAGCGGCTAATGAAAAAGCTGTTCATGCAGATTTTTTTAATGGTATGGACCTTACTTCTTAAAGAGAATTTATTGTAGACTAGATTTAAATTGCATTATGAGGCATAGGCCTTATAGCAGGGATGTTACATAGGATCTGGATATGAATACAAATATAATATTGCTGCATAGTTTTAATTATGGATATAAATAAATTAAAGGCCGGCAACGCATCTGTAGCTCCTCTGGTGTTACACGGAGTCCTGGGGAGGTGGTAATCACTTACAATCAGGCGACCTGTACACTCGTTTTTCTTAAAAAAACTAATATAAAACTTATAAAATCTTTTTAAAGTCTAATTAAGTTTTATATTTCTTGCTTATATTTTTTTAACACTATTTTTTTATAGTTACTGCTTGTTTTGAACATCTGTTTTGTAAGCTCAGCCAGGCAAAATGAAAAACCTATAACTAAGCTCAAACATTGCTGCTTGTTTCATATAGATATCAGGCTGTTTCCTCCACCTATTTAGAGAAAGAGTTTATTGAGTTGGACATAATTCAGCACTTTGTCTAATCAGACTATTGATTTATTCATAAGTAAATACTCTCTCTGCATGAACATTTATATTTTACATTTATTTTAAATTATTATATTTATATGACAAATTCTTATTTCATGTTATTTGTTTCAGATTTCGAAGATTTATTTGATGATGATGATTTAAAATAAATATAGATTTCAAAACTTTTTTACTTTAAAATTTATTAAGGTTACTTTGTGTCTTTCATTTCATTGATTGTAGCAAAATAAAGAAAATAAACAATTTAATTTCATATAAATCAATTAACACATTTCAATAATTTTTAAATATTCCAAAATAGATTGCATGGAGTTACTGAAGGAAAAAAAGAGTAGATCATAAAAACTTGTTTAATTTTTATGTTTTACACAATTGTAAGTCAGAACATAAATGATAGATTTACTTAATTGGACACAACTTATATTATTATGAAGTTTCTCAATTTCTTGTGCAAGTTCATTTTCCCAATGTATGAAATATTTGTTACACATGAGATCAAGTCATTAAAAATGTATTATAAAACCAATATTTTACTGCTATAATATTTGTTAAAGTAATGATAAATTATATATAGCAAATTAATATTGAATAAAATTTACGCAATAATTCATCTTTATATTTGTGCCATTAGTAATGGATATATACATATGATAAAATTAAATGTTTTTATTTCAATGAAAATAAAACTTTCTAAACTGTTTATCTGTGAATTTTATATGGTCACTTTCTTACGTTATCATATAGCTAATAAATTTTTCAACAAATTTTAAACTTTTTGTTAATAGGATGTATGTAGTTAACAAAAGCTTATGATGACAATTCGATTTCTTGTTTGTTATAAAATGTATGTATACAGAATATAGTTAGAGTATATTTACATGTAAGACATGGAATATAATGTGACCCTCAGCAAGAAATAATTAAAATAAAACTAATAAAACTTTAAACCAGGATATTTTAAAACAAAAATAGACCTTAATTAGACATATTTGATATGTATGTTGTGATGATTTTAAATATAATACAGTTTTATACAAAAAAATCTACAATAAACATTACCAATGACACATAACGTGGATATATACAAAGGATAATTTCCTGAAATTTCGACAACAATTTATAATAATAAGAATTATCAAAAAATAACAGCATACTCTTAAAATGAGAACTAGTTCACACAGAAAAGCACCGCTATACTTCAGTTAAACAAATTAAACATATATAAAAGTACAGCCTTAAAATTTTTAAGCGTCACACTATTAAACAATATATGGTGTATTTTCCATATTGTCCGAATCAGTGCAGGACCTTGTAACTGCAATTTATTCGAAATTTTTGATTTGAATGAAAATGATTACTTGAAATATCCCTTCATCTAGTGGTGCAATTGACAAATTAGCTTGATACCACATTGAGTTGATAAAACAGTACATTCTAGTATCTTTTTCAAGTATTCACATCAATTTTAAGGCAATTTTTACTGTCTACTGTAAAAAACGTATTTTTCCACTTAGAAGATCTTGCACTGATATGGACGATGCATATCTGAAATTCCTAGAATACAGTACAAATGTGACATGTAATTTTAAGATGGCGTAGTGTTACACGTCTACATCACTACTGTCTTCACTAAACTCATTTCCCTCTGCCTCCTGCTCGTCACCTTCAGGTTCTCCTTCTATTGTGTCCTCTTCTTCCCCTACATCTTCCATATCTTCTTGATCAAGAATGTCTGATAGAGTATTCTTTACTCCTCGACCCATTTCTGTGGTAACAAAAACAATTAAATTACCTGTGTATTGATCGCATAAATTAAATTGATTTAAAACAACTTTTAGCTTTTTATTTCTTTTTTTATATTTACACTATATCCTGCATAAAGCAGAGAAAACTTAATGTGAGACACTCTGTCACCATTCAAATTTCAAGAAATTGTATGTTGTTAAGTAGAACCACTAACACCACTATTTGTCTTCTTACCAGAGTGAGAAAATTAAAATTTATTAACATGAAAAGTAATCACCATCACGATGACAGTCGGAAGCCATCTGACTGTGCTAAGCCCTTAAATAATTAACATAAAATATTTGTTGATTACATAAAAACATTTACTTTATATTTCTATTATAAATTGTGTGAAATATCAAGGACAAGAAAGAATAAAGAGTTTATTATTTACTTACGTTCTACATAGCTCTCTAAAGACTTTGGTACCATACTTTTTACTTTCTCAATATCCTCCTCTGTACATTCTCCTTTATCTAATCCTATAATAATATAATTTATTAATATAAGAGTACAAAAATGTTTATCTAGTTATGTTTATTATATACTCTAAGTCTCCATGGTCATGATTCATATAAAATCTAAATCAATGATTGTTTAACATCAAGTTCCTTCTCTTCCTGGAATGAATCCCAGCTATAATATTGAATGCTGCCCCTTCTTTTGTAAGGGGTAACGAAATTAAGCCGCCACTGGTGTGCCAAACCAGTCTTTCCAGTGTCAAAAATATTGTTAAAGAATTCAGTAAGATTGAGAACACCAAGAGAACCCAACGATGTTCACGCTTTGATCAGGATATCATCCAGTACAAACGGTTTCTCCGTTCTGCATACGTCGAAAGCAATTATCAGTTTCGTCAAGTCAATTGGGGCAAAATAAGTCCGAGGGTAGGAGGTGGTCAATCTCTCTTTCACAGAGGCATGACTACAGAGCTACGTATCCTGGGAATCTCTGATGCAAAGACATTTTGTGATATCTTGCTTCACTTTATCCTGAGCACAACCAGTTTGTATATAACTTTCAGTTTATAATATAGTGGTGATGAACTCCCACTGCAAGCTCTTGCTACATCTCTTTTGTTGGCATGTTACACTACTATGTACTCCAGTCTTTGGCTTAAGGAGCTATGCTGCGACTCCTTAAGGCAGCCTTCTTTTCGCAGAACAGAGAAATGTATTTGTGCAATAAAATAATTAAAAAATATATTTTGCGGGTTTTTGTATTCTTTTAATGGTTTATGCCCAATTGCAGTTCATTTTTGTAATGTTACAAAGTTTAACTTCACGTTCTATTCCGTGTATAGCAGGTGAAACTAGTGTTAAGATACTTTAGGGGATTGAACCCAGGGCTGTCGAATTAACCAATCAGTCACACACAATGTTTTAAAGTGGGAAACAGAATATTATAAGCGGAATATACCGTGAAGCTATAACAAAATGTTTAAATGAAATTAATAAACGTGTGAAGCATTTAAACTTACCAAATAAGAGTCCCATCTTTTTTAATATAACAATATCGTCATGAATTTGAAACCGTTTGTTAAAGTTGAACATGTATTCCGTTCTGGAAAGAGGATAACTTTACATAAGATTAAGGATACATACAAAAACAATCAGACTTTATAAAAAAAAATACCAAAATATTTTCTTATTAAAAATGATTATTAATACTAAAGTTTTCATCTTTTAAGTATACACAGTACATACTAAGACTATCTTTGTTGTTCTTTTGATAGTTTAGGGAATTTAACCCTGTATTTTTTTCAATTTTGATGCATATTATTGTAAGTTAAAAATATATTCCCCAGACCATTTTTTTGTTACTTCTATTACAATTTAAATAAACTTTATATTAATTGGCAAATCCATCTTCAAAATTGATTTGGCTTTTTTTAATTTAAATTCTTAATATGGTTCTAGACAATATCAATAACTTTATCTATAAAACAGGGAAGTCACTAACTCCTAAAACGGAGTAGTTTCCTAAATACTTATTTAGGAATTAGTAGCCCATTAACTATACAAATATGAATGTCTTTCTTAATATCTGTGAATATTTTTTTAAAATTTTATAATCAACATCATGTCAACACTGCCTCCCCTGTCATTGTATCCCGCACACAGCAGGGTAGATAGAGGAACCTAGTGTTAAGACACCCCGTTTCCCACTTTCTGCCGAATTATGGAGGCGTTGCGTGTTGATTGGCAGAACTCAACGCCGCGCTTAGCCTCGACACCAGAGCGAAGAAATGGAAATATAAATTTAAGTAAATATTTCATCACCTCGAGTGGGGATCGAATCCACAACCAGTCGGTTTTACAGTGACACTTTTTGCCGCTGCGCCACGACTGGCCTCAAAGTCTATTAATATTATTAAAGTTATTTAACACTAGTACTAGTACAATCGTTTAATATTATTAAACTATTATTTTTTTAAAATTACATGTGACTGATATTTGATATCCATTGTCTCTAATGTTAAGTTTATTAATAAAATTACTTATTAAAATTTTAATAAGCTTTTTAATTTCATTGAATTCGATGATAGTTCGAAACTGAACATTTGACTACTGCTACTAAAATTGATATTGCACCATTAACTTATATATTATTCTACATATGATGCTATGATTTTGTAGCACAATAGTTGGACTAAGAATTGCGAAATAGTAAAAAAGTTAAGAACTACAGAATTTTTAGATATGACACAAAGTTTAAAAATCGTTCGAATGTGCCTCCCTCTCCCCTACATAATTATTTATCTGTAGGACCATTGCTGGATAGTTTTTAATCAATCTAATAACCTGTAGATTTATGTAGCTGTTGTGGTGTGGTGTAATAGAGCGTGACCGTAAATGTGGTTAGGGGTGTGGGGATGACACCTCGGGGAATGAATGATTATTTTCATTTCCTTACTTTGGTAAGAAGTCAAAGGGTGACGTTGATTTCCGCCATTCCGTTTCGAAAAGTGGGTGGTGTGAAGAGCAATGTCTTAGTAGCACTAGGTTCCTTCTGCCTACCGAGCTATATGCAGGGAAATGCATAAAGCTATTTATCTTTAAAATTATCTTAAAATATGTACTCACTTATCATTAGAGATACTACAGTCAATTAATGCTTTGTCACTTGTATTTACAACAATAAATGGTAAATGTATGGCTGATGATGGTGAAGGTTTTGTACCTTTGTTTTCTGCTTCTTTATTTCTTTCTATTAAACTTTTAAAAGAAATGTGCTGAAAAAATAAGAATAGATTAAATTACGGAGATAATCATAAAAGTGGTGTGAATACATAAAAGGGTACTAGATTGGTCTGTTTATCGACCCAGCGTGGTTACAATATAATTTATCATTGGACAACTAGACACAGGGATAATTCAAGTAATCATTTTTATGAAAAAAAAACTGCAGTCACAACAAGTTGCTGCGCCGAGGATGTATTGCATTAAAATTGCCAAACACCTCTTTCACAAGTTTTACTAATATATTTGCGAAACCCAATGTGATAGATTTGTTTGACGGTTTATCCCGCTTATAAGCGGGACCCTGCTATAGCAGGGCAGGCAGCGAGACTCTATTATAAAGAGACTCCATTGCTCACGCACTGTCTAATTTTGAGGCATTGCGTGTTCAGTAGCGAAACTGAATTCCACTTTGTATTGTGTTGTATTCAGAGTTAGTAAAATGTAGCATTTCGTAGCGTTTACAGTCAAAAGATGTACCGTTGCGCCACGATGGCCTTAAACTTAAAAGAAACTAACTTACTTGTAATATTAATTCTTGTAATTGTTGCGTTTTTTTCTGGACTTGCTCTAATTTAGTTGTTTTTCCTTTTCTAATGCTGTGCATTCTTGAACTGAATTCGTTGGAAGGCCTAGCCATTTGATTTCTTTCTTCTCCTTCGATATAATATTCATTGCCATTAAAACATTTAAGGCGTCATATACTCTTCTACGTATATTCTTTTGATCATATTGCTGCAATGGTAGGATTTTCTGAGTTACATTTTAACTGGGCATTGCTTCTACTTTTATGTTTTTAAACGTGACTTTTGATGACAATACACGATTTCAGATGGCGAGAGTAATTATGATGAAACTAATTTAACCGAATTAATCGCGTTTTTTAAGATTATACATTTTGGAAACCCGACGTTTCGAACGCTTTGCAGTAGTCCGTGGTCACCGGTAGACTGACTGTGCAGTTTGCCCGTGAGTCGGTTAAAATAGTTTCATTTAAAATGTGTAATAATCATGAAAAACAAAGAAGATATTAGCGAGTAATATTGTAACTGATCACAGTGTGTACATGGAGAATCAGTCAGAACACCTATATAATTAGTACTACAGATACTTATCGAAGTAGTAGAACCCAATTTTTTTTTAAATTCAGATTAATAAACAAAGATGATATTTCTTGTTCCCGCATATATCAGGGTAGTTGAGGTAGGAGAAGTCCCACTTTCAGCTTGAATTCGAAAGTGGCGAAAAAATAAATATAATTTTAGGAGTTACAAAGAATTGGAAGTTTTCGTCTCTTTGAACAACAAGAGTACATGCGCCAGCCCCGTAACGGACTCAACTTTAGATTTTTCATTGATTTTACTTCTTAAACATTGTCTCATCATCCATTTGTCTAGTAGAATATCCGGAGATAACAAAATTATTAGAAATTGTAATGTGTACCTTGGCTTTTTTATAGCTCCACGCTGTATTCCGCATATGGAGGAAAGACAAAGAGAACTAAGTATAATAATAAGACACTAGATTTTCCAGGCATTGCCCAATGTTTAAGGCATTACAAGTTGAATAGGACGTAGCACTTCTCACATGAACTCTTTTATAAAATTACGAGTATAATAGTAGAGGCCATCTTAACGCAGGTGTACAAACAAGCATGTAACGTTAACGCGTCGATTGTGGGTTTGATTCCACTCGGGAGAATTAAATAAAAAATTAAATTAGCTTCATGCTGTATCCCGCACACAGCATGGTAGGCAGACGAATCCTAGTGTTAAGAGACACTCCGTTCCCCGCTTTCCGGTGAATTCTGGAGGCATTGCCTGTTGAGTGGTGGAACTCGACGCCGTACTTTGCCTCGATACCTAAGTAAATATTTCATTTCATCGAGTGGACATCAAACCCACAAGCAATCCCGTTTACAGTCACAATTTGTGCCCTCGCGACACAAGTGGAATTTGAAATTAATACTAAATTATATTTCCATTTCTCTGGTACAAAAATAGTAATAAAATAATAGTAAGAAACAAAACCTAGGGATATATAAACAAACATACTTGGCTATCGGCTGAACCATGCATCCCCGCAGCAAATTCTAAAACCAGCTCATCTGCTACCTCATTGTATGAGGTAAAGCCTTTGTTCCTTACTTTCTCACATACTTTCATTGAAAAATGCCTTAGTCCCTTTCCAACTTTGTCCGCGTGCTTACGACGTTTTGTAGTGCTGTAATGATTTTAAAATGATCAAACTGTAATTATAACGATTAAAATTTAAAATAATCAGATTTTTTTAAACTTTACACGGCGACAGAGGGAACGTTGCCATAGTGTTAAAACACTTCCGTTTCCGACTTTCTGCCGAATCGGAGTTCATTGCATGTTGAGTGGCGGAACTCAACGCCGCGCTCTGACTCGGATCCAGAGCGCGGAAATGGAAATATTTAAATATTTCGAGTGGGAATCGAACCCACAAATAACGTTTACAGTCGCACGCTTGTGCTTGCGCTACGGCCTCGTCTGATAAGCGGAATCTATTTTTTTTTAATATGAAATATACGATTATAGGTGGCAATGGCTCTTTGTATTTCTTGTTAAGTTCTATATTATATATGTCAGTTCTTATCAGTATGCATGCAAATATAAATCTTATAAATATAAATTGACAAATCAAAACTCATGTTTTACTGATTGATGAAATACAATTATTAATAGTCTAATATACAAGCCCGCAAAATACAAAGTATAGTGATTATTGTCATCATTAAATATATATTAAATATCAACAATCTTTGGGCAGAGGAAAGTAAAAATCTCCAGATTCAGACAAAGCATTTAAGTTTTTGATAGTTGATAAGAACAGTTTGATAAGAATGTAGGCTTACTGGTAAGAGAGCTTGGACAGTTTCCAAGTGCTACGGATTTAAGCTCCGCTATTTTCAAATTAGTGATCACCTTTTGACACTTGACCTGATTCCATGCTGCTCAGACATTGTATTTTATATGTGACATGCCTATTGTAGTGCCTATCCTAGTCTACTAATTTGTAGGTCATATTATTTATCCTAATGTATTTTAAGGCTATTCAATTGAACTGCTTTATTTTTTAAACCTTATTTTTTAATATATAGATATGGTCTTTATACTGATATGTAATTAAAACACGAAATAATAAGAGGTTAATAAATAATGTAATTCTGTATTTCAACTAAGCAAAGCTGCAATTTGCTTGTTAGTAAATAATAAAAAGTATTGTCCTCAGGTACTCTAAATAATATTTTGTTTGAAACTTGTTAGATGTGTATGAAATGTTAAAAGCTATACCTAGGTTTAACTTAAATAAAGAATTAAAATAATCTATACATACAATAAACAGGAAAAATATTTTATCCGTTATTAACATTAAATATTTTGGATGAAATAAGTCACACTAAGGTATTTTGTGACAAAAAATTTGCAATATCACCAATATTTTACCGATTTTAATTTGACATGGATATGGAAACTTCAGAGCAAAATCTATTCTATCTTTAAGAAAATTTTATGAAGATAAGCTTCGTCTTTTTATAATATGTAGTTTGGAAGTGTAATTTTCGAGAAAATGTAAAATTAAAATAATTCAACGCTCTGTTTACGTCCGCCAGCTTAGAGCATGCACTTTCTCAAAATGACTCAATTATTAATCTCTTGGCAGATGCAGCATACAGAAATATCAAGCAAAGCCAAGAGTGGGCCTCTAGTCAGTTCTATTGTAGCATTTTTTTTGTTTTATTAACCATTGTAATTTATAACCTATAACAACAACACATTATGTATATTTTTAGTTTTTTTAAAGTATTCTCACAATATTTTAGAAAACTTAATAAAATTTTATATAGCAGAACCTGAACGCACATATCTTGTAAACCTTACAGCCCTGACCACTAAGCTAAATTTTTATTTAATAATTTACTTATATTGTTAGTATCTCTGCATTATGTACAGTACTTGTCAGTGTGAGATAAATATGATAAAAATCTAATATGATCAGTAGTTTCCCATAAATATTAAATAATCTATATTAAGCACAAAGGAATATATTACTCTCTTTAAATAACTCTCACTGTTATAAATTATATTTTTAAGTTTGTTTCAATAAATCATTATTTTTGATAACACATACAACCTAATAGAGCTCAAATATTTTATACTTTAAACTACTGTTTTGGATTTAAATATATATGTTATGGTAGATCTTTTCAATCTCTTTTAAACATTTAATTATATTGAAATCAAGAACCAAATATTTTATATAGATAGATAGTAAACAAATAAGATTTTTTTTATATCAAAAACTACAATAGAACAAAAAGTTTAAGTAAATAAAAAGAACCATTATGGTACAGTTAAATAGCTAAAACAATTGTGAGCACAATTCTCACTCAAGGTAATTGATTTGAGAGATTTTCATTTTCTTGCTCAGAAAACACAAGACACATCATTAAATTCTGGCTCGCTACATTGGATGTTTCAAAAACTGATTGAAGTGTGGAGATATAGATCTGGTGATACCCTGCTATATGCTGGATACAGCGTTAAAGGGAAATAAAGGGAAGAGATACCCTAATTCATAAACCAGCTAACTGCATCTACATGAAATTTACAAGAGATGCTAAAATTGTAGTGTTATTTTTGGCAGACCACTTAATAAAAAAAAATTAATTATATTGGTACATAATCATTTCTTAAATGTATAATAAATAGAATGTCTTTAGTGTTCCTTGTACAGTTCATGCAAATGGAATTAGCTGGTTTGTAAAATAAAGTATTGATATAGATTTAATAGTACTTACTATTCTGCTGGAGGATCATTATCTGAGTCGTGTCTTCTTCTTGATGCATGTGACATTGTCGATGAGAGATTATAATTATCTATAGAATGATCTTCAGGTTCTGTTTTAGTTATAATTGGTAAATGTGTCTTTTTGTCACTTTGTTCTGGCTTAGTTAAAATGGGAACTAATCTGGTAATGTGTGTATAACATTAAGTTCTGCTAGCTGATTTTCACTTTGAATCTGAAATAAAATGATGTGATTCTTATTTAGAAATACAATATATTGACGGCATTGGTTCTACACTCAACACACAATGTCTCCAGAACTCAGCAGAAAGTGGGGACCGGTGTGTCTTAACACTAGATTCCCTATGCCTAACCTGCTGTGTGGGGGATATAGCCTGAAATAGGTTTTTATATTATTTTGATAGAAATGAATACTACATATTGCAACTGTGGAGTTGTGAAATTATTCAACTTGATCAATACATAAAGAGGAAATACAGATTACTTTAGGTTATTAATAAATATAAAAAGCAAATACATATTACTTAGACTACTATTATCAAACAATAACTAAAATAATTACCAAAATGATAAATAAAACATGCAATCATTAGAGTATTTCAATTTTACAATTTGTATGTATAAATACTCACAATATTGGTTGTTGGCAAATCTGGCTCTACTTTAGATGTTATGTTTTGCAGACTTGATAAAGCATCAACAGGTAATTGTACTAATTCTGAAATATATTCATAACATAATTGATTGGTAAATTCAATATATAAATAGAACATTCACATTGACCTGATACTAAACAACTAGACTTTTAATGAGCATTTAATGACATTCCATACATAGTGCACAGAAAATGTGATAAAAAGTTATGTATTTTAAAAAAAATTGAATCACTTTCTTATAACAATAATTTATAGCCAAAAACTAATTTACTTACTTGAAGCACACTTAATTCCTGTTAATTTAACAGGCTGATATACAGGAATCTACAACAGTTATTATAAAATTAGCAATGTATTTAAATAATGGAATGTTTCACTGGCATGGCATTACAATGAATATAAAGAAATTTAAATGATTATAGATCAATTTATATTAAAGCAATTACATACTGTAAACAAAGTTTAAATGTAGGTTAAAATTATTATATGTTTATGTAACCAATACACACCTGATTACGCCCTTCGTTAGAGGCTGATACTTTCAATACTTTCAAAGGATTTTGTTTAATTTTGATTTGAGCAAGAGGTTGAGTATTTTGTACTACTTTGACCATTTGAGGCTGTCCTAAAACAAAGATTTTGTAGTAATATATAGTGATCATTAAACCAATTTAAAATTAATTGAAAGATGCAAATGTGAAAATAAATAAATTATTAAAAATAACTTTCTATTAGTTCTAAAACGACACGACGCCTATTATTACAGATCTCGTTTGTGTCACTACTACTACTAAAATATATCGTTTTATGGCATTGGGTCAACAGCTACTCGAATATTAAGGAGACTAAACAATAAATAAAAATAAAAAAAAAACTATATCGACGATATGAGAGTCGCTACTTACTAACCATTGGCGTCATGTATAAGGAAATTTACTATACTAGTATTCTGGGACATTGTCGTAGTCCTCCTTGAAATAGGGCATCCATTTACGGTTTTCACAAGGATATGTCTAAGAAATGAACAAATGGAAATAAACTATTTCAATATTAAATAGCATGGTCAAAATGGCGACAATATTTAGGATAAGTTTGAAGGTCAGAAATTGTGATAGTCAACAGTCTAAAAAATAAACCACCTATAATCATTTAGCATCTGCTACTATCACACATAGTATATACACTTTAATGTAGTGATTAGTCAAAACTACATATAACAAAACAAGCACGCAAAGAAAACATTGACAATTTAGCGCCGGCCTCTCAATTTACCAGCTGATTGGATGACGCTGTTCACGTGTACTCAAAACCAGAAACCCCCGGATTTATTTCCGGAAAAGGCGCGAAACGGACAGTGACATCTGCCGAAGGCCATATTAAATGTGGTGGTATAGCATATACACTAATGTACCATAGGTTTATAATACTTTTTTTATGTAGGAAGCTATATAAGTACGAGATTGTGGAAGTTTATATATTTTTTTAATCATAAACTTATATAAGTATTTTTTATCATTGATATTATTTATTCAAATGGATTTTTAACACAAATTTAATAAGAAATTAAGTATGAATACATTGTTCATCATAAAATTTTCAATAGCAATTACCTATTTCCTTATCTGAAAACTGACTCTCAGAAATATTATATTGTATTATTGGTGTAAGTCTTAGTTGGCCTTAAATTACAAAATAACAATAATAATGAACACCACCGAATAACTTTAAGCATGCGCTGTAAAAATAGTGAAATATAGTCAGTGTATGGAATAAATGTTATATTTTATTAGTTCTAGAAAAATGCCGCGACACTATAAATATAAATAATGAGACATTTTATGACAAAAAGTAATTGTGAATTGCAAGGTGATCTTTTAACGTTTTTTTTTTATAAAGATGTTGAAACTTACGAGAGAAAGTGATTATAAGATATGCTTATTCTTTTAAAGCATGAAATTTGAAAACTTATAATATCAAATGCATTAAAATATTTTTGTCAAATCAAAATAATTATTTATTTGTAATAAACGTAATACGCTCTTAAGTATACTAGGATACGCCACATGTTGTGCACGGTGGGTGGAGCTGAGCGAAGCTATTTTGCGAACATTTAACGAAACTCTCTGTTTTGTCCGCACACTCTGGGTTAGATTAATCAAAGACCAATCTTTGCGCGTAAATTTCAAAATGTTCCACAGCTTAACTCTATTGGACACATTTTGACCATTTACTCAAAAACTATAATTAAACTTTTTTCTTTTTTACGTTGAGAACTGTAAATTTGGGAGCTGACGTTTTAACGGTCTAGGAGGAGTAGCATTACAACGAAACCCACTTTTGACCAGTAAGAGCTTCACTTCGCTTAGCTCAATAATTCTACTCTAGCCCGTCCCAGTCCCATTGTTGAGCAAATGACTGTTTCTATTTCATCCACCAGTAAGGCCTATAATGGTCCAGCTCCTCTCACCCCACCTCGAGGGTGGACTTCTATGAATTCTTCAAATACCATGTCTGAGCACCACATATTGATTTGGAGAATGAACATTTCTATCATTGTATGTCAATCACATTTTCTATGACGTTGAAGATGATATCTTTTTATGAGGTAACCCATAGATAGACTAATAACACCTCCAACCTCCAGGCATTTTCGTTTGTTCGTCTTTTGACTTCGTTAAATTGTCGGCACTAAAAGAATACTATCTGATCCAGGTAGATATATTCTTAGACATATTGCAATTGATCTTAACCTTCGATTCACTGATCAAATCATCCACGTCAGAACTACAGACTTTGCTTGAAGACCGAAGTAAAGCCAGACTTGAGGTTGGACTAAAGATGAATATGTCAAAAACCCAGCTGAAGATGACCAACAGCTTACAGTAAAGGTGGCAGTAGGTTCAGTGGAGATGGAATATTGTACAATGTGAGGAAAAATAAACAAACGTATAATTCGATATTTCCAATCTTCATATACATAATTAAAATATACTACGTTTTCTTTTCCCTTTCCTACTTCAAACATGTTTCTTACTACATCATCTTAATATGGGTTTACATTTTTTTTCCTCATTCACTTATTTGTATTCATTTTGTTCATGGATTTCTTATAACCTGTATATTTTTTATATAGCCTGTTGTATTTTTTTGGTACTGTCAATTTAACATGAAAATACTAAATAGTCTGTATTAATATTTCTATAGTCTATGCTCTGTAAAGTAAACACTAAACACTAAACAATGAATAAATGTCATGTTCCTAATTTACTTTAAATTATATTTTTATAATTGCAAATATTGGCATATAATTCCTTCTCATGTTCATTAAAATGAATATTTTTATAATATTGGTTTGCTTATTTACAGAGTTTCTAAATAAAACAAATTCTGTCAGTATAGAAGACTTAAACATACCGCCGGAACATATTTCATACGTTCTAAATTTGTTTCCGGATTTAGAAAAATCCAGCAAATCTAGTTTGTATAAGCCACAAATGCATACAAAAGGTTGTTGGGGCTATGAATCTACATGTAATAAAAATAATTCATATCATGTTAGACCTATTTGTCCTGGGGATCATAGAGGTTGGGTAAAATCAAAAGAAGCTCAATATGAAACATTTTATACACAAGCCGATTTTGGTAATGTATTGATATAAGATAAAATCGATAACAATTTTAATTATTAATGATTACTTATATTTATGCTTATTACTATATATTGCAGGTTATATAAAAGAGCAAATTCAAGAATTAATGGTAATGTGTGAAGCTTCATATCCTCAAGACAGCTCCTTAGAATGTTCTAAATATTTAAGGTTTGCATTTCATGTAGCATAAGATACTGGATAGTCAGCCCCTAACTTGAGGTTTTACCTATTTAGATACTATATTTCATTTAAGTTGTAATTGAATTTGTTTACACCTTAATATTTTATGTTTCTATTTTTTTTGCTCTGGTGTCTAGGAAAAGTGCGGCGTTGAGTTTCCCACTCAAAACACAATACCTTTGAATGGAACCTGAAATTTGGTGGAAAGGAGGCATAGAATGTCTTAACGCTAGGTTTCCTCTGCCTACCCTGCTGTGTACACTATAGCATGAAAAGTTTTTTTTAATTTTGTACAACTTAAGCATTCATGCCTATAAAATTAATAGTATCTCACATTGATGACTGGCACAAAAAAAATTATAATTTATACATTTTTAATTTCTTTACGTAATCTGTGGCCATTTTGATGCAGAGGCATAGACGTAAACAATGGTGGCGGGTAAAAAATGGATAAATTAACATCTAACACTAGGTTCTCTCTTTCTTTCTACCCTGCAAAATAATAGTTTCTATTTCAAATATGAAAGAATAAATAAGGGATAGAGAATAAAAAACATGACTAACTTCTGGGTAAATGAAGCTTATTAGAGGTTGAATGTACCATATTTTGTTTAAAATTGATTTAACCTCATAAGACCATGCCAGCTGATAACAACTGTTCTTCTGTTACGGGTGCAAAGCATAGGTATAATATTTCAAACTCATACCTAAAAAATATCAACAATTATCAAGAGTTTAGACATAGGATTCATATTTTCATTTTATGATTTTTATCCATACTGTACTGTGTAAGTTAGTGTTGATGAGAACATTTACTACTTCAAAAATATTATAAAATATTCCTAATCTGCCACTTTCCAGTCATAAAAAACACTCACAATAGAGGGATATCTCCAGTTGTTTATCAGTCTTAACAAATGGTGTTTTATTTTAAAACAATAATTTAATTACTTATTTGATAAAAATCACTTTTAAAGTTTTGGCAAAATCTCTATAGTTTTAAACTATTAAGTACTAGTGGGCACGCGCAGCTTTGCCCGCGTATTTGCACCCTTAGGTGTGACTTCTAAAAAAACCACAAAAGATGTGTTTAATAAAATATTTTTAACAATATGAATTTAAATTTTTATAAAATTGGTAGTGATTTAAAAAATTTTCCGTATAAACTTTCAACCCCTTATTTGAACCTTTAGGGGGTGAATTCTAAAAAACAATAAAACACGTGTTCAATGAAATATTTTTAAGAGTCAGAATTTCAAATCTTATAAAAATTGGTGCCAATTTAATTTTTTTTCCATACAAACTTTCAACCCATATTTCATCCCTTCAGGGTTAAAATTTTTCAAAAACCCATCCTTAGTGGATTTCCAGATTATGAAAATGAACATCTGTCCAAATTTCATGTTTCTACCATCAGGGGTTACGGCTGGGAGTGTATCTTACCTCAGTCAGTCAGTACATGTCCTTTTATATATATAGATAGATTTTATAGAGTAGTTAAAACTGTTCTTTTGCATTAAGTGGTCAATATAAAGAGACAAAACAAAATTACTGTTTATAAAAAATATTTTTAATGATTTATAATATTTTACATTTAAAAGATTGTTAAATCATTTTTTTTTTCAAAGAGGCTGACTACTAAGTATATCAGTAACTCATAGTTAAATTAAATTTCATTAACAAATGAAGCTTCAATTATTTTACAGATTTTGTAGGGGTCGTAATATTATGATTAATTTTACTAGTCTAGTTGGCCGAGGCGACAATCTAAGATATAAAATGGATATACTAGGACCTGGTCAAATAGGTAATTTCAAATTATTTGCACTTATATTTTAACATATTATGATTCCATTGTGTTCTGGTAAGAAAATATAGTGTGGCCATGAATGTAGCCCACTAACGTATTGAAAATTGAGCAGAAATGGGGAATGTAGTGCTTTTCTTTTCTGTACTGGTTTTCCTTTTTCGAATATGTGGGATACAGCATGAAGGTTAAATACATATAATTTTTATTTTTTCAGTTTTACATTATATCCCACATATAGCAGTATATACAGAGGGAACCTAGTGTTAAGACACTTTATTCTCCACTTTCTGCCGAATTTTTGAGTTTGAGATATTGTGTGATTAGCTTACCTCAACGTCGTACTTTACCTTAACGAAGCAAAATAATAATTCATACCCCCAAATGGGAATTGGACCCAAAACCACTTACAGTCATGTGTTTACCACTGCACCATGACCAACTTAAATAAATATCATGATATTGTATACTATGTCAAAAATATATTTCTTTATATTTTTAGGTGGCTATTGCAAATTATATTCAGAAAGATTAATGCAAGAAGCAGAGCACATGAGTGCTTTGCAATCTTGGGCACCTGAGTTTGTTAATTTTGTTAAAACCACTAAAAGACCTATTGTTGATGGCATGTGTGATGTTATTATAAAAAAGCCAACTTACATTATGAAACTTGATGCAAGTAAGTTTTTCCATAAATAATGAAGATGAAGAATACTAAATAAAATATATAATAATTGATATCTTAAACATTTAAAATTTTAGCAGTCAATATGTACCATCATTTTTGTGATTTCTTCAACTTGTACGCAACACTGCATGTGAATTCAACACATCCATCTACTTTTGGTAAAGACAACCATATTCTAGTCTGGGAAACTTTCACATACTATTCAGCATTTAAAGATGCTTTTAAAGCGTTTACTGATAATCCCATATTGGATTTGAAAGAATTTAGAGGAAAAGTAGTGTGTTTCAAAAATGTAGTATTTCCTCTACTCCCAAGAATGATATTTGGCTTATATTATAATACTCCCTTGGTAAGTAACTTCTTAATTACATATATTCAATCAAATTTTATATACTTTTAAAAAAAATAAGTATTGGCACTATATTTGCACCCCACCATCAAATAAATTTTTTTGAAGAATGTATAATAATTTTAAGATAGCAGGAGCAGGACTCAATTTAACATTTCTTGGAAATAGTTCAATCGTTCTGATCTGTTGTTGTTGATCTACATCAAAAGTCTTATGTACCTTTTGCAACTTTGTAGGGAGATTTTATAAAATTCCAAATTTAAATTTTTTTAAGAATGATTTCCATTTCATCAATAAAATAATTATATCCAAGCATAGAATGGAGATCAGTCGTGGCACAGCGGCACAAAGTGTAATAAAACTAGGTTCCCTTTGCCTACCCTGCTATGTGCAGAATACAGCATGAAGCTGATTTAATTTCGAATTTTAATTTTTTTTGTTTTCAGATATATGGTTGTGAAAGGAGTGGTTTGTTTCATGCATTCTCAAAACACATATTACATTCATTAAATGTAAGACTACATCATAGGACAATGATAAAGTGAGAATTACATTGCTATCAAGGGGAACTACATACCGAAACATATTAAATGAGCATGAAATTGTTAAAGCATTATTAATAAATAAACAATACTATGTGCAAAGGGTTGTGTATGACAGGAAGATGACATTTACAGAACAATTAGAAATTACCCATAATACTGATGTTCTAATTGGCATGCACGGAGCCGGACTGACTCATTTGCTATTTTTACCTGATTGGGCAGCGGTTTTTGAGGTGTAAGTATAGTCATAAGAAATCTTGTTATTATGAAAAGTGAAATCTTATTTGAAACCAGTCGTGGCTCAGAGGCACAAACGTACGACTGTAAATTAGACAAGTTCGACTCGCAGTCGACGAAATAAAATATTTAATATTTTCATTTCCTTGGCCTAATAACGAGGCAATGTTGCGCGGCGTTGTGTTTTGACACCAGAATTCGGCGGAAAGTGTTGAATGGACTGTCTTAACAGTACGTTCCCTTTGTCTACCCTGCTTTGTGCGGGATACAGCGTGAAGCTTATTTAATTTAATTTAATTTTATTAAATTGGTTCATATTATATAGTATTTTTTTATTTTTCAGATATAATTGTGAAGACCCTAATTGTTATTCCGACTTAGCTAGGCTTCGCGGCTTAAAGTATGTCACATGGGAGGATAAAACAAAACTTGTGCAACAAGATCAAGTAAATATTTGACTTTGATTTTTTTATTTATAATTCTTATTACAAAACCAAAATGGCTGTTAATCACGCGAGACTAAAAAAGGGGACGGAGGTTGTATGGTTTGGTTTTCTGATCTAGTGACAAGAGTAAATATCACGCCTTTTTTTTACCTCAAACGTCAGTGGTTGTAGATTAAAATACACTTGTCAGAATGTCTATAACTGATTCTCTCTTGTGAAGTAGACTGCAGCGATGATATTTTTTGCATGAATTTTAAGAATTGAATACCAGATGTACAATATAATAACGAAATTCCTAACTGAGTGACCATTAATTATCTTCAAATAATAATATACATGAGTCCGTCGTAGCGCAGTGGCGCAGCGTGTGGAGTCTAAGCGCGACGATTGTGTGTTCCATTCGTATATTCGTATATTAAGAAATGTAGAAAATAATACGGTACATACAGTAACTAACTACAACATTAAATTAAAAACATAGACTGTGGATAGGTACACAAAAAAAACTGAAAAATGAAAAATACTTAGGTTTATTAATAAATAATGAATCAACAAAATACATTTTTAATAAAACAAATACATAACAAATTAAAATAATACGCAAGACTTCAAGGTTTTACTTCGGTGGGTAAATCCGTTGTGGCTTTGTCTGTGAATAACAAGAGAATAACAGTGTGACACTTTTGGTAGCTAGGTGTATAAATTTCTTAATCAACAAATACGGGTGTCTTGCTAATTTAGCGTTAATATAATATACCAAGGCTGTCCAAACGTCAATTTCAGTGGGCATAAATTTTCCGGTCAAGATCTTCTGCGAGCCACACGTTTGTTTCTTTAGTGTCAAAATGGTTGAAAAAAATATATTGTAAGCCTTTATTTTTTAAATGTATTAATTTACACACAGTTTGACTAAGTTAGTTAGTTAGTTAGTAGATTCGTTATATTTAGATGAGAGTTGAAAAAACTGCTTCACAATTACATTTCCATATTCATGTCGTATCTTCCGTCTGAACTAAACATACTTCCCGTATTTACCACTTCTTGCACTTGTTCTAACATCTTTCTTTTTAAGCTGATCTTGAATTCCGTTCTGGACGGAATTGTTTCAGTAAGATTGTAATCTTGTGAATGAGAATGTATTCTCATCAGGGTGTTTAAAAGTACATCTATCTCTATCTCTGGATAATAAGTTTAGATCAGTATAAGACAATGATATTTTTTGAATTATCATCTATGGAATGAATCACAGCTCTCTGGTAACAAGACAAAGCCAGTGAGTTTAGTGGTTGAACTCAACGCCGCACTCCAAAATTCAGCAAAAAAACCCACTGCCTGCCCTGCTATGGCATGTATGTAGATATTGTAGATTGAAGTACAAGGAACACATGTGTATATCTGATACTCTTTTGTTAAACAACTTGTAGCTATTATATAGTTTGTGTGGATGTTAGGCATGCTATAGCAGATGTACAATTTTGTTAGAAATCGGATGCGGTTTACATTAAAAAAAATATGATTAAAAAAACACATATCGTCGATAATCTACATACATGTTTCTAAATGATTCGGAAAGAGATTGTACGTAATTACAATAAGTGATATATGTGTATATATCACTTATTGCAATTACACATACTTTACACGAGTTTCCTTCGTAAGAAACAGCCTCGATTGACACAATTCCATTGCTTTTATATCATATCAAAATAACTATCTGAATGATAATTAATTATTATTAAGCATGTTCCAATTTATATTAAGACGTTATATCTCTCCACACCAAAAGCGCCCATTATATCTATATATTTTATAATAATTTCTTGACTAGGGGCCGTCAAGTATTACGTAAGCAGTTTTTTTTTGCAATTATTTGCCACTCCTCCTCCTATTAGTAATCCACTAAGGAGTTAATTTGAAAAAAATTAACTCTAAGGGGATGAAATAGTGTTTGTAAGTTTGTACGAAAAAAAAATTTAAATCAGCACCGACTTTTATAAAATTTTAAATTTGGACTGTTGACAACGTGCCATTCCCGCTAAATAGATATAATAAACTTATGTATTATATTACAAAACGAATAGTTATATCGTCTACTATACATACGTCTACCAAATATAGCCATAATATATATGAAAAAATAAATAACTTCATTAAAGATAAGCAAACCTAAGACCCCCGCCCCCCTACAGTGCTTACGTAATACTTGAACGGCTCCCTATCTGTCACTACATTTGTTATTTCACATCCAAGTTGAGGCGCGAGAGATCTTTGGTTTCCTAGAAATAGGTACTCGTAGTAGTCCTCAATCAGTATAATTTCTTTA
Source organism: Heliconius charithonia (assembly GCA_030704555.1). Taxonomy (NCBI): domain Eukaryota; kingdom Metazoa; phylum Arthropoda; class Insecta; order Lepidoptera; family Nymphalidae; genus Heliconius; species Heliconius charithonia. The sequence continues at coordinate 6,223,698 of CM060809.1, read as the reverse complement.
ACAATATTAGCATCAGAACTATTTATTGCCTAAGGTTTTAGTTCAACTTGTATTGAAATTATTTTACTAAGTAAAACTGGGAGTATTTATGTTATTTCTTATTGTGGTATTAGGTCATTAGGGGTCTTCGTGGCGCAAGGGCACAATAATGTGATTGTAACTTTTAATAAAGAGGTGTTAGTGTTGACCGGTTTTAATTGGCCTATTTTTGTTTTTTTTTTTGTTCTAAATATGTGTTTAGTTTATTATAAAGGATGATTTGATTTAAATCTTTTTTAGGGTAACGGACCTGGTGGTGTGTCACACGCAAAGTTTACAAATTATTCGTTTGATGTAAATGAATTTCTGAGGTTAGTAAAGATCTGTGCAACGTATGTTCGTCAGAGACAGGATTTCAAGAATTTCATCGAAGCCTCAATGATGAAAAAGTCACACGAAGAGCTTTAATATTACATTATCAAAACTAGACATAAATATGTGATATTTTTGTTTTTCTTATTTGTGTTACTTAATTTAATTTTAAGGTCTAACAATTATGTCATGGAGAAACATTATTTAATATAAACGCATAACAATCGTACGTCGTAATTTTGATAACAAAATAACAAATCATGCATCAAGAATTTAAAGGCATTTGCTTTAGTCTGTAAAGCTATTAAATTCTGAAATCAGAGCTCTGCTCAATGACCAAGTTAAAGTGAGATTAGATCGTGACGTGTTTCTATCTCTTTCATATATTTATATTATTTCCAATTTTAAGCAATAACGTTGCGAACTAACATTCTTTTACTATTTTTTTTAGTTTTTCGTGACGCTATTTATAACCACACATTTACAGCCAGTTAGAAAAAAAAAATATTTGGATTAAGAATATTTTGATTAAATATAACCGTGATTAGAAATTAATGACAATCTCTGCAAGCCATACTGAATGTGACTTATTTTTGGAAAAGGTCATGTCATTCATTGAACTATTTTTTAACGTTTTGTACCTCAGAATAAAAGGAACCCTTATAGGACTTTACTTATCTGTCTGTCTGTTTTAATTACATTTATTTTTGTTTTGAACATGAAAAAGTTTTTATATTTTTATTTGAAAATAACTGGTGTAAATGAATGAAATGATTATCATAATGACACTTTTATATGTGACAATCGAGTGTTAATATTTAAACGTTAAAACTTAACATAATAATCTATGAAACGTATCTGTGAAAAAGAAACATTCCTATTTTGTATGGGTCATAATAGTATGTAAGTACTTATTTCAGATAAAATGGCAAAACAGTGTAACTTTTTTTGCAATTTTATATTTTTTATTCGCTCATCTGTATTAGAAAAACTAATGCATACTATGAATAGTATTGTAATTAAATATTTGGTGTAAAATTATAATTTATTAAATGATAATTTTAGAAACAAATATAAATTGGATCTTATGATGTGTATATATTACTAGCTCTGTAAAAGAATTAGCCTTTTATAGATTAATTTAATTACGAATGTATTGTGATTATATTACGATTAACATTGCTTTAACTAAATGAATTTGCTTAGTTTTGCGATTATAAAATAGAAATACTCAGAACTTTTATATAATATATATTTGTATAAATGCCGTTTTAAAAATAAAGGAAGACAATACTTAATGGAAGCTCTATAGTGTGGCCCGGTGTAGCTAAGTAGTTTTTTTTATTTTTTTTTATGAATAATATTAAGTCCTAAAAGTATTTTTACATTTTTATACATCATTTAAAAGTTAATTCTAATACTGTTGCTTGTTCTTTTCGTAATAAAATGTCTACTATAAAATAATTTTGTTTATGATATCCTTTCCTATTTTTGAAAATATATTTCTTCAACGTGAATTTTAAAAGTACCAGTGATATAATAAAGAAGGGCGCCTTAGCAAAAGTAAAAAAGTCTGACAAGCAATTTTTTTTGACGTTCGAAAATCAAATATCTGCAACATCTGATGGAAATAAGCAGTACCTAGAAAAAATAAGACATAGACTACCACAGTCTCTATACTTCTTTTAAGTATGTTTCTACCTTAGAACTAAGTTCTATTTGAAAGAACGACATAAAGACTAAAGAAAAATGTGTTCAGGTTTGGGTCATCGTTGAAAGTATACTTCAGTGAAAAATAAAATGAAGATTGTATCGTCTTCGTTAGTATCATACTGGGAAAAGGTCACGTAACAAGTATAAAGCTTGTCCATTGCTCTAGGCATCTATCTCTAGGCTCTAGAGAGACATGTATGATAGAGGATGGTACTAGAATTGATTAAAGCGAATAGTTAACAAAGAAAATAACGAATACGACCGTAAATTATAAAAAAGAATTGTTGGGCAAACATATTGCTTATACATTTTTATAGCATCACGTTGCTTCCGCACATTTCAGCATAGGCAGAGAGGCCCTGAAAACCGAGTTTAAGACCAGTAGGGCACACTACTGCAGACATTTCGCGGAATTCATAAAGCTAAGTGACGGAACTCAACGCCGCGTTATTGCCTCGTTGCCAGAGCGAGGAATGAAAATATTAAATATTTCGTTCCCTCGTGTGCGTATTTACAACGCACAACAAAATACGCTTGTGACTCTGCGCCACGACGATCTTATAATATTTTTATATTTATATTTCCAATCAGTCACCATAGAGGTGTAACTATATGTCCTTTTGCTTAGTGTACCTAATGTTAGCAAAATATCTAGTACGTTCATACTTTTTAAAAGTTTAAACATATCAATAAATTTCAAGCAAGAGTAATTGTAAATTAAAAGTAATAAATAGGTAAGTTAAATAAAAGAGAAACTTTTAAACGATATGTACAAGTTTATTACACATTATTGCGTTTTCGAATTTTTTATTGTAAGGACAGAACCCTAAGGATAATTATTATTTGTTCGAGTAGCGGTAAATCGTAAAACAATCGTGTATGGAGGCAATATTTACAGATGGAAAATAATGAATGACCAATGCCCGCGAGCTGCGGCCGTCGTGGTCATAATTTTTGATTTAACCAGATTGTATCGCTAAATAAGAATCAACAAGTAATTGAAATAAATCCGAAGTTATTTTAAGATGTAATCTTTAATAGTTTTTACGGTACGTCTTAATGTATGTCCTCCTTATGAATTAAATTTATGATACGTAACTTGAAAAGGTAAGTAAGTAGATATATTATTATAATGGCTCAGTGCAGATATTGTGAAGCGTAACATTTAGGACGGAGAAGGAAAATAATTTATTTTGATAAGAAATAAATATTAACATAAATGGCGATTTTTTCAATAATATATTATAATACCCAATAACGATTTATTAAATCTTCATGAGCTATAAACGTATAATATTCTTAATAAAGCCAGTAGTTGGTTCCGTTGATGCCGATGGCAGCGAGCACGGTGGTCGACTTTGCAACGACTCCTGTAATTCTTGTCGCTGATAACAATCAAAGGCGCCGCGCGGCGTCTAACACTTATATTGGTATTAAGGTACCTATTTTCTATATTTATCACTACTTTTGATCATCTTTTTAACTTAATGTAAGAATATTAGTTTCTATGACTTTATTATAATTTTGTATTTTTGCTACAAGACGTAAACAGTTTAATATTTATATGATAAAGGAAAATAAAATCATGATATATTTTAGTAGTATCAGGTATATAATTTATAATCAGCATAAGAACAATCAAATTTGAAAAAATCTTTCTATTTCAAACGATGTACATCTTACTACTTACTTAATTAAAAAAAAATCAATAATATTTTTTTCAATAGACAAGTAATTAAATTTTGCGTAATATAATTTTTTTCATGAAACAATAGAGGCCAGTCGTGGCGCAGTGGTACAAAGTGTGACTGTTAAACCGACTGGTTGTGGGTTCGATCCCCACTCGAGGAGATGAAATATTTACTTAAATTTATATTTCCATTTCTTCGCTCTGGTGTCGAGGTAAAGCGCGGCGTTGAGTTCTGCCACTCAACACGCAATGCCTCCAAAATTCGGCAGAAAGTGGGGAACGAAGTGTCTTAACACTATGTTCCCTCTGACTACCCTGCTGTGTGCGGGATAAAGCGTGAAGCTAATTTAATTTAATTTTAATTTATGAAACAATAGATACACTTCGCGTTGCTTAAGCCGAGCTTTGTATTTGTGTTAGTGATATCAAAAATTAAAACGTTAAAAAATCTTTTTTAAATAAAGTTTGTTATTAAGAGATCAATAAAAAAGTCAAATATATAAAAATATAGATGTCAATTCTTTTACACCGTACATTATATGCTTATAATAGTCACTGTCGTCTGATATGTCGTTTTTTGCTAGTAGTAAATATATATAAAAATAGTTCCATTACATCGTCAAGACTGTATACATATAATTGAAGTGTCCTTCGCCAAACTATTGAGTATGTACTAAAGTACATGGCTAAAGCCAGCAACAGAAAAGGGCCGTTGGGCTTAAGCGCTGATAAGCTTATCCGTTATATCATATCTAAGAGTTATTTTAAAGTCTTTAATTACCTAATCATATTAAGAAATAGTCATATGTTAGAAGCATCTTTGAGACTGAAAAATTTACTGCAATTGACATCTCAGTATTGCGAGAGTTGAAGTCCTACAAACTTCAAAACTTTACTTAACCATTTACATAACTTTATGAAAATGGAAAAAAATATTACATTTATCCGTTAATGATTTAAATCCTCAATTTTAACCCTACCCTATTTACCTAAAATAAGGGCACCAGGTGCCGTTGGCCTTCGCGCCGGAAGCCTGAAAGATTTCACGACAGCCCCGAATATATCTATGGGTGCAGATATTTACAACAAACAGGAGGATGAGGTAAGGCACACGTAACGAATTTGCGTGTGCCTAAGGGCCCCAAAAATTCAAAGATAGATTGTACTGTTGCTTACTCTTAATTATGCTTTACATTTATTTTTTTATCTTCACATTATGACAGTATTGTTATAAAGGAACTCAATTACTTGCTTATTAAATTAAAATTTATAATTTTTTTTCAAGGCTATAGTTGTATACTTTTAGCTACTATTAGTAGAAATCTCCTAATTCTTACTGTTTACAAGACATCAATTGCACAACACCTTACCAAATATTCGAATCACCATATTCTCTAGCCAAATCTGCCAAGTAATTATAAAAAGGTTGAATAAACGATTTTTGCAATAATATCGATATCCGAAAAAAATATATTAAAATATTATCGTTAATCTTCGAACTAATTTGATTGCTAATAGCTAAGCCATTATAACAACAAGCGGACGATTAACAACAGCAAAACACAAACAGAAGGTAACAGAAAGAAGATAAACATTCATGGTTCTTTCAAAAGCATTGTACAATAGTCGTCATCAATTACGGGCAATAGATCGCCCAACATCATTTGTCCGTCTGTCCGTTATTCGACTGGGACATTCCCACGACTCGCGGGACGCTCGTGTTTGTTGTCGGAATATGTCCAACGAGAAATACTAATAGAAAATTGGTTCTGATTGCATTTGCTCTCTATTTTGCTTGTTCTCACTGTTTTTTTGTAGTTCATACTTACTTTTCTTTAAATTAAATATTCATACTTGTCAGAAGATATGTAGTTACCAAAATTCCTACAACTTATAATTTGAATACGCGCAATCAATTTTACAAGCATACACATAAAATACAAAAAATACAAATACGCAGATTTCACGAGCTTAATCCCATGCTTATAATTATGCAAGATGATGAAAACCGTTGTTCTTCCGATGTTATCGAAGAAAAGGCTGAAGAGAAATTGCTCCGATCAAAAGATAATCACGCCGGAGCCAAATTGATCATTGATATAGGAGCCGCGCGAGAATCCCATTGCGAGCTGACAACATTTTTAATTTGTACATCGTCAATATTCAATTCATTTTTAATATTATAATAATTTGGTACATTCAATTTAACTTCAATCCGTAACTACATTAATTTAATTGGAGAAATATTTAGAGACAATGTCATGTCACTATCTGTTGCGACGTCGACCACAGTTTTAATACCCGTCTAATCTACATATTGTTGAGAAGCTCATAGACCACTAAATCATTATTTACACATATTAGCTCCAGATTTAGGCCACCTCACCGTAGCCTCATTCTATCTCTCGGTCAATAAATATCAGATTAAAGTGCCGCTATTGTAGCCTTCACGCACAAACTAGTACCGTGGCTTTCAATAACGGTTCGCACTATGCAGATTATCACCGCGGCGATAACCACGACGTGAAAGCGATAGCGGTGACACGAGGCAGCTCGGCTACGGAGTGAGCCAGCAACCGTGCTGGGCCACTGGTTTATCCTTATATATTTCTTTCAGGCGCTCAACAAATCATGGCCTGCTGATAATTTCTTGGTAAAATATTTAATGTATAATAATTTATTTTTTCAATATTTTATAGGATGCATTATGATATATATTTGATATTAAATAAAATAAATTGCTATACTTAACAAAATTTTAAAACTAAAAATTTTAATCGTTCATTAATTCTTAATAATTTTGTCCTGGGTATATGTAGTTGAATCATAAGATCATATTTAAAAAAATATTACAAAAACGCACAAAAAAAAACATTTATTGGACGTGTAACTTGTCCGTGAACTTATCAGTTCTTTTAAATAGATTTAAATTAAGTTCATTCAAACCTTTTCAACAATATTAAGCGATTGCTTACGATATTACCTAATATTCTCTACTACTCATACCCAATTTTATTTATTGTGCAAGTGTTATGTTTTTGGCTATTTTATAGTTGTGTTTTTATCTTTATTAATATTATATCAGCTTCACGCTGTATCCCGCACATAGCGGGGTAGGCAGAGGGAACCTAGTGTTAAGACACTCCGTTCCCCACTTTCTGCCGAAATCTGGAGGCATTGCGTGTTGAGTGGCAGAACTCGACGCCGCCCTTAACCTCGACACCAGAGCGAAGAAATGGAAATATAAATTTAAGTAAATATTTCATCTCCTCGAGTGGGGATCGAACCCACCAGTCGGTTTTACAGTCACACCTCGTGCCGCTGCGACACGACTGGCCTCTGGGTATATATTAATGTATATAATTGGCTGGATCGATTTAAAAAATATTTTGTATTTATATTTCAACAGATCCCAGCATGGTTTGAAAATCTAGAGATCACGTAAAGTATAAGTCATGAAACATATGTTTTTTTACGCTTAATCTTCTTCTTCTTCTTAAATTTAATTGACGCATAATATTATTTTAAAAGCTACGTTGAAAAATTACACTTCAATTTAAAATAAAGCTTTAAATAAATACATATCTATAAACACTTTAAAGAGGAGAGGTTAATTACGTAGATTAGGGGAATAATATAAGGGAAAATGTCAATGATTGGACTACATAATTTTAAGGCTTTATATTAAATTTAATAAAAGCGATAGAATAAATCTAATGATTTATTTTTTATCTTTTCTTGATGTATATACGATTTTATATTTATTTCAATATAAAGATGAGCAGTTTTGGCAATATAGTGATAAAACTAGTTTTAGAACCGTTGCCTCCATTGGACCATGGTTGGTTTGAATGGACCACTCCTTTGCTATCAATAGACTTAGAAACGTTTATACTAAGGGTCCAATCATGGAAACTTAATTATTACTTAAAATTTTAATTAAGGTTAAGTAATTACAATTATCTAATTGTTCGATTGGACGTCGGTCCATTGATCGCAACCTACCCATATTAATTGAATAACAATTAAAATATAAGAATTTAAAATAAACTTTTAATTCAACTAATCAAATAATATTTTAAATTTTAATATTACGAAACTCTGATATAATATCCATATACTCCCCAGGTAGTGGCAGTATAATTCCGAGCAGCAGTCATTGAATTTCATTTATATTATCGTTACCAAGAAAAATGCTGTATGGGCCCAGCATCCACATGATCCGAACACTTTTTTGTTTTTTATAAATGTTTTTATTAATAAATAAGTATGATATAACAAACACAACTTAATCTAAGAAATATGTTGTTAACATAAATTAAAGGAAACAGTACTTTACCAGGCTAATAAGGCGCCTACAAAAGTTTACCAAGTGTAGCTTTCATAACTTATTAAACAACGTAATTAAGATTGATCTACTTGTGAGCTAGTTATTACATTCGATATTTAGGTTTAAAATATCGTTCTAAAATTAACAATGAAGGTAATTTTTAATAAACAAGAACTACGTGTTCTTATGCAAAGCCAAGTTCAGTTTCGTAAAGTAACGTAATCTAGAGTAGACCTTCAGAGATCCGAACCCTAAAATAAGTATTATTTACACCCTTGCAATATATGTTCTGAGCGATGAGTTAGGTACATCATAAAAACTTCTTGGTGTACCTAACTCACCGCTGGCCAATTGCCATTAAGAGTGAGGGGAAGCCATGGTTGACAGCTTCGAAACTGTAAAGGTCTTTGTGTCATATAGGCACAAAGCTCTTTCCGAGAGTTAACCGTTTCCTTGATGGACGGAGCATAATGTTAGTTATGGTCAGTGTATACTTGTAGAGCAAACCATATCTCTCTCTGAAGTGGGCGATAAGAGAAAACTTGCGTCTGAGATGAAGTCATCGCACCTTGGAGCAAAACACAAGTTGCTTGTTTACCGCAAAAAAGACTTTCTTCATTCTGGGAATATGTGTAAATTTATAGGATATTTCAATCAACATATAAAAGTTTTAGGATCATTTGCAAAGCAAATCCAAGTTAGTTTCAAAACATCAGGGCATATACTTATGCTTCAGTTCATCCTCATTTATTATTTACATTTATGGCCAGGTGCCTCTCAACATCAACAACCATTGCCACAAATCAGTGGCGGTTAATTGGACTTGTCGGCGATACCAAACCAACAAATGGCTTAGAATCCTTATGTACAGATTTTTTTTATCATCTCACAGATCTTACAGACCTTACTTCATCTATAAGTTTTGATTACGCTTTATTTCTATGTTCCAAAGAACTGTAAACTTGCTTGTACACCAAAGTGAAAAATTAAAATATGAAATCAAATTAATTTCGCCATAGGTCCTAAATCTTGAAATTTCGTTGTTTTTACCAGTATACAAATTGAAAATATTTTTTGTTGTATAAAATAACTATTATAGCAAATTTGTCGAGCTAAGTATTTTTTTTTAAATACATAACTTTCTTATTTATAAACCAATTGCAATAAAACTCTAGATGTATACTAACGGAATCTTGTCAAAATTCAATAGTGAAAACCGCATTTAAATTGGTTAAGTCGATTCTGTGATTGGCGATAAAAAACGCACAAACAAACAGACAAAAAATAAAAAAAAACATTGTTTTGGGTTCTGCTACATTAATAAAGGTCCCCAGTAACATTTTTATATATCTTCCATATACGGACGCAGATCCGTTACAATTTTGTTATAAGTATAAATGTATGCTGATTGTTCATCGTGAAAATATATTTTTTATTAATTTGGTCCATTTTTGTCAATGGTATCAATGAGAAAATCTCATAAATGATCGTATCTTTTGATTTTTCTATATCTATCGTTGACTTAGAAGCTTTATTTTTTCTGTGCTTCAAGAAACCATAGACCTAAATATTTAGTATAATATTAATTTCATCTTGAAACCTCCACACGATCTTCTTTATTCTTCTAACTGCTGTATCTCTTGACTGCTTTACTTAGATAAATTGAGAAATTCCTACGACGAGTTTAAAGTTATTCAATCGAAAAGTTCAAAGTTCATATAAAATAGATAATAATAATACTATGAGTTGACAGGTGGGTTATCTTCGAATATATTTTGAAAAGTAACTACTTCGTACAATGGGGTCAAGGTACACAGTGTATTATAATATTGCAATAGATGACTATATAGTAACGCTCAATTTAAGTAAGTATCAAAAAACACGCTGAGATTTATAAACAGCTAGAATTTACTGTTTCTATATTTTTTTAAAAAAAGTTAGTAATAGGCAAACGCCGATGGACACTAGACAGTATCTTGGCCGTAAATGGACATGGTACCTTCATCTCTTTTACTTTGAGTGTGAAAATTAAATGTTGAATGCAGTCCTTAGTAACCATTTAATTGAGTCATAATAAATAAAGCATTTTTAAAGTTATTATTAAAAAAAAATAATGTACATATTTACATATTCTTTTCATTACAACCGCCACTCAACACGAAATGCGTCGAGAATTCGGTGAAGAGTGAGGAATGAAGTCCACAGGTTCCCTGTAGTACAGGGCCTGTACTTCCTTACTGTATGCGGGATACAGTAGGAAGCTAAAAAAATACGCATTCATTAAAATGTAAAAATTACGTACTTAAAAAATCAGCTTCACGCTGTATCTCGCACATAGCAGGGTAGGCAGAGGGAACCTAGTGTTAAGACACTCCGTTCCCCACTTTCTGCCGAATTCTGGAGGCATTGATTAATGAGTGGCAGAACTCAATGCTGCGCTTTGCAATATTTCTTCTCCTTGAGTGGGGATCGAACCCACAACCAGTCGATTTTAGTCACACTTCGTGCTGCTGCACCACGACTGGCCTCAAGAATCATAAAATAATGATGAACTTAATATTTTTAGAATTTAGAATAGGTAAATTAATTATTTTATTCAATTGGTAGGATCATGGCGTGGGTGCTACTCAAAATAAAAAAAATATCCTTATATGGTTATTCAATTGTACTTAACCTTTTTCATATGATTGTTATTCATCTAAAAGTTCATCTATAAAAAAGTTGTGACACTGACAGCTCTAAGTGTTCCACTTCTGCATGATACCTACTTGAGTATTTGTTAGTTTAGGTACGCTTTGTTACTATACGAATTTGTTAATGGATATTGTGTGTGATCTATTTACTTAAAGAGTCATAGATTTTACAATGTTAATAGAGCTTTGCTAACTTAAGCTTTCACTTATTATGATGATTCATGAGGACATTGTAATTTGTATCTGAAATCAACGGTACGACTAACTATTTACAATGTATCTTTGAATATCAGTTTCTTTTATTTTTATTATAAAGTTTGATGTCGCTCGTGATTATAAGATGGATAAGATTTTTTGTCAGTTCTACAATTTAAGAAAACAATAAACAATGTCTCTTTACGCATCTTTATTAAAAAAATTGTTCATAGCGATAGAAGATTGGTAATAGAACACGAATCTATGATTTTATAAAAAAATGTCCTTGTTTGTCAAACAAAATTAAAACAGCAAAATTTCTTACTACCAAGAATTATATGTGATATTTAGAATTAATTGTTTAACGAGTAAAGTCCTTAACGTAAACAATAGCTCTTTTTAACATGCTTTTATTAGATCAAGCTGTAACTAAGAATCAAAATCTAAGAATGTAACTCACTTGTAATAATTGTATCCTCATGAATACTAGGCTTGATTGACAATAGAATACTATGGTATCAATGAGCTGGTGCGCTGATGAAGCCAGAACTTGAATATTGGAACTCTTCAGAGGTCACTAGTTACATTTAATATTAATCACTACAAGTTATTACTGGTAGGTACGGACACGTAACAGACAGACGAACGTTACGTACTTGGATAGACGGACATACGGACGGACGGAAAGAAAACCATTGGTGTCCTGACTATTTTTACATTAACCAAAATATTTTTTCGTAGACATGTTATATGTACAGATAATGGACATGATTTATTTCCTGTTTTATTGTAGTATACAGGGTGGAAGCGTCAGCGCTCAACAGGATATAGGATAAAATATTTTAAGCCCATACCTAAAGAAATTAATCAAACTACCTCAAGTTTAGACGTAGGATTTTTTTGCATTTTACGATGTTTATCCGCACCTGTATTTCGTGTGATGTGAGTTACGCATAGATACCAATAACGTAAACACATAGTACTACAAAAACATTAATAAAGGTTCAACAACTTTGATTTTTACCGCCAATACCTACGACTCGATTTCGGTTTATGTCTGATGCGTGCGTCGATCTTGACAAACGGCGTCTGATTTAAACGACATTTTTTTATTTATTTACTTTATTAAAATCATTATTTAATTTTAGGAAAAAACATTTTTTTAAATTTGATTAGGCTTTTATAGACTAGTCAACATTGTGGTTTCATTTAAAGTGGTGTTGACAAAAACACTGTAGATAGATAAGTATAATATCTCCACACCAAATTTTTTGTCGATATTCAATTTGTCTGTACTTAAATACTATTGAATATAGGAGAACGTAAGCTCCGACGGTTTTGTACCCCAAATTCATGATTGTAAGGTCAACGGAACTTTGAAACAAATAAAAGCCGATTCAGCAGATAATTAATTTTATATTTGTTAAGTGGCAATCGACATATTGATTGTTATAAAATACATGATACAAGGAGATAGCGGATATGTCTCCATGTAGACGCCAGTGATGCGCGAGATAAGGCGCAGCGCGTGTCCTGCGAAGCGCCTAATAGCGGCGATCGCCGCGGGCGCAACGTGCCTCACAGTTTAAATTGAACGTCAAGCTATCGATTTGCATAAATCACACACTTACTATTTTCAATTATTTGACTGGTTATAAATTTAACCTTGACAATAATGCATTCCATTATTGGATAATTCTTATGTCGAAGCAAAATATTTTTTTTATTATCATAATCAAAGGAACTTCTTTGCTTAACTAGAAAAAAATTGTAATAGGTATATTTTAAATATTCGTTAATTGATCAAAACCTAATCACGATTTCATATTATGTACTTACGGTAAGACACTTCTCAGATGGGGCCGAATAGGTACTGGTTGTTGGTTCAATCGCCTCTGTTTCTTCGCTCTGGTGTCGAGGCAAAGGGCGTCGTTGAGTTCCATTACTCAACACGCAATGTTTTCAGATTCGGCAGAGTGGGAAACAGAGTGTCTTAACAATAGGTTCCCTCTGCCTACCCTGCTGAAAAAATAATATATAACAAATATAAAAAAAATGATTGAGGCCAGTCGTGGCGCAGCGGCACAAAGTGTGACTGTAAACCGACTGGTTGGGTTCGATCCCCACTCGAGGAGATGAAATATTTACTTAAATTTATAGTTCCATTTCTTCTTCTCTGGTGTCGAGGCTAAGCGCGGCGTTGAGTTCTGCCACTCAACACGCAATGCCTCCAGAATTCGGCAGAAAGTGGGGAACGGAGTGTCTAAAAAACACTGGGTTCCCTCTGCCTACCCTGCTGTGTGCGGGATACAGCGTGAAGCTGATTTATTTGATTTATTTTATTTTTAAAAAAAAATTATAATCGTATATTGAGAGGCCAGTCGTGGCGCAGTGGCACGAAGTGTGACTGTAAAACCTAAGGCTAAGCGCGGCGTTGAGTTCTGCCACTCAACACGCAATGCCTCCAGAATTCGGCAGAAAGTGGGGAATAGAGTGTCTTAACACTAGGTTCCCTCTGCCTATCCTGCTGTGTGCAGGAGACAGCGTGAAGCTGATTTATTTATTTTTATTTTATTTGTTATCATATTGTACTATCTTTAGCTGTTGCGCCTAATAATTGTTTTGTTAGCAACGAATCGAAGCAGGAAGAGCCTGCGAAAGAACCACAGAACAATAGTCTCTCTGTATCACAAGCGTTCGAGCTTGCACGGCCACGCCTGCCGCTTTCTGCGAACAACTTGACAGCTGATAAACGTGTACCTTATTTAAATATTTATGAATATGACCCTTCGGTACGTTCTTGTCGAGTGATAACATAATTAAGATGTAGCACTACTAATGTACCAATATTTTTATGGACCTTTTTTTCTTATTAGGAATTGTTATTTTTTGTATCATATAGATAAGGCCAGTAGTTGTGCGTTGGGTACAAGCTTGTGACTGTAAACTTAACGTGACAAGTTGTGGGTTCGAATTCCACCCGACGATATGAAACATATTTTGTATTAAAATATTAAACACAAAAATAATTGCCTTCGTGAGACACATTCTTCTAGGTACGCGCCAGTATCCTTAGCTCCGTTAGACGAACTTCAGGAGTTTTGAGAGAGTGTCAGGTACGTTCTAGGTAGTGTTAAAAGAAATGAAAAAACAATAATATGTGGTGATTTGAGCGGATGGGTCGGAACTGCGCGAACTGGTTACGAAGGAGTGCTAAGTCTGTATGGTGACAAGATAATAAAAGACGCTGAAAAGCTTATATTGGAAATTTGCAAGAAAAGGAATTTATTCATGGCAAACACGATGTTTGGCCACAAATAAATTCACATGTATACATGGGAGCTAAGAGAAGGAAAATGTATGATTGATTTATTCCCAGTAGGCCACCACTTAGTATCCGAAGCCAACTAATAGACACGCCAATTCTTAGGAGTTCTGAGCTGGAGGCAGACAACACAGTAATGAACAACTTCAGGGAAAAAACACATGTCTTGCAGCGATGGGCGGAATTTTACAAGGAGATGTGTAAATGTGATGTCGCCTAAGTCTCAATTAACAGCGAAAGTCTCATTCTTGATGTAGCTGATGTTGTAAACAGTATAAAAGAAATTGAGAGTGCTATACGAAGTCTGAAATGTGGTAAGGTAGCGGGAGCAGGTGTAATCAAATATGGTGAGCCACGCGTCTTGGACTTGTGTTACTTACGTACTTTTTTGACTTGACTTGGCAAAGGCGTTTAACAGAGTTATCAGAGCGAAATTATGGGAGATACTACCCCGCTACAATGTGAGCGGATCTTTACTGCAGGCTGAAATGTCTCTTTACAGACATTTATCAGCCTGCGTGCGAGTAGGAGCTGACATGTCGCCTTGGTTTGGTATCAATCGGGTGTTAAACAAGAATGCGCCATTTCAGCTTGGCTGTTCAATTTGTTTTTGGATAGCTGTCTCCAAGGAGCGATATAAAGTGACATAGGAGTGAAAGTAGGTGACTTGAGTGTAAATTTCCTGCTGTACACAGAATATGCAGTGCTCGTTACATCATCAGAATGCGACTTGCAGGCGTTAGTCACTACTCTTTTTGGTAACTAATAGTAAGTGATCACCGCCGCCTACGACCTCGTGCTACAGGAGCTACAGGTGCGTTGCCGGCCTTTTAGGTGGAGATAGACGTGCTTTTTTAAGACACCTATGTCATATCTGCCTGGAAAAACTGCCGCGGCTAGTCCATTCCATTGTTTCGTGGTGCGTAAAAGGGAGTACCTACGAAACCGCACAGTAGTGGAGTGCACGTACTGAGGAGAGTGTATACTAATACGAGTAAGACATAGGTTTTGTTATTTGAACTGTAGCCTCAGCTGCATTGACGAGACGGCGAAACGCCAGCACATCAACGTTTGGCCAAACACTGTGTTGGTACCAACGCCGTTATATGGCAGCGAAATGTGTATTAGAAGAAGAATGAAAGAAGGAAGATGAATGCTGTGGAGATGTACTCTTTGTAGGATATGCGGAATCAACTGAGCTGATGAATCCGCAATGAAGAGATAATAATAACGTTGAGAATGAAGAAGAACGTGCTTAGCTGGTTTGGGCACGTCGAACGAATGAGTTATCAAAGAATGGTAAAAAAGATGTATGAAGAAAAAGTGAGCGATAAGAGAGACCTTGGATGACATTCGAAACACAGAATTAAAGATGCTGGAGGAAGGTTAGGTAAAAAACATGAGGACCCACCGAAAGGCATGTATAAAGCGGTTGATGACAGTGAGCGAGGCGAAAGAGGTTGCATACCACTTCGAGACTACTTACGAAAATAAAGTACAACTTACTTAAGTTAACAAACTTAACTATGAGGTTCATATGCAATAAATTGTATGCAATGAACTACAAATATAAGCTTGAAATTATTTTTTTCTATGAAAATAAATGAGTGAGTTTTGATTCAAGAGATCAGATTAGACCCACGGTAATGCACCGACTGTTGCGTCGAACCTAAACTTCGTGGCCGTAGTGGATAGTAAGAAGAATTGCTAAAAAGGACTGGACTACATAAAAATATTAGCAAATTATTGCTGACATTTTTAGGTAGTTCAATTAAAAATTGTCAATTATTTATCAACATTTTGCTTACTAAACATTTTACGGTCAAACGATAACAATAATTAAAATTGACGAGCTCAGCACATATCTAGGAATCTTACCGGTAGCGCATCCAATGGGCAGTTTAATTGCAAGTACACACGCGACCCGTAAACGATAGCTTGTTTACTTTGTGTATTTAAAATTATTCATGTAATTTAAAGATTTATAGATAAAACGTTCAGTCGTTTATTCATTATTGAGTTTCATTTATAATATAGCCTGTGTCACACCTTTGTCACATAGGTAAGTTATATCATATAACATATAACTTATATAGTATATTTTTTACACTTCATATAAATCTAGGCCACATATAATAGGCCAGTCGTGGCGGCACAAAGTGTGACTGTAAAACCGACTGATTGTGGGATCGATCCCTACTCGACGAGATGAAATATTTACTTAAATTTATTTTTTCATTTCTTCGCTCTAGTGTAGGCTATGCGCGGCGTTGAGTTCTGCCTCTAGAATTCGGCAGAAAGTGGGGAACGGAGTGTCTTAACACTAGGTTCCCTCTGCCTTACCCTGCTGTGTGCGGGATACAGCGTGAGCTGATACAAATATAGACAGTGATGAGTCAGTCACTTTTAGTTTGAAGGAAAATAAACATTGTAAAATAAAAAAAAGAAATGAGTACGAAAGCAGTGTTTAATAGTTTTACATTCTCATTCTTACAAAAGAAACCTGTATGCATTTTTGCGTAATAGAACATTCTTACCGTACCTTGAAAATAATCTTAGAGATATGCACACTAACCAGCCAGAGGCCAAGCTTGGCCGCTAATTAAAGCAATCATAATTCTCAACGCAGCAACCGTAATGTGTCTGCTTATACTTACGGTTAAATACCATCTTAAACGCTATTACCTAAATGACGTTTCCGTAAATATTAGCTAAATGCTCTTGCGAACTACTATTTAATATTTGTAATTATAAACATATATCGTTTACATATTTTAATTTTGTTTAGCTGTATCCCGGCAGATTGAACCTGGGTACCTTGTATTAAGACATTGTTTTTCCCATTTTCCACCGAATTCTGGCTACATTGCGTGTTAAGCGGAACTAACACCGCGCTTTGCCTCATTGCCAAAACGAGGAAATGAAAATATTAAATATTTAATTTCCTCGGGTGGGAATCGACCCCACAATCTATAGCACGCTAGTACTACCATCCCACGACGGGCTTCAAAAAAATTTATGGCTTTTAAAATTTATAGTGTTTCATATTTGATTCTTCTAAATGTTATGTATATAGTATCTATATACCTATATAAATTATAATTAAACGGCGAAGTAACTAAAATTAATGTCAACGTGTTTACAAAGAATAAATAAAAAACCAAGATTTTTCTTAGTTTTTGTTTACTTTTCTATTGTTATTTTTTCATCTGTCTCGTTGTCGAGAATGGATATGATTTCTATAAAAGCAGCGGACCTGGTTAGGCGATTGCGTTATTGTTTGTTAGGCGTTTCGGTCCCAATATGGCAAGCACACCTGTTTACGCTACCAGATAGCTAACTAAGCCAACTTTAGAACATTATTTCATTTGTTTGTGACTCATAATTGTACCGTAATAGCTAGTAAAATATAAACATGAAATACGAAGCAAACAACATACAAATTGACTATAGAATGTATTATTGTGGACATAAATAAATATAACAATATACCTAAAAATATGAATATTTGTATCAAATATTTAAAGAATACTAACTAAAGAAAAAAAATGTTGCGTTATTTGTAGCCTTATACGAGTTGAATGACCCTATTTCCTACTAAATCGTCATATTAAAATAACACTACGTACCTACTGAAAGTACGATCGAATGCAAAGTGAAAGAAATATAAGAACATTATCTTAAAACGAAATTAAGCATACATAAAACATGGAAAAGAGGTAAGAAGCGTAGTGTTCATATAAATAATATTGTTTGCAATATCGTGAGAGTCCCGAGTTACTGCTTGTAGGTGTTTACGCGTTATAATCGCGATTCACAATTGACAGACCGTATTATTCTTTCCTTATATATTTAACATCTGTTAACATATTTGGTAATCATTTTTATTCTACTTTCTCTGCTTTCTCGCGAACAATACCGAAGACATATTGTCCGTAGTTTAATTGTTCTGTCAATTCTAGCGTAATCGTAAGAATAATTTAATAAAAAATTATAATAGTAAAGCAGTAAATCATAACAAGTTTCTGGTGGAGTGAAAAGGTACTAATATAAGGTTAATGCAGATAAAAACCTATTATACTTATTTGGAAAACGTATAAAAATTGGAACGGAGCGTGACGGTTTCTTTTTTTTTCTCTTTCTGAGGCCAGTCGTGGCGCAGTGGTACAAAGT
This sequence comes from Heliconius charithonia, assembly GCA_030704555.1. Taxonomy (NCBI): domain Eukaryota; kingdom Metazoa; phylum Arthropoda; class Insecta; order Lepidoptera; family Nymphalidae; genus Heliconius; species Heliconius charithonia. Next base: position 6,205,228 of record CM060809.1, on the reverse strand, counting down.
GTGACTGTTAAACGACTGGTAGTGGGTTCGATCCCCACTCGAGGAGATGAAATATTTACTTAAATTTATATTTTCATTTCTTCGCTCTGGTGTCGAGGCAAAGCGCGGCGTTGAGTTCTGCCACTCAACACGCAATGCCTCCAAAATTCGGCAGAAAGTGGGGAACGGAGTGTCTTAACACTAGGTTCCCTCTGCCTACCCTGCTGTGTGCGGGATATAGCGTGAAGCTAATTTATTTATTTATTTATTTTTAATACTTTTTCTAATTTGAGAAAATGGAAAGACTACAAATCCTTAATGCGTGCTGGTTACTTACACAAGTTAAGTTCTAGGTTTATTATAGATTTAATTTTAACATAAATTTAAATGTACATTAGAATTTTAATTTATTATTTATCTCATACTACTATAATACCTATGTAAGATCTAGATAGCAAAGATGTTTTGTACGCTGTTAAATTATGTTGTGGTAGTTGTGGTGGCGCAGCGGTACGGCGGCCAAAGCGGCTATAAGGTGCGACAAGAGCGTGCGACGGACCGTTCCAATTTACGGGTCACGAGCGGACCACTCGCAAGCCGACCTATCTACTTTTCCTCTATAATTGAATCCACTGGCGTGGGAGAGTCGACATGGTGAAATAAAATAATCCATATCTGTTCTATTGTTAATCTTGTTTGTTATAACAATAAACTACAAAGATTTCCTTTATTGTCTTAGAATAAATTTATTTTCAGATTAGCATCCAAAGTACTTTCATAGAATTGTGTGAAGTACTCACATTATTTATTGATATTGCTGATAAAATATATTGATTTGGCACACCTAGATTGATTTTCTATTATTGTTTAAATATCTATTTAATATCTATTTATTAAGAGTTGGGAACTTGGGAACCACTCATAAAATCTTTAAGTCTCACACCCACCATACCAGAGGGCAAGATACAGTCAGGTAATTCTGCAAGAATCCAGGGCACTACGCGACGTAATTAAGAAATTGTTGGCGGTAGTTTGATATAATAATTATATCAAATGAAAGACGAAAGCCACCTCAGTCTACTCGTCACCACAGAATACTGCAAAGTGTTCGAAACGACGGGATTCCAAAAATTTACAATTATACCAAACATACGCGATTAATCTGGTTAAATAGTTTCATTTAATGATGTCATGATGTTGGCCACCTTTACTGATTTTTTTTTTGATGGACAAAAATATATATTTGCTTTTTACAAATGGGTTAGCAAGTAGTAGTTTGTGCTAGATACGGGTATATTTAGGCCACACGTAAAATGGATAATACTGCCTTATAGTAGAACTTACCACGTAAGCCTTTTTTGAAAGTGCGTCGGCGTCGGCGCCGCAACGGCGCGGCACAGGTGCGCTATTGTCGTACTGTACATTTTTCATGACAGAAAACTCGACTAAAAAAAATATAAGAGACTATAATTGTTTAAAATCAGTACAAAATTTAATATTGCATAGCACGCTTTTATTCGAATCATGAAAGTTATATTCATATTATAAGTACATTGTAATATTTATTTTTATATGTTTAGAATTTAATAATATGTTTGTTTCTTTGTTTGATTTCTCTGTGTGGTAAAATATTGCTCAAATTTAGACATAATTCGTAACCGTATATGTTCTATGGTGATCACATTATAAGGCACATGAACCGCGATGTGGCCGCACGAAAGGTTAAGGGCACAAGGCACCACGTGGGAGGTGCCAGTTTAAGAAACCCGAGATCCTGTCTTGTTCACAAATGGCGTCCATATTCATTGCAAGTTTGTCCTGCAAAAGCAATATGCAGGTACTTTGTTCTACTTCAAGTACGTTAAACCGACTTGCATGTTCACGATCTCATGTTAAGTCAGTTTCAATATAATATGACCTATAAGCAAATTCATAAGATAATATTAGGTGATCTAATATTTAAATAAAAAGCCACCAGTCAGCGGCGTATTCTTATATTTTGTCTATAATAAAAAAAATAATTGTAAAGATAAAAATATTACGCGATGGGTTTTATATGGCAATAACTAAGTAAACCACATTTTAATAAGGTAAGAATTGTGCATTACATGTGAGTTCGCAGGCACAGTCGTGCACACGAGCCAGTTCATTATCGCGCATGATGCATTTGCAGTCGTTCAGGTCGCCGCCGCTCTCTTGGAAATGCACTGTCTTATAGTTTCGGAAAGCTTAATCGAATGGATTATTTTTTTCTGTTATATATGTAAATATTAAGACATTTCATAGTTCAGTCTTAAGTATTAGAGATAAACAATAGTGTTTAGCACTTCCTTTTTCATTATTCATGACCATTGAAAGAAATAAACAACGATATCTTACGTACATATTGTTTTGTAGCAAGTCAATTCAATTTGATAGACATTTTACAGGATATTTTTAATGTAAATACATGGTAATGCTTAAGGAAAACGTTATAGTCTATATAAACAGGATGGTAGTCTGGTTGTTTTTCAAAAAATAATACTTAGGTACTATTGAAGTAAGTTTGTAATGGCTATTAAATTTCAAAACTAAGGCAACAACAAGATAGATATATGTAGGTAAACGGGCTACGCATATTTTTAATGCGATGCTATAGATACATTTCTCCCATGCATTGTTAAAATACAGTTAACAAATCTCGAGCAACCGATTCACTGTAGTCTTAATTCCAATAAGTGATTTACAGCTTCTTAATAATACGGCAAGTTTAAAACCGCACACTCATAAATCTAGATCAAGACTGTAGCGTAAGACGAAAATATTGATTGTAATGCCTTACTTTACGTGCTACGCGTAACCGATGTTATATATGTATTTTTATTTAGATTTAATTTTAATATATCACTACTGTAGGAAAACTACACTACACAATACTGTAAGTAGTACTGTATAGTACTGATACCGTTTTATATAAAAATGTGTATTTTTAAAGCAAGGGAGAGCGGGTTTACAAGTGCCGGGGCGAACTGTGCTGCCGCAAATATATTGAGAATAGATAGACATAAAAGTACTGCCAAATTGTGTCGCCTCAGTTAACAGTAGCACTGTGTATAGGGAATTAGGGATCCTTTTGGTCTCACGCTAGTATTTTCTGTACTTTTGATTTAAGTTTTTTCGTGAATGGTTTATTGTTTTTTGAACAAAAACAAAAATGGAAGGAATCTATCAAATTTGAAAAATTGAATAGGATAAAATAAGAAAGACGAGATATATACAATTATAGAATAAAACATTATTAACTTTTGGATAAAAAAGCTTTAAACCCAACATTGGATAGACTGGTTATCATTCAAAATTTGGGAGGAATATAAAATCCCCGCCAATAAAATTGCGGGTTAAATAAAGAAGGCACCTCCCTTTTTAACTTTCATCAGTACCAACAGGCATAGAATTATAATATTCAATATAAAAAAATAGAGCTATATAAAATATCTCAAACAACACTGAACGTTCAAACGATCTTCCTTAATTAAAAACACCACAAATAAACAAGGCAGACGCCCATCACTATCACAAATTACACCTGCGTTACTAATTGTGTCCGAAGCGCATATTCCACTCGCGTGTAATTCTTTATATCTAACCGTGTTAAAATTAAATTTATTGCTGCAATCTGTCACCGCGATAATGACTGCCGCGACCGCAGCCGAAATGAAACCTAACGCATCACTTAAACGAATTGCTCTTTTGGAGAGTTACTCTAGTTAATATTTTGCACTATAGTATATTGTTAGTTACTTGCTATTTATTTATTATTATTAATTTATTTTTTAAATAAAATAAAGTAACTATAGAACCCAATGAAATATTTTTTTACACAAATTATTCAAGTGTTATTTTTAATTTTAAACCATACATGGTTTTGATTATCCATTTTATCTTTATACATAAGTATTTATTTTGTTTAATCAATGGAATATCTATATATAGATATATACTAAAATCGTAACTGAGAAGTGTACATGGAACATAATATATAAAAAAATGAATAGAATCCGAAAACAACGATTTATAAATTTAGTTTTGACTTTTATTTTGTCAAGTTTTCATTAAAATATAGTGTTTATTTTATTTCAATCGGTTTTTGACAAAAAAAATTATATCATTAAAAGAATGTTGATCGATAAAATTGCTATAAATAACTATTTAATTAAATGGACTACAAATTTACTTTTCCATATAGGTTTAGGTATTACTTATAATTAATTATATTGTTATTAGAAAACGAAACTAATGCTGATTAATAAATTTAAAAATACGCAGCTCAAGTCGGCGAAGCCGCGAGCGAGTTGCTAGTCTTATAATATAACTTCATTAATAATTTTGACTGTATTTATATTAAATTCTGTTTCAATGTAAAAATATTGGTGTAGATTGGACTGTGTCAAATAATCAATACCTCCTTTGATCTGATCTGAACCTATCAAGTTACACGACAAACACCATATTTTTTGTGAAATTTATAATTTATATAAACAATAAAAATTAAAATACTTAAAACTTTTACTTTCAGATAATAGACAGGATCTGTCACGTTAATTAAATGTACACTTACAGTTTAGATTCGATATCTATTTAATTGATTCATTACGGCTAAATTATTATCTGTACATTTAATCCATGAACCTGTTGAGTGAAGTGGCTTCCGGTTACCTGCTTCGGAGATCTCTTGGAAGGTGAGGTGAGGAACAATGAGCGTGCGCCCGCGCCGAGGTGAGCTGCGGGGTCACTGCTCTGACCTGTGCGTAGGCGCGCCCGTTTCCGCCCGCGAAACGAAATCATTGAGTTATACACTTCTAATCTTCGAAGATATTGTACTCGCGACCGCAAACATAAAACAATTGCTACTGAATTAGCTTCTCCTTACTTATTTGATCGGCTTGTTGTTATAACTTGTTTTGTTATTATTTATATTATATAATAAGATTGATAGGAATAGGTAAAGTGTCTAACAATACGATGTTGCGTTTTTTATTTAACGGATTACTATCGTCATTTTGATTATTTGTAAATATTGTACCTATCTATGTTTATTTGGTGATTATGAAATATCATTTTTTTGTTAGCGCATTTTTGGGGCGACGACGGTTACACAACTGTCATCGACATTAGCTGTTAAGTTGCTAACTAAATGGTTTCAAATATGTAAAACTGAAACTAAAATACCAGTAATAATAAATAATAATAGATAACAAAATTTCTTCTTCATGTCAAAAATCTTTTCTTCATGTGGTAGCCTGTCTTTAGTGTTATAAAATAATATCTTTCCAATATACTTACTTACGTTCGTTGAACGTATGGCTTGGTGGTCTGAGCGCCTGGTCGGTTTTCAGGAGGCGCGGGTTCGAGTCCCGCTACGTTCAAATTATTAAATGTCTTCTTTCCTAAGTGTGGAATAAATAACACTTTAAAAATGTTAAAAATCTTTCTAATATACCTACATAAAAGTTTCGCCTCGGTGATTTTTATAATTTATACCTAGATAACGGTTTAAAAATCGAATCGTGAGGAAGCTCGGCATGAAGTATACATTGTTTCCAAGGACAACTATGTATTTTAACTACAATATTTAGATAAGAGTTTTTCATCGCTACATGTGCATTTGCTCGCCCAAATGAGTGGATAGTGAGCGTAGCGAACAGTGGTTCGACAAATAATTTAAAACCAATTTCATTATTAAATAGACAACAAAATCAAATAAGTTCATATTAAAAAAGATAAATAATGAAGTTAATAATGTGAATTATGAATGTAAAGTTTAAAATGTTAATTAAAAACGTTTTTCCGGTTTCATTGTTCTTAGTCGCTTAGATATATTGTTCGGTGGTATCGAAACAATTAGTGTAGCCCAAAACAATTGAGCAAAGTGAAGCGCTATTATCTTGCTCTGTCCTAACTCCGTCAAGAAAGTAATCTATGTAGTGATTGTCTTAATATAATGTACTGCTTTATATTTATCGACTATCATTTCATTGAATTTGATATTGGATTTTTTTAAACTATATTATTGGATTTAAAATATATAAAAGAGAGAAAACTCTGTCCACAAATTGTTATAATATTAATTGATTATAAATACATATTTAAAACTTTCTTTTTAAATTTAATAAACATTTTCGGAATATTTAAGAAACTATTTATAACTATTGTAATGTAAAGTTAATTGATACCAACCAAAGAAATGTGGTATATGATTTTGAACGACGTGTCTATAACTAAACGAACTTTCATATGCCTTTATTGTAAGCGTTTACACTCCAATATTTTTGGCACCAAGCCATTGTATGCAAATGAAGAAATGAATGTTTTCACTGCAACAAATCACGAGTAACGGTTCACTGAGAGAAGATTTGTCGGCCAATAATAATTATCTTTAGTGGTAACAATACTTATCCACATTGGTGGCTACATGTTAAACCTTTATTAAGGTCAAAGGTCACACGCGTCTAATAATTGTCTAAAAATATATGACCAATACATATAATTTATATATTGGTCATTGTTGCTAGCTACACAACATTTTAATATATAAAAAAGTTAATCTTTAGGGTTACGTATCCAAAAAAAAGAAACAAGAACGTTATAGAATTGCTTTGTTCGTCTGCTTACCATTCGTGTGCTTATCAGAATGTTCAGGTATAAGCCGTAAAATTAATATAAAATCTCCAATAATACCTCATTTTATATATATATATATATATATATAAAATGAGGTATTATTGGAGAATATAGTATATAGTGAAGTGTTTGTGTGTTCTTACTAGACTTACACATATATATTTGATATATATATATATATATATATATATATATATATATATATATATATATTATATATATATAATATATATATCACAGAAAAAAATTACATAGTAGTTGTAATTCATTCAATACAAAATTTATGTGTAGGTCTAGTAAGAACACACAAACACCTCACTGTTATTTTTTTGAATCCAAGGTTCAAAATACACCGTTGTCCACTTTGCAGATCTTGCGTCATGGGAGCTAGTGAATTTTATCAACACGTAGTGTATATCTTTGGCTATAAAATAAAGGTACTTTCCAATTAATTTTTGCTCAAAAATATAATATGGTAGCTCAGGTTGATCGTTGATTTTCATCTAAAAGTGCTACAATTTTTTTTGTTTCATCGCTGATGCTGTTAAGTAATTTACCGATGGCAATGACTAGCGATTGATTCAATTAGATTACGCTCAGAGTTCACTTGTCGCCGAGATTGTAGTACACTGCGTCTGCGCAGCACAGCCGAGCGACCGCGATACGGCTCTCCGCGCCACGCTAGCACTCACTCCGCCGGTCCGTCGATATGATCTACTTCACCCCAAATTCGAGTCAATGTCGTGATGCTTTAAGCTCCGATCTAATAACTAAATGGACAATGTTTTAGTGCACCATTAGAGGAGCTTTATTGTTAGAATAGATGCTACGAAAATTGCTAGCGATAAATCTTGTACTTTTAAATTAGACTTCGAAAAGTAGTAGGTTTGTTTTGTAAATTTTAAAATGAAATGTTATAATTTTATTTATAAAATAAATAAAAGTTACTCAATATAATATTTTCTTTTGTTTTTTAGCTTCATGCTGCATGTTGCACACAGCAGGGTAGTCGGAGAAACGTAGTATTAAGACACTCTGTTCTCAACTTCCCGAAACATTTCATTTTAAGTTGTCAGCTATAAGAGCGAAAAAATTAAAATAATTGGAAAATGAACTCACAGTCATAGCGCTTACATTCAGAGACTGTATCGCCACGTACACGACGACGGTCTCGTATCTGTCTATACGAAATTGCTAATGTGTTTTTTTCCCTTCACTAAGGCAAAGATTTAGTTTATTTCGGAGCTCTATATGTACATACTACTGAAGCTTTTTTCGACTAAGTACGCATTACAACGATAGAGAGACAGTATCATACTATCAAATGCTATAATTAAGTGAGTCCCGTTAAATTCAGATTTTAGTTGTTAATAATAATATAGAAAATAAAATGTAGTAACTTCAATCAATTCAAATTAACGAATATATGGCACGATATCAATGTTTAATATCTACTATCGATGCCCAGCCAACGCAACAGTACAATGAAATGAGTTTCTTTGATAGATTACTCTTCCCACAATTTGAACGTTTATTATAGATAATATTGATACAAATAAGCTATTCTAAATATTATTTAAAATAATAATTCCACAGCCATACAAAGTATAATAGTGTAATTTTCTTTTTGAGCAGGTTGTTAAAGAACTTAAGAGTTCCAGTGGGCGGACCATTTTGACTCTTGGTAATTACATTCGGACACTTTAGACGGACACATAGACGAAATAGGCAATTATGTTTTGTTAAAAATATCATTCTTAATTTTTATCTAATGGTAACCGAAACCGCATCATATGGAATATATTATATTTATTCCATATCTAATTATTAAAAAAATTAAATTAAATTAAATTAGCTTCACGCTATATCCCACACACAGCAGGGTAGGCAGAGGGAACCTAATGTTAAGACACCCCGTTCCCCACTTTCTGCCGCATTTTGGAGGCATTGCGTGTTGAGTGGCAGAACTCAACAAATATAAATTTAAGTAAATATTTAATCTCCTCGAGTGGGGATCGAACCACAACCAGTCGGTTTTACAGTCAAACTTTGTACCAGTGCGCCACGACTGGCCTCAAATTAATCCTGGAGACCTGGAATCTAATTATTAAATAAAGAAAAAGAAATGAAGAGAATGCAGAATGAAAAATCTGAACGGAATTATACCGAGTGAATGAGGTGGTATAATGCTTACTAGAGATGGAAGATACGAAATTATGTGGAAAATCGTAATACTACCGGTAACAGAACTCTCTGTTATTGATGCTGTTATACGACAGCGAAACGCATGTAATACAGAAGAAGAACGGAAGGAAGTTGCAATCCCTTCGTAAGATATGCGGGGCCAGTTAAACTGCGAGTTCGCAGTGAAGAGAGAGGTAGTTTGAACAACTCTAGAGAAAGAGTGATGGAAGAATGGCAAAAGAATATAAAACAAGAGCGAGTACGAGGAATAGTTGAGATACAAATCCTTCAAAAGTGACGAAAACATCGGTAACTCTTCAGTACGAGTATAAAATATATTCGTTAATTTGAAAAATACATATTTTATTCTTTTACAAAAAAATAGCAGTTAGTAAAAGATAGTTTACGAAAAGAATGACACATTTTATTATTTAATCATTGCTATTTCATTTTAAATATTTAAATTTTATTGAAATTAAAGCATAATAGATACACAACACATTAAACACTCTTTAGGACTTTACGTTAAGTTTTGAGTTTATATATACCTACTCGTACGGTTTAAATTTAAATTATTATACAAATATGTGAATATTCTCATAATCCTCTATATTTTCTAAGAACAGAAACAAAGAAGAAGCGTGGAAAATTTACGACGTCTACTAGATAAATTCTTTCTAAGATAAATTCTTTCTGGAATACCTGTCAGACGTATTCACATCAAGAACTTTAAAATACCTGTTTCATACGTAATTATTACCTCTTTGATATTATTAAATTTAAAATTTAAAATGTAAAAAAAATATCAAATATTTTTATTGTAAATACTAGGTAATCATTATTTATTAAGTTTGTCGTGAATAATTATTAATCCAAATAAAAATATGATCATTAAAATACCTCAAATTGTATAAAATATGTTGGTTAGAGAAATCAATAGGTATGAGAACCGAGAATTTGTTTGTCGGCTCCGTAACCTCATCAAGGAACCACTTTATATAATTATGCCGAAATACTATTATTGGTATCAAAGATTTATGATGCTATGAACATATTTAACATTTTTAAATTATGAAGGTCTTATATAGTAAACAACAATTGACACTAGTTAGAAAATTTACTTAATTTTTAAATGATTTAATTGGATAAATTTTATTTATTTCAGTGATGGTTTTTTATTTTGCTGAAACTATTTAAACTTAAGCTTTTCTACGCTTACGTTTCCTTTAGGTTTCGTTTCTTTATGATGTTTGATGAATCTCGTATCTATGTTGATCAACGTTACCTTCTATTTTATATTTGTGTAATGTAATGAACTGATTGTTTTATCATATTCAATTTAACGAGAATATTAACAAAAATATATATAATTATTTTTTCAATAATATATTATAAGAATAACGATACTGACAATATGTGTCCTTGTTTCAAATAAATTGTTTCAAACTTATGTAATCATAAGATATCTCACTGATAAAACTAAACGTGACTTAACTAACACGATGTGCGCGGCGACCGTTACATTTTTAATACAAAGATGTTTGTAACTAATGTTAAAGTCATTTAGAGTATCATTAATTCTAAATTATGCATCAGTGAAAATTAACATATAATGAATTGCTTTTGTACGATCTTGCTCAATGTTATTCATATTATTCTTATAATATACAAAACAATGGGATATAGTACTGTGGATACTGTATCTCTATATATATAAAACTGTCATGGAACCTGAAAAAATTACGTTTGGTAATTTCTCTATGCTTCACTATTAAATGAAGGATAGATAATTTTTTTTTATTTAATCTGGCTATTAAACCAGATAATACGCTTTGATTGAGTATTCATGTATAATATTCTAATTAAATATTGCTTTGAGGCTAATCGCGACGAAAGGGCACAAAGAGTGACTGTAAAATCAATTGGTTGTGGGTGCAATCCCCACTCTATGAAGTGAAATGATTATTTTTATTCATATTTTCATTTCGTTGCTCTGGTGTCGAGACAAGGCGCGGCGCTGAGTTCCGCCAGTAAGCACGCAATGCCTCCAGAACTCGGCGGAAAGTAAGGAGGAGTGTCTTAACATTAGGTTCCTACTGCTTACCCTGTTTTGTCGGGATACAGACTAAAGTAAATAAAAAAATATATTGCTTTAAAAACAAAAAGGTAGACATAAAAAGGGTTGAACATGTGTAATGAAAATTGATCATTAATTTGTGAAGCGTGTAAGATTCTAGTAGCGGGCAGTTATCGCATTTCGTTCCGGCTATGTCGGCTGCGCGGCCGCAGGTAACCGTTGTATGTGGTCACCGTCACCCGCCAGCACCGACACCCTACACTAATTAAATAACTAGCGACACGTGTCGGATTCGCGGCGTCTGTATTGCACTGCTTTCTCTCAACGACACCCGAGTAGAGCCTTACTGTAAAGGAAAATATAATTGCGGTTACAAAAGCCACTTACGGCGTAGGTATTTACCATTTTACTATGATACTTGTTAAAATATGTATTTTTTTTAAACAAGGTATATTTTAAATCTTGTTAATATAATATTTATCTATATAATAACAGGGAAACGGCGGCATAAAGTGCACAGTACGTAAGCTTTGTAATTTTATGAACTTTTATATTCATACGTATAATTTTATGCGATCTATAGCAAAAACGCATGGAGTAATATTTGTGAAAAAACACTTAGAATATTACCGCCCTAGCCTTTATTTCTTGTAAATTGAATCTACGGCCATAATTTTTAGATATTGGTTATAATTAAGTATGTATCGCTTAATAGTTGCTCTATATATATATAAAATATAGGATCACTTTCTTTTTCGTCTGTCTGGATGTCTGTTCGTATATCAAGCCCATTCATTTCAAGATCGTGTTGAGTTGTGAAGATCGCTTGTAGCATAGAAAAAAATCAAACTTCTAAGCTAACGAATCAAAAGATACGATATGATACGTTTATGCACCTTATTTGTTGCATTTTGTATGAAAGTGGTGTTACAATAAAACCTTGTAATTAATTTAATGGCCTGATTTTGCGATATAAAACCTTGTACCTGAACTTCCCGTAGATCTACAATTTAAAAAATTGCTAAAAGTGATAAAATATAGACAAAGAAAATATTCTAAGAACAAAGAATTAATGCAACCATAAAAAAAATCATTACTAACTTGTATATATTTGTAGTTTATTGCTCACATAATGAGTGCATCAATGCAATCAGTGCAGACTTAAGTTTATTAAATTTATAAGTAAAGATCCATTGACCTACAGGTTATACTAATAAAATGATACGGAATCCTCAGTGGATAAAACCAACTGGATCTTGACCGGTTGTCTTATATCATGATCTTGATTCATTATGAGTTTAAATATACACAATAAATCAAAATTTGGAACATGTAAGTCATATTTTAGAAGTAGATGTTTGATCACGAATACAAAAAAAAAACACTATGATATTTTAATGAGATAATTAACCGTGATTTTGTAACGGTTTAGACAAACCACAATGGATATAGTCGATGTTGAGTTTTTGGAACGCGTTCGCTTAATAAGGGTGTTTACTTTGTTGTTAAGTTCAAAAGTAAATAGATGTCGATCATGGCTCTGTGCCTGAATTCACAATAATAGCTCACGCCGCCACAGACAATAACGAGGGCGAATATTTTTGAATAACGAACAAATATTCTAATATCAAATGAAACCATCTGAAACTAACGAATAGGTACCTAACAAGAATGTGCTGGTTGGAATTTTAGACACATACTATTGTACGCACTACAGAAAAAATATTTTTCTAGATGAATATCACAGCTAAGAGTTCCCGCAACATAGGTGAGATGTTATACTCCTTATAATAAAACAATATATAGTTGTAGTAAACAATCCATAATCTTCAGTGCAAAGTACTCTTATATTAGTTAACGTCACTTGCAAATTATACAATAAAAAACATTAAATAATCGCCGTTATCGTCTATAATAATTGTCGTTATTATAGACGAATATAAAATCGTTATTGGAGAACATCTTTTTGTAACATATCACATTAATTATTAAATATAAACACTTTACTTTAATATGTAGATTCCAAGCTTTATAAATATTTTAGATGCAATCAAAGGTTTTGTTTAAATACATTTCCTCTTAATCCTTTTGTGGAGGTTACGAGAGCTGATGCTAGAGCTTCCAGTTTTGGGCGCGAGCACGCACGCTAACTGCCTTCATGAATATTTAGACGGGCAATGCTTCATTAGTCACTTGTTCGTCGTAGGAAACGGGCGTGTCAAGATAATGTTTGTACTTGCAGTTTATTTTAAGATCTTGGGCTAGATTTACATATAAGTATTTGATGTTTTTAATACCAAAATAGTAATAAATTGTTTTATTTTATATGGTAATTACTTAGCTATAAACAATCTTCACCAAAGTAGACAATAACAAATAACATTATTATCAATGCCTATATTATAATTAGAATACTAAAATAGTATTTAAGTGTGTGTTAATTTTCCCTTCGTCAGCTGTTCTTGGAATGATATTTTAATAGAAAAATAGAAATTCTTCATTTATATAAGTGATAGGTATTCAGAAACTCCGAATTATGTTACTATATATCCTACTACTCAGCTACATGATTTAAAAATTAAAAAATTAAATTAGCTTCACGCTATATCCCGCACACAGCAGGGTAGGCAGAGGGAACCTAGTGTTAAGATACTCCGTTCCCCACTACATGATTTAATGCACGAATTGCTACTCTCTAATGTTTTATTTTTGTATATTAGAAAAAAATATATACTGACCTACTTTTTAAAGGAGACTACCCTAGTATCAGCGTTATTTCTTATAGTTCAATTTATCAAAACTCATGTGTTCCAGGCTTTAAAATAACTTATAACACTCATTTTTTCCAGGCTGTAATACCTTCTTTCCTCGATGTTTGAGTTGATTATTTAGTAAAAATATTTATTCAATCGCATACACATCAAAACTCACGCCGCTACGCCCAACATATTCGTTGTTGGGTATTCGATTTATAATTTAAGTGGAGAAAGACAAGGCGTGGTATATTGTTGTAGAACATGATGAGTTCTTGACGTTTACTTGTAACAAATGTGAAAGTAAGATATTTAAGCAACTGAGCGTGGTGCCGCTGACACCGACAGGCGCAGCGTGGGCGCGCGGCTCCCGAACGCCGCCCCGGCTATAGCGACTGCCGCCTGCTTCCCTCCTCGTTCAATACTTGACAATTTTATTTCGCCAAAATTTACTATATATACTAAGAAATACATTTTGTAATTCGAACGGTGATGTATTCGTCCAACAGCAACAAGACAGTTAAGTTTAAAAATATAATAGGTTTCTTTTCCTTTTTGATACGGAAACACGATCTGTACATTTTTCTAATATATTTTATACATTTTTGACGAAACCTCGCTGAAATTGAAGCAAGAATCAAATCTATTCCCAGTCCCAGTACGCCTACGTCTAGCAGCTCACAACCGAGGCGCTAAAATTTAAAAATATAAACTATAGACAAAATAAAAACATTGATGTTATACATATATGTATGGAATATAAGTCAAGCAATAATTTAGTATTGGTACTGTCATTACATGTGTAAGTGTCATTACTTATGTACAATAATTAAAGTACCTATAAGTAAGTTTATATGTTATCTTAGTAAATAGCCACATTGTTAAACATTTACGAAAGGTGACATCACTTTCCATAAAAACATAACTTTTAATGATTGGAAAGCACAAGCAAAATATGATATACTTTCATCGAATTGGGACAGTCGTAATGTAAAATAAAAACTGTGGACGTTCATCAGACACAAGGCCATAAAATAAGCCCTAAAAATGTTAAACGACTCATCAAAATTGGTAGTAAGAAGAAATTACAAAATAAAAGGATGAGATTACGGTACTTTGAATGATTTTTGAAAGCCTGTCTTAACCTATATATCACTTTATGGGTGAACGATTTTACAGCCGTCTCGCAGACAATACGAACGACTACGCCTGTAGAAAGTTTCTGAAATAATATGGCAGACACCAGTCGATGCTTAAATATTACTTCTCATAAAGTAAATTTTTCAGGTATTTAACACATATCGATAGCTGGTTGTAAAAACGCTTTTATTTACAGTAAATAAGTTTTACGTATGTATGTATGCTACTAAATGTGATTTACTTTACTAAGTTATATGAAATTGTTAGTAGGAACAACATAATATTTATATTGTACTTTGAAATAATAGTTTTTTCTCCTGGAACAATAACATATTTTGTGGGTCAATTGAGGTGGTGGTATCTGTGTACAAATCGGGGCAGGCCGTGACAAAGCCGTGTCGCGCGGTGATCGACGCGTTGTCGCCGTCGCTCTATGACAAACTCACGCTATGAGTGATTGTGTCCGTCCGTCGCACACTGGCTCTCTTTGTGCTCGAATAATCCGCTGAGTCGTGATCTAGAGGCTAACGGTGTAGGTCTGCCAGGCTATTGAGTACGCTCTCGGTAATAGGCGCAATTTTTCAAGCTTTCACATAAGTTAATACTTGTTAAGCCAAAAATCCAAATAACGACGTACACTTTGTAAACTCCATGTTCAATTTTGTATTTCTTGAACAATAAAACAATAGTTGGAACTCTGCATATTATTTTTTGTACGACAGGTTGGTAGGTATACAAAGTAAACACTAAAAGCGTGGTCCTTGTTATTACCTATTATAAATAATATACAATAAAAAAGTTCGATAAATATAAATTATAAAGCTGGAGTATGTCGAACTGAATATGATAGTTGTAGGTGTACAAAAACTACACAGCAGTATATTTTTACTAATATTAAATATTTCTCTAGATAAAAGTAAATCTAGAATAACGTTACGATATGTCAAATATTTGTTAAGAAGTAGTTTTCTGTGATTTTAAAGTTACAAATTAGAAGCCAGTCGTGGCGCAGTGGCACAAGCGTGACTAAACGCGACATATGTGGCTTGGATTCCCACTTGGGGAAATTAAATATTTCATATTTTAATTGCTTCGGTCTGGAGTCGAGGTAAAAGCGCAGAGTTGAGTTCTGTCGCTCAGAATTCGGGGAAATGACGAGCAGAGTGTCTTAACACTAGACTCCTGCCTACTGATACAGTGTGAACAAAATAAGATATTAAAAGTATTAAATAAACTAGATTTTCAGCATAAAATACTATGAGTTAATGTGAATTTTTTTAATAGATATGCAAAACAAAATCACTAACAGCATAATAAACTAGAAATGAATATATTGTATATAGTTTCTCTCAGTTATAATTACTAATTTATCAAAATAAAACAATAATTATTACTTAAAAAATTGAAATGGTTAATATATGCCAGTTTCCATTTTATACAACGTTAATTATAACAATAAAGCCGATAACAGATAGCATGTTTAATTTTTTATGGTCGGATTTTGTGTAGGTATTTTTACGAGGTAGGCAGGAGGACTTCATGTTTCGCATTAAAATCTTAACTGTTATGCGCTATTATGCGATTGTAGTCTTATTAAGTGCCTAAATAATACAGGTATAATATTTGACATTTTCGTCTTTTTTTTATTTTCTTAGTAGCACGCGTGATTTTTCACACTGAGGTTAACACAATTGAGTTAAAATCTCAGGTCTCACCTGCTACAACCAGCCACCTGTTAACTGCAACTTGGCTATACAAAAAAAGTAAAGAAGCGAGCGCCAGCCAATGCAAAAAACAAGAATCCAAGACGACACGTTTGGAAAATAAAAAAGCGTTCGCCACCAGATGGTCGCCTCGACGCGCCGAGAAACTTGCTTCGAGCAGGTTGTGACTTACCACACATACTCATTTGCACTCATGAATATGAGTAAATTAAATAGCACCTTAATACAAACGTACTGATAGAACAAAAAAAACAAATAAACTATTTGTGTTATAATACTCTTATATAATATAAACGTTATATTGATTAATTTAAAAAAAAAACAAAGGACCCGTTATGTATGAATATTTTTTTAAAATTTGCGTTTAGAATGCTTATTACAGAAAATCATAGTTCCTTAAATTTGAGTTAATTCATAAATAACATTAAAAATAATTGCTCTAATAAAAGTGCTTAAACAACAAATATTTCATAAAAACTAAACAATATGGTCTGAGTATTTAATGATTTTTTTTTTGGATACAGCTAATGTAAATTGTTCCACCGCGCTCATCTAGGAGAGTTAGCAGAAATTAATTGGCCATATGTTTTCTTTACATGTCATTAAAATAATCTTTGAAAAGATATGACCCCATATGGTGAGATATTTTTAGTTTTGCAAAAACAGCTTAGGAATATAGAGCTAACAAAACAATCCAATAACAAGTATGAAAAAACGGACGTGCCAACCTGTTTTAAATTTAAATAATGTGTCAAGTCATCTCATCACTGTAGTTCCTGTTCGGTATTTTGTTTTTAAATTAGGATTCGAAGACTGAAAACGATTAGTAGCCTATTTCATAATTATGATAGTGTTTATGTAATAAAGGTTCCCTATATATTTTTTTAATTATTTTTCCTGATGTTAACGCAGAGGCCCAGGGTTCGATGTCCACTCAGAATAAAATGTATGGGAGCATCAATACAGGTTTGAACTGTGGTGTTTAATGTTATCAGTATCTATAAGTATTTAAAATAATATTTATCTTAATTGTGGGCGAGATATTGTCAAGAACCACGATATATTCCACGTATTTTGATGGTAGTTTATTTCGTTCCAATTTATTAAAAACTATTTCTATAATATATATTAAAATTATAAAATAGAAAGTAATTAAGATTCCTTCTATTCCTAACAACTCTGTTAAACATTAATACTTTTTTTCAGCTTCACGCTGTATCCCGCTCACAGCCGGGTAGCAGAGGGAGCCCAGTGCTAAGACACTCCGTTCCCCCGATACTGCCGAATCCTGGAGACATTGCGTGAGTGTTTTCCCCTATACAATTACCATAAAAAAATAAAAATGATAATATACGATTCTTAGTACAATATAATCATAATAAGAAGTTAATACACGCTTTGCAACAATTAATTGTTTGAGTTCTAGGTGGGAAATTGGTCCGCCTCCGCTATTATTTCCCAGCTCACTAATGCTAGTGTAACTTATGGCCAATGATAGCGGCCGTCTCGTGTCGCTCATTAATGGATAGTTCCATTACTAATCGACATCAAACAGCATTTCACTTGGTTATTTAATTTGTAATTATCACATTTAGCAATGATTAATTTCGAGTAAAATAAAAATATGAAGTACAGTGTATACTGTACAGTGCAGCAGTACAGTGCGTACTGTAGAACTAGTTGTGATTATTATGTGTTTTTGACAATAATAATAGAGCCAGTCGTGGCGCAGGAGCACGAGCGTACGGCTATATACACTATATAAGTTATGGTTCGGTTTCTATTCGCGGAAATGAAATATTTAATATTTTCATTTACTGCTCTGGTTAAGAGGCAAAGCGCGGTCAAAATGTCTTCACCCAAATTTCAGCAGAGATATGGATTTGAATTGGAACTTAGTTTCTAACTCTGGCATGTGCGAGATACACCGTAAAGTTAAAACAAAATTAATAATAACAATATTATTTATAATGTCTTAGCATATTTAATATTTGAATATGTTGATAAAAATAACGTTATATCGTGACACAGATAAAATATGTATCACTGACTGCAATGATCGTGGATTTATTAAATTTTGACAAAATGCAACTTTGGGTTTCGCCACCCAATTCATAATGTTTCCTATAATCATGAGCTTTACCAGGTTTACCAGCTTAACCAGGTTTACCAGGTGTATTCAGAAATAATGACAAAAAAGAGCAAATAAATAAAAGAGAATAAGGTTTTAGAAAATTATTTTTTAACATTATGCTGTAAAAAAAAAATAGAAAGGGTAGGCAGACGTAATCTGGTGTTAAGACACTCCGTTCCACTTTCCGCTGAAGTTTGAAAGCAGGAGTTATTTATTGTCCTGAGGCCAGTCGTAGCGCAGCGGCAAGAAGTGTGACTGTAAAACCGACTGGTTGTGGGTTCGATCCCCACTCGAGGTGATGAAATATTTACTTAAATTTATGTTTCCATTTCTTCGCTTTGTGTCGGCTAAGCGCGGCGTTGATTTCTCCACTCAACACGCAGTGCCTCCAAAATTTGATAGAAAATGGGAACGGAGTGTCTTAACGCAAGATTCCCCTGTCTACTCTGCAGTATGCGTGAAGCTGTGTATTTTTTTTTTTAGCATAAAGCTGTACCTCACACACAGTAAGGTAGGTAGGAGGCAGATACTCCGTTCTCCATTTTCCACCGAATTCTAGATGTTTTTAACTTATTATTTAGATATTTATTGGAGTTAATTACAAAAATCATGCAATCATGTATTTGATAAAAAATCACAATTTTACTATACTGGTCAGTGTTACGGAACAGGTGGACAGGAGCTGTTCGCAGTTAGCAAGCTTACCTGCACCCTGCACGAGTCGTGTGCGCACCTGTGCCCGCATGGCTCATGTCTTAACTCTAAATGGTGACACATTGAAATGTGTTACGTTCTTCTATTGTTGAATATGTTAATGATTGACATTATTTCTTTAAAAATAAAAATAAACCAGATTCTGTTTATTTTACAGCTGTATACATTGTTTTTTTTATAAAGTTTAAAAGTATCATTATTATCTAATAATATAGATATAAAATATTCCTTTCAATACACATTTGACGAAATATTTTACAACAAATTCAAATTGTGTAATATTTTTTATTATATTTATTACATATATATTTTAAATACTTATAACAAAACTACGAGCAGTTTTTAATACTTACTACTTTAAATCGTACGTTCGTATGTTTGACCAAGGCACGACAGATATTTTTTTTATATTAATAATAAAAATAACTGTCAACAAACAGTCAAGGACTGATTGAATAGATTTCAATGTCAGAGCAGTTTACTATAGTTTACTACCACAGAAAAAACTATTTAAAAGTTCTTATTATATAAAACTCTTACGATAAAAAAATATAATTTAATTAGAAGTGTATAAAATTTAAAATCCCGCGTGTGATGCGCTAGGTGATTTCCAAAATGGCTGGGAAGCTGTTTGCATTCTTAGTATGTAAATAACACTGAAAAATATAAAAAAAATAGTTTACTCATGACAACGAGGCCTCTCGCGAGGCTAAAAACGATTACATTGAAGTTACAAAGAGACAGTTATACCTTAAAAATTCCTTAAAGCAAATCAAAAGTAAAATCGACTTACGTATGTATATGATAAAATAATAAATGATCCTACTTCGACTCTTCAACACTTAAATCGTTAAGAGCACTTCACATAATACTGCGCACGCGCTATTGACGTGCACTTAGGTATTATTAATATATTGCAGTTGGAATACTTTTCGGCGAACATTCAAACGTGATAATTCATTGGAATTATGTTTTATGTTTTTGGTATATACTTTTATTTGAAGACGTCGTGCAGGCAGGGCACAAGGGTTGACTGTAACGCGACGGTTGTGGTTCGATCTCCACTCGAGAGAGTGATTTATTATAATAATAATAATTTATTAATCTTTCATTTTCTTGGTACAGAGCTCTGGCATAAAGCCAGCGTTGGGTTCCGCTACTCAAACACAATGCTTGAAAAAAACGGCAAAATGGGAATGGCATGTCTTACATAGTTTCCATCTGCCTACTGTGCTGGTGCGGGATACAGTGTGAAACTGATTTGATTTTAGTGTTGTATACTTTTAATACTTTTTGGCCAGAGCTTCTATATTAATAAAGACGTACATAAAGTTGAAACAGGCCTATCTAGTGTGTATAGTAATGGGTAGGAGCCGTGACTGCGGTGTCTCCGTAGGCTCTTATCATATTATCTGCTATATCATTCCATCCGTGTCGAAAGCTCGGCTCGGACCAAAACGACGCACGCTAAGATTGAAACTTGAACTTACGATATGATTGATTACGATGTATGGATACTGACACACGGATGCGATTCACTCAAATACCGATGCGACAATGTAGCTGTATTTATGATACCAATTTACGATCTTATATCATATAAGTCCATTAGGTTTTATTTGGTAAAATAGCAAATAGTATATTTGTAAAATATGTATCGTAAGCAATATTTTAATTTTGTTAACGATTTCTTCAATTTTGATAAATGAAGATATTTAATATTGAAGAAAAGAAATATATGAGTGCGGTCTTGTAAAAATAAATTACTGCCGAATTTGTATGTACCTTCCACAATATTACCAATTACCAAAATTTCACGCTCTTATCGACTCATAACGGTGATGTAATGAGTTTTAAACAGCTTTTGAATTGCGAAATCTTAAAATCTTACATACGAGCAAGATCGTAATCTAAAGATTGAAGATGTACGAAAGATTTTTCCGTACAAAATGATTTATATTCATGTTCTGGTGAGCATCACGATAAAGAATTCGGTAAAGTAACGCTTTAAATAATTTATCGAATGTTCGATTTCCTTGTGAAATGCCACCATAATTACAATAAAAGGGTTGCGAATTTTGATGAGGTTAATGTGTTGTCGTGGCGCAGTATATTATTAAGAATAATAACGGGTGATAAAGCTGTAAATTGCGAGTGCGTGAGGTCGAAGCACTCGGACGAGCGCGGCGGCGGGGACGTGCGGACGCCGCCGCCACTACCAGGAGCTGCGTTCAGCTCAATTGATTGATAATTTAACCATCAAATTACTTGAAAAGTGCCATGAAAGCATTTATTACGCACTAACCACAAAGATAACTGAATAATCTGTATTAAATAGGCTTCAGATTTGTAAATGTATATGTTTAAGAAAGTAACAGTTGCGGCTTAAAGTGATAACAGACACAACATATAATATAACATATTAGAGCATATACTCGCAATGTAACGGCGCGTGACGTCCACCTGTCGTGCGAGGCGCGTGCTGCCAACCACCCGCCCGCACGCTCAACCGTGGCCGCACTTGCAGCGCACCGACCGTACAGCACAGCAACACCTGACACGGAACCGCATCCATAGTCCCGTTCCTATGACAACCTGCGTAAAGAGGAAACAAACTTCCTTTTAAATTTTTCTTTTGAGTCCTGTTTACTTAAGCAAAGACTTTCCCTTGCCTTTGAAATTATTTATTTCATCAATTTTAACCCAGTCACCAGTCATAAGTATTGGAGGCCAGTCGTGGCGCAAAGCACAAAGTGTGATAGAGTAGTTGGGGAACCCTACTTGAGGAAATGAAATATTTATTTTCATTTATATTTTCAATCCTTTGCTCTGTTGTTGAGCCAAACTCAACACGCAAAGTAGGGAAAGGAGTGTCTTAACACTAGGTTCCCTCTGCCTACCCTGCTGTGTACGGATACAGCGTAGTACTGATTTAATTTAATTTCTATTAAATTGATTTTAAACAAATAAATATTATTTACTTATATTCCTTTACGTCCTGTGCTATTCCTTTAACATAAAATATTAAAACGACAGTACCTGAAAATGTAGCATGGTAGATACATTGTTCCTATTGCTTGTAACAATAGCCACTCGCCTATCTCAAACATGTTTGCAAAATAGTGACTAATGAAAACAGAATATATCGTTTATAAGCAGTAGATTTTCTGTTACATTTGAAACTATCAATTTTGTATTCGTAAGATCTTTGCCTATCCTTGTTTCGTTTGACAATATAGGTAACAGTATAGTCTTGAACAATGTTGACATGTTCCTGCTTTAATTTTAGTCGTCAACAATATTTTTTATTATTTACCGTTTAAAATTAGAAAGCTTTGTTAAAGACACCATACGTCGTTTCTTAGTGTGTTATATATACATATAAAAATGTAATGGGTAATTATCTGCCCGCTGGGTGGCCACGATGAACAAATACTAGACCGCCTACGCTACGTACAGGCAAAGGTTATCAGAGCCCGCACGAGATTACGCAAGTCAGTCTAACGCGGAACTACAATGGGATAATGCTTAAGCACAGTGTCAATTGTATTTATATGAAATATAAAATGTTATAATAAAATGCACGCGTCAAGAAGACACGTCGGCGCGTGCGCAGCCTGCAGTGACCATGCGCCACGCTCCGTTGCCCTACACCCTCTACCCCTATCGCCGTGACATTACCACTTTTTATTACACTTATACTAACATTCTTCAAACGCCATGTGTTCGACAGTTGGATTTAGAAGATAAGGCTAATTTTATAAATTACGCATATATTTGTGCATAAGTAATTAAACAAGGTTGTGGTTGTGTAATACGACTTATTAATAAAAATTAAAATCAGCTTCACGCTATCCCCACACACAGTAGGGTAGGAGAGAACCTCGTGTTAAAACACTTTGTTCCCCACTTTCCGCCGAGTTCTGGAGGCATTGCGTGTTGAGTGACGGAACTCAACGCCGCGCTTTGCCTTAACACAATAATGAAAAAACGAAATATAAATGTTAAGAACTATTTTATTTCCTCGAGTGGGGATCGAACCAACCCAGTCGATTCTACAGTCACATTTTGTGTCCCTGCGTCAAAACTGATCTCTCTTGTTATTTAGGAACATTAAAATCTAAACTGTATTTATTTATATTTATTTTATATTCAATTTAATTTGTAATTGTCTTTTTATTTTAATTATTATTATTTTAAATAACAAGTTACTTGTTTGTTACTTGAAAAAAAAATGCAATTACGTCATTATTGCACCAAATGATACAAAAATGGTTATGTAGATATATGATAGAACCCAATATCAGCGTCCCGCAAGGCGGCATCAAGGCGGCAGCAAGGCGGCCGCCAAGGCGACACACAATTGCTATATTTTATTTATAATTACTGATGACGCTGGCCCGACCCGGACCTGTCGCGATTTCACCTGTTATAATTGACATTTTATTCATTGTTATTTCTTTTATTACCTTTCTTGTTACAGATTTTTACTAAGGGGATATTTTAACGAATGGCATTTAATGATGAGAGTTTATCATCGTGCTGATTTCTCCATCATAAACATGTAGTGATTGCATCTTTAGTTATTGGTGGTGATTTTATTGATATGATTAAGTTTTTTATGTTTTCCAGATACACAATATGAAATGAAAGTAAAACGGAATTCTGCAATAATGTTTAACTTTCTATAATAATGGATTTCTCCACTTGAGCTTATGCTTTTTGGAGCGATATTACTTTTGAGATTGATAAACATTTTATTTACGAAAATATATTCGTTATTTAATTTATAAACTATGCAAACATAGTTTTTTTAGTTTTATTATCTCATAGTAATGAATAGTATAAAACCAAATTATGGAGACCAGAATATATTTACGTTTTTTTTACATATAAAACAATAATCTATAAATCAAATTATGTGAAACAATTTCGCACATGAGGACTCTACCTCGGTCGGAGGTGAGGGTCGGGCGCCTACGCGCGGTACCGTTACACACCGGTTAATTTTTATACCGACAGGATTATTGTATTAACGCTCGCGTCTTTGTAGAATCCTCTCGTCGGACTATCACAGAATTTTACCAATTTAAAGCTTTAAGTAATGTATATATTTAACCTTAGTAAGGAAATATTTAGAAAAAATATTTTAATTTTACATACATTGCATTAATATCTTTAAAATATATTAAGAATGTAAACGAAAAACAGTATCTGTAGATTTCTTTGCTCTATGTAAAGCATCCAGCAACAATGAGTAGTCTCTTCGTTAAGTTTCGTACTAAGATAGGCTGTTTATGTTCTCCTGCGTACTTTAACGAACTCGTAACAAAGCTTTCATAAACAATCCGTATCATAATTACCACATTTTGTATTATATTTATTTAATTAAATGTGCTAAAGAAGGAATAATACAAGATAAATATAAAACACAGTCATATATTTTTATGTATATATTTTTTATCTAGCGCTGTATTTCGCAGATAGCAGGGTAAATAGACTGAACCTACTGCTAAGACATTCCTTCCCACATTCCGCGGAATTTTCGAGGCATTAGTGTTGAATGGTGGAACTCAACGCCACGCTTTGAATCGATACCAAAGCAAAAAAATTATTATATTCATTTCCTCGATTGATAATCGAACCCACAACCTGTCGGTTGCTTACACTAACATACTTGTATCACTGCGTCACGACGGTCTTACATCAATATATATTTTTCTACATCTATCAAATTATGTATATAGAAGAAATCATAATTAGCATTTAAGCATGTAGACGTTGATGTCTTTTGTACGGAGAGGATTGCAAAAGCTTGGTTGTTAATTTAGTACATAAATACGAAATTAGTAAATGTATCTTTTTTTGTATAAATATATTTTTGTATTATAACAGATTTTTATCCAATTATACACGAATTTAAGTTTCTTAAGAAGGAAATAGTCAAATATTTCAACTGATTTATTAATGGAAAATATACATTTTAAAATGGTTTAATGGTGTGTCTAACACATTTTTTAATGTGATTTATTAAAAAATGCTACTTGTTTTAGTATCGCTGTGCTTAAAAGATAATTTCATCCTTACTTGTCGTTCATTACATTTTCCATTTTTTTATTACATTGTACATTATATTCTATAATTGAGTTTTTTAATTGACATGTTTTGTGTGTGAGGAAATGAAATATTTATTTACATTAATATTTTCATGTCTTCGCTTTAGTATTGAGGCAAAGCACGGGGTTGATTTGCGCTACTCAACACGCAATGCCTCCAGAACTCGGCGGAAAGTGGGGAACGGAGTGTCTTAACACTAAGTTCCATCTGCCCACCCTGCCGTGTGACGGATATAGCGTGAAGCTGATTTTTTATTACAATATTGGCTCGTTCTCATTTTAACAAGCGTACAAAAATATGGAATTAAAACCTGGTTTTGGTATCTAATGTAGTAGAATCTACGTAGACGAATCTATAAAGGTTCGCTACTAGAGAATAATCTTTTGTAAGGCGTTGAAGCGCGCCTCGTCCCGCCCACGCGCGCCCTGTACCATACTTCACCGTCTTGCCTGTAGTTATTGGCACAAGATCATGCGATTTATCGAAGCGGCTGGTATCATGATTTTCTTGAGGTTTTCTTTACCTTTAAATTTTAGCTATTCATATACTTATAGATTTTGAATTTTAAAATACGAATCTAATCTTTCCATAGTATTTTATTGTTTCTTTTAGTAAGTTAAAATTTAGGGTACGTTCTATAAAATCTAAAGGTCTGGACTCCGGTGACATGTCGTTGTAGTCAATTTGAAAATAAAAAGGCTAATACTTTTACATTTTTCAATAATAGTACCAACAACTTTAAATACTACAAAAATACACGATGCATTAGAATTTTTCGTTTGAAAATTTTTTTATTACGTTGTATATTATCAGAGAATACAAATGTGAAGATATTATAAATTATAATATTGTCATATCAAAAGTGGGTTAGATAATTTATTGGAAGGTGCGCATTGAAATCACATTTATTTGAGCGCACGCGCCGACGTGCCACGTTACAAATCATGCTTATCGTCTGAGCTCGACTTAGTCCATTGCCGCTGCTAGTCTTAAATCTATAAGGATTGTAGACTTACCTACTCTTCGATACATCTTCAATTGTGACATAGTAATGACAAAAAGTGCTTGTTACAATTGTACATCAATAATGTAATTTATATTCAGCAAAAAGTGCGGGACGAAAGTGTCTTAATGGAACCGGACTGACACTAGGTTCCCTCTATGTGCACCCATACACGTAGCATAGATGTTACAGATCTTTTTTCGTAAATGATTTTTGTATGAAAGTTTATTAGTGTGTTTAAGTTCAAATAAAAAATATCCCAACCTATTACAAAATTCAAACTTTTTTCTTATAAGACTTAGAAGTGTTAACTCTAACTGGTAATTTATATCAGTGGCAAATCTCGACATAGATAATCATGATTCAAATAAATACAGATTTAATTAATTAGAATATAATCGAGTTGGACGACGCGCGCAGACGCAGCGCACGCGTCGCGCCGTCGGCGATGCTCTCTGCAAACCAATCGTTGGGACTCACAGCGCTCGCAAGCGCACGTGCGCTCTCTATAACAACTTCACTAGCTCTTTCTAATTGGTAGTTGTGTAGGTTGATGTATATCCGACTACCGGCGTTGATGTACTCAACTGAAAGCTAAGTACATATTATCGGTGATTTTTCGCATGTTCTGATATGAAAATAATGGAATGGATGTCTATCAAATAAAATCTAAAATGAACGAAATTTTTTTTAGATTCCCATTGTAATTTCGATATGTAATTATAACTAATGTCGGTAATATTAAGAAACTTAGCACGTTTCTTGACGAGGTTAAAGGCTAAGAACGATTTGATTGTTATCTTATTAGATCACTTTCTTATTAGTAAATGACATTTAAGTATTCTTTGAGACGTTATCGTTATAGTGGTGACATAGATATCTTAGTCTATAATATATTTCCTTACAATTGAAATGAAATTTTTTGTATTTGTAATTTAATTTTGTTATGTAGTACATTACCCTTATAGGATCACTTTGTTGTCTGTCTGTCCGCTTGCCCATTTATCTCTAGATTGCGTGGTGGTACCAACAGATTTTTTTTTGTGCTCCAAGGGATCTTAAACAGTCAAATTTATGGTTCCTTGGAACATAAAAAATCAAGCTAATTAAGTCAACGTAATCAAAAGATACGAGCGCTAATACAATGCATGAAATTTACCCCTTAGTCAAAATCTATAAGCAAAACCTATAGGCAGGCAGCACCTCATAACCTATTGCAAAAATAAAGATTTTATAAAAAATAATTACAAACTTATATTTATTTATACTAATTTCATACAAAATGAGTGCAAATACCCGCAAATTTAAGTTTGTTAACTTATATAACTTGTACTTCCCGTTGACCTATAATCATGAAAATGGTACGGAAGACTCGGTGGGCGAGTCCGACCTCGCACTTAACCGGTTTTTGTGTAATATAATACTTTAAGTCATTACCGATTCTTTTCAGTCGATGTTGATTGGACTAAATAAAATAAAATCGAATAACAAATTACTACTTAGTAGAAAAGGAAGGATAAGGTTTTTTGCAAAGAGAAAGTCTTTTCTGGTAGGTGTGATATACAAACTGACAAATTGTATTTATCTAAAATAATCTTAGATATTCATTTAATAAGGCTACAAATAAAAAATATATATAATTTTTTAAATAATTTATTTTTCTGTGTACATATGTAACAGAAATGAAAAAAAAACATAATTTTACAGCCTCACGAATAGTTTGTGTTTATAAATGGTATTAAATAATAGACTCCTAGCATATACATTATTATAATTTTTTAAGAATATATTAATCGTCTATAATTAAGGCACTTTGTACATGGCTTAGGATATGAATATATGCATATATGTATAAGTAAGTGTATGACACTCGACAAATGCCATATGACTAGCGACGCCGAAACAAGGCGACTGAACGTATCTACGAAGTTACTTATTTTACTTACATCTAAGTTGTTTATTCAATGACGCATATAACAATAGCAAAAAGTTATATGCTTTTTTAACTTATAATTTTACACAAATAATTTAACTTTAAATAAATGTATACTATTTTTTACATTAGTGAGTGTTAGTAATAAATCTTAATCAAGAACAGTCGAGATCAAGGGTTCTGTTAGTTCAGTCTTTCAGTAAGCATGAACTGTCGCAGGTGGCGGAAGTTGTTGGTGGGTATGTGTTGATGAGAGAGCTTCCGGATGATATTCGTACGGGGATGATCCAGGGGCTCCACATCCCCCTTCTAAGTGTTTACTTAATAATGACATGCGGGAAAACGTTTTACCGCAACTCGTGCATGAATATTTCTTGACATCAGAATGCGTTTGTAAATGGGCTCGTAAGTTGGATCTATCAGCGAAAGCACGACGACAATGATGACACGAGAATGGTTTTTCTCCAGTGTGGGTACGAATATGTCCTTGCAGCAGCCATGGTCGTGAGAAAGCTTTCCCACATAAATGACATTTGCAAGGTAAAGTATGGGTTCTAATGTGCATTTGAGGGCCCCAAGTGATGTATAAACTTTTGCACAATATTTGCAGCTGAAAGATTTTCTCGCAAGACTGCCTTCCGCGGCGGCACAGTGATATTGTTGATGTTTCGAGAGTCCAGAATATGTGGAATAAGATTTTGCAATCGGGGCATTGATAACGAGGACGACGAGGGGCTGAAACGGATACACCTGAGTCAGATGACACTGAGCTCGGTGAGCGTAAGTCTTCTGGACACGGAGGTGGTGAGCAAGAAGACGGCGGCGATGCTGGTGAATAGTGAGTGTACATTTGTGGGTGTCCAGGAGAGGATAGCGCAGGTGCAGCAGGGTATAGCTCTTCCATGGGGTACGCCGGATAAAGGCTCGGTAGATAGGCGTATTGTGGTGTTGGCCTTGCGACTTCTGTGGGCACAGGTTCTAGTCGTGCACGGCATGCTGCCAAGTACTCCAATTGTTGCTGCGGCCATTCTTTGGTTCAACTTTAATTGCTGCAGTGGCAAACGGTGAAGTCGCCTTGCTCGGATAATTACCAGTTTTAGACAAATCTTCGGGCTTCGTACTTAGATTTTGTGGTTCATCGTTTTCCGTATCACCTATGAAACAATGAAAAAAGATTATTATAAACTATATCAATTTTGTGATAGAAATAGTAAAATATATAAATCAATCAGTTAAAATATTTTTGTCGATAATATAAATATAGGAAATATCTATAAAAGTCTGTTAACTATATTTTTGAAAAATATATATTTTTTTATTATTATGAGTATATGTTGATACATTATTAACCTAATAGTTATTAATTATTAAATGTTACTTACAATGATAATCGTAATAAAGCCGTGTAGCCATGTGGGCGGGGTGAGGCGGCGTAGTAGGCGGCGTCGCCGGACGCTCCTCCCGGACTAGCACCGGCCGCTTCTTCAGCGGACAGTGCGCATATTTCTTCGACAACATTGCGCGAGCGGTTTGAGAATCTTCCACAAGCATCTTCCACTATTTTTCACAAACACTTCAAACGTAAAGTATAGTATAGATCCGTTAATATGTTGGCAACGTTCACTTACACTAGCGTATCAAAACAATCCATAAATCACAATGCAAGTAGACAACAACAAGACGTGACGACGCCTTCGTGTTCGGAGCGCGAGTGACGTACACGTGCACTCGTCGACGTCTGGAAGTGGAAGTGGTGCGGTGAGGGAAGTCGGCCGCTTATATGCGCTCCCCGTCAGCGGCGGCCAGGTGGCGGCGGGTAGGCCGCGCACGTGCGCCGTACCCAATCGGCGGAGGGCGCGGGGCCCCGGCCAATGGGCGCGGAGCGGGGCGGCGGCGGCACCTGCGCCTCCGCACCCGGCCGCATCGCTCTTAGTGCGATATGCCCAGCTTCAGCACCGTTCCGGTTGGAACTTTCGTCTTAGCCAGCGATCTAATTTTTTGCGCAACTTTTGGGGTTAAGCACCTTTGAACTGAGCCATACGTCTTTGTGAAACGGTCCCGTCCGCATAATAATAATTGAGAACGAAACCGTCTCGTCGCGATTATTATTTGGGCCCAAACTAGTTTCGTTGTTCGTTTATCTACGCTACATATGCACCTATAAAAGATTTAACTTAAAAAGACGTAGGTTATTATTATTGCTAAAAGTTATAGAAACTCATTGTATAGATCATTTGACCTAGATAACAAAAAAGGTATGTTAAATGAGATCGACGTGACACGTAATCAAAAACATATTGTGATAATTATAATGATGACTGTGAAAAACAATAGTGACTAAAAATGATGTTCGAATTATTTTAATGGTTTTTATGGATGATCTAGGTTTAATAATTGGTAAAAAACCGGTAGAATAAAAGGTATAAATTTTTCGTACTTATTTCAAATAGTCACGGTTCTCAATAAATTTAATTTTTATGGAACTTAAGAAAACTTTTAAAGAAATAGCTGTTTTTTTTATCAAATTAAGGCTATCCTATGAAATGGAATCGGTTAGACGATAAATCTACTTAGATACCGATTACTTAAATAAAGATCGTCTACTATGCGTGTTTCACATTTATTGCCGTTTCGAAATAAAATGGTACATACATGGAAATTAGCCATTCTTTTAATTTTTATAGCTTACCTATGTAGGTACTTAATTAACAACATAGGGTTATGTACTCACTGTATGATTCTCATGTACAAAGTAGACGTGTAATATATAGTATGGAAAAGGAACATCTAAGCAAGCTGAATTCTTATATATAACTACAGCCACTTATGATTTAAAAACCGGTTGTGCTGAAAACCCGTTTTAGTATATTTCCTGGTTCTAGTAACAAATCAAATAGGGTCTTACAACCCCTTCGTAACACGGAAATACAACGTCCATAAGTTCTTTGTTATAATGTCTCACAACCAGTGTTAATTCCCACAGTAATAGGTATACTATACTGGTGCTCTTTAAAACCGAAATGTGTTTAAATGTGAAAAAAAAATGACTTAAAATATACGTACTACTAGGATTATACAGTAAATGTATAAATTCTGTATAACACATAAATTTTACAAAAAGTTTATACATGTTCCGTATTTATTTCCGTCCTATATAAAACTGAGAATGACATTAATACAAAGGAAGTTAGTCTTTATCAGTCTATTCCCTATATGAAAGTCTGTGTAAGTGAGCTGATAATCCACATCACGATGACGAGAACCTTGTGTTGTGAAATTATACCATGACTCAGGCTGCAAATGTGTCAAGGAATCAACATGCGCATGCGCATCAACTGTCCGATTTATATACATCTGTGACTAATCACGCCGATTGATCGTCAGTTATAACAATTAAATTTACCGATTCATGACCGTCAACCATCAACCATTTCCAAATTATCATGTTATTTTACAATTATGATAATGTCAATTTATTTGTTGACATAATATGCCTTCGGTATTCATTTCTATCTAACGATACCTCATGAATGGGTTGTTATCGGTAATTAGGCCTGGGAAACGTCAACAAATCGACAGAACTTGATACAAACATATTTAATATAAATAAGATATGTGAATAGTTAAACGAATGGTGTAAATAGTAATCAACTACGTGTTTTGTAAGTGTAAATATTTAGATGAATTGGAACAAAAGTAGGTAATATGCAAAGACATAGGTACGTATCTATATGTATATCAATAAATTTTTTGTGTTTACGTGAAGTTATCGTGATTATGTTTATTTAATTTGTGCTCGTATAAATTTCTACAAATGGTTTTTAGTTTATATACCTACAAGTAATGTCATAACCTAAAATATTTGAAATAATTATAAATTGACTTGAAATAACTTGAAAAATATTTCAAATAATTATAAATAGACTTTGATTGACGTTGGAGTGTCATCGCGTTCGCGGGTCACGACGTCTCACGGGGTGTAGAGGGTGGGCGGGGTGGTGTGCCTGTGCGGCTGCGGCTGTGTCGGCCAGGTGCGCGGCCGCGGGGGCCGGGGCGCGTGCGTAACGGTCGCGGCACGAGCTGCGCCGGCGCAGGGGGACGTGCGCTATGGCGGAAATAGCGATGGACAGGGGCGCCGCGAGCAGGTGGTGCTATACGCCAGTCGGCTTCCAATGTCACACAATTGGCGGTTAATACCTAACATATATTACGTGATATGAATAAAATCACTGTTGTTGTGTAGGTATATAATGTAAGCACAGTGTTTGTGTTTTTGTACGTTTTAAAACCTGTATTTTTGTTGTAAAAACTGTAATCATATATTTTAAATAAGAGTTGAACTCAGAAGCATAACAATACAAAATGGTAGTAATTAAATATTATGTTCATCAGCTCCGTAATTTATTAACTGGCCAATAATATATGTGTATTTATGACTTAATTAATTACACATTTTGTTACTTTATCTATATAGTAAGAATACTTTATTAGGAATGCATAATTTGTAAGGTGATCTTGTTATTATCTTCTTGTATCTATTTCTTTGTTTGCTAAGGTTACTCTCATATAAAACTTTCGTAAAGTATAGGTAAGCACCCACATTTATAGACTTTACGTTGAATTGAATCAGTGCCCAAGTATGCCAGCAGCTGGTTATGCGTGCAGAATCACATGTCTGTACCCGAATCGTACATCTGCATCGAGCTTGTTCTCTCTACATAAAACGGCTTACCCGCCATACACCACCCCAACTCGATCTATATGAATTTATTCAACAAAATACCTTTTGAAAGTAAGTTACTCGATTAGGGTCTCCCCATTCATGTTAGAGTAACGCAGAATTAAACGTCGTAACCGGCAAACTGAAATGACGTTTATTTCCACTGTTTTTAATATTTCGGTTACCTCGTAAGGTGAAGGAATATTTGAAAATATACTTTAAGTGCTCATATATACGATATTCATTTCATATTTTTTTTATCGACATGAATTCTGCCATAAGTGTTGTTTTTAAAAATCGTGTATTTGAGATATACAACTTTTTGGCACTGACGACATTAACCGTGCAGGTAGGTGAGTAGTTTAATTTTAAATAATGGTATTGCTGTATAGTTCTATATAAAGCACACAGAGCCATTCAACGCTTTTATAAACACTTTTAATACAGATGGATTGAATTTGTTATACAGGCCGTTTTCTTTTTAGTACGCTTTTATTTTAATAATAATTAACAAATAGATGCAGTTGAGCGTATTTTTATTGATTAATATTTTCTATAAAAAAAAATCATAGATATAGAATAATCAGTCATGAGTTTGTTGTAATTTTCCATTACTTATTTATACTTATGAGGTTACAAATAACATTTCGCTTATAAAATAATTCCATTATAATGTCATAATTTTAGTTCACATGACATTTAGGAATCATACAAGAACGAGTTAGAATTTTTTTACATGTAATAAACATAAAATATTATATATCCACCTTTATTAATATTTGCCATATTTAATTTGAAATAAATAAACAATTTTAAAAAGAACACCATGTACAACAAAGAGCAACAGCTGAGATTTCGGCACACGCTATAGAACGGCCGGTGCGTCACCGCACCATACCGGCCACCTTTCACCCTCGCGAGACGCGTTGTACCGGCAGCGTGGCCTTACATACGCGCTAATATGCATTATGCATGCTCTGTACATTACTCCACTTACATATTATTTATAGATTGTAATCGGCCTATAATTTTCTATTTCGAAATTAATACTTTGTAGCGCTTCATATATTCAAATTAATTTTGTTATACCTTCTTAATAATATTCCGTCGGTACTTCGAAATTATTATTTAAACAAATATTTTTTGTTTTTTTTAATTTGAAAACTAATAAAATAGCACAATGAAAGAAAATTGTAACAATTAAAGAAAAAAATAACTTATATAACGTTTCAGGACATGAAATGGCAATAATTATTTTGGTGTACATTTTGTTGTTAATTTCAGCAAAGTATATTTATTAATGAGTTAGGTACACTTAAAAATCTTTCACTAAAAGTTAATTGGTGTTTGGGCTCAGCTACAATCCTATGAACAGCCACCTTAGGAGCAGTTGGAAAATTCCAAAAGATACGCGCGAACGATGAAGAAACGTTTTTTTTGCATTATATACAAAATCTGTTTAAAATATGAAGTTTAAATGTACATTAAAAAAGTTACAATATTTTAAAATGTATATTTAGTTTAAGTCAAAATAGATGATAGACAAATAATTTTGCAGGGGAAAAAATAATATAAAAATATTTTTCACTTCGATTTGTTGATATAAAATACATTTAAAATCATAACTACGATGTATACACAACTAAGTTTACATATGTTGTCGGATAAATGTAAGAATGTCAATTCCTTTTAACTAGCGAAATTAATACTGGTTTATAATCATCAAAAATAAGCAATCCTCTACGAAATATTTCATTGAAAACGTCAAAAATAAGCAAACCCAAGACCCCCCGCCCCTCTACAGTGCTTACGTAATACTTGAACGGCCCCTTATATATATTTTTATAAATATCAAATATCAACACTGGTCGTATTTTTTAATAAAAAACAATCAAATGTCCTAATAGAAATTACGATAATGTAGTAAAAAAATCATATTAGAAGTTAATATAATTGTCAGTCAATTCTTTTTATTAGATCAATAATCATGCACTTTAAGCGGGCGAAGCCGTGGGCGGGCCGCTAGTCTCTATATATAATAAGACAGTAAAAATATTTTGTCTGTACATTTAGTAATTTTGACTGTAATGTATAGAGGGATACTTAAAAAGAATAATAGAAAGCAAAAATTTTTTTTTTTAATTTCTTGTCTGTCTGTCTGTCTGTCGATTGTTTGTTGTCCGCATTTTTCTCTAAAAGTACTGAACCGATTTACTTGAAAATTCACTAATTGCTCTGTTTTAACTCAAGTTAAGTCCTAAAGTTTAGTTCATCAAAATCGGTACATTAAAAAAAAAAGTTATCGTCATTTGAATGAACTTAAGGCATTAGTTTGCCTGCGAATCGCGCTTTCAAGATTCTTGGCTAAAGAATGACATTCGAATCGTCTGGATTATATGACTGTTGATAAAAATATATATTTTTAAAGCACTATCGTTCAGAGTACAAGGAATAAAGTAAAGTAAACAAAATTGAATTGTTAGAGAAGGTTACGTTCATAAATCATAACAGTTAAGTTTTAGTCGATTTAATCTTCAAAGAAATATTAAGTAATTACATAGTCGTTTGTTTGTTTGAAATAAATCTATATAAAAATGTCTAAAAACATTATTTTTACGTGTACTTTGTAATAACTACATATTTACCAATTGTACATTTTGCTAATAATATATGTAACTAATTTAAAAACTGTATAGCAACAAATAATTACAATCATTACAGTTATTTTACAAAGAATATTATGAATCCTTCAAAGTTAATAATTTAACATGTGAGGCTTTTTCTGAAAAGGTGAATTTAAAAATCAGTGACATTCAGCAAATTTAACAAGAGTTTTTAAAAAGTATAATGAAACTTACATTGCATAGGTAAAACGAACGAAATATTACAAAAAAATATACGTATAAGAAATAATTAGCTTTATATATATATATTTATTTCAAAATAATCAAATGTCCTAATAGAAATTATGATAATGTAGTAAAAAAATCATATTATTATTGGAAGTCAATATAATTGTCACTCAATTCTGTTTATTAGATCAATAATCATGCACTTTAAGCGGACGAAGCCGTGGGCGGGCCGATAGTTCAATAATATATTTGTATTTTTTCATTTGTTTCTTAATATATTTAAATTATATAGTAGTAAGTGTATACTATTATTTAATATAACTGAAATACAAGAGTATTATAAGTAATAATATTATCTCGATGTGGCTTTTTTGTTATCCGTTATACTTACTAAAATAAAAAAAACGGGGAATTTTAGGAAAACGAGTGTTATTCGGTTCCCACATTAAAATATTTATTTTTGAAATCTTACCGTTGCACGATTTTTATAATCCAAGGTAACGAAATAGTATTTATAGTGCAAAGGTAAGGGGAAATCTGGGGTTCGTGTTAAGGCAGCTGCATCCCTGCGCTAGCGCAGTTGATGACCGGACAAGTTGATGCTGACAAATAACGGTTTTTACTTCAAAACTTGTATTTAACTCAAAAAAATAAGTGCATACTTTCATCCTGGAATTTTAAATCATTTTCTTTTCAGGGAATGCAGATAACCTAAAAGTAAAAATAAATCTAATAAACTATTTGCTCAAATTAGACACATTGTAATGTTTTCACGTTGCTGGTGAAAGAATCAAACCTACAATCATCGTGTAGATAAAATTTTACAAGCTCTACATTCCGATGCATACATGTCAATTTGGTTAATTTGTACGTTTTATTAATTCCGTATAGTGCAATAATAAAGACTTACTTATTAATATTTATTTTTAGAACATTCTTGTACGCTTCTTACAACTTATTTAAGTTGCTAGCATTTCTGAAAAGATTTTTTTACAAATTTCCACTACCCTGAAGATGTGTACACATAGTGATATTATTACATTTGCAAAATGTTATGTGCATTAATTTCAAATGTATCAATATATATTTGCTATATATTTGATAAAATGTAATAATAACCGGTAATTACTAAATGTATATGGCGGCACACCCATTCCGGGACACCTTTTCGTTTAATCAAAACTTGTTTGCACACCCAGCAAACGGTGTTTTGTTCGCGAAGGGCGACCAATCTGCGTCAGAAATCATAGCTGCACCCGAACACCGGCACTGCTTCGTTCGACAACGTCAGCTTTTCATAGACTTTTTTATATGTATTGAAATTTATTAAAAGCCCAGCGAGGGTGCGCGTGCGCGGCTGAGATTGCTGCACCTGGCGTACGCGCGTATGTATCTGTCTACGATTGCACATTGTGATGATACGCTGTAAAACTTGCATGTAACGTTTTACGGGTAAATATATTATTGAATTTGTATATGAAATAGATTTTTATCTAATTAATATGACAAAGTTATAAAAGTACATAGATACTACTATGTTATTTGGGTAAAAACTATGATGTAAGAGTTTTTGCATATTATAACAGAAATATCTAATACAATAAAAAAACATAAAATCTTAGCGATGTATCGTGAAAACATGAAATAAAGTAGTAAAAAATATAATATAATACATTTGAGTCTTTTTCAGGTAGTTACTTTAAAGCAACTAGGTATCCGCGCATACATGTATATAATTCAAGGCATTGAGTGTACTTGTTAACTTATTAACATCAGGAGTTTCTAGTAAGGAGCCGCAATCTATTGCGTTTCTTGGACCACACGATCGAGCATCTAGTGCACGACGTGGAAGCAGTAAATCTGACCAATGTCAGTTTGCTCAGTGGATCGCGTGCGTGAACAGTGAGGCTGCGACGCTGTGGTCCCGTGTAACGTAACGTCGATACGTGTGACACCATCGACCGCCCGGTGAGCACCGCTCATGTGGTCTGCTCTAATTTAAGAACCTGCCGGCTTCTTGACGCTCTTTAATCCTCATAGCTTAACATAGCTTTCTATTAACATTACACTATAATCTAATTATTCCTACGCAACTGATAATATTACTAATATTACTATTTACAAAATGCCTTACATCACCAGTAAAAATATTTGATTAGTACCGTAGTAGATGACTAAAGAATATTATGATATACATATGTAAGGTAGCGCAATTTAATAGCGCCTGACTAGGAACGCAGTAGCAGTCGATCGGAGTGCCTTGACACTAAGTTTTTTTCCTTACCATGCTACATCTAGGATACAGGATTGAACTAAAATAAAATACATTATGTATGCAGTATGACTTATATAAATTTATAAACACCTGCCTTATTATTAAATAAATTGTAACTTTTTGTTGATAATTGTCGTGTGTTTATGATCCACACGTAAGTATAAGATAAATCAAGTTACGTACGCGCGAAGCCTCAATATTGCCCTCGATATCCAGCATTATGCGGAAACAATGTGGACTATAATCGTGCACTGCTACTTCGGCCCTGTCGTGTCGTCCAGGGCTTGTGTTCGCGATCATAAAGTGTCTTTATGATAACAGTATCCCTTTGTTGTTTTCGAAGATTACCTCTCTATTTGTCTCGTTTGCGGTATAAAAGCTCCGCGCGTCATGGCATGGTCCGTACCATTGAATTATAACCAAAATGGGTTACGAAGAAATGTTGCGAAACTTTTACGGGCCAGCGTTTCAAACGAAATCTCGTTCCGTTTAATAGCCTTCGAAATTTAAGCGCCAAAGAAAGGTAAATCATGTTGACGTGTCTTGAACTTAAATTTGTGATTGGATGTGGATCGTGGCGTTTTCACTTTGTCGCCGTTAAAAATTAAAAGAGACTTTTTTAGTATAGATATATATGTTAAATAACTATTTATAACATATTGTTAAGTTCACAACTTACATCACAGTACTTGTAGTCATTGTGACGCGGTTGGGGGGCCTAAGTTTCTCTCTCTCTCTTTCTCTCTGTTCACTAAAACTGCTGGATGTGCTCGTGGGGATCGGGTCCACTTTACTTAAATTATCTTTAAGCTGCGAATATACTAAAACATTATTGGATATAAAGTTTTAGTCAAATCGTCTATTAATTCACTAATTTACTTGTTACATCATAAAAATGTTGCCTTTTGTCTTGCTTATGTTAGGATTATGTTACATTTTATCCTTAGTAAGCGGGTATCAGTACTGTGGATACTAAACGTGTGCATACATACATAATCACGGTGTCCTATTTATCATATTACATAAAATATATTATGTAACTTAATAGAATTGTTTACAAGGTACTGAGTACGTTTTATACTTTGCTAGAATTGTTTTTATTTTATTACAGATTTTATATATACAGTACATTATTTGACTATTGTTAAGAGATAATATAATTTACTTGTTGTTATGAAGGATTTCTGTTGTTAGTAATATTTTTTTTATAGCTTCACCCTATATTCCACACACAGCAAAGTAGGCATAGGGAACGTACTGTAAAGAAACTTAGGTCCTCATTTTCCGCCTAATTCTGGAGGAATTACGTGGATGATTGGTGGATTTTACCACCGCGCCACCAGAGCGGCGATATAAAAATATTAAATATCTCATTTCCTCGAGTGGGAATCAAAGCCACGACCTGTCGCGTTTACAGTCACACGCTTGTTCCCGTGAACTACGACTGGCGTTTGTATTGTTAGTATTTAAACTAGTATTCTTAAATGAACAATGTGTATACGCTATTTTTATTTTTAAATTATGCAATATAATATTGAAATCACTTTTAAATTGTAGATCTTACTATTACTCATAACATTATCATATACTAACGTCGAAAGTAAAACGTCACATCTCACGTTCAATATACCTAATATCATATTTTTAGTACGTCACTTCCGGTTCAGTTTACAGTGCAGTCTGTTATTGAGTATTATGTTTATGCTATTGTTTGTGAATCATAAAACAATGATTATTGAAAATGATTATGAAGACGTCAGCTCGCAATCAAAGTTTAATAAGAAATTACGCTTCAATAAGCAAATATAATAGCCTTAATGATATAAAAGACAATGGAGTTCCTCTGGGTGCAGCATAAGTTGTGACTAAAATTCACGTTCAGATTGCCACTTGACTGGACTTGAATCGCTTCGTTGATCAATATTAAACTTGTTTTAAATATGATTCAACATATGATGATTAACTATATGGAATATGTGTGCTTACTTTAAATATAATTCAATCAATTTTAAAAACGACATACAATAAATAGAAAGAAATGTATTTTGTATGAATCTTAAATCAATCTACTAAATATTGTGCATTGATGGATTTCTAATACATGATAAGCCTTTTTTATTGTCTTTACCGATCGTATTCTGTTTTGAATTTGAATAAAATCTGCTTCACGCTAGATCCCGCACAGAAGGGTAGATAGGGGGAACCTAGTGTTAAAACACTCCGTTTCCCACTTTCCGCTGAATTCTGCCGGCATTGCGTGCGGAAGTCAACGCCGCGCTTTGCCTTGTTACCAGAGCGAAGAAATGGAAATATAAATTTAAATAAATATTTTATCATTGAGGCCAGTCGTGGCGACGAGGCACAATGTGTGATGTAAAATGGACTGGTTGTGGGTTCGATCGCACTCGAGGAGAAGAATATTTATTTAATTTTAATACTGAAGAGATGCTGATGAGTTGAATATGCAGGTAATGAAACTATAATATGACTACTAATGAGTAATATAACTAATAATGATTTACGAGTATCTGGGAAAACAAATTTCATCTAGAAATGACCAGAATAAGGAGGAAATAAATAATAAATAAGAGAGTGCCTATCAGGAGAGTTCCTATTGGATTAAACGAAGATTCTCAAATCGAATTAATTATCAATGTTTAAAAAACTACAATGTACCTTGTTACCTATGGGTACCAAACGTGATAAAGGCGATGTATAAAATCCAGATCAGTGGGAGAAAATAGGTAATGTCAGAAATACAGGAATTTCGAAAATAACTAAGGTTTATGTTTTGTTTAATGCCGTACATAGAGATGGCCTGGTTATTAAAAAATGACATCGACGATGATCGATGGTCATTTGGACAATCAATATCACAAATATGTAAAGGACCGTACTACATAAGAAGCAGAGGTCATCTGTGCGCTCGGTGGCAAGATCAGATTATAAGTAGTAAACAAAGGAAAAGATTGGACTGCCAAGAACAGAGAAAAATCTTTTTTTTGATTAAAAATATTTGTGATATATAATCTGTATATTATTTTTATATGCAATTATTTTTTGTTTCAGCAGGATAGGCAGAGGAAACCTAGTGTTAAGACACTCCGTACCCCACTTTCTGCCGAATTCTAGAGGTATTACGTATTGAGTGGCAGAACTTAACGCCGCGCTTAGCCTCGACACCAGAGCGAAGAAATGAAAATATAAATTTAAATAAATGGAATGGAATGGAATTTCATGTCCTCTAGTGGGGATCGAACCCACAACCAGTCGGTTTTAAATTACAAAAAAAAATCTTATAAGTAAAAAATTGGACGTCTTACTATTTATATGATTAAAAAAAATAAAAAATATATTAAAAAGTTCTAAAATATTAAAAATGTTTAATAGATTCATACAGAGCAGGTTGTCCAGGTAGGGCAGATATTGAATGGAGGTGTAATCAGCGCTATTGAGTTGGAGTCGTCACCTGCAGAACTTGTTATTATTGTGAGCATTCACTAGGAACTGAATGACGCTACGGGGCCCGCGGGCCACGTTCACCCATTCAATTTGTGAAAACAGAACTCACTCAATACTAAAACAGCTCGATTTGTTAAGCAACCGGTTCCTTGCTGCTTAGTAAATTACAGTTTGCGTTACCATAACGTTCAAAATAAATTTAAAGTATACTTATTGTCTAAAACAATTAACAAAAAATAATTATTATAGAACCTGTGTGCTTTTACCATTTTTTCATCAATCTTCAAATATTTTATATATTCTTCATACTACAGAACCATATTTACATATTTTATACATTTTTAAAGTTCTAACCGGACCGCGGGTTTCAAGTCACGCTACGTTCAAATTTTTATACGTTTTCTACGTTTTTAATACGTTTAAGTATTGAAGAACACTTTAAATATGTTAAAATTATTTAATAAATAGCATTCTCTCTTGCCAGACAAAATTTTTAGTTATTATCTTTGGGTAGCGGAAATTTGTAAAAATCTTCCTACAGAGATGCTAACAACATAAATAAATTGTAATAAGCGTATAAAGATTTCGGCGTAGCCTGATGAGAACGTATGGCTTAGAGGTCAGAGTGCCTGTTTCCAGAAGGCGCGGGTTCGAGTTCCGCTACCTTAATTTTTATAAATAACCATATTAACAATTTTGTAATAGCATTTATAGATAGATAGTAAAAAAATTAAGACAATAAAATTCATAACTACAGAAATAAACAATTTGGTAAGATGAATCCCATAGCTCCCATAGCAGTTAGTTATATAGCGCTTAGCGGGGTAGATACTCAAAAAGTTCTGTTTAAGCGACATATTTAGTACAAAGATAGAATTTAAAACAATTAAACTATCGTGGCGCAGTACAGCTGTGTCTGGGTGAAAACACGCTAGTTGAAGTTCGATGTCAACATGCACATGTTTATATTTCAATTATTTTCTTTGCTCCTATTCGGACAAAACAATGTGTTGACTTTTGAAGACGGAAAGTAAATA
The DNA here is from genome assembly GCA_030704555.1 of Heliconius charithonia. Lineage (NCBI taxonomy): Eukaryota > Metazoa > Arthropoda > Insecta > Lepidoptera > Nymphalidae > Heliconius > Heliconius charithonia. The sequence goes on along the minus strand of CM060809.1, from coordinate 6,162,464 downwards.
ATAAAGTATAATTATATATCTTCTGCCAGTCAACACGCAATGCCTCCAGAATTCGTCAAAAAGTGGGGAACGGAGTGTCTTAGCACTATGTTCCCTCTGCCTACCTTGCTGTGTGCGGGATACAGTGTGAAGCTGATTTTTTGAATAATTTATCTATAGGTTCGCTGCACATAATACTACTTAACGAGCAAAAGCGTGAAGCTGAAATAAAACGACTAAAGACATTTATAGAATGTAGAGTTTAAGATTCGAAAATAAAAAAATCCTAATTCTGAATAACATAAAAAATATATTAAAATCCAATAATAAATAAAATGTAAAATAACTCTATAAATACGTTCTCTGTGTGCTACCAGTATTTCCTGAACGCAAAACACCGGATATAATCGTATGACCGGAAACACTTGTTTGAGCGCTTGCAGGTAAGTTCCCATTGGATTAATACGAGTTTACACTTACATGTACGCATGGCCCGCGGGACCCTCTGAACGCACGTGCAAGGACCACGAACTAATACAATAATTTTCTGATCCGGATTTTATTGCGTCGTACATCTTTCTACGTCCTCCATTCTGCGAGATGTTAAAACTTTCTTGTGACGTGAACGGGAAATAAATTACTGATTATTATAGTAAGATAATTGCATCGTAAATTGAGTAAGTACCAACATCTTGTGAATTATGGTATGGTAAAGATGTTAATGCTTTATACACTATTTGGAAAATATGAAATTATCGCTTAGATTTAGATAACAAAAAATATTAAATAATAAAAATTATACGATTATTTGGTTGTTATTTCATGTGGTATTTTTTAGTCTGCTTATTTCATATTAAGAAAAGTTCCTTTTATCAAACAGAGGCAATGTATCTTGAATAGATAGCAGACCAACATACAGTAGCAATGTGAACTTTAGTTGGCACACTGAATGGCAACAATAAGATATTACATTTAATAGTCGAATGGTTTAGAATAATTGAAGAAGTTATTTATAAGTTTCCTCTTGAGAAGCAAATCGTGTGCGCGATCGAAGCCGGATGCCGCCACCCTTCGAAGGGCATGCCTTCACAAAAGTATTTAGTCTATTTAAAGACATCCTGCTCAGTGCGGGGGCCTGAGTCCTCTCGCACGTGCACCTAGTGTCCTATGCTCGCCGACCTGTCAATTACTGTCACCCTCACCTATCACTGCGCTCGCAATGTCACTTCTGATAACTTTGCTATCATTCTCAGCGTAGAAGGTTCCCAACTCGTTTTGATATTAGACATGTTCAAATATAGATATGGTTGTTGTACTTGAATCATTAAATTAATATTATTTTGTATGTACATATGTACAGTTTATCAAAAATAATTTAAAAGTAAGAATATTATTTCTGAAATATTATAATTTATTAAGTTTTAATAACTTTTTTAGTAACTTTTAATAGCTAGAGATAGGATAGCGCCAAACGCTACGAAATTACTTTTCTCGAATACAATATAAAATTAGCTACACGCTGTATCCCGCACACAGCAGGCAAGGCAGGCAGGCGTTAAGACACTCCATTCCCCACTTTCTAACGAATTCTGGAGGCATTGCGTATTAGGTGGCAGAACAAAATGCCGCGCTTTGCCTCTCAACTCCAGAGCGAAGAAATGAAAATATAAATTTAAGTAAATCTTTCATCTGTTCGAGTAGGGATCGAACCCACAACCAGCCGGTTTTACAGCACACTTTGTACCACTGCGCCACGACTGGCCTCGAATACAATATCTAGTTGTATAAAACAAATTGATCTTGTCACGCTCAGTCAACTTTGATATTGTTCAAGAAAGCAAAATTTATCTTCTAAGCTATATTATGAACGAATTGAAAACAATGCACACGATTATAAGGAGTAGTGAAGCGAAGATTATAGCGCTTGCTATAGACAAGTACAGGCGCGGCCGCCGTCGAGCGCAGAACTCAATGACACGCAGCCACTAACCACTTGTACTGCTACTGTGTACCTTATAAAATAATTCTTAAATCGTAACTTAGATAGGAATCAAAATGTCAATTTCCTGTTTTTTTTCAACAAAACATATAATAAATATTTAAAAAAGCTCATTTTAGTTATTTCTTCATAAAATTCTAATAAATAACAAATCAACACATACATTTATCACTATGCATACTTATCCCTTATTATGATTCCGTATCATAAAAGAAACAAAACGGAACCGGGTCTGTCTGTTCGTCCATCTGTTTCACTGTTTGTCACTTTTCTCATATTAATATCATATATCCAAAGGATCCTATCTGGCTACAGTCTAAGAGACTGTCGCACAGAAAAAAATAGGCTTAAAAGATATGTTATGCATCGTTTTAGTGGTATGGAATTCGCTGCGTAATCAAAACCTAGTAGATACTTATTGAACAACACCTATAAACCTACAATTTTTAAATTTTTAACAAGATTTAAGTTACATTTACAGGATTTTAAAACAAAAGACAGCTTACGAAATATGTAAGGTTTATAGGAATTTATCGGCTTTCGTGAATAGAACTTTCAATATTTTACAAAAAAAAAAAAACAACAATTTATGCTTGTAGTTAATTAATTTCATACAAAATGAATGCATCCACCGGCAAATTTAAGTTTATTAACTTTTGTAAGTTCTAGTTACATCCCGTTAACCTAGAACCGTGAAATTGGTGAGAAAAATTCTGTGTGCGGGTGCGACATCGCGATTGACCGGTTATTAGTAGTGAAATATAATAAAACACTGTTGTCGAGGCAGAATTCGATTCCTTTACCATCTTGCGCAGATACTAACCACTGTCACCACCATCAATCGACTTACCTTTTGCAACACAATAATGATAGAAAAAACTTATTTATTTAGTAATTAATATATAATTAAATTATATAAGGCGTATATAAGTGAGGTTCCTAAAGTAGGATGATTTACTTAAAATTATAAAATATTAAACAATGTATATCAGTACCCACATTTTATTCAACATTCTTTAGTTATTTTTGTATTGATTTGAAAAATGGTGAACCAGATTTATTACGTACAAAGCGATCACCTGCGCGCGCGCGTCCCGGAGTGAAGCTATACTCTTAAGTCAGTCAGTTCCTCTTTAGAGTTCCACGTGCAGTAATATTCACGTCACATGACAGCAACCCTCCTTTTCTTCAAAGAGAGCGTTGACCTGACAATCGCTCCCCTCATGAATTCCAAATCTATCGAAACCATATGTTTTTGAGCTACCTCTTAATTTTTTTATATATATTATAACCACTAAGGAAATGTCTAATATATTTTTTTATGTATGTACACATTCGAAAGAAACATTTGAAATATAACATTACTGCGATTGCCCCTAAAATCATATCATGTAGGTTATAAATACATTACAATCAAACGACGTCACAAAATAAGTACTAGATCTCGAAATTCATCTCGTACGGACATCATGTCCACCATAGACCACAGATTACATAAGTAAATCAATCGAGTTCAAATATCGCACGGCCATCTTATTTTCTAGTCGAGACACTTGCGTAATTGGATCGATTTGCACAGAGTGACCGCATCGCGCATCGGGGAAGGAGCGCAGATTGCGCAAGCTAACAATGATCTATGCTTTACAGTAAAATCAATCTATCTCATCATAACTTACCTCATCACTTGTTCCGTATTTGTGAACGAAGCATGGAATTTTGTTGCTTAGGGTTCGCTGTTCGACAAACGAAATAGAAGTTGTTAAATGGTAATTTAGTCGATTATATGTTCTACTTCTTATTTATTTACAACTCTACTTCTTGTACATTTAAAAGATGATATAATTGTTTATTTATTTAAATGTATATTTAATTAAAAGTGAAGCAAATTATGAAGATGTCAATTGTGGTTCAGGGTCACAAGCTTGCGATTGTGAACGCTGGGTTGTGGATTCGTTCCCAATCGAGGTAATGAAATATTTCATATTTTCATTTCCTCGTTTGGGTGACTAGGCATAGCGCGACATTGAGTTGAATTGAGTTGCGCCACTCAACATGCTGTGCGTCCAAGATTCGGCGAAAAGTAGAGTGTCTTAACACTGGGTTTCCTCTGTTTTGTTGTTTACAGGATACAGCTTAAAAAAAGGAATAATAGTGGAAACTAAATTATATAACTAATCGAAACAGAAAAAAATTTTAAAATGTATACCTGTGTTATATAATTAAAGATATAATTTTAGAGCGTATAATTTGTATTACGAATCTGTTTGAAATCGATTATTTGTTAGCAATAATTACTTTTATGCTAAATAATGACTTCAACAATTATTTATTTAAAATTTGGTAAGATATGTTTCAAATATGGTTCCATAGTAATAAATTTGTCTATTAAATTAGTCTTTTACTAACGCACTTCGCCGCCCGCGCTGGTCTGCACCTAGAGCTGGCTGCCCATAAGTTTGTCTCTCTATTCATAATGTCTCGTTACATAGCGGTTACCCCACACATACATAGAGCGCAGAATTTACGCGTCACATTTAATTATTACAAAGCGCCACTGGTCAGTCGTTCATAATATTCACGATTAAGAGTAATTAGATCAATTAGATCAAAGCCTCGAGAAGGCTATTGATTTACTAAAGATTTAGTTATATGTTTCGGTTGGAAAATTGTAACTTTACTAGTCATCCTAAATGTAAATATAATAATTCGTAAATAAATATAAATTAAAATTGATTGTTTAGTTTAATAAAATTAAAAAAAATACCAGGCCAGGTTGAGGCCAGTCATGGCGCAGGGGCCAAAGTGTGACTGTAAAACCGACTGGTTGTAGATTCGATCCCCGCTCGAGGTGATGAAATATTTGATTAAATTTATATTTCCATTTCTTCGCTCTGGTGTCCAGGCAAAGCGCGGCGTTGAGTTCTGCCACTCACACCAATGCCTCCAGAATTCGGCAGAAAGTGGGGAACGGAGTGTCTTAACACTAGGTTCCCTCTCTAGTTCCACTGCTGTGCGCGGGATACAGCCTGAAGCTGATTTATATTTTATTTAAAAAAAATATACTTGTTACTTTGACCCGTAGTGGCATAATGATTCGTAGAAAAGAATTAATAATGATGTCTAAGTTCACTCGGCAACTCCTTAATAGTAAAGGCATTGGCTGTTTGACCTATGATAGTTGATTTCCGATGAACGCACAGATAAGGTTGTGAATCAACAATAATATATATCCGAACAATAAACTAAAACAATTTCGAATTATTGTATCGTAGCGACATGGCGCTTTGTCTGTGAAATAAACTAGACAAAGATAATTTTAGTTGTCTTTATAGCCGACCGGTCTTGTGAGTCACCGTGATTGTTTAATTCGAGCTACTAAACGTGTCGCGGCGCATGCGCACAATCACTAGGGCCATATTTCCATCAGCCTAATTTGCTTGCAACCGATAAATTATTTAATTAGCATGTAAGTCATTTTTAGTATTTGAATCAGATATATAATGGAATAACGCGGAGGGCGGGGTGTCTTGACTCTAGGCTTTCCTGTTTATCCATTATGCCTCTGGGTAATACATCAGAAATCGAACTATATTTATTTAAATAAAAAAAATGGACAGTCCAACTAGATATCTGTACATACATTCGAAAAAATATAGAGAAATTGACATTTTCAAGATCAAAGTCGTATAATCGCGTGACTAAGTAGTAAGTACCTACTTACATACTTACGCTGTGTTTATAACTTCTGGTATCTGAACCTCTTGAGTGTCCCGGTATTTTGACAATTCGACGACGCAATTTATCGACGATCTCAGTTTACTTGATTGATGAACGAAGATTTATCAACCTTTCAAAACTTAAGTAGTTCTCCGTACTTGTAAATAAATATTACAAACTCTAATATAAGACAAGTCCGAATGGTGAAGTTTAATATTTTTTTCTTGAAATATCAGGAAAAAAATCGGACAAATAATAGCTTGTTGTATCTGAGAATATTAAGAACATTTAGAACATCTTATCCTATTCTCTTTTTTCTTTACTAAAAAAAATACTTTATAGGTACATATATTTAACGAAGTCATCGTTTAATAGAATCACATTACATCGCAAGATACGAAGCGTAATCATGAACCCAAACTTAAAGAAGACGAGCACGCATCTTCAAACTAATAGATAATCGCGGGGCATGTACCTGTTGCGTAGCGTGTTCCTTTCATGGCATATTCCTCTTGTTATAGAGAGCACACGACACAATGCGGGTTTATCTGGACGCATTATGAGAAGCATCTCCGCATCGAGATGGCGCGATAATAGTCGTCGTCTCACAAAAGTGTATGGCGAGGTGCGGTGGAGGGCCGGCGGCTCACGAACTCTCTCACTGAGAGAGGCGGCGAGCGGCTCTGAGGTACGAAAGCAGTGCGGTGATCTCGCACATGACTGACCTTTGTACCGTAAGCAATCGTTGGCGATCGTCTTTGTCTCGCGTGCAGCTTGTCAGCGTCGCCTCAAGAAAGAACTTTGTTGTCTGTCCCAAATGAAAGTTAGCGAAGATATCGTGTATCGTGTATGTATGTAAGCATTGTTCTGTTTTAGAAACATTTTAATAAAAGTCGTTCTGCTTCTGACTCTTTGTTGAGCATTTCAATAGTTATTGTATGCAACACAGGCGCAGCGGCAGATGTGGTTTATAGTTAATGATTACATTAAATATATATTAACAAGCTCCTACATGTACTATATATTATAGATAGAACAAGCGCGAGGATTCCTTACAAAAATTTGAGGTCTCAGGCTTTTTCTGAAGTTCAGGCTTAGCTTAGCCCTTTCATTTGATACATCACTTGAACTAGCTTAGACTTTACTACCAAATTCTACCCCCTTTTATATTTTTTAGGATGTATAGTTTTCAGACTTTTTCCTAAACTAGTATTACCTGTAGATGCTAGCTGCCAAATTTCCTAATTTTAGGTAAACCGGAAGTACCCTATTAATTCTGACTCCCTATTAATTTTGACGACTTGTGTCGAAATAAGTGATTTTTGCTAAATTAATAGGCAATCTTTTTATGAAAAGAAGAAGTAGAAATATGTTTCTTTTTTTTGGAAATAATGAGGCCGTAGATCTAGGGATATAGTTTGTATGAAAGGCTTTTGACAAACAGACAGACGGACAAAAAAGTGATTTCATAAGGGTTCCAAAAAACTAAAAGATTTTGTCTTTTACTTTGTCTTGTTTGAATTATAAACATTATAGATGTTTAACTTGCCACATTTATAATTTTATAAAATTTTTAATAAATATAAATATTTATTTAAATAAAAAAAAATCCTTCCGGCAACCCAACTACCACATTTGACGTTTTCCTAATCTAAATAAACAAAGTAGGTGCGATTTTTGTCACTCAATTCTCTGTTATACAATTACACAATTGTTAGAAAATGGAAAGCATTGCGATATTTTTACACAATATATATTTTACTTTATTGAATTAAATATAAATCTTGAGGCCAGTCGTGGCGCAGCGGCACAAAGTGTGATTGTAAACCGACTGGTTGTGTGTTCGATCCCCACTCGAGGAGATGAAATATTTACTTAAATTTATATTTCCATTTCTTCGCTCTGGCGTCGAGGCTAAGCGCGGCGTTGAGTTCTGCCACTCAACACGCAATGCCTCCAGAAATCGGCAGAAAGTGGGGAACGGAGTGTCTAAAAACACTAGGTTCCCTCTGCCTACCCTGCTGTGTGCGGGATACAGCGTGAAGCTGATTTCTCAGATTTTAACAGTTTTCCTTAAGTTTTGATGGGAACGGCATTTAAGTCAGTCCATGTGATCATCTGTTAGTATTTAATAAATAGATTTATGATGTATAATCTGTTAATTAAATCTGTTAATTGTTCTCTTAGGCTTAAATGATAAGAAAAATATACAAATTTAATTATTTGTGTATACTTGTACACTTTTAAATCGTACATAAAACTAAAACGGCATAAAAGTAAAGAGCTACTGTCGAATCGTGTTTATTTTTGTTATAAGCGTTAGTATAATTAAAAGAAACACAATAATTAACACCCGTTTTCTGATTGAAATTTTGAATATTTTTGTAATACCCACACAAAATTCTATTATTATAAAAATATGAACACTCTTTTATTTTAATAAATAATATATTTGTATAAAACTTATCAAGCTCATTTCTTACTGTACACGTTATAATAATATATCATATATACATATAGAAACGGAATATCTCATAAGAATAGGTATCCATTAATTACTTACGTCTAATCTAACTTGTGAATCGAGGTTATTCTATTATCATATCAATCTGATAGAAAGCGATTCACTCACTGCATTTAAAGGAAGTTAGTGAGCTATTGTTAGTTAAAAAACGATAACATTCCTAGTGAGATTATCTTTTATATGGTCACCCGTTTCGAATGGGCGATGAAGAGACGAGATGTGTCACCGGCTGGCAGCATACACCGGCAAAGAGCGACGTGCTTGTCAAACCCTGGCTGGTACTCGGTGTGACCGCCGGCGGCCGCGGCCGTGAGATCGTCGTAGTGATCCGTGAACACGCATCCAAATAAAGGCTTATTAACTTCATTCACATGCTTATGCATAGAGGCTTTTTGGTATACAAATTTAAAGTAACATCCTTCTTTTATTTCTTAGGCCATGTTTTTTTTATATTGCAATCATATAAATATATGAACTAAACTAAAGTGTAGGTACATCTGTTTAAATTTAATTTTTGTTTGTTTATATTTAATTCAAGTTATATGTTCTATATCTTAATTGATTAATGCACCTAATTATTAAAGACAAGATAGCAGGTAGGATCGCAGATGACGCTCATAGTTAAAAGGGCCAATTCTAACAGATGCACCAATTTAATTTGTGTCACCTAGTTCGGTCTCTGTTAACTGCTAATAATTCCGATGTATAGAAACGGTCAGCTGGCGTATTTTTTTTATTAACACAGTCTCCGCCTTTTATTCGTCTGCTGACCCATATGCCCCGTCCGTAACGCTTATGCTAGTTTTATTACCGTTAACCAAATTTGAGATTTTTATAGGTAAGAATAATAATAAAATTAATATTATGTGTGATAAAATGTTTTTACAATAAAATATAATTAACAAAAAGAATACTTAATTTCAATACTAATACTACAATAATATCAATTTTTTTGTATAAAAAGTATAGGCAAAAATAAAATGTAAAAAATATCTTGTTTTTTCTTATATAAATAAGCGTTACAAGTTTTGGTTCGTGTGTAAATTTTGTAAAAAGAAAATAACCTTATGTTTTTAAAAGAAACTACTACATTTAAAACAGATACGTTTATGGTATGTTCTTTCGGAAGAGCGTAGCACAAATTCGCATACACCATTCTGGCTTAAACACGACATCTTTGTAACATACGAGGTATTACATGAATGTGTAATCAGAGAGTTTATCGATCGCGGTAAGATTAACACCACTTCGCATTGTCTGACTTGGCACGTCTTAAATTTTACCTTTTTGTGCCAATAATTTAAGGAATTCACGAATTAATTTTTTCTTCTTTACCTTCATGAATGTCGTCGTATATCACACTGAGTGAGAATTATTTCTTTTTACCTCGAGATTTCATAAGTGTATTATTACCCCTACAATTTTCCTGTTCTTGAATATTACTAAAATATTGTACAATATTAATTATACTTTTTATAACTAATGCATACCCATAGTTATCTAATTTGTTCATAATGTTCAAAATTTTTTCAAATTTTAGTTAACTAACGGTTGTGATGATTGATAATACAGTATATTATCTAAATATAATAGAGCATATTGAATAAATTTTCGTTTTTATGTATTTTATATACATATGTCCATAATAAAAAATACATACAACGAAAGTTGTCACAATATGACTATTTTAATTGCCTGGCAATTATATAGGATCGTTTTACTAATGTAATTGTGCGATATGAGTAGGGTGGCAGAATCCAAACGTGTGTGCATCCTGCGCCCCCGCACGCACGCACGTGCCCACCACGCGGCCGGAAGTGCCACGCCGTCGGCACACTTATCGCGACCTTCGCGATATTTTATTCATGTGAATCTCTCACAATTATTATTTTTTCTTCCAAAAGTATTAGATTGACTAACTTTTGATACTCAATATTTTACTTACTTTCCACTGTGCATCTGCTTACTGAACGCTGAGATAGAAGCGTTTGTTGAAAAAAAATGCCTTCAATAATAGTGATTCAAATGGAAGTAGTCCTAATCCACCACATTTTAATATTACAAAATATGCATATAAATTTTACATTAATCGTGTTTACCAGCTTCACGCTATATCCCGCACACAGCGGGGAGGCAGAGGGAACCTAGTGTTAAAAGTACACCCCGTTCCACTCTTTCCGCCGAGTTCTGGAAGCAGTGCGTGTTGATTGACGAAATTCAACGCCGTTCTTTGCCTCGACACCAGACCAGACCACAGTCTTCTCGTCCACCGTTGACAGTACTGTTTTTAAATGTATTTATCGTAACAAGTCGGCGTCTGATATTTAATAAAAAATGTTGTCAGGATTTTTATATTATGTAGTATAATTGAGAGAACGAAAGGACGAAAGAAAACATTACTTTTTAAAATTTTTGTCTGTTTGTTTTCAATATTAGCTAAAATTTCAATATTAGCTTTCAATTTTTATGATGATATTGACGAAATTCGAGATTGTATGCTGATAAAGATACCAGGGTTTCAAGATATAGGATCGGAGTTTACGCCGGAAAAACTGCGCTTGCCTTGTTTGCTTGGCGCAAACGTGTGACTTTACACGCGATGGTTTTCGGATAAGATCCCACTTGGGGAAATGAATTATTATTTAATTATATTTTTATTTCTTCGCTCTGTGGGGAACAACTCTAAGTTTCTCTAGGCAGAGGGAACCTAGAGTCACTTTGTTGTCTGTCAAGACGATATTATAAAGTATTTACCTAATTTCCCAATAACAATGCTGATACTGGTACAGAACCCGGCGGGAGAGTCCAACTCGCGCTTACCCGGTTTTTTCTTAAATACATTTAAATAAACATTCGAATATTTTAAGCGGGCGTAGCCGCACGGGGGCCGCTAGTAATAAATGAACTTTAACCTCAGTTTTATGAATTTAATTTTTTTTTGTATGCTCAACAACTGCTATGTATCATCACATTATTAAATATTAAGCCATTTACTAAAATGACACAAAATGTAAAATGAGATTTCAAATGGTGGAACACTAAGATTTCAATCCATGACTATCGTTATATTTGCATAGGAACTGTTGACAAAACCGATGCAGATAAAGAAACACAGGTTGAGGCTTATCTTGTTTCGAGGACATCCGCACGTCGTCGCTCGGACTTCGGACGTGCGCTATCGAAGTAACATACATTTTAATATCACATCCCTGATCATGATCGACCTCGAGCATCCATAACTAACAGATAAACTATCTATAAAAATTGCATACAAAGTACTAATACTAGTATATCTCGTCTTATAATATTACTATTGTATATAATGGTACATATGTAATGTTGTACTAATGATTAATACTTACTTTTCTCTTTATGATTATAATTTAGTTCACGCTGTATCTGCACACAGCAGGTAGGTAGAGGGAACCTGAGATCTTATGTTAAGACACTCCGTTTCCATAAGATAAGTAATCCTTTTATCCCCACTTTCTGCCGAGTTAACTATAAGCCGAGTCAATATATTTTAGTCAATATATTCGAGGCTAGACGTAGCGCAGCGGCACGAAGTGTGACTGTAAAACCGACTGGTTGTGGGTTCGATCCCCACTCGAGGAGATGAAATATTTACCTAAATTTATATTTTCATTTCTTCGCTCTGGTGTCGAGGCAAAAGCGCGGCGTTGAGTTCTGCCACTCAACACGCAATGCCTCCAAAATTCGGCAGAAAGTGGGGAACGGGGTGTCTTAACACTAGGTTCCCTCTGCCTACCCTGCTGTGTGCGGGATATAGCGTGAAGCTAATTTAAATTTATTTAATTTATATATTTTAGTTTTGTTTATATGTCATTTTGAAAGTAGTTTAGGTACAAATACAATAGGTACTTATTTAAAACAATCCAAAATCGATAGATAATCATTTTTTGTATTCATATAAACACAAAAGGGACGTGTAAACCGAAACAGATATTGTAGGTATCGCAGTTTGTCACGGTTAACTGAAAACACAACAGAGCGATTGTTCTTCCTTAAGGCTTGAACAATAACCTGTTTGAGAGCGACTGTGATTTTTTTCCAAAACGTTCTTTCTTTCGCATTCAAAAACCTTAATGGAATTTTGTATTGCGCTACACAATGTATTGTACAACGGTGTGGAATGTGGATAAAATCAACAACGTACTAAATCTTATATACCCACTGACTGAGTACCTACAAAGGATAGGTCAATCATTTGCTTTTCGAATTTGAAATTTGATAAAATATATTATGTGCTTTAAAAAATACGAGTGACATCCATAAAAATAGTCAAAAATAAATAAAATATATGTACTAATGTAATGTTATTGTACTGGTATTTTATTGAATTCTTGCTCAGAGCACTAATGTAGCGAAGTAAGATATGATATGAGCAGTAAGATTCTGAGTGCAGGTAGCAAATAAGCTGTGTCCAGATCCATAAATCTTTGATTCGAATACTAGCGGTGGCGAAGCGCGATGTACACGCCTACGGCGTCGGCGCGGGCGCCCGCGATTCTTACGACGTGCACGTTCTTAGCATATCTGAATCTGTATACATTCGACGGCACACCACTGCTTCCTGATATGGGCAAAAATTGAAACACGGAAAGTAAATATCTCAGTGGGCTATACCTACGCAAGAAACCTTTCGTTTGTTTTATGTCAGCCGTTGAACTTAGTAAAACTGTTATCGTTCTATCATATAAAAGAGTTCTGCGTAAGTTGTTTTTGTAATTTATATAACAGTGCAAAGTTAAGAATATTGTAATATCTTCTACATTGCCAACGAGGTAATTTTTTTCAAATAGTATATTGGAAAAAATATCTCGTTTAAATAATAAAGTAATTAAGGTTATCGGCATAGAAGTCGGAAGAAGCTAGAAGAAGTTAATAAATATTTATATTCGGAAAATAGAAATAAAACTACTCAAATGCTTAGCAATCTTAGATAAAAGTTGGATTAATAGTTTAAAAGGATTAAAACGAAAAATGTTGTATGTGCCTTATTTTCTGGTTACCTACTATAACAATGAAATCACATAGTTGAAAAACCAAAAGATGCGTGGGATATCACAAATAATTTGAAGAAGATGCAAGTGATGGAGATTTTGCGCTTCTATACCTGCCGTTGTGTATCTCACGGCCTCGGCGCCTTAACAGGTGTGCACCTGAGAGTACGCTCGCTTTTTCATTAAATACACATACACAATCAAACAAAACGCTCGGTATGCTCGCACAAGAATGATGCCTGGAGTCCGGGCCATTCATCGCGGCCCGAAGAATTCCTTTATGTGCATTGATCGCGCATCATGTCGTTTTTTTTTCGATTCATTATGACATTAACGATATCCGTCACAGAGAGTCTGTGCCTCGAATTCCAGGCAAATTATATTTGTTTTGTTCTAATTACGCTGTTTATAGTGCTAAATGGATTAACAATTAAATATTGATAATTCTGTCAAGTATCATCTTTTCGCCTCATACTCATGTCGATAGGTACATAAATATACTGAACAAAATGATTGTGCTCATTCATTACTTATCGTACGAAATTCGAGACCGACATTCGATTATTATGACACTGATATATTTTCATTTCAACATTATTATATCATGTTTAGTCAAAAATGTCCTACATCAGCACACGTGACCGTCGCGTTGAAGATGCAACTACACGACAGTCACGTGCTAAGAAGTATAATAAAAAACCACATTAGGCAGTACAACAATACAAGTATTTAGGTACATTCCTAACTAATTTTCCCCAATTTATTGCTGCTTCGAAGTCACAATATTTTTTGACTATTTTTTATACACACATTAGGCAGCACAACAATACAAGTATTTAGGTACATTCCTAACTAATTTTACCCAATTTATTACTGCTTCGAAGTCACAATATTTTTTGACTATTTTTTATACACACCTAACCTTGAATAATTCGTATGAGATAAGTAGGTGATATTTATGTTTATTTAAGGATCTGTGAAATATCTTAAGCAAACAGACTGACAAGTCTCACTATTAGCTTTATACCATTTTATCGATAAATTTGTTCTTGATTTACTGTGCCCATAAAGATAAACGTATATTCTTAACCTTGATCTATACTTGCACTAGATATTGAAAAGTTAAAGAAAACAAAGGTGTGTCAGGAGGTAAACTGCTGTAGAATATTGTCTGAATTATGTACTTAAAACAAGATTTTTATATTGAAATTCAAACCTTATAATATACTGGGTATTGATAGATATGAAAGAGCAGCTATGACTACAAAATTTATACAAAACCCCATAAGGAAGATGTGCGAACGGATGCATTAGAAAATTGCTTTACCTGCACCAGCTATCACAAATAATTTCACTTGGTTTTTTTTTATTATTTTAATTCATAGTAGCAGGTACATGCTAGAACAAGTACATACTATTTTTAGATATAGATTGTTTAACTATAAAATTGCCGTAAGATGTACGAGTATTATTAAAATCGGTGCACATTTAAAATGTGACATTATTAACATATATTTACATTTATCGAAATTCGTATAACTATCTATTATTATTAAAATACCTATAATATAAACAAATGAAATTAGATGTGTAATGAATGTGTAGGCCGATTGAGGCTTACATTGTGGTGTCAGCTTCGGTTGCGCAGGCGCACTGGCGGCCCGTTATCGACTACGACCGATCGCGTCGTGTTAATTACTTTTATTAAGGGCAATTGTCCTGTTCAATCGGGCTGATCGTTCAGCTTGCCGCCATCTAATATTTCCAGTCAGTGTCATTAGAATTTTCCAAACATGACCAGAGCTAGACATAGATAAAAATTAAGAAATTTGTTTGCATAAATAGGTTCTAGGGCTAGGTTCCCTCTACCTACACTGCTTTGTGCGGAATACAGCGTGAAGCTGATTTATTTAATTGCAAAAATCATAATTATCCACCTCAACAAGTAACAGCTTGAACAATATAATTAAAAAATATATATATTAACACCACCCACGTGCACCTCGGTACAAGTTATATGTATCAATTGTAGATCATAAGTTACTTAGAAAAATGTTTAATTTTTAATCGAAGTGTATTGCTGCAAATTACCAATCACAAAAAATATTCTAATAGACTCTCTGTTAAGCTCCTTCTTCATCTCTCCATTTTTCTGTGATAAAGTGATAAAAGAAAAGTGATAAAGGTCGTCGTGGCGCAGTGGCGCAGCATGAGACTTTAAGTGGGATGGTTGTGGGATCCTACTCAGGAGCATAAATTATTTTCGTTTTTATTGAATTTCCTCTTCTGGTAACAAGGCAAAGCGTGGCGTAAGGCTCTGCCATTCAATAAGCAATGTCTCGAGCAATTCGAGAATGACAAGTAAAAAACGTAATGTCTTAACACTACGTTTTCTCTGCGCAACCTGCTACATGCGGAATACAGCGTGAACCTAAAAAAACTCTTTTGTATATATAACTTATTTCACAAATTACAATAATTGTTGTCTATCATAGTAGATAATCAATATCTTATAAAACTTCATACAAAATTAAAATCTTCTTTAAAAAAATGTAGATTTGGTTTGGTTTGGTTCTTTTAATTTGGCGTTCCGAGCTTGCCAGTTGAGCACAAAATCATTTCATTTCGCCAATGTCACGTTGAATGGAGAACACACGAGAGAAAAATAATGTAAAAACTCGCAGTAATTTAATTAACATTGACAGAATCGTCAAATTATCTCATTACCAAGAAAAACAGATAAATGTTTAAATTTCAAAAAAAAATATTTGCTTGAAAATATACTTAATTAATATGTTTACAACCCCATAGGTAATGAAGGTAGTATTTTCTTTAAAAACACATTCGTTTTAAGCGTAATTAATTAATGAATGCAAGTACAATATAACGATGTTTGGTTTTGTCTTTATAATCATCCTAATTACAATTTTAATAAATATTTTTAAATATTGAAGTATTTTTATTTCAAAAGTACCCAAACCTTAACGTATTTTGTATTCATATAAAAGATATTTGTCCCAGATTTAGTTCGTGCTGACTAATAATCCGGTACAGGTGAATTTTATTATGGCATTAAGTTTAATTTAGATAATAAAAGCAAGCTTGTAATTATTTACATATTTCGATAACATTCATTTGACTCGCGCCTTCGTGCATATTTTAGCTTACATTACTATTATATATTATATATTTTTGTTTATTTGTTAACAAGGAAAATTTAGTAATTTTGTGATTATTTACATACTAAGGTACTCGGGTTTAAATATTGTATTAGTTTGAGCAAGAGAATAACCATTATATATACCATTATAACATGGAAACAAATTTATCTAATACGATTGTAACGTACTTCACTCTATATCCCACTCATAACATAATAGATAGAAGGAACTAAATGTGAAGCCACTGCTTCCCCAATTTTCACCGAATTCTGGAGGCATCTGCCTGACACCAGGGCGAAGAAATTAAAATATTAAAATATCTTGCATTGGAGCGTGAAGTGTAAGTGAAATGTGCTATTTGCCGCCCGCCACATTGTTTATGTAGAGTTTACGACACTTGCTGTGCTACTTACATTTACCACCCATTGAATGTAAGCAAACATCAGTCAATTAGGTGCTGGCTGCTAGGATTAGATATTCATATTAAAGGTACCATATTTGATAAAAAATTAAACACTCATAAGAATATTTTGTTGTTTGTCTGTCTTCGTCTGCCCGACTGTTGCGAGACCTCGTGGAAATCATGCATCATCAATCATCAACTCAGTCTTTACGTATCCACTGCTGGAAATAGACTTGCCCCAAGTGCGCCAGAGCTCCCCATCCTCTTGTTACCACATCTGGAATTAAAAACAAATGGTCAAAGCCTCGTCTTCTTTGGTTTATCGAGCTAGACCTCCCCTACGGTTGTCCGTGATTTCCACTTAAAGACTTGTCTACTCTAACAGCCATCGATTTCAGCAAACGTGTCCAGCCCACTGCCACTGCCAATTTCGGAAGTGGTGTCGGTAAATCGAGTTCTTTTCCAAATATTTTTTTTCCGATTTTGTAGCTCGCTTGATAGCATGTTTGGCGACTTTAAACTGGTGAACTAGACCGACCCAGTTAATGCCCAGATTTCGGCAACCTAGGCCATTACGGGCAGGACGCACTGGTTGAAGAATTCGTCTTTATATATTGTGGTATAGACGACGAGAAGATTTGAAGCAGCTTGCTTATCGCTGCCTAACTTAACTGGATTCTTCTATCAGCCTCAGCCTAGTCTGCTTAAGTTCTTACCGAGACTAACACGCCGCAGAGATCCACCGAGACTTTGTAGCACGGCTAATTGTTCAAATGACTTTACTATAATGACTATGTCGTTGGTGAATTTGAAGTGTTATGTACTCGCCGTTTACGTTGATTCTAAAGCCAGTCGAATTAAGTCGAATTTCAAGATGTCTTCTAATACGCCTTGGCTTTGCACTTTTGGATTTGGACACTCTTAGTAACAGCAGTATGTATCTTAGCATCTCAATATTTCCAATCAATACTATAATTCCAATATAATTATCTCCGATCAATACGACATCACTGCAGTACGTCCAGAAATTCCCCGCTCTTCTAGCATATCCATGTAATGTATGGTTTTCATAAACAGCGGCTGTATATTATTATACTTCTTTATTTTGTGTACAATCTACCGAACCGTGTGGTTTATGGGACTGTAGACTGATCGAAATCCTGTCAAGACGATTCGTCAGAACTGGAGAACAGCCTGTATACGTAACTCAGAAGTGATATTGGATGACGGAATAAAAACGACTTACTAGTTCTTTCAGATCTGGAGTGCTACCTGCTTTATTATTCAGTAGTAATTCCGTCCCTGCTTGGCGTTTTGTTATTTTTAAGCCGTCCTTATCTCGCTGAAGTCAAGGTCTTGGTGCTCCTTGATGTAATAGGGTGTTAAGGATGCGATTTCCAGATTTTTTATGAATACAACTATCGTGAGATAAGACCTTCCTAACTTACTAGCAAAAATTTTAAATAAATAGGGTCAAGGCGATCATTTCTGTCGAAGACGATGATAGTAGTTCTCTTCATCTCCTCATAAGTTCAAGTGTCTCAACTGAGATTTTCGGTGTATTGTCTTGTCGCTTAGTGGGAATATATTAAGGCGAAATATTCTTTGGTCGATGTTGTTTCCAGTGTGTCAAACCGATTTTTGGTTTCGAACTAGATCCTTTAGGAACTATCGACAACAAAAACGGCGTTGGTAGGGTTAGTAAACTTTATCATTGCCGTTCTTTCAGATTTTAAGTCGATATTTATGCTGCCTCGCACGATTGCTCTTTGTATCAAGCCTATGAATTACTGAGTTATCGCTAATTATTTTATTCACAATGACAAACTTTATCTCGTTTCTTGTTACACTATAGGCGCTGCGCTTCAGGTCTACTTATTTTGAGGATTATTTTAGAGAATGAGCGTAGTAAGAAACGCCCTTGTTATTTAGGAAACTTTCCAATAAACCTTTAAATAAACAGACAGTACAGAATATTGAAGTTAATATTAGTCAGCTCTACTTCCACTTCAGCAAGGTGTTCAACAAGTCTAATCGAGCGTCAACTGTACGGTGCCTACCGTAACCCGAGTTATTCTGAGTACCCTCCGAACCCCGATATCGTGACCAGGGTGATCCCTGGTCAAGCCTAACGGGATTGCCGAAAGCTGGCACACTGTAAGTGCTCATATTCACCGTGCTGGGCAGGCATGTTAGCAAACACAGTTGATAGTGTTGACGTTGAAAGAGTTAAAAAAGAGGATACTGTCCTCCATCCATCTGAACTTCCGCCTCTATCTATCTTTGTCACTTAGTCACCTCTTATAACACCCACGGAAAGTTATGGGGAAGTGCTATTCTAACCCGGAACTCAACTGAAAGGAGGATCTGAAATTATAATCAAATATTCAGAATTATAGTCCCTTAGAACACAGGAGAAATAAAACGCTATTAAAATATACATACGTTTATACTTCTCGTTTTTGTCGCTTATTCTATAAAATTTCCAACGTTTTCGATAATTCAGACAAATTATTATTGATATTAAATGGAATTTGTTAAGGACTACTGTCCATACAAACTACGAAAAATGCGATAAGTTCTATGACATGCTATGTATAATTACTTATAACGGTATATTATAAATAATATAATTATGATCACATTAACTTCAAATGTCTCAATTCACGAAATGCAATGAAGTTTCTACTTAACAATTTATTTATTTAAGGATTTCCAAGCAATTTTAAATACAGATTATGAAAACGTTAATTGATATTATAAAATTATTTTCTGAAGTAACTAACAACAAATTTTAACATCTTAACTCAACTTCAACTGTCTTTTATAAAAAAAAAGACAAAATAACAATAAACAGTTATAGAACCAGCTATTCAACATATTTATTGTTTAATCTCTCACTCTATTTTATTTATCGATAATAATAATAAAAAAAATCACAACCTAAATGAAAAGATAAGAAAAATGGCGCTAACTAATTTGTGAACAATTATTTCCATATATGACGTAATCGCATTAGCTACACTGATAGACAAGAAAGACGTCAGAAGGGAGGTACGGGCGGAGGGCACACTACGTAGGTTTGGTTGCGTAATTTCGCTCGCTTGCTCATCGCTCCAGTGGCGCAATTGGTTAGCGCACGGTACTTATAAGACAGTGTTCGTGAGCAATGCCGGGGTTGTGAGTTCGAGCCTCACCTGGAGCATATTTTTTACTAATTTAATTATTTGTTTTATTTTTTTTCTACTATATAAGGTAAATAAGAGTCTTCATTTTCGATTGTGGTTTACGTTCCACTCAATTTTATTATGTGCCTATATATTAATTAAAATTATAATTTATGGTAGTTTAAATTTATTTTTACGTTGCCATGAAATCAAATGTTTATTTTCTTTTATTTTTAAATTAGCTTTATATTGAATTTGTAACTAAAATGCTCTCTGTCATTTTAAAATTGGTATATTTTTTAATTCAAAATTAATTTGTTTTACATTTACATTTTTTTAAAAAAGTCTAAATACGTTTAATTGTATATTTACTTAAGATGTAATTTTTATTATTATGCTACTGAACATAAATTAGATTTGATTCTGTTTTTATTAAATCTCAATTTTTTTAGGTACGTTAGTAAGTAAGTATATTTAAAATTTACATCATTGTAATTGGAAGTAACCGTGTCGGCCGTTGTTACGGCATAATGTAGTTCATTCGGTAGTCGCGGGGTACTCGAGCACGACATTAGTAACTAATCTACTCGGTGCACGCCGCGCGACCTCATGATCCTGACCTTCCCGACCCTAGTCCATCCCCCGCACCCGCTCACTCCCGCGCATCCCTATCTCTCTTGCTATACTTTATATTTCTACACTACCTGTTATGATTATAAAGTTAATGTTATCCAACTATAATTATGAACAATATTGGATGCAACAAACAAAAAAAAATTGTTTCCATAATATAAAACGATACTGTTAATATATAGTAAAAACTGAATGATATGTACACACACGCACACTTTCGTTACTGGCCGGATTGAAATAAAATAATTTTAAAATTGTACTACTACTAGATACAGGAAAGGACTCAAGGTATATTTGATTTTAAAGACCTACATCTAATGTAGAATCATACGAGACCAGCTAAACTAAAATAAATAAAAAAATAGGTTCTTTGGAAAAGATGTTGATGAAAGATAGTTCACTTGCGTAAGCTGAAACATTTATTTACTTATCTAGTAATACTAGAACGATCATTGAAGAATTTAAACATGAAAATTCATTATACCTTTACACCAATCAAATGTACCAAAGTTTCCCTTAAATTCTTAACTTTTGCAGAACTTTTTCAAATGATTGAATGTTTTTTCTAATATATTTTTTATCTTAATCGATCTGACTGGCTGACTGACCCAATATACCGACCCTTAAAAATCGTGAGGAATGTAAATCGTTGACCGTGCGCGAACAACCCTTTAGCACAATCATACCCTATTATTTTTTTATACAACAACATACGAGAAACTATTTGTTACTGGGCGATACGTGCTAGTTCGAAAAGAATGTCATAGCATACTTATACACAAATATCTTCAACCCGATACACCAAGAGACCTCAAACCAAAAGCAGTAACAGTGATATAAATATTAGATTGGCAATTGATATAAAATAGAAAGCAAACAGAACAAAGCTGGAAAGCAATAAAGATAAAGACTCGTCGAGATATCACATGATCAGCAATAATGTCTACAACTCACAGAAATGCTCTGACAACAACATATCGTATATTCCATATGGTAATAGATAACATAAATTCATTAATGAATAGGTACATTTTACACTAATTATACCTAAATTTAAAAGGCAATTTATCGATTTTCAAAAATGAAAATTTAAAAAGTCCTAGAAGTGCAAGATATTTGATTAAGGAATCAAAGAAGAATAATCAAATTTATAATTTAACTTGATTAGTTTCTTGGGACAATACAATAACGGGGTTTTAGCATTGACTTTGTTACAAACAAAGATCACGAACTGCTCCGCTTTCGCCATTCACAGTAGCTGTTCATGAATAAATTAAAAAAGCTACCAAGAGCATTGTCAAAATCGTAAAGTGGACATAGCTAGAATTGTTGTAGCTATACTCAATTAGATTTTGTTCATATGAATATCATCTCTTATCATACAAATATATTTAATATATACGTATACACTTCTTTTTATGAACTTGCTGTGAAAAAATTATCTAATATATAGAAAATTAATCTTACATCTCCGGGATAAAAGTACACATTGCTGCATTAGTATAAACGCTTATACAAGCAAAACAAATTCAGTATTTGAGCGTCAACGATCTATTGAAATATTTTTTCAAAAAAATATTCGACCAACATGAATCGAATGAATGGTATTTTGAAATCAGGCAAAGTTTAAAATAACTTATACATAATTAGTAAAATATGTAAATAATTCCTAAATACATTTTGCAACCTCTCAAAAAGCGTATTTATTATGATAATAATTACGTTTAGCTGAACAAATATAATAATATTATTGTGTTAGGTGTAATACTTATATAATATATAATGACTACTTCATTTACTATTGGATTACATTTCAGAAGGCACTATTGAAATACTCCGATTTTAATTAACATTTTAATTATTTATGGTCCAGCATACGAGTGACAGTAACTTGTAAACGCAACAATGTAGACAGTTTCGAGAAAATTAGTTGTCTTAAATCAACGTAGACATTTATCGCCGAACAGTAAGTTCAAAGACAATGCGTTGGCAGGTCATTTGGGCATAATGTTCCGTGGTAGTATAGTAGTAAGCTGTAGGTAGTAAACAGGAATCCACAGTTGTGAGTCACTGAGAGGCAGGCGCCGGCGACGTCCGCGCCGGTGGCGCAACAACCGTCGCCACCTAGCCAAGTCGTTGTCCGATCCATCATAATTCGTACCCCTTCAACTCCACTGTGCTCCATTATGCACTTTGTTTGCATATTAC
Organism: Heliconius charithonia; assembly: GCA_030704555.1. Classification (NCBI taxonomy): domain Eukaryota; kingdom Metazoa; phylum Arthropoda; class Insecta; order Lepidoptera; family Nymphalidae; genus Heliconius; species Heliconius charithonia. The sequence continues at coordinate 6,139,649 of CM060809.1, read as the reverse complement.
GTTTGTAAAGGATTATTTTAAAATCTAATTAGGTATCAATAGTTTCATGCAATATTGTATTTTTTTAACATTAAAAAAATCAGCTTCACTTCCAGAATTCTGGGGGCATTGCGTCTTTAGTGTCGAAACTCAACGTAGCGCTTTGCCTCGACACCAAAGAGAAGAAATGAAAATATACATTTAAATAAATATTTAATTTCCTATAGAGGGGATCGAACCCACAACCGGTCGCATTTACAGTCACGCACTGATCGATGCCCACGACAACTGACCTCAAATATTGTATTTTTTAATTAGTACGTATATATTTAAAATAAATTTGTTTTTATTAATCAAACACTAACGCGTTTTGTTGGTGTAAAGTAATATAGAATATAGAATTTAATGTTATCAGGTGAGAGTTGTACAAAGAAAGAATTATTGGAATGAATAATTAAATCGAATTGAGGCCAGTCATGGCGCAGTGGCACAAGGTGTGACTGAAAACCGACTGGTTGTGGGTTCGATCCCCACTCGAGGAGATGAAATATTCACTTAAATTTATATTTCCATTTCTTCGCTCTGGTGTCGAGGCAAAGCGCGGCGTTGAGTTCTGCCACTCAACACGCAATGCCTCCAAAATTCGGCAGAAAGTGGGGAACGGAGTGTCTTACACTAGGTTCCCTCTGCCTACCCTGCTGTGTGCGGGATATAGCCTGAAGCTAATTTAATTTTAATTTTTTTTTTAATAATTAAATCGTAATTTTGCATGAAAAGTAATCGTATGTTATTATTTATATTTGTATATATATATTGTGTTTTTAGAAAATTTTGCATTTTCATGTAATTGAAATAATTGACATAAAATAAAATTTAGAGTTTATTCCATTCAACGGAATTGATCAATATTTTCATACTGACTTATGCTCTAATAATCGCACTATTAATACAGTTGTTATTCATACATTTTTATCATTAATTAAAAAAACAATGAACTTTTCAACGAACTAAAACTAACCTCAAACGTGTATTGTACAACGTACACGTCACGGCTAGCGAAGCGTAACTCGATATTTATTGATCTCTGTCGGTGCGTCGCTTAATGAATACGGAGCACATTTCACGATTTCTCACGATACGTTTGGGAACGAGATTTTTTCGTTTCATTTCTCTCTGCAAACAATAGATCACTGTATGCGGATGGAGGGTTGGAAGTGCGTCGCGCCTGGTACGCCGTACGGATGGTGCAACTTGCCTCTGCTTTGGACGACGAGAATTGGACGTTGAGTTGATGAATAATATATAGAGTTAATGAATATTTTATAGATTATACATATTGTATTTTTATTCTTAGACCTTGTTTATATATAATAATATAATATTTTTCTTACTATTATTGTATTTATCTAAATAGTGATTTAATGTAATAACTAGATACTAGTACAGTTAGTTCTCTGTTTATAATTTAACAAAATATGAATAGTCTATTTAAATATAATATGAAACAGTTAAGAATCCATTTGTTACAAAATATAAATATGTTGGTAATATAACGACGTGGCTTCTTAAACCCTTTAATATAACTAATTTTGCGAAATGGCCTAGTATTAATTCGCAATCTTAGTCTTTTAAATTATGTTATTAATTTTTTATTTAATTATATAGATTTTTTTTATTATTTCATTAATGGAGAAATATATATCATTATATTTTCTCTAACAACATAAACATTTATACACAAGAAAATATATTTTTATTTCTTAGACACTAACAGTATCCACCTATGCATAACTGCATATAAAAAATTGTAACAGACAGACTACACATACGAGTATGTCACAAAGAAAGGGTTAATATTAATTTTATTTCCTTCCTACTCTGCATTATATTATATTATCTGGTGCACCTACCTACCCTCATTACCCATATAATTATTCCAACACTATTGCCTAACAAAAGTACTTGGCGAAGATTGCTACCTGTTTCGTGAGAACTACTAGCGGATGTTGCCAAAAGGTGTCCTGTTTTTTACATTGAAAGAGATTTGTATTAAAGGAAAGTGGAATTTAAGGGTGATTCCGTCTCCGCTTTACAAACACAAAAACATGCACTTCCATATGAAGTATTTATATGTTAATACTTACTAATGATATTCAAATTTTTGCACTTTTTGATATGTAGATGTATTCTTATTAATAAAAAGAATGTGTCGCTATTATTTTTAATTTAAGCGCACTATGAAGGAATAGAAATGTTAGTTAAATTTAAAAGTACATTTATAAAATAATTATATGAATACAGTCAAATTATTATCCAGGCAAAAGCTCAACTATGACAAAGCTTAATCCTAATTTTGAAGAAAAAAATTGATCTATTTAAATCATATCGTATCATATGAATTTTATATTGTAGCAAAAGTTGTTTGTAATATACCAATAAACATGTTAATACAAGCCTACATACGCAAAACCGCGGGCCTAACTTACCAAAATAAGTACCCGTGTGAACATTAAGCCCCTTCACCTGCTACCGAGTTCCTTGCCACAATAAAAACATACAACAAAAACACGTAAAAGTGTGTGTACCTACAAGTATAATTTAACAAAACCAAATACATTTCACATTCATATGAGATTTTATAATATTTAATAATGATACTCGAACGTATGTATTCTCAATAACATGAGTACATATAATATAAAAAAAGAAAAAATTAGCTTCACGCTGTATCCCGCACACAGCAGAGTAGGTAGAGGGAACCTAGTGTTAAGACACTCCGTTCCCCACTTTCTGCCAAATTCTGGAGGCATTGCGTGTTGAGTGGCAGAACTCAACGCCGCGCTTGGCCTCGACACTAGAGCGAAGAAATGGAAATATACATTTAATTAAATATTTCATCTCATCGAGTGGGGATCGAACCCACAACCAGTCGGTTTTACAGTCACACTTCGTGCCGCTGCGCCACGACTGGCCTCACTATACTATTTAAGATCTCAATAAAAAAAAACATTTCCAAATCCATATAATATTTTCCTTTATATTTAAATAGTTCCCACACAGATCGGTCACGACACCATTCATACTCGTACACTATTTGAATTCTATCACTTAATGCGATAGAAAGTTCACTGACCTTGATGTTGTTATCTGTATCATAATAAGACATTAACAATATAAAAGCAATCTATCATTTGAAATTAATATGATCAGTGATCGGCGCGGCGCGGAGCGGTAGATATCTGCATAGCCGGGCGGTATGGCGGTTAATCAGGTGGCCCGTTACTTCACATTGTGCCGCCGTGAGTTTGAACCCGACGGAACAGGTTGCTCCAATGACAAAGGAGCAGACTCCGCCGTCCGCGATCCGAGTCTGCTAGCACCACATTATAAATAGTTCCTCGGAATAATCCGGTGTTGCACGTCACTCTTGCGCCCACCAACGTAGCCGTGTAAGATTCATTTTTTAATTTGTCTAATCTAATGCCTCACTTACGTCAGTTTTACGATTATTAATAGTCCGAATTGTATCGAAATGTATTTTTTAAATCAAACACCGTTAAGCTTCAATCTAATAGGTTACCTTTACCTGTGCGTAATATAATTAATCTTTGTATTAGGTAATAAAATTGAATTTTAATTTTAAATATATTATGTATATCTGCTTCATTTTATTCGTTACTTTGTCTTTATAAAACAAACTACAGGTTTGTAATGTTATTGTAATTTTCTCTTAAAATTCAAGTTTATTAAGGACTAAAATAAATAAAAACACAAGGAAATAAAAAAACCTGTATACAATCAGCAATGGCAAACAAAAATATTTCCCACAAATAAATACGTAGCTATAAAATTAGTGTTCAAAACCTGCATAATAACAGTAGTAAAGCACAAACAATCGACTTTCATTTACAACAAGGATCTGTGCGCCACCTGCGCTCAGCATGGCAAAGCACAACTTGGAGTCAATTACTTTACCGCCAGCCGGAACAATGGAGTGAAGGCTAGTAACAGTATTGTTATAAGAGCACGTGTTGCTAACAAAGTAGGCGTACTGTCTTGTTTTACCACCTGATTTAAATTTACTCAGATATCTTTTTAAAATTAGTGTGAATATTTTTTTTAATATTTGAAATGATGTATTAAGTATAATTACACACTGAGTAAAACAAACCGGACAAGTGCAAGTCGGGCTCGCTCTCCGAGGGCTCTGTACTAAAATTGGAGGTCTCGGGCTCTTTTTGAAATTCAGGCTTAGGTTAGCCAGTAACTAGTGGCTTTAAAAACAAATTTTTAAGCTTATAATTTTTTAGGATTTATCCACAAATGTAAGTTTTCAGAGTTTTTCCTATACTAGTACTCCCTATAGATGCTAGCTAAAAAATTTAATAATTTTAGATTAACCGGAAGTGCCCTAATAATTTTGATTCCCTTTATATTGTCGAAATACAGGATTTTTGCTATTTAAGGCTGTTCATTTTTAAGATTTAACTACAAATGTATAGTTTCTAGATTTTTTCCTGAACTGCTTTCTGCCAATTTTCATAATTCAAAGTCAACCGGAAGTACTCGTTGAAATATGCGTTTTTTGCGATATAAGCGGCCATATCTTTTTTTAAGTTAATGTAGATTTTTCTTAGGACGTTATGGGGCCGTAGATATGAGTAATTTCAAGTCAATGTCTTGAAGCGTTTCTGAGATAAAGTGATCTTATAATGGTTCCTTTTTTTCCTTAAAAAGTACGAATCCCCAAAAATACTAATTTAGAAAATGTAAAAAAATTGCGTAGCGAGATTTGAACCCGCGTCCCTTTAAACCGTACTATTTTTAAACATTATCTAAATAAGTGTGAATTATGTTTAATCTATATCTTGATGCCTCGCTATACAATGAGTAATCATTAAGTTATAATAAATTATATAACCTCGAGTGTCTGTTTTTTAAAAAACAAAACTGATTTATAGTATAACAAACTTTTAGACCAATGCATTTATGGATAACATGTCTGAAAGAAGAACAGTAGTCATATGGAAATCACAGGTGATGCGGCACTGTCAAAGATTGACTACGGTGATTACACGCCGCTTTAAAACATAAACGCTAGTAACGCCCTGCCTAAAGGGTTTAACCCGCCCGGCGGAAATTGATTTAAATTACTCTATTAATAATTTTAATATAACACGGTGCATCGTTTTTTGCTATAAACCTCTGTTTTACTTAATGGAATTAGGCATATGAGATAACCACAAAAAAAATCAATTTAATCCTTTCGACATACGTTTTATCCTTTAGTTATTGCTTTAAGGTAACAAAACAAATACTTTATAATTAAATATTGTTTTTGTATTAAAAATAACCCATTTGAGAATGTAAATCTTGCAGATAATAATATATTATAGACGTATCATATAAATCAACTCCGTAGTTGCTCGTTAATTATTTATTACTACTTCGTGAATGGCATCTGTGACTTACCTAAATAAAAATCTATATTTCATAGATTTTAATGCCGTAAAGTACTCATACTCTTATTCTTCTTTGCTAATATGGCAAATTTCTTTTCCTATATAATGCATTAAATAAACAATTCTTAATGACACCCCCACCATAAATTTTTCTACTTGATATTTTCGTAAATACTATGATTAAAAAATAGGCCAGTCGTGGCGCAGCGGCACAAAGTGTGACTGTAAAACCGACTGGTTGTGGGTTCGATCCCCACTCGAGGAGATGAAATATTTACTTAAATTTATATTTCCATTTCTTCGCTCTGGGCTCGAGGTAAAGCGCGGCGTTGAGTTCTGCTACTCAACTCGCAATGCCTCCAGAATTCGGCTGAAAGTGGGGAACGGAGTGTTCATTGCAACACTATGTTCCCTTAGCCTACCCTGCTGTGTGCGGGATACAGCGTGAAGCAGATTTTATTTTTTTAAATATGTATATTAAATTATTGTATATAGCATTTGAAGAGTTCAACTAAATAAAGTTAACACAAGTATTTTATGTTTTATTGTTTGCATTTGTTTTAAAATTATATTTATTTTAAGTTCTTCTTCAATTCCTACAACTAACTAAAGAAAAACGTACAATTTAATAACACAATAGGCACCAATAAACAACAAGTGTAATATTTGTTTATGCAATAAAATAATTCTGTGACCCTTTTATAACAGTTTTATAATAAAAACTTTAATTTAGAAAACAATATATTGGCGGTTAATTACTGACCCAGCGGGCGTTATCCCGATTATGGTCGAACAGATGGTTATTTTTTAACACTCGGTCGAGACGGGGTGCTGACTGCTGACTGGTGAAGTAGGGATATGCTAGTAACCGTATAATTACATGTTATAGGTGCGCGCGCGCCCGCATTCACAATTGACCTAAACAAGAGCTTTGTTTGATTCACCGCAACCATTTTTATTTTTATAGAAATGATTAGTACTTGCTATAATCATTTATAGTTTATAAAGTTCATATTATTTTTTATATTTTATTATAAGTTTTATATTACGATTTAATTTTTAACATTTCCAAAGAATGCACAATTATAAATACAAATCTATATTTTCAATAAACAGTAGATAATATATACGTTTTGATATGCTTTCCATTATTGTAATATATATCAAATATCAAATTGGACTAACATGCGCTTTTATGATTTACCAGTTAGAAAGAAAGATACGCTACATCGCTTATTATCCTTTACCCCTATTCAAGAAACATAATATCTAAAACTTTCGTTTGGTTCATTCCATACAGGAAGTGACCGCAGCACAATACTTAGTGAATAAATATACATATGTCAGTTCAGTAAGTCACTAACTATCTGTGTCATCTATAGTTTACGGTTATATCGCACAAATGCCAAGGGCTACATCGATCAATCCAATGTTGTCGCAAGCGATTCTTAATCGACGGCTGCAGTCGAAAGTTGAGCAGCGACGTCGTGATCCCGAACTTAGCCTCCTTCGCGTCGGTAATGTTGTGAAAACGTGGCGTCCAGCCTGCCTCAATCATACAACTTACAGAGACAACTTATAAAAACAAAATATTAATCTCCCAATCGTGACTAACGATTTCGGATCATCGTTTACATTAATGTAGGTCGAGAGTCCAGATTTATACTTGATATTCGCGTGGTAATGCTTTCAAATGTCACAGACGTTTGATGCGGTGACCGGAGCTGTCAGAAAGTCTGGTCACGCCGCTACAACCGAATATTATTTAGACCCATTTAAATATAGTCGCTTACATAATTGATTACTTTATTTACAATGAAGAACTTCTTAACGTTTCTCAAAAACTAATAAGATCACCGTGTAACGATAAAAATATCTAGTTCTTTTTTAAAGTTCATAGGTAACACTATGAGTAAAGCTCAATTTAAAAAAATGTAGCAACTTAAAGAAAAATGTGACCATTCAAAACATATAATAAATTATTTAATTAAATAAAAAATCTAACATCCATATTGCATCCTGAGATTGGATAACGTTTATCGCCGGCAGGTGCTAGACAACTACGCGATAAATAATAATACCTCATAGATACAAAGTTAAAAATGATGATTCTACTTAACACCTTGATAGATCGTTTTGACGGATCAGATCGTTTACAGAGCTAATGAAACATAATAACTGGCGATAAGAATCGTACCTGGACTAAATTGTATTAATCATAGAGAATATTTATGGTTGGTCTGATAACGTAGTTAGGTACTCTAGATGTGGTAAACACTTGTTCACTCTCATGAACAATAGATATTCTGTCTTATTGTCTGTCTCTTTGTGTGTGGATAGTACATGAAAAAAAAATACATGATCATGGAGAACAAATCAAAATTACATAATAAACAATTTATCTAGTCATCAATATATTATTTGAAAAATAGAAACTAAGTTTAATATAAATTATATTTATTCGTATAAGTATTTAACATTTTATCGTGCCAATTTAGCTAATATTCTAATTAATTTATAATTAAAGTAACAAAATAAAATGTCAAGTTTGACATCACAGAGTAACAAGACTAATCGTTAATATATTTTTTTAAATTATATGTACGTTTATACGAATTTGTGAACAAAATATTTTCCATTGCACAAATTATTGGGGCGTAGATACAATTTGGCATTTGTTATAATTACAAATGACTATTATCTCAATTCCAACATACATACAGACTATTCGTGTTCAATTATTTTTTTAATTTAATTGTAGTTAGGTGAAGGTATAAGGTCAAATACTGACAAAAAGTAAGATTGAAATCTACACGACTTATATGAAAGCCACTGAAGTTACCCAACTTATTACGGTCATTCGAAAGAGTTACAGTAAGCAATCGCTTTATTAGAGCTTATTGTTTTAATTTCGATATTGCACCACGCGTTATAGAATCCGTCTGTACCCGCTCGCGAGATAATGATAGATAATACGACACAATGAAGCACGCGCCGCACCGGTTCGTTAGTGTAACTGTTGAGTCACGGACCCAAAGATCACCTGACGGGGTGCCTTTGACAGCTCTCGATGAAACGCACACGTCGCCGCGCCCGCGCCTGCGCCCGCGCAGCCTAGATATAATAATGCAACTGCTACGTTACTATGGATGTTATATTATAATTATAAATTTTGACTAGGAACTACTAGTATTACTAATTTATACACACACTTTAAGTTAAGCTACCCTCTACATAGAGACATCCTTTCTTATAATTTAATTTACTTTATATATTTTATTTATATATAAATAATAACTTTAATATTTCTATCGTGGTGCATAAGAGCAGTGTCAGTGACCATCATCGTATGTTTATGATGGTTATGGTTCTATCTCCGCTAGTGAAAATAGTATTGGGTATTTTAAAAATTAAAATTGTTTTCTTTTTTAATAAATAAAATAACAGACCCATCTATCTCCATTATATGTACAAGTGAAATTAATAAAAATAATAAAAAATAGTATTTATACGGAGTGAGCTGTCTTTGCTCCATGTAATTGTATTTATTATAATAAGAGACTATTGTCGTAACCAGAAAATATCTTCTTGAAATGGTATTTTACAAAGGTTGGCTGACTGACAAAGACTGTTACGACCTTCAGCAACGTACCATAATTTCACGACTTCACACAAAGACTGTCAAGAATAATTAAAGTAATTACTGTTTACAATAATTAATGACCCACATAGCGTGATATGCTTTGATTGATCTCAACAAAGTGACGGTATAATTGTGCCTTGCTAGTCGCTGTTGCTACATAAAGTGTAACCAAATATTTTCAATTAATACTGAATATAGAAATAAGACATGATATATCTAAGGACGTTTGTTAGTTACTACAAAATATATATTTATAAATCAAATATATACAAGTAACGTGAAAAAAATATATTAAAAAAGCAATTGTTTCAAAATAACAGGCGAAAAGGCGGCGCGAGCGCGGGCGGCAAGAACAGATAGACGCGAGCTATCCGCTACATAGACACTACATTAGGGTTCATGCGTCCAAGCGAGCGGCTTCTTTACATTTACCATAAACGCATTTAACATGTAGTCACGTTTGCATTTCTCTTTTATATGTATAAAAAGACGCAAAGCGTACCGAGCCGATTTTTTTATTTAAAGATAGCGTTCTAAATATGGATATCTATTTGGTGCTTAATAAATCTGCATCGTGCCTGAGAAAATATAAAAATAAAATCATCTATATTTATTTGTTTTTACATACAAATGAAAATGTGAAAATACCACGGTTACACATCCCTTATTAAGACCTCATTAAAACTTTCCGGAAGTTATATTGCTATTGACCCAATCTAAACACGGTTGGCATTTATTCATTGTTATCTTAGCATTATTCAGAACACCTTACGATACCTAAGCAGGTATAATGAACTACCATTTAGAGAGCTTTAGAAGTAAATCACGGTAACTCGATTAAGCATCCATAATACTATATTGGGATAACAGAAACTTAGCGATAAAACAATTCTCGTTTTATAAAAGCCTTTTTATTTTTCCATTTTAATAATTTTTACATTTTAAAATGTGATAATATCTGAAGTTCAGTACTTCATATCACGATAGACGTGCCTACCTATTGTTGTTTATTTTTTTTTGTTACGATTTATTTTACACACGTTGTTTTTACAAATTAAATAGAATGAATGTTGCCCAGATAAGCAATTATTATTGTAGAACCATTACCAATTATTCTAACAAAGCTGTGTGATACCGCATCCTGCATTGCGTGGGCGTCATTGGCGCGGACGCGGACGGCGCGATTGACTCGTCAACGGCTATCGGAGTTCACTTAGTGCTAACGCGGGCTTTAGCGTGCGGCGCCGCGCTGTACGCCCGCGCCGCATCGCACTTGTCATCTTGACTTTGTAAAATATTCATACACACTCGAAGTAAGGATATAACAGGATTTATTAAATAAAATAAGTTTATTTGAGTTCGTGCTTACAGACTATGTAACCTGTTTGTTTGTAAAGCCTTGGTCAAAGAAGTAGTTATTTTAATAAGCAAATTGTATGTTATTATATTCTTAAAAATATTTTTATTTAATATGTTTATGTTGTATATTTTTGCTAAAATGATTATGGTATTTTATCACCCATGACGTATCAAGTAAGCTTTTTTAAAATATGTTAAGTATTATTATTCTTTATTTGTTATGCTTTGTTTCATAATTACCAATTTTTGAGCTTTTACAGTGATGAAATAATTACCGATATTCACAAAATTCTGCTGCGATAGTTTAGGAAAAGTGTGCGCAAATGTCACTAGAGAAATTGTGCGCAGGCGCAAGCATAATTATATTTACTGTAATTTTTTACATAAATAAAAATGTCGATAAGTATACGGAATCGTGATTCACCTATTAGACTGGCTTGAATCTAGTATTTGTAGAAATTAGCGGCAAAAACAATTGGTGCACAGCTTAGGACACAGCATTTTTATTAGCAAAACATGTATAAATCTGTAAAATTGAACTATGGATCTCTAAAATATAAATATTAATGATATTGCTATCATCAAATTGCTAAGATATAAACAGTTTTAACACAATTTTAGTTATACCATTTCACATGTATATCGTAAAAAAGGCGTAAGTGCGCACATTTTCCCCACATGCCTACATAAGGAAATTGAACAATCTCCACCCTATACTTTGAATATTTAAATGTAACGCTTACTTAAAAATAATTATTACTTCTCTTATAACACGAAATTGATCCGTTATTGCTCTCCTCTGTGAAATAAAATAAACCAATTAAAAATTCACAGTATCAATGCTTAGGCTTATGGGAAATTTTATGTATTTATTATAATGCTTAATGAGATGGAATACGAGTACCTAGGGGTACCACATGTAATTCTGGGTTACCTTTACTTCATTAAAAATATAACAATAAAAAGCAAGAATATTTAGTGATTAATGTAATTCACTCCACAGTTCCCATTCATATATATAAAGGGTTCGTTTTGTCGGTAACAGCTATTTCGAACAACAATGAAAACCGTTTCAAACAACTAAGAATTAATAACGTTTATATAACATTTTAGTATTCTTATAGCAAACAATCATAATACACACCTTTAAGTTATATAACTCGTATCGTGATAAGGGTTACTGAACATCTCGTTTAGGAATTAAATCATCATGTTCTGATCATTAAAAATACATAATGTTATTTTTTAATTAAAATTAATAACATTGCCTTGAAAGAATGAGCATTGGGGTGGGCGCAACCATTGATGAGCGTTTCTAATGTCTGCGCGGACCGTAGAGCGCAACTGTAGTTTTACTAACACACTGGGGGTCTGGCTAAAGTAGAACCTTTTTTAGTGTAATCAATTTCCATTAATAGACAAACATTTTACATTCTATATTTAGTATCTCCTAGTTACCTGGACTTTTAATTGATCATTTTTCATAGTGATTTTGTTATTTAATATTTCGACACTAAGTGAAATTTGGTTCTTTTTAGTCAAATATTGCTAATGGCGCAATATCGAACATACTAGCAATGTACTAGAAGACAGACATTTTATCTGCATATGTCACATTTCACGAATGTCATAGTGGACTTTATAAGTGGGGAGTAAAGCTTTCGATATTTCCAAAGTAAAATTTAGATAAACAGAGATATCTAAGGACCGGTACTACGAGCTTACTCACCGTCTGGCAGCGCACGTGCGCGCGCGCCGCTAGGGACGGGCCAGCTAATCACTGCGAGATTAGTGATTTTCTTACATTTATATCGATAGACTTAACTGTATTTATTGTACAAGAAATTATTTACCAACTGTACGAAAAACTGAACACATTTTCAAATTATCTCATATTTCAATAGAAAAGACATCAACGAAAGTTTCTTTTTAGAACTTAATAAGAGTACAAAATATTTATACAATTAATAAGTTTAAAACATTAATAAGAATCTTTTAAATTGCAAATTCTATTTGTTTAATAATTAAAGCATAGTATGCATACTTAGTAGCAGAGTTTACGATGAGCGCAACCTTTTAACAAGCGGGACTTCCACAAAAATATTTTTTAATTAATACAATTTCTTTATTAAATCTCAATACCAATCGAATGTGTTACTCAATCACTAGACTGTTATCCCGTTCAATTGTAAATATCAGACATTTAACACACAGTGATTTCGCGGCCGGTCATTATAAATAGATTGTTGCGATACTACGACGTGTTTACAGGCAGTATCTGTCGATAGCCGATTCAGTATCAACACGGAGTCATGCAATCAAGTTTACCGACAAATAAGTTAGCAACGAAGTTGGATTTGTTTCCCTCGATTCAAATCCGTAGTCATACACTCTAAATTCAATATTTACTTTTTAATATTAATATGGTTTTGGCTTCAAGTTTAAATTAAACGCTGTATCTCGCACACAGCAGGGTTGTCAGGGGGATATTTATGGTACATAAATAATTAAAATTATATAAAATTATATAAAAATTCTAAATATTCTTAACTTAATGATTGAATTTTTTGGGAACCACTTAAAAATAATAAAGAATAAACTCCCTTTACTAATTTATATTTATAAACAATATTCAAGTTAAACACATAGTGGCTATTATAGTGTATTACAATATTTGAATTAAACATTTTTTATCTACAAAAGTATCTAATGAATTGTGAAAAGGTACAAGAACAGATAAATGGACATTTACAATAATCCACAGTAACGAGATATCTTCACTTAGTTATTTCTGCTGTCAGTAACGAGAAATAACGATGTAGGAAGAACACGGAACTATTGCGTGTTCAAGACAACTATAAGAAAAGCTGTTCACCATAATATTTGGTACAAACAAGTGACCCAATATATTGGAACTTACTTTTATATTCAAACAAATTTACTAAAGATGATTATATTCTTATGGATGTTTGATTTATTTCTTTTATAAATTAATATACGATCTCACACTGAGTTAACAATAAAAGCTTTCTGAAAAAAATAAGTAATAGAAAGTACTTATGTTTCTAACTTAGTACTAGAAATCATCGCTATCATAGTGAAATGTCTGACGACGAATGATGTCGGTTGTGAGCTTAATCATTACTAACCAATCATTAGTTAAAGTAAATTACATTTACACCAATTTGAAAAAAATATGTCAACACTATTGAAGATGGGTAAAAATAAAATATATATGGTTTTACAAAAAAAATATTTTATCCTAGATCGAATAAAATGTTCAATACAAAATCTAAATATAGCAAAATATTGCGAGACATTTTTTTTATTTTAGATAAATGAAAATAATGTCATGTAGTTCTGTTCTCCATTCCATAAATAAAGTAATATCTATAAAACGCATACTTATTTTCAAATCCGACGTAATCGAGTGAACATTGACACACGCTAGACCAGTTCGGCGCGGGCGCAAGCGGCACGCCATATTAATGACTTGTTGTAAATTATTAAACGCCTCGACGGCCGCCGCACTGCCGTACTACTGTACAGCGACAACGCCCAGCCACTTGTTTCATTGTCGGCATTCAGAACGAAATTGCGGAAACTGACTATTTGTTAAGCTTATAAAATAAACATGAACACTTAATCAATTATTTCTTTATTTTACTTATATTGCACTATTGGCTGTAAGTCTTATGAAAAAACATAGCATAACATACTAAGTTAAAAGTAATATTAATTCTGGACACCTAAAATAAGAATGAAAAAAATTAAACGCACACACGCTTGAAACACGCTTTAAGACGAAGTCATAAAGTGCCTTAAATTAATTAATTGAACTTGAGTCCAGTCGTGGGGCAGGGGCAGAAGCGTGTCACTGTCTACGCGACAGGTTGTGGATATAGTTTACACCGAGTAAATGAAATATTTAATATTTTTACGCTAGCCTGCTAGAGGCGAGATACAGCGTGAAACTGAAAAAAAATATACATTTTTATTGGTTGAAGTCAAGAAAATGCCGTAACGTGCCAGTGGTGCAGCTAGGACTGTCTCGACTGATGTTATATTAAGTGATTGTCGCATTACTTACTCTCTTTGTACATGGATCAAAGTCAGTAGATGTTAATGGTAGAAGTATTAATCAGGCTAAATAAAAAAAATACTCCAATTAAGATTTAGTTTGGTAATATTGTAGGTGTTAATTCGAAACTAAGTTCGTTAACAGGGAAGAAGTGTGGCACAATATCTAACCCTCATTTAGAGGATAAAAATGTTGTAGTCTTTCAAACATAATAAACAACCAAAATCTCTTTTCAGATGAGATGATGATGTTCCTGTGTTATAATAATTGAAATTTCTCCATTAAATCTAATTAATTTTGTATTATTAAATTCTAACTTTAACTTAATAAATTGATTTCACTTGTTACGACATACATAACAAATAATGACTTTTGTACATGTGATATAATATGATGGTCTTTTTTTAGTTAAAACTTGAATAAATCATGTAAATATAGTAACCATACACTGATGTAAAATAAACAAGGAGCAATCAATCGTCTAGATTTATTTTATAGCAGATCGGTTCCGCAACTGTAAAGGATCAATGCGAACTCGAATTTCGTAACGTCATCCTAAGGTGGCCAAATTGATCGATGACGTGCGCGTGCGCTCACTGCTTGTCAATTATGTTACGAGTTCAGGGCCTGAGATACAGCTTATCTATGCTTAGCCATCTTTCTACGCTTGCGTTAACGTTAACAAGAGAAACGTTGAGCTATTAACGGATTGTATCTCAGACCACCGTTTAAAATCGTCGAAATTGTTTAACCCATTTAAGTTGGCACATACTATTAGAGTCCATCCCTTCGAGCGATTTTTCGCTTAATATTTGTTTTATTAATAAAGATTTTTTTTATATATGTACATGCAAATATATTTTATACATGTTTTCGTTAAATGAACACACTTCTTTAACAAAGAAAACTAATGGGTACATTGGCTTTTTGGTGTTACAATATTCATCATAAAATACAAATAAGTAAGCAGAAAACTGTAACAGTATAAATAAATAAAATAAATCACCTTCACTCTGTATCCCGCACACAGAAAGGCAGGCAGAGCGAACCTAGTGTTAAGACACTCCGTATCCCACTTTCTGCCGGATTCTGGAGGCATTGCGCCGCACTTTGCCTCGACATGCAGTTACGCTGTTTTGCAGTCTCAGCAATGCAGAGAAGGCACCGTTATATCGATTACGACAGTAATAAGCTTTTCCACTACCATTTCGTCTACAAAGCATAATTAATTCACTTGTTATCATTATATCAACCTAGGACACAGTCGTGCAAGCGGTAGAATATACTTTCGACCCATCTCTTCAAATCATCTTCCGAAGTCCTCATGTACCTAGAACATCCCCGACAATCACATTAATTCAGCCGTGTCACTCCATCTTCGCTTGTCCTCAGTGAAACAATGCACTAGTACGTATCGATTCTGAAGACGGGGAAACGGGCCCGCATGGTGCTCGTGGCTAATGGAATTTTGCAGCCCTAGGCAGGGCCGACAGAGACCGCTGCAAGCAAGCCTTCTGTCGTGGAACCCCATGCGTCCTTCAGTTATTATTATTGATAAACACGTATAGAAAAAATAACAGTTTCACGCTGTTTCCCGCACACAGCAGGGTAGACAGAGGGAATTTAGTGTTAAGAGACTCCGTACTCCGCTATCCGCCAAATTCTGGAGGCATTGCGTGTTGAGTGGCAGAACTTAACGCCGCGCTTTGCCTCAACACCGGAGCGAAGAAATGGAAATAAAAAATATATATTTATTTTATTTCTTCAAGGGGATCGAACCCACAACAAGTCGACTGCCTGACATCTAAAGAAAAATTTACAAAAAACCAAATATCCAATATTGTTTATTCTATAGTAACAGGTAATTTATAAAATGTAGTAATATTTTTTTAAGTTTACCGATTTTTTAAGACTTAACAAAAAAGGTATGGTATATCCTTATCAAGCGTGGCGCAGCACTATTTTCATTTGTTTGTTTTCCCAACCTTTTCTTGATCAAGGACCACTTTTATGTCATTCTTGGTAGCAGGGACCACTATGCATGTAGGTATATTAAAAATTAACTATGACAATTAAACAGAACCTTCGCCTCATCATCCCCAGTCATAAAATTAAAATCGTTCGCGGACCACTGGTTGGGAACCACTGTTCTAACAAGACAAAGCGCGACGTTGAGTTCCGCCGCTCAACAAACAATATCGCCTCTCCTAAACCTATCATTTTCATACTGTAACCCGCATATAGTAATGCGGGTTACAGTGTGAAACCTAGAAAACAATCTTTATATTTTCCAAATTTTTCATGCAGCGTTGTCATGTATTATAGAGAATACAAGTAAAGTGAATTTAATGGTAGCTTTTTCAGAAATGGTTTTTTCAGTAAGGAAGAAATATATAAGCACAATTTTAAGACGTAATCTACAATTCTCGTTTGAAAAAAATGTTATTATAGAAGTAACCGTTTCACTGGAAAACCAAAAAAACTTTTTTTTAAATTACCTTGAATAAAAAATTCTGAAGACACCGTATCGATTTTAAAAATTTCATTAGTAAGTTGCCTTCACGTTCATGCAAATATTCAACTTTCTGGGAATTCATGCTGGAGTGATTGTCTTGATTGATTGTACTGTGATCCAACTCATTATCTGATGTAAATATGAGGTTAATTTAGTACTAAGATGGAGCTCGGTATGATACTATTCAGTTTCAACAAGATAGAAAGAGCACGGTTGGGTGCCGTTACACTCGTAATTAAATTCCAGTACTCCTGACCATTTTAAGAAGAATAACTCGGCCTAGATCATCTATTACTGTTATATACGAATATACGGTGTTTAAAAAAAAACAAAATCATCTACAAAATATATGTACATCTACGTAGGTATATAAAAGCATGTTGATAGACTCGATGAATAATATTATAACACCAATTGTACAATAATATATATTTTAGCTGTGATGTACAATTAAATTCATCATTAAAAGGAAAAATGGATATGCATGAAAATCCTGTAGAAAAGAGAAAAATGCGAGTTCCTATTTTACATTATGAAAACAAAATGAGGGTGACGATTAATTAAATATAAATTACCATATACTACTATGTATTTGTATATGTACATACCAAATTCAATATATTACATAAAAAACGCAATAAACTCAATTATAACTTTAACAAGCTTTTTTATTTTTCATTTTAATCAACAATCACATGCAATAAATATATTCTCTGATCTCTGATGGATGTTTGTTCCACTTTTACGCAAAGACTACTGAGTGGATATAGATGGAACTTCACATTAATATAACTAATACATCAGAACTATACATAGGCTACAATTTATGCATAGATATTTTATAATTTGGCTATAATATAACGGTAACTTCAAGCGGACGAAGCCGCGTGAGGATCGCTTGTAAAGTACATCTTTTATATATTGTCTTTCTTCTACATAATCCTAGAATTTGTGAAATTTTTAAATACACTATTACGTTTCTGGCTAGCAGGCATATAATATTATAGCTTATATTAATATTTATGTGCAAAATTGGTACAGTATTGTGCTATAAAACCACGTATGCTCCAAGCAGCTGCGTCAAACTTTAAAGCATTCTTCATTAACAATAGAATCTTTACAGGTTGTTGCTATACTAAAGGACCATCTCGTTTTCAAAGAAATTCACCGTCAATACCGCCAAAACTGCCATTGCATAAACTCTATTGTCCATATTTTTTTTGTTATATCTTTTATACCATCAGCTGATCGCCAATCGGTACTAAAATATGTATTTGTTACAATAAAATTGAAATGTTCTTTTCACTCAATTCTAAGAAATTATTTTATCTATATAAAAAAGATACAACCTTTGTTTATTACATTAATTCAGTAATTTCTTGTTTTATTAATAGAATGCAAAAAAACACATTTTTAAATCAGTTTTCTATTAATTATTATAATGGCATGACGATGAACTACGGATACTACACGGACGGACAGGGAATCCGAAAGCATTGCACAAGGCGAAACTAAGCAGGCGTGGTTTAATGTTTCTCTTGTGGAAACAGCTGTACGCTCCCCTTTACCTGAACATTATGTACCGAGCACGTGTTATATATGCCCTCGCTTCGTAGATAAATACGATTCGTATTTTAAGTCCTTACATCCGGAGTGGGTACAGGACACAGGCGTCTTGCCCATTCACTGAAATAAACTTATTTACCAACTTTTATATTATTTTTATTATAAGCTGGGAAATAAGTACTATATTAATAAATAGTAACATAGAATAGAACACTGTAAAAATTCGCTATAGAAAATATTGACTGGCTTGCAAGACATAAATACTTATTTTGAATGATTTATATATAACAATTATAGTATAATATTAATTATTTTCACATAAAGAGTTGTTAATGTAAATGTTATTTATTTATTTATTAAACTAACACTAACATGATAGAAGATATAATAGAAGTACTTTGAAACTGACACTAGTCGTGGCGCAGGGGTACAAGCGTGTGACTGTAACGTCGTCGTCGACAGGTCGTGGGTTCAATACACTGTAAGAAATAAAATATTCAATATTTCGCTTAAATTTTTCGCTCTGAAATATAGCTGAACCTCCCTCTTACTAGGCAGGTAGACCTGGATTGCAAGCGGGACATAGCGTGAAGCTGCAAAAAAAGATACACATTATTTATAATAGTAAAGTTGTTATTGTAAAATTTCTTTAATGTCATTAATACTGCTAAATTTGAATATTATATAAAAACATATAGTTGCTCTATTTTTAAGAATTGAAAATAAACTTATTTAGAGCAATGGGAAAAATTATAAGTAAATTAAACTGGGTGCTATTTTAATTTTTGTTTACTAGTATACATATAATATAATATAAATTTACACCAAATTTCTTGTCTTCTCTTCTTGAGTAGTATTACTAGGT
This sequence comes from Heliconius charithonia, assembly GCA_030704555.1. Classification (NCBI taxonomy): domain Eukaryota; kingdom Metazoa; phylum Arthropoda; class Insecta; order Lepidoptera; family Nymphalidae; genus Heliconius; species Heliconius charithonia. Next base: position 6,120,179 of record CM060809.1, on the reverse strand, counting down.
ATTATTGTTGGACTATATAATTACTTTTAAACGTAGATCAAATCAACTAAAACGATATTTTATTACTTGTTATATTTTTCGTGTATATCCAAATAAGGATACGTTATTAACATAGATACATAATATTATCAAACCTATTTCTTATTCTTTTATATTCCACTCTGAATAAGTTTCTCACAAGTCTGTGCATAATTATTAACAAAATGTGAATATTAATATATTTTTTGTTTAATATGCATCTCCTATACTTAATCAAACGCATTCATATGACGCTTGCTTCAATCGAAGTCACGCACAAAGGGAACCGGATCCAGCAACTAGTACATATTTATATTGAAATATTTTAAACTAGTTTTCAATTGTGTCTCAAAGAGTAACTATGTTGGATTCGTTTAACTGAACGAGTCTCCCTTTGGAAGTCAACAAATAAGCAATCGGAAGCTTCGAGCAGGTGTGTTTAATACATCCAGGACAAGTATACTGGAATATTTGAATAAAGAGTTCTCAATGCATATATGCATGTCTTAATTATCATAACGCTCAATAAATCAGCTACCGTTAAATGTTCATGAGAATAAATAAAATAAATCAGCTTCACGCTGTATCCCGCACACAGCAGGGTAGGCAGAGGGAACCTAGTGTTAAGACACTCCATTCACCACTTTCTGCCGAATTCTGGAGGCATTGCGTGTTAAGTGGCAGAACTCAACGCCGCGCTTAGCCTTGACACCAGAGCGAAGAAATGGAAATTAAAATTTAAATAAATATTTCATCTCCTCGAGCGGGGATTGAACCCACAACCAGTCGGTTTTACAGTCACACTTCGTGCCACTGCGCCACGACTGGCCTCTGTTGTTATGAGAATATTTTAATATTAGGTATAAATATTAGTTTTACATAACCTAACCGATACAGCGATGGTTTCTATGAATTCAGTGGATAAAGGCCGTTTATTAATTTGTTATACTTGCCATCTAATTTATAATATATAGGACAGTTGAAGCAGTAAAGGAAAAGCTCTTTATTTTAGAAAACGTTTAATTTTTTTTAACGTATCGAGAGTCTAACCCGCGCCGAAACATTCTTCGAAATTATTATTTATTTATTTGAACATACAATAGTTGTTACATTTATTCATGCACAAAATTTATACAAAAAAACAATACACAACATTTTAAAGTGGACTTTGTTGACACGTTGACTATTTTAAAGTAAATCTAATTTACTCAACATATAATTTAAATTTGGAAATAATAATTATAGCTATATAGTGTAATTATTATAATAACAAAATATAAATTAACAAAAAAAAATCTGAACAAAAAGAACTTTGTGTAAATAGAAGACTTTAGATAATACATATTACGTTCGAATATTCTTAATAATATTAAAACATTTGTTTTTATATTTTACGATTTTTTTTTTTTAAATTTAACTTTTTTATAAGCTTGTGCTTATAAGAATTTTACAGCGTATTCAGTGTTGTCAGTCGTGTCTGTTCGCTTATAACTAATTTACGCTGTTAGAATTTCTGTAGGGAAATTTCTACAAACTTAACAAACTTAACTTTAACTAAATTATAAAACAGTATCCCGCACACAGCAGGGTAAACAGAGAAAATCTAACGTTAAAACAATACGTTCTCCATTTTCCGCCGAGATCTCGGGGCATTGCGTGCTGAGTGACGGAACTCAGCGCCGCGCTTTGCTTTGACACGAAAGCGAAGAAAGCGAAGAATTGGAATTATAAATATAAGTAATAAGTAAATATTTCATTTCCTCGATTGGGGATCGAACCCACAATCAGCCGCGTTACAGTCACACTTTGCGCCCCTGCGCCACGACGTCCCTCGAAATTTTATAATGATTAAATATGTTTAACATTACATAAAATTTAATTTGCTCATATAATTTTAAATTTTATTTAACATAACAATCCATATGTTTCAATGAATAGCTATGCATTTTTGAAGATCGTAACTTATGGAGTAATCTCAATCTTGATTTGAGCACTTTGAGGCCACGGATCGCGATGTGGGTGAATATGTTGCACTCGTTTCACGTACGCCTCTTGACACGTGTCGGTCTATCACCAAGTACCTATCTATTATTAACGGTATCAGTATCAAACTAATATATTTAATACTAGCGAACCACTCGCGGCTTCGCCCGCTTCAATTAAAGAATTATTTGGTTACTTTCATGTTCTAATAATATTATCATTTTAAAGACAATATTGAAAAATAGTTTCGGCCAATTTTTAACAAAATACTTTAATAATAACTCTTTAATAATAACTCTTATATTTATCAAACGATTTAAATAAAATAAACACTAAATCTTAAGAGAAGTTTGCGAAAGTACAAGTGAAAACTACATTTAAGCCGTTAAAGTTTCTGAAATTGTAAATATTATTTAATTAATACTTATAATTCAATTAATAAGGTTATAAATGCCACCAATAGTAAATAGATTTTTTCATTTGTCTTCCATGTGCAGACACAGAGTATAAATATTAAAGTGCCACAGATCAAAAGCGTATCAATAAAAAAAAATTGTCACAATATTTAATGTAATGTTTCATTAGCTTCACGCTTTATCCTGCACACAGCAGGGTAGGCAGAGGGAAGCTAGTGTTAAGACACTTCGTTCCCCACTTTTGGAGCCGAATTTTGGAGGCATTGCGTGTTGAGTGGCAGAACTCAACGCCGCGCTTTACCTCGACAACAGAGCGAAGAAATGGAAATATAAATTTAAGTAAATATTTCATCTCCTCGAGTGGGGATCGAACCCACAACCAGCCGGTTTAACAGTCATACTTTGTACCACTGCGCCACGACTGGTAATGTTTCATCTATCTTATTAAGTTGAATATTTTTAGAGATCCGTTCCTTTTCAAGGTAAAAAGGAACCCTTATAAGATCACTTTGTGGACAACAAAGTGATCTTGTGATCTTCTGACCATATACTCAGTTCTATAGCCCAATGATTCCCTGATAAAAAAGTATTTCTATATTTACTTAGATAAAAGATATGGCCGTTTATATCGCATACTAAAGCGTTTTTCAACACTATCAAGGGAATCAAAATTCATAGTGTACTTCCGGTTGACCGAGAATTATGAAATTTGGCAGTTCTACAGGTAGTACCTACTAGTTCAGGAAAAAATCTGCAAACTATGCAGTTGTGGCTAAATCCTAAACAATAATAGCCTTAAATAGAAAAAAACGTGTTTTCCGACACTATAAAGGCAATGAATGATGATGATGAAATTCAGAAAAAGCTCAAGATCTTCAATTTTTTACGGAACCCTCGGTTGGCGAGCCCGACTCGACCTTGTCCGATTTTTTTAAAGATTAAAGAGATAGTAAATTTTAGAATGTAGAGCATACATTTTTTTAAATCAAAATATTTATACAATTTTAGCAAATCACGAAATCCTTTAAGCACCCACTTATTTTAACACCCACTAAATTATGTCATATATTAACAGGAAATATTATAATCAAAATTGAGCTTCTTGAATTCTATTAGATGAATATCTACAAAATGGAACTGGGTAAGTTACAGAATGTGCTTATACCGTCAATCGTGTAAACTAATTGCCTTTCGCGTCCTGCCTTATCTAATCAGGTTCTGAAAAGAGCCGATGTAAATTCTGGAACACATGTGTTTGCGCGAGCGCACGTGTTCATTGATGTATCTTTGGCCTCAAAGGGGATCGACTCCTGACGGGAATAGGTAACATTAAGCAACCCGTAAGTAAACACCACTCATCATCACCCTTCTAAGCGTACAAAGAAAATCCTTATACTCTGCTGATAGTGAAAAATATGCCTGAGCCACGTAAAGAAAACACAACTGAGTCACGTAGGATTTGACACAATTATTATGCGCGAAAGTATATTTATATATATTTTATAAATGGACACTTGAATATATATATATATATTTCATTTTGCTTTCTCGTAACGTAGTATTCAATTCGGGTGTCTAACAGGGAATATCTATAAAATAAATAAACAAACAATAAAAGGACACTAAATGTTCTCTACACAATTACCATCAAAAGATTCGTCACGCTGTATCCCGCACACTGCAAGGAACCTAGTGTTAAGACACTCCGTTCCCCTCTCTCCGACGAGTTCTGCAGGCATTGTGAGGCCAGTCGTGGCGCAGGAACACAAATTGTGATTGTAAAATCTAAAGGTCGTGGGTTCGAATCCCACTCGAGGAAGTGAAATATTTATTTACATTTATATTTTAATTTTTTCCCTCTTGTATCGAGGCAAAGGGCGGCGTTGAGTTCCGCCACTCAACACGTAATACCTCGAAAGATTCGGTAAGAAGAAATTATAAACATACATGCAATATAATTGCAAATCAAATATAGGTATAAAAAAAAGCTACAAGCAATAACCAACATCGACATATTTAAAATACGTTTAAGTTCGGTAATTCGTTTCGGTTTTATTTCAGATAGAGGCCGGCAGGTTGCATTAACATTAATTTATAAAAGCCGGGGAAGTGAACACAAAACACGAAATTGTAATTGTTACATTTTTGTTGGTCATCCCTATCAATATGGCACGTTGTAGCAGTCGTTAATTTCATTAAGAGCTTATTAAGCGGACACGCGACCGCCAACAGTTGGCTCGACACACGGATGATATAATCGAAAACCTTATGGAGTGGAACGCGACTGTTGCCTGTAATTATATTTTTAAATTAATCTACATACATTTGTAGATGTGTGTAGATTATTAATTTTATATTATTATAGGGATATTTACTTAAGCTTTAATATATCAATTACATAAATAATAATGAACAAAATATATTGCTAAAGTTAGTGTCCACTTAGCGTCAAATGTGTTACTAATACACGTTTACCAAACGTAAAATACAAATGTTTTTAATGATATTATAACAATATGTAGTAAATGACGTTAAAAAACAACACATTTTTTTATTTTATGGATCGTTGCGTTGAATAAATTGCATATAAAAGTATAAAATGAAAATAAAAAATATAAAATTTAAGTACTATATTAATTTTAATAAAAAAAATAGTAAATAAAAGAAATGTCATAGTGCATATTAAATGTGCACAGCTTCACGCTTCATTATGTATGTGCAGGTAGGCAGAGAGAAGCTACAGTCAGAGTACTTCATCCTCCGCTTTCCACCCAAATTCATACAAGAGCGGAGAAATGAAAATAATTCATTCCCCCGAGTGGAGATCAAACTCCCAAATATCGATACAGTCAGAGAACTCAAACGAGTCATTTGATTTATTTATTTAGACAACTTCCAAAATTTATTATTTTTACCAATTTCATATTAAAGCAAAACTAATTGTAGTGATATGGATCCATAGGCTTATTTATCCTCAATTTGATGATTAAAATTGGAGGCCTCTGCATTAGGTGGTCACGCAGCGTTGACCACCGGTGTCAGATGGTACTTAACCCCTCAAAAAGCGAGTTATGAATAATCCTAGATTGTGTAACAGTGATATGAAAATACTTAAATTCAAATAATATTACACATTGTTATGGAATCATATGGTACTATGTAAATTACACCAGCATTATATACCTAATGCTAATGTAATATTAGTTTGTGCTATTATTTGTATCTAATTCAAGATATCTACATTAGAGACCAGTCATGGCGCAGGGGCACAAGTGTGAGTGTAAACACGACTGGTTGTACATTCGATCCCCACTTGAAGAAATTACATATTTAGGTTAATTTATATTTCGAAGCGATGAGTTCCACCACGCAACACGCAGTTCCTCATGAATTCAGCGAAAAATGAGGAACGGAATGTTGAGTACTAAATTAGGCGAAAATTGGGCTACGCAGTGTCTTAACACTAGGTTCCCTCTGCCTACTCTGCTGTGTGCGGGATACAGCGTAAAACTGATGTATTTATTTATTTATTCATAAATAAAAAAATATATCAATATAAACAATTTGATGCGACAAAATTAATACAAAATTATTTGATTATTAAATTGATTAAAATTTTAGTTTACAGTGTATGGATAACGTCTTTCAAATAATAATATCCTTAGAACATGAAAGTAAATCAGACTAGTAAGTAAATAATTTTGTAGTTCTAGCGGGCGAAGCCGCGAGCGGGTCGCTAAATAATTTTCAAATAATCAAATAGAAAACATAAAATACACGAATTGCATCAGAACGACTTTATGTTAATGTATTGAATCGTCAAAATATATATAGAGTCCGTACTTATATTTAAATTTAGTATATCAGACATATTGTTGGTAAAAATTGTATATTACAACTGTGGGAAAATATAATATTCCCTAAGATAGCAATGAGTCACAGTTCCGCATCGAAACTATTGTCCAATGTGTAGGCGCCTGCGTTACCATTGTTGTTTATATGGAGATGGGGATTAAATTTATGATATTATTAATTGAAAGGCCCCGTTCCACCAGCTTCCGAAGGGTAAGTCCGGGTGACCTGTCACGAGTGACTCGTTTATTTGTTATTGTTATACTATGTGCGATCGGTTTCCGAGCACACTCCCACGACAGGGAACAGATGCTGGGGGCCCCGTGCACTGCGCTCGCGCCGGGACCCGCTGCACCACTACCACTCATAATATTGTCTATCAAATGACCCTCATTTTTTCTTGTGGGAATCCAACCTTACCGTGTGAATTATTTTGCAAAAATTTAAATCTCAACTTAACAACGCTAAACCACGTTGTTAATAAACTAATAGGTATTCTACAAAAGTTATTATAATAATATAATGATTTGTATACTTCATAGCACATTGTTGTTGACGCGCTACTATAAAATCACCTGCCACTTTGACGCATAAAACGATTTTTCTGCAAAATAATTTTCTTAAATGTCTGATCTGATCAATAATATAACAAATAAAGCGAATTGTGATACAACAAACAGACACTTGACCCGTCAAAACAGCGCATTATTCAACCTGAATGTGATTAGCATAGATTGTCCGGCAGTCGTCGCCGGGAGACGCCATTGCATATGCGCCGCGGCCCGCGCACCCCCCCGCGCACCCCCGCGCACACCCTCCGCCGCCCCGACGCCAGCAGATGCTCCATTAATATTTTATCACGCATCACATTAGGTGCGGGTTGCTATCTCGTCAAAGTTTCATCTTCACATCTGTCTGCTGAAACATGGAAATTTGTCAAATCTGAAAACATTTAGGGAAATATATGTGACTGCCTTCCTCAGTCTATTAATATTTTGCTAGGCGTTTGTCTGTTACGGGCAATCTAGATTCGAAACAGGAGTGAATTAACCATATGTGTTGCTGGTTCATGCTGTTGCTATCTATTTATTATATAATGTTTCTACTTGTAGTAGATATAGTGCTTATTTATTTAACCTCCTAAGTAAATGTCAAACTTGTCTCAAATTATTTAGTTAATTAAACCGAATAATTGTATGATTTCAAAAGGTAAGATATATTTTTTTTATCTTACATTGTAATTTGAATATTTTGTAATTGAAAGTAAATTAATTAGGATATTTTTTACGTTGTTTTTAATAAAAAAAATATTAAAAAAATATCCGATAGCACATCAAATGATCAGTGACGCTAGTACCGTCACCACAACTATTAAGTATAGGTACATATATTACCTAAGCAAAATTCGAAGTTGAACTTTCATGCATCTCGCTCCGCATAATATCAAATTCCAATGAGCAGTAGCCGCTAGGTATAAATCACGATAACAGTTTGGGATATCGAATGTTAATATGTTCTATAACAAATGCTTTGTTTTTGCAACCACGAACGGAGATTGATGTGCAACATTACGGGATGCTCCTCAGACATAAATTCAAAATGTGTTGCATTGACAACTAGCTTTTTCTACAGTCTACTATGATAATTTGTAAATTTATACAAATGACACTTTAATGCATCAATCCATCGTCCATTTTGGAGATCTTGTAAGCTAAGAATGAAAAATTATTATTTTTGACACAATTACCCTGCAAAAACCTATTTGTATCATATATCTTATCTTATATATCTTATATCTCAGTAGAATTTACGTTGTATCCTGAACACGTTGGTTGGGTAAATGAGAAGTAAGAGGGAACTCTCCCTCATATACCTTGTGCTGAGACACTCCGTTGCCCATTTGCCGCCAAATACTGGAAGCCAAATACTTAATATATTAAGTATAAATATAAATACAAATATTTCATTTCCTCGGGTCGAGATCAAACCCACGACCAGTCGCGTTTACAGCCACACACTTGGTCCCCCGACGCCACGAGTGGTCTATTTTATATAGGTACTGGATTTTTTTTATTACAACCAAAGCGAAAAAGAAAATTCAAATCTTGACATAAAATAAAATTGGAAACTTTATGTAATTGATTTAAATGTGTAAAGAAACATTAAAAATGTGAATATAAACATTTAATACCTGTATGAAGGGGATTTGTACTCACCTAACTTTAGCTTATACTCATTTTAGTTTAAAGCAGCCATTAGAGTACCTAATTAAAATCATTTAAAATATGCTGTAGCATCAAACGAAAAACAGAGGTTAAAATTTTCATGTAATACTTAACTCAAAGTATGAGTCCTAATTACAATTTATTTAGAAAAATAATATCATAGATAGAACAACATAATGATGAATTTGATCCCTATTTTTTTTTTTTTTTTTAGATATAGTTTCTGTATTCTGGTGAGATAACTTTTATTGAAAATTTGGTTTGTAAAATTTAAGGAACTTCACTGCACATAAAAAAAGTGGTTGAAAATTACTTCTTTATAGTTTATAATCATGTTGATGTTGTATTCAGTGACTGAAATATGTAAGTTATATTTAATTGTTTGCTTTAAAATTATTGTTTTCTCGCAGTATGTTTGTCTAACAAGCAACAGTTTTGTGAGACTGTCGTGGCTCAAGGGCGGCTGTGGGCTCGATTCCCACTTGGGGGAATGAAATATTGAATATTTTTATTTCTTCGCTCTGGTGACGAGTTCCGCCACTCATCACGCAATGCCTCCAATAATGGGAACGGAGTGTGTTATCACTAGGTTCTCAGGTTCTCTCTGCCTACCCTGCTATGTGTGGATATAGCGTTGAGCTAAAAAAATATTTCTTTTGCTTACCTACGTTCTGTATGAATGTCTCAACAACAATAGCATTATAAGTTCGCATATCATAAGCTTTCATCTATCGAGCGGAGCACGGCGCCGGCACCGGCACAGCTCTGACACGTCAAAGTTAAAATCTATTACGCCCCCGCTCTGAAGCAATGAATATTTTAACTTATCCGTATGATTGACTCATTGTTAAGATTCGGTGTCATAAGATGTACGTATTTGATCCGGAAAGAAAGTGACCCATTGTAAGAGTGAGTCTGTAACTATATACATATATATTATAGGTGGAAGCTGCATACTTTTAGTACGTACGGTACGTAAACGTATGGTCAGAAATGTAGCTTACCTCTAGCCTACGCTATGACTTACGATGATGTTTACACATTGCAAGTGAATTTACACAATTAAATGCCAGTATTTCCAGAGAGGTAGGGGAAACTCGGTTGACCTTCGAAACCAACAGTATCGGAATTTAACTGGAGGAAAGTTCACGTAAAACAGCATGAGGACCTCCCAGCATGTATGAAGAATTTGATGACAGTCGTTTGGCGCTCCATTCTTTCTGACCCCGCTAAGGATACAGCGTGAAGCAAATTAGATTAGAATTGCCAGTTTCATAAATATTAAAGTTATTAGAAAAATTGTCTACGAGAACATCTTGAGCCTACTGGGATAGCAGCGTGAGCTGAAATATAATAAATAAATATAAAATATAAATAGAAGATAGCCACTATACCAACTAATCAGCAACAAATAATATATCTACATGCCGACTTAATGATAATCTTTAAAAACAATTGATAATTTAAATTTTGCAGCCTTTTTAAGGCCACTTCCACTAAAAGTTTTTTTAATAATTTTGATTTAAAAAAATAATCCTATTGAAAGTTTAAGCTTGTATCTTAAAAATATAAACGATTTGTTAACAGGCAAGGTAGGTAGGAAAATGTTCACACTTTAAGAAAAAAACCCACTTTAATTTAACTCTTTCGAATCGAATCATTGATAGCCACCGTCAATAGAAAGATAGGTTGAACGAGGTAAAAAATGTGTACGCTGAAGTATGTGAGGTCGTGGACCGCGGGTGCTTGTGTCAAGTGTCACGGGCAGGAATAACTGAGATGCGCCGAGTTCAAGAGGCACGTACCTCGACCAGCCATTGTCCGCTGTCGCACGACGAGACGAATCACATCACAGGCTGCATGACCCACGTCAACGCGGTCACGAAGCGATTTTCCACCAACTTCCCTAATAATATACAAAAAAACCACGCCGCAAATAAGATCATTTGACTCGACACTTCCCATGAACACATTTTTTGTTTTTGTTCTTTCAATCAATTCAGTTCGTTTTTCCTCTATAATCCAAACCTTATTTAGAGTGGAATAATAGGAATACTATTTATATTAGAGGACAAAATTATTAACGATAACCGTCAAGAAATGATAGTGTGTAGTGTGGTGTGTGCCGCACTTTTTTTTTTAAATATTGCCTTATTTTTTAAAGCGTGTGGAATCCAAAGTTTTAACATTAAAAGGATAGAGAATAATTAGTTATGTAGGTAACTACTAATGCTGCATATTTTGTATCCCCTAGCCGGCTATTGTGGACGATATTGGCAAAGAAAAAACACAATATCCTTTATGAGAGAATGCTCGTAGTTTACGCGATATTGAAATTATTATGGATTTATATATAATAGCGTTGGTTTCCAATCTGAGTCGATTTTCCGACTTGACACTATAGCATTATAGATAACGTAATAATATTTTACGTTTTTAAAACTCTGCTAAATGACAATCTTGTCCACCCCGTCTCCAATATTGTACCTAACGTATGTACGAGATGACCTATATATGTGTACATTAAAAAATCTGTCAACAGCGATCTCTAGTGCTCGCTAGTTTGTAATGGTTGTTTGTCTATGTTATACCTATACATTTTCAGTTTAGGACAGGCCATTACTGGAGCAGGAGCACAAAATGTAACTGTAAAATCGATTGGTAGCGGGTTCGATCCACACTCAAGGAAATGAAATATTTATTTTAAAAAAAATCAGCTTGACGCTGTATTCCGCACACATATTTATTTAAATTTACAAAATAAACTACTAATAAAATTTAAAAGTTTATACCTGCCTAATGTTATTTTATAAATTTCCAATTTTAGATTTTTTTTTATATACGTAATGTTAATTTTTCACACTTAGTAGGTTAACGAGAAGTATCCTCTAAGTTTTAATTACGTTCCAAACGTCATAATATGCAGCATTTATGCCAAATATACGCGGCATAACATTAATTAACTTTCCTGCAGACCTGTCAGTGTATATTCGATATAATTTCAGTTTATCTCCATGCATTGTTGAGAAAAAGGATTTTGATAGATAGACAGACGGACTGACAGAATGTGGTCCGTGATCCTAAAAATGTGTCATGTGTTCTTTGATTACCCTATAAATGAACTTATAGTAATATGCATAATGTTGTAATATTACAATTAATTATGTATAAAGTGTATAAGCAAGTAGATAATAAATCTTGAAGATAAACATGGTATCTACAACATCGATAACTTTTTATTTTAGCATAATCCATAATTCCAAAAATTTTCTGACACAATAGTGGAACATGAACAGGCAAAGAATCTGGATCTTCCCACAATGCTATGATGACAATAGATAGAAGAAATTTACTTTTCTAAATCTGGTGTATATAATTAATTAAAATAAAACAACTCTTAAATTTTAAATAAAGCTAAATGCGTGGTTAAAAATTATAATAAACATAAGCATGAATAAAAATAGTATATTTATTGTTTATATAAACTTAATTACTTTGTATAAACTCTGTTTTTCATATATTATTATGACTATAATTAAATTAAACTTACATATCTTTAGCCCTTACAAAGCATCAGCTCAACATAACAATGAATACACAACAATCAGTGTTAATTAGTTTACATATTATTTTTTTTTACGTTACACATAATACCTCATAACTAAATCCATTGGAATCATAAACAAATATATTTCCAAAAATTGTTAGTGGTCTCTAATTCAGATTTTTTTGTCAGCTTTTGATGAGTATAACAATTTAGACAGAGGGAACCTAGTATTCAGAAACTCGAAAATGATATCAAAAAGAAACTAAATATTAAATAATAGGCAACTATAATTTTCATAAAACTAAGATATATCAAATACATAATATAACAACAACTATTGTCAAATATTCCATAAAACTTTATTCTGATTTATTCTTCACAGTATATAGTATTTGATTGGTCTGGTAAATGAGGTATAGAGCGCTCACAAATACAGCATTAGCCCTGGAAAAGAATAAAAATGATATAAAAACACATTTTAAAACTACCTTTTAATAAATACATTTTCAACTTCAAATTGACCCTTTTACACATTAAGTTTATGTTTTTGAATGTTTAAAATTAATTTTACTAGAATTAAGATATAAATTTGCTATGATCAATAGCTGTGTTGAAAGATAACTTAATATTTTTGAACAATAATTTCAAAAAAATATATATGAAAATAAATAAATAAATATTAATTAATATAATCAAAAACTTATTTTAACAACCGAATTTTACAAAGCATGCCCAAAAAAATGGATAATATCTTTAAATAGCATGCTTTTTCCATATTTAAAATAAGGCTAAATTCATATCAGATATGAAAAAACTGCACAGAATCTAACTATAAACATTACAATTGTAGGTTGATTACCATTTTGGAGATTGATTTGTTTTCATTTCCTCACTTTGGTAAAAATACAAAATGTGGCATTGAGTTCTACCACTCAATACACAATGTCACAAAAATTGGCAGAAAGGGGAATAAAATGTCATTACACTAAATTCGCTCCTATATACCTGCCAAGTGCATGATACAACAGTAAACTAAAAAAAGAAAAACATTAAGTATGACAACTTACTGGCCTTCTTTAAAATATTCCTTTAGAGTATTAGAAAATCTCTTGGAATATTTAACAAATTCTCTTTTTCTTTGTTCCAAAGCTTGTTTTCCTGGCCGGGGGTATATGTTGACACTTCGTTAACTGCATCTAACAACTTCTTTATAGCTGACGCTATTTCTCTTCAAAATAGAAAAATACTTTTAGTAAAAGAAAGATAAATAGAGCTTAATGTCTAGACAACATGTTACCCGCCTAAAATACAAATTCAAGTAATTGAATGGTTAACTTAATGTCAAGTTATGCTTTAAAAGAATGTAGAAGTAATGACAATTTAAATATAATTATGCCTCTGAGTGGAGATGACTGTCCCACTGTACCACAATCATCCCACATTGTGTTACAATTACAACTGGAGGCCATTGTGGCAACAAAAGTAATACAAAATGCCTTAAGAATTAGGCGAAAGAAAGAAGCAGAAGCATTTTACATTGGGGAACAGTATCTTAAGACTATGTTTTCAGATTACCTCTGCTAGCTAAGTACTAATTGTAAGATACAATAGAATGCTAAAAGCATTTGTTGTATGTAATTTAACTGAGATTATGGACTATTATGGTTATTTATCAAACATTCCATATTCAACAACTTTTGTTAAGGCAGAATTTCAGTATTTCTTATACTTTAGCAAGAATTCTACAATTTGAAATAAAATAGGTATGCCAGATGTCAAATTTCATTTTAGAAATAAATTTTGTGTTTTTTTTTATAATATTTCTTCTTTACTTTGAATTATTACTTATAAAATAATTAAAGTACACATTTAACTTAATAATAATTTTCTTTGTTACACTTAATAATATAAAAGTAATAACAATCAAATATGTTGTTTAAAACAGCAGTGACATTATATAGGCATCATTTGGGAAAGTGAGTGTCTTAATACTATGTTTTCTCTGTCTACCTCACTAAACAAATTATGTAAAATTTTATTTCTTGATCAATAACTTACTTGATTGTTTCAAGGAAAGTTTTTCTGTCAGTAATTTCATCAGGGATTCTGCTTAATATCTTTTTAAAGCTGTGGATTTCTTATTCAACTCTTGGAATGCTTCTTCTGATCTATTTAACCTCAAGTCAGCACCTATTGTTAATTAACAAATTAATAGCATATTTGCATCCAACATCAATTTTTCTATTGCATATATTGTACACAATAGAAAAAGAGATATTTAAGTTTAGCAAGCAAACAATACATGCAGACTTAGGAGAGATATTTGTTTATTTGAGCAAATTACAGTTATTACTTTACATACATTCGGTTTCTGTCAATGTTCCTTGTAAGCGAAGTAAACTCTCATTCATATTAACGGGAATATCTGCTCTTCTCATGATGCCAGCAACCAAGTCATAATTGAGACCTGGAATAGCTGCTTCCGCCTTTGTGAGTGCAGCTCGCAAAGTTTGAGAAGCACCCAAATCATATTTCTCTAACTGAAATATACATTAAGATTTAGGATTAAGTGATCTCAGGCACTGTTACCACACCTTAATTAACAACGTCAATAACAGAATCATATGGTAACTACACATACGCGATTTTCTTATATCACTTGTACTTTTAATCTAATTTTATACAAATTGGATATAAAAAATTAGGTAGTATTTTATATTAATAAATACCATACCTGTGTTAAAACAGGACGTATTAAAACAGGTAAAACTAAAGAAGTGACAGGTAACTCATCACCCATTGTCATTATGTCCAACAAATAAATTTAACTTTAATGCTACAAAAACAACAACGTTTTAGATATTATACAACAGTGACGTAGTTTACACAAAAAGAATTAATCGTCGATATTAGAACATGTATTTACACAGTAACAACAAAAAATATTTTAGGCCAATATGTAGATAAAAAGAAAAGTGAGATATTGGACAGTAAAGACAATTGACATTTCAAATGAATGTTGACTGTACAAAAAATATTAAATATAGAGAAATAAAATAATAGCCAAATATAATACCGCGTTTATACGCGTAGTACGTGTAATGGCGCGGTGAATCCTCACAAAACACGAACTTTCACTAACACCTAAGAGCTGATAGCCAGAGCATCGTTATTTTATAAAGCCTGAAAGTATCAGTGTGCATTCTTTGAGGGTGCAGGAGATTTTTACTACCATATAACTTTGTGTCACTCCTCGGAAACAGCTATTTAAATATTTTAATAAATTTCTTCAAATTGAACAAGACCAAATCGACATTCGCAACCTTATTTAGTACCCGATTGGGTATCAAACCAAGGTGACATGCTATTTCCTCCTCGCACTCGTTGAATGATCACTATAAAAGAATATTTTACAACAAACTGCTTACATTATACCGGGGTAGTCTCCCAAAATTTATGTCTTACAATCATGTCAAACGTCTTGTCTAATTAGATAAGTGCACAAGAAACTTATTGGCTTAGGGCCATGATCCTTAATAGAGGAACGGCTTCCCGTAGCGGCCTCTCGGGTGCTATGCTTAATTCTTATTGATAATATTTTAGTATAAGTTTTACTATCAGAACAAAAACCAGAACAAGTCCGAGGTGCGTGGTCGTGTATGTATCTGTTTCCGCTGCTTACTAAATTTTAATCTTCATATGGCACTCTCAACTTCTTACATATCAATTCGCCATCCGAAACACCATCTCAGCGTGTCGCTGGTACTTAAGTCAGAGACATAATTACATATATGCATCTCCTTGTGAATTCCACTCACCGCTGTAAAATGTATGGCAGATTAGTAAACATTGGAAATCACTAAAATATCGCAAAAATGTTTTCTATTTTCCCGGAAGGTGCTCGTTAACCCTTTATCGGAATTTTTACGCTTCATCTTTATCAGTGCTTTCGTTTGGAGCTTTTGCATCTTATTTTGTTTATTAAAAAAATATACGAAATCTTATGATCCAAATATGCTTTCTGTTTTCTTTTCTTCTTACATCATCATCAACAGTTGTCGTGCTTTTTGCTGCCCGCGTTTTCATTTACCACATACATACTTCTGTCGTTGCTTTTAACATATAATTCTTAAGAATACTGGCAGATCATACTCTAATATTTCCATTATCTGTTTAACAGGTGTCTAACATATTCGAAGCACTCTCTCTCTGATCGGTGGATCGTGAAACTTCCAGCTTCTTAATTATCGATTAAGAAGCTGTGAAGCTGAGAGCTGTGAAGTTTTAACTCAACTCCAAGTTTGGCCACCTCACGCAGCTGCCTGGAACTGTAAACAGACCTCTTATGCAAACGACTAGATATTGGTCTATCCCCAGGTCAGCACCCTAAACACTCGCGTGTCCATACATGTCCTCAAATACGATATTGTTCCCCTAAGAATAAGTCAATCATATTTTTTTAGGTTTGTGTGCTTACCAAGTAAGTATGAACCCATGATTACGGGAAATATTAAGATTATTTTACGTGTTTTTTATATAATTATATGTTAGTTTCAATTCCCAACACATATATCATTATTGGTTACAGCATAGTTTTCCTTCAGACGGTTATCATTACTCTTAATAATTGTCATTGTTAGTAACAACGCATTAACAACTAATATAAGTACTCATTACTTTTATAGTTCTTATCAAATTGTATCAGAGTATTATTTTGAATGTGAAGGATATTCAAGTATACGTAATTACGATTAACGATCCTTCAATACACAGGATTCAAAAATCTAGCTCACCATTGCCCAAACGACAAATAAATGCGTTTAAACAATTTTGTTTTTAATATAAATGTTTAATTAATAACCGTTCGGTAGTTTTTTTTATATTAGCGCTGGCAGCCCTATACTTAATAACTTCAAAAGTAAAACTTAACTATTTAGTATTTTCAATTTTGACATTTCGATTACTATTATTTTGTGATTACGATTAAAAATATAATTGTTTTGTTTGATATCAACTGCTATAAAGAATTTATATTTTAATATAATAGTTTTAATTGAATTAACATTTAAAGACATGGCTAAAAACACTTCCAGCTCCGCTTTTCGTAAAATTGATATTGATCAGTACAATGAAGATAACTTTAAAGAAGACGACGCAGTGCAATCTGTGCCTACTGGACCTGATGAAGCAGAAGTCTGTGCATTTCTTAACCAATATCCTTTTTAATAACGTAATTAATATTTTTATTTCATGTACTTTAATAGTATATTGTAAAATATATTACAGTTGTCCTATAACTTGACAATGACAGTACTATATGAATCATGTAATTATTATGATAAAATGTTTCAATTATTCATCGCAACTACAAAGTTATACCCTTGTTAAATATGGAAAAAACAAATTAATGAAACAATACATTTTCCCACAAACTCTTTTGGTTGTTTGAATATTAAGTACACTTTGAGTTTAAAAAAATCTTACATATTATAATTAACTGAAAAATACATTACTGTTCATGAGAACACAATGTCGAAACCTGCTCTTTGCCTGAAATTATAATATTGGATGTTGAGTAGAGAAACTCATTCTGAAGAGAAATTTCAGAAGTGCAAATAATTAATTTGCTGAGTTAGGAGCAAATCAACAACTATAGGATTCGAAAAGACTTTGTAAAATTGCACCACAATACTCAACGTCTTGTATTTTAACTTGAAAATTTATTTTAATTATTTACTGTTACTTTCATATAACCAACTCGTCATATAACCAAGTCATCACATTTTATCCTTAATAAAATAATACAGGCAGATATGTTGAAGCTCTTAAGCATGTGTTAAACAATGCACCTTTGGGTTCCTCTGATCAACAAATAAAAGTAAGTGAATAGTATTTTTAATATAATTAGCAATGGTAACTGAAGTAGCAATGAAATTTACATATTTATTTGTATCTACTAAATTATAAATTACTCTACTATGTAGTCCTCACTAATGGAGAATACACCAAACCTTAAAATTATAATAAATTGGTAAATGTTTTAAAGTTATTTTAATTAGGGGTTTATTAAAAAAATATGAAACCTTATGAGATTTTTAAAGATCAGCTGAGTAACTCTCAGCAGCAACTTAGCACTTTTCTAATTTCAGTATTCATTGTGACCATTGTTGTGAAAATTTTTACTATCAAATTCGGCCTATGGCTAGCCTAAATGTTACCTTCTATTATGTATTGCAAGTATTGTTCTTATTCAAACTACTTACATTCTTCATATTTATATTCTTTTTTTTCTTGCTTTCCTTTTTTTTAAGCCTCGACTTGTTTCTGCAGCACATATGAAAATAGACAGAAGGAACCTAGTGTTAAGACATTCTGTTCCCATTAAGATACTTCCATTCTCTTTTTTTCCCGGGGTTGATTGATTTGAATTCTTGAGGTGTTCCATGTTGAGTGGCAGAACTCAATGTTGTACATTAGAGGAAATTAAATATTTAATAAATATATTAAATAATTCATTTCCTCTAGTGGGAATTTTCAGTCACACAGTCACATGCTTGTGCTGCTGCACCACAACTAGTCTCTTACTTGAAACCACATTTATTAAAACTTGACTCAACCAAAGGTCAATTACTGCTGCTGCATAGAATTAAATAAACAAAATAATACATACTCTTTTAATGAATCATTATAAACCATTTTATTTGCTGGAAAAGAATATGCTATTTACAACATGATAGTAATTTAATATTTATTTTCAGGATAATGCATTAAGCTTAACATTGAAAGTATTACTCGCAATAAAATCAGCCCAAATTGAAGAAGCTGTTGGAACTCTTTCGCTCGATGATATAGACATTCTGATGAAGTATATTTACAGAGGCTTTGAGTATCCCTCAGAAGGATCAAGTGGGCATCTTTTGTTGTGGCATGAAAAAGCATTTAATATTGGCGGATCTGGCTCAATTGTGCGTGTCCTATCTGATAGATTAAAAGTCTAGTGTATATACAATAAATATTCTTTTAATTTGTTCAATAAAATGTATTATACTTAATCATTGTCTTTTTACTGGTCCAGTTCATTTCACTATTATTTATATTTAAAAAAAATATTGTATGCCATGAAATTATTATCATTAAAATTGGTCCTTTGATCCGATTAGTTGTCATTGTCTCTTTGAAATTTGCTTAAGTAATGTAAATAAGTCAGCTTCATGCTGTATCTTTGGTTGTGGCATGTCTTTTGTTGTCTAGTGTAATGACACTCTGTTGCCAACTTTCCGCCGGGTTCAGGAGGCGTTGAGTGGCGGAACTGAATGCCGCTTTTTGCCTCTTCTACACCAGATTGAAGAAATAAAAATATAAATTTAAATAAATTTCATTTCCTCGAGTGATCTACCCACAAGTAGTCGCGTACTACTTGCCCCTGCCTGTGCCACGACTGGTATCGTAAAACAAGTAAAATAAATATTTAGCGGCCTGAAAAGCAAAAAAACATATCAGAGCATGACGAGTCATTTTCATCGTTAGTATCTACAGTTCACTGTTCCAATTTAAACCATATGCTCAGATCTACGCTCTATCTCCTTGATTTCCTAAAAAAATATATTTCTAATTTTTTTTTAATAAGTATGACCGTTTACAAAAAACGCGTATTTCGACACTAAAGGGAGGGAATCAAAATTAATTAGGTACTTTCGGATGACCTAGAATTATGAAATTAGCAGCTAGTACTAGTTCAAGGAAAAGTTAGAAAATTACACATTTGTGGTTAAGTCCTATATAGGACTATAAATACTATGCTACACTGCTAAAATATTTTGTTCTATTCTACGTTAAGCAAATTTTTATTTGCGGACTAAACAGACGCAGCCTCATTGAATACCTCTTAAAACTTCAAGGTGCTGCTCGACTGCCCTTGGCTACGGGTGGTGGCAGCTAGTCACGTCACAGAGTCAGTGTATTAAGTCAATTTTAACGGCCTGATCGGAGAAGCGCAAAGCATATGAGCAAGAAAGTATAAAACAAGATTAACCTAACACCAAAAAATATAATAATTATCAGTTGCATGGATTTATTATGTTTAGGTTAAACTTTTTTAATTTAACTAATTCTCTACAGACTTAGTAATTTTAATATATATATTATCATAATGTAAAATTTCTCCGTACGTAGGTACGTACGTAATTTTTTAAATTTTTAGTCATTTCATGAAATGCGCTCAGTTCGTGAACTGCTCAATGATATTATGAGATAGTCAATACGGACAGGACATCTACATTATCCATAATTATTTATTTAAACAACTATTGTCGTGTACATTCATTTTTTATTACCAACATTAGTATTTTGCTGGCTTGTAAAATTTTGAAAATTTACTTGAATAAAAAACAGCTTCACGTTGTATCCCGCGTACATCAGGATAGGCAGAGGGAATCTAGTGTTAAGACACTCCGTTCCCCGATTTCCCGAATTTTTCGAAACATTGCGTGTTTAATAGGGATTAAAATGTTTAAAGTTCAACATCCTGAAGTGAAAGTTGTCTTTTAAATTATATATACCTAGTGTATCGTCTAATAATAAGGGTATATTTATTAAGGTCTACTAAATTTCTATTATTTCGAATATAGTTAGTATTCTATATTTAAATGACACTCAGATAAAAAAAAACAATTAGTATTTTTATAATATTATATAATTATAAGTTTTTTAATGCACATTAGGCTGCGTTCATTTATAAAAGTTACGTTGTGGAAAAGGAAAAATAAGATATATTTATTAAGGTATGTACTAACTACTGTTTAACAACTGATCAATCTAGCCGATCTAACATTAAAGTGAACACTGATTTCAAGCGAATGCTAAAGAAAGTAATAGTCGAGAGAACCTCTCTGTTGAGAGAAGGTGCTATATAAAGCAACTCAGTACACTAGTTTTACGATAGTTCTATCTGCACCTTGGAGCTTACACTCACTCGTAGCACAATGGAGATACCGGTTAGTATTTTTTGTTTTAGATTGCGTCGGAGACGTCGTCGACTATATCTGTTTTTACTAGGAAATGAGTACATTACATATTTCTTATGTAAGGCTTATTTCCGTTTTGTAACTTCAGATTTAAAAAATAAAGCATTCTGAATAACCTTACATAAACTTTATTAGTATACTTTGTTAACAAAGACTTACTTTCGTTTACATAAGTACGAAATATTTATCACTATATTTTTTTTACAGAAATCGATTATATTATTATGCTGTACTGCCATCTGCCTCGCCTCCCATCTTTCCCATCATTCCCATACAATACCCGTAGAAGGATATGAGACAGAACTTCAGAATCTTGGAGAACATGTTGAAATACCGGAAACTCCGGTTAAAGTGATAAAAATAACCAAAACTATTGCAGTCAAGGTTCCCGTGCCGTATCCTGTGAAGTTGTGGAAAAGGTGCCATATCCTGTTCACGTAAACAAGCCATACCCAGTGCCAGTGCCACAAATTATCAAAGTACCAGTATCTCACGTACACGGTCATGGTCACGAAGCCCTAGATGTAGGACACGGACACCAATTCCAAGACCGGCAGCAAGACGGTAATTCATATCAAGTGCAAGAACAACAACATGATGCTCCATCTTCCGACTCGTACGATGATTCAGGAAGTCAATCGTTCGAAGGACAAGGTAACAGCGAAAACAGTTATGGCGCACCGAGTGGAGATTATAACTCACAAGGATCGTCAGGCGCATTTTACGGACAAGCACCACAGGATTATAATGGCTTTCCCGCTGATCAAGATGGGCATAATTCTTTTGAATCAAAAAACTATGACCAAGCAATTCAGAATTATTGGAACAAGATAAATGCAAATGGAAATGTTGGACATCCCAATAACTTTCACTAACGGCTTAGCAAATCGATAAAATTTATAAGTTCTAGTACCTGAAATATGATTTGCATTACAATATTTGTAGCAAAACAGTCACTACATTTGCTTCAGCAAATGAAATATTCCTATTATATACACTTTTTAACAATTTATTGCATTTTATCATATTGTAAACTGATCCAGTATTTTAAGGTTTCTGCAGCCTAGGAAAGACTGGAAATATTGAATAATTTCGTGTCTGTGAATGTTATCAATTGTTGTTGTTTGTTGAGGTTGTTATTAGATGTGTAAGTACTTGTAATATTGTTCATTTTGACATAAATTATTATTTTTAATAAAATAAAACGTCTTTATTCCTTAAATATGTTTATTTATTATCTATTATCCACTTTTAGAGTTATGCTATTTACGTAACAAACTCGGACAAGTCGATATTGTACCTTATTCGTATACCTATTATTCTCTTTATATTTATTTTGAGATTTGAAAGACAATTAAACAAAAACAAAACAATCACCACATTATATTTTTCTTAAACTAATCTAAATTCAATAAAAAATCTATGATTATTACATTGGTCACTAGTGTAACTGTAATTAAGCTTTATAGAAGATACACACGATACACTTATATAGTTTGCACTTGCCAAAAATTCTATAATATTGACATAAGACGAAATCATAATGTTTAGATTAAAAACTATTATAGATCATTCTTATATAATTTGTACGCAATATCAGTAATATGAGATTGAAAATAGATCACCTATTGTATGTGTAGTAATGTATTGTTAAAATCACTTCTAATGGTTTCAAGGTTCAAACATTTCATCTAAACATTTATAAAACACGCAACAACATAGACTACTTAGAACAATACTTAATTATTTTGTTTCATTAAAATGTAAACTAGGATATCTACGTAACTATAAAGATAGTGTCAAATATGATACGTCTCTGAACATTTTAAAAATACGTATTTCAATACATTTGTAATCATATTATTTATTTTTAAACAATATTTCCTATGTATCACAAAATCCTGTTTATCGCACTTTTAGTGTCAAACGCTACATCCCTTATACATAATCCTGGTTACTCATTAGGGTTGCCAACTGTGTTACAAACGCAATATATAGTATCATATTTCAAGTGTTGTTTACACTGTTGAATCAAACTAGAGTAGTCATTTATAATGACAGCATATTTTTAAGTATTAAAAACCTTAATAATCTCGCAACGCCATTATCAAAGAACCATACCATATTTAATGTTAATTTGTTGTGTACTATAGATTTTATTATAAAATGTTGGCAGCCCTATTACCCACGGAAGTCACTTATAAAAAGTAATAGTTTTTTTAGTGTAAAGAAATATAAATACTTATGAAGAATAATTCATATAATTTCAAATTTCTCGTGATGGAATTGCAGACATCAAGTAAGATTTTAAGCGTAATAATATATATATATATAAGTATATTCTTGATGTTACATTATTTTGTTTAGTAATTGTTTACTATAATTAACTTAATTCTTACCTTATATAAATTTCTTGTAAAATTATTTTAATCAACAATATAACACAAAAGTGTTTATTATACGTTTAACTATAGGCTTCACGACGAAAAATCGTATGATTATAATAAAAATATTTTAATACGATTATAATTAAGTATACATAGTTACGTCATCCCAAAGTGCTGAGCAAGTACATTCCGTTGGCCGCTCTGGTATATTCGCAGAACCCTTAACATAAGCTCTTTGTTATCAAGTATAAACATGTATCGTTTAACATAAGCTTTTTGTTATCAAGTATAAAATATGTATCATTTAACATAAGCAACTATATCAATTACCATAAACAATTGCATCATCTAGCGGATGTCGAAATGTAATATAATAAGTAAGTTAGTATTAAGAAACAGAGTCTGTAACATGTAGTCTTAGCGACAAGTTGTCTTTAAATATATTATAATTAAATAAAATTGTATCTTTTTAAAAAGCCTACCACGGCGGTTCGAACTTGACTGGCGCAGCCGGTAGGATTCCGCGTCCGAGAAATTAAATAACTTATCTGGTGCGATAAATTCCGCGTCCGGGGAAGAAAATTTATATCGTGCGAACGTTTTCTAACGTTTTTTTAACGGAATCCGAACCAAGTAAATAAATAAGTCATATTCGTGTACTCGCGTGAAGACTTGAAGACATACCAGCTTGCGACTACAGCTACAGACCTCACGAGGGAAAATGATTTGGTGAGTAGACCCTAAAAAGCTATTCCCATATATTCTATTTCCTATTCATTTTAGTTATATGTGTCAATTAAATTGTAGATTCCTTTTCAAACCACAAAAGGTTCTAAGAAGTTTCCTTGACAATTAGTTATTAAGTGTCAATTAAAGCGTAGATTTCTTTTAAACCGCAAAAGATTCTAAGAGGTTTTCTTGACGATTAGTTATAAGTATAAAAAAGAATTGAATAAAAAAAAAAATATATAAATAAAATAAATAATTTAATAAAATTTAAATAATTAAAAATGGAAAATATAATAAAAATACCCGTAGAAATAAGTAATATCATCCCAAAATTTGATGGAGATGAAAAATTATTGTCACTTTTCATATCAAAGTGCGAATATGTAATACAAATGTGCGTAGTGGAAGGTAATTCAGCACAAGACCTATATGTTTTCCACGTAATAACATCAAAGTTAACAGGTCAAGCAGCTAGATTAATTAGTGAAAGACAAGACTTAGATACATGGAGTAGTTTAAAATCAGCGTTAGAGCAACATTTTGGTGATCCGCGTTCAGAAGAATGTATAGCTATCGAACTAGAAACTTTGAAAATCAATAGTAACGAATCATATTTAGATTTCTGTAATAGAATACAATATATTAAGAGCACGTTAATAGCAAAAGTAAATTTAATAACAAATAATAGTTTAAAGGAAAGTAAAATCATTATTTATAACAATTTAGCAATGAATGTTTTCTTATATAATTTACCGGAAGATTTACTTAGGATAGTACGGTTAAAAGCATGCAGTTCTTTAGAAAATTCTTTGAGTATAGTGTTGGAAGAAGTAAATTTCATGCATCAATATAACTCGAGAAACAAAATGTTAAAACAGCCTCACTCCAATACTATGACATCTTCTAATCCTTACTTACAAAGTACATATATGAAACCCTTCTTTAATACGATTAAACCAAATAACAACAATCCTAATCCTTTACAACAAAAGACACAACCCCAACCCTCACATAAATATCCTCAATTTCAAAGTATTAACCCTCAACAACCTCCAAAATTTAAATTTGGAATTAACCCTAGTAAGCAAATAAAGCTACCCGTACAAAATCAATTTGGGTATAAACCACAATTCAACCAAAATCAAGTTGGATACAGACCCCAACTCAACCAAAATCAGTTTGGATATAAACCATTACTAGTGACGGACTTAAACCAAATAATGATAAAATTAAAACAATTTTAAATTACCCTTTACCTCATACCACAACAGAAATTAAAAGTTTTCTTGGATTAATAGGTTATTACCGACGTTTTATTAAAGACTTTGCAAAGATAACACAACCTATGACCAACCGATTAAAGAAAAACAGACTACACCTGTAACCGATAAAAAATATATAGAATCTTTTGAGAAATGTAAAGAACTCCTTGTTAACGCACCTATATTGCAATACCCCGACCCTAGTAAACCTTATATTTTAACTACAGATGCTTCAGACTTCGCATTAGGCGCAATTTTATCACAAGGACCCGTAGGAAGCGATAAACCTATCGCTTACGCAAGTCGCACTCTCAATAGTGCAGAAACTAGATATAGTACGACAGAAAAAGAACTTTTGGCAATAGTATGGGCCGTCAAATATTTCCGCCCTTACTTATACGGTAACAAATTCAAAATAATCACTGATCATAAACCCTTAGCGTGGTTAAACTCATTAAAAGATACCAATAGTAGGTTAACCCGCTGGCGGCTACGTTTATCGGAATACAACTTTGAAATAATACATAGAAGTGGCAAAAGTAATTGCAACGTAGATGCCCTGTCTAGAATTCGCATCAACGCCTTGGAAGATAAAGAGAATATGTCCACCCAAGTAAATATAGATAAAGAAGAGAATCAAAATGAAGAAATAAGAAAAATAACAGAGGAATTAAAGAAATTGGCTGAATTAAAAAAGATAGTATTTCCTAGCTCTCCATTGCCCAACATTATAGAGTCAGAAAAAGAAGAAATTATTAATCTATGTGACACAGACTCAGAGGAGACCCTGTCAGTTAAATCGCGACATGGTTCACCTTACTCTATACCATGCCCGTCCAGTTCTACTGTGACAGCATCGGAAACAGAAACCATACATTCCGCCCGCGATACCGAATCGGAAGGTATCCCCATATTACAGGAGGCTATCGATACGAAGCCCAACCAAATTTTAGTTTATACGTGGCTTATAAATAAAATTAGCGTAAAAAACTTATCTAGACCCAAACAACGTATTTTAGAAGTCCATTTACCCACTGATAGACCTGATTTAGTTAGACAATTTTTAAAAGAATACATTAGAAACAAAACCAAATATTTTATTTATTTTGAAGATAAAGCACACCGGAGACAATTTACTGAAATAGTGATTTCATTATTTAAGAAAGAAAATGTTCAATTTAGAGAATGCACAAAACGAGTTATTTTTATTGACGATGAAAATGATCAAAGAGAAATAGTAAAAAATATCATGAAGGAAAAACCTGCCATAGAGGAATCCGTGAAACATTATGTCATATAAAACGAAGTTATTTTTGGCATAATATGGAGCAAACTATAGCCAGTACGATAAACACTTGTGAAATATGTAAAAAAATGAAATATGATAGAAACCCCCTCAAACCAAAATTACAATTAACCCCTACTCAAAATAAGCCCTTGGAGGAAATTTTCATCGACATATTTTCTATCGAAGGAAATCATTATTTAACCATAATCGATGCATTCAGTAAGTTAGGACAAGCATTCGAAATTCCGAATAGAACCACACCGGAAGTAGTTAGAGCATTGATTAAATATTTTTCATTTTATGGTGTACCTCTTAAAATTAATTCCGACCCAGGTACCGAGTTTAATAACACCTTATTAAAAGAGTTTTTATCTATGTATAAAATTGAGATACATATAAGCACCGCTAATAATCCAAATTCTATGGGATTCATAGAGAGATTCCATTCAACAATCTTAGAAATCTATAGAATAGCCAAGTACGAACAAAAATACACTGATGCCGCCTCCATAATGACTTATGCGGTAATGGCATACAACCATTCGATTCACTCAACCACTGGATTTACCCCATTTGAAGTTTTATTCGGACATACCGAAGCGAGAAACACTTTTGACGTAAATTTCGAAAAAGAATACATGCAGCAAATAATAAAAGAGCATTTAAAGAGAACTAAATTTTTATATAAGCACATAACCAATAAAGCCATTAAAATAAAAAACAATATATAGAAAAGAAAGGTGGTGAGACAGAATTTAAAATTAAACCAGGCGATAAAATCTTTGCTAAAAATACCAATAAAAGACAAAGCAAAGATAAGCCGCGTTACGTAAAAGCACAAGTAATTAAAGAAATATCCAAAAATACCGTCCCTGTTATAATGCCTAATAATCGTAATACGAAAATTCCAATAAGAAATATTAAACGACCTCCACAGGTATCACCTGCAGATTTTGACCCTGGCCCTGACGATGCGGTCCCAGGCCCTTCAACTTCAGGAGTTAAATGACAACCCTGGAATATTACCATATAGAGTTGGCCAAGCCATCGTGAGTAGTGATAATTGGATAATCGCGAAAACATTAGATTTAAGACCTATATTAGAAGATTTAAAAGATAATTATTACAAATGTACTCAGTTAGATAAGTTAGTTGATAATTTTGATGATGATTTTATAGAATATTTTATAGATGTTAGGATTCAAGCAAATTATTTAAGGAATATAACTTTAATTAAATTAGAACAGATTTCTCCAAGCACTAGAATTAAGCGAGGCTTAATTAACCCCTTAGGTTCAATGATTAAAATAATTACTGGAAATCTAGATAATGATGATGCTATTAGATATGAACATTAATAAGTAATATTAAAACGGAACAAAATAAACAGAAAAATAAAATGACTCTTATCACTGAAATGATGTTCTCCATATCGAACTCTACATTTCAATTAAATGACAATATAAATGAAATTAATTTAGGAATACAGGAATTAAGGCATAATTTATCAGAAATTATTAGAAAAGATGCCCTTAATCATATTGAAACACAAATCATTAATACTTACAATTTATTAATTCATAATTACCAGACCATATATGTAAAATTAAATGAAATAGAAACTAGCCTTGCATTAAGTAGATTAGGAATATTACATCAATCAATTATAAATTCTAACATTCTTTTAAACACATTGTTAAATATAAGTAAAGTAGAGAAATTAGCGTATAAGCCTACATTAGATAATCTAGTAAAGTTAGAACAGACAATTGCTATAAAAGCATATATTAAAGGAAATTACATAACTTACCTTTTGGAAATACCTATAATTAAAGATGACACATATATCTATTATAAATTGATTCCTTTACCTGTTCTATCCCATGGTTCCACCGTCATCATTGTTCCTAAATATCCTTACCTTATAGCTAAAGGGTTGAAAACTAGGTTATTGGATCATCCCTGCAAAGAAATAGATAAGGCGAGTTTCCTGTGCTACGAGAGAAAAGTTCTTCAATTCATTAACGACCCTTGTGTAACAGAACTTATGACGTATAATGAAAACGCTACGTCGTGTGTTCCTGTTCCTGTAATTACGGAAGACATCCTGCTACAACCTCTGCAAACTAACATCTGGACCTTGTTTATCAGAAAAGAGGAATTGCTCACAAAAACATGTTTCAATGAAGTAAACCGACAAAAGATTAAAGGAACCTATTTACTTACCTTAGACGAACCTTGCGAAGTGAAAATTAAGAATATAATTCTGAAAAAACATGAAACATTCTTAGAAAATGATACACACTCAATGTTACCTGTCATTAATTTACCTTCAATAGATGTTCCTGAAAAACCTATTTTGAAACCAATAAATATAAAAGGCATAGATCTTACAGATTTGAAATTTTTAACGTACAGTTTAAGGAAAAGTGAAATAAGTGAAAATAGTGAAAATCAGAAAATAGTGAAAAATATTAGTGTCTGGACAATTGGACTATATACTATAGTTATAATAATTATATGTATTTTAATTTTCAAAAATCATAAATTCATATTAAAATTATGTATCCGAAGTTCTCCTAATTTGCCGGAAAACTTCGATCTTAAGGAGGGAGGAGTTACGTCATCCCAAAGTGCTGAGCAAGTACATTCCGTTGGCCGCTCTGGTATATTCGCAGAACCCTTAACATAAGCTCTTTGTTATCAAGTATAAACATGTATCGTTTAACATAAGCTTTTTGTTATCAAGTATAAAATATGTATCATTTAACATAAGCAACTATATCAATTACCATAAACAATTGCATCATCTAGCGGATGTCGAAATGTAATATAATAAGTAAGTTAGTATTAAGAAACAGAGTCTGTAACATGTAGTCTTAGCGACAAGTTGTCTTTAAATATATTATAATTAAATAAAATTGTATCTTTTTAAAAAGCCTACCACGGCGGTTCGAACTTGACTACATATATTTATCATTAGGTAGTTTACAAACAAATTTAATCATATTATGTTCTCCATAGTACTACTATTTTTTATTACCGTCAATTTTAATGTAACATGTAGTGGAAAGGTACCCAAAACTAAAAGTTTTATCGCAAATAAAAAATATATATCCACATACACATAATATACTGAGTGTAATGCGACGGATCAACGGTAGTCTATGGGTAGAGGACCCCAGTACCTATCCATTTCACCCCCATGTATGTTGACCGACCTTCAATAGTTCGGCACATATTTGAAAATTTGTATTTTTTTTTTGGAAAATATCGGATTCTTGAAGAAAATTGGCAAATGCAGTCCGTTGCGTCTGCGTTCGTAATTTTTTTTCTAAATATAGCTCCATAGTAGGCTTTTTGTATAATGTATAACCAAAACTGTCGACTTATAAATGTTGGAAATAACATGTAAAAAAAATATCAATTTTTGAATAACAATAATTTATTACCGGTGAATTTTTTCCAGAAGTATTTTAAAAAATAACTAGTGACAGTATAGAACAATCTCTAAAAGTTTCATAGGCGGAGCTCAATTACAACATGTTAAAAAATGTACTGAAATCATGAAACAATAAAAAAATTTTATACTTATGACGAGAATTGACAAAATTTATATTTTTTTTACATATTTACATTTTTCTAATCCATTTATTTTAGTTTATATCCCAATGAAACTTTTAGTGTTTATTCTTTATCAATGATCAATTTTTTTCAAGAATCCGATTTAAAAAAAAAAAATAACAAATTCTTAAATATCTGCCGAACCACTGAAAATCGGGTAACATACATGGTGTTGAAATGAATAGATAGTACGGTCCAACGGTTGTCTGTGGGTACAGACAACCGTTGATCCGTCGATCGCGTTGCACCTGTATAGTATAATATGCCATGGCTCGCTCGAATCAGCAGCACATCTATAGACTGTATACGACGCAACGACTGTGTGTTGAATTTCCACTACACAGTCTGGAAGTGGAATATTTTGTTTTTAGACAATTGTCCTGGTAAAAAGACAAACGAAAGATGTTTTCTTCGTTTGTCTTGCGTGCGTTGCGTATCGTTGCCGCGATGAGGTCTATCACTATGTCTTGAAAATTAGGTGGAAAAGGGGGCAATGAACTGTCTTAACACTCTGTTCCCTCTGCTTACCTAGCTTATTTATTATTATCCGGCGTTGAGCCTCGAAAAATAAAACATATATTTTTGTAATATTAATCACAAAAAGTGTTACTATAGCTATAACGCGGTTCAATAAAAATAAATGTGATAAATAAAAATATAGTAATAAAAAACATGGTAAGAAGAATAAACATACAATCATGGCATTGATAGCATCAGCGTGTAGAATCTACTAGTAGGACGATAAGGACTGCACTTGCGGGTGTTTGTCTGCACTTTAGTCGCATGTAGAATGTTCTAGAAGGACGATAAGAACTTCACTTGTGGGTGTTCCTCTGTACTTTCGTGACGTATAGAATGTTCCAGAAAGGCGGCGAGAACTGAACTCGCGGGTGTCCCTTTGCACTTTAGTTGCATGTAGAATGTTCTAGAAGGATGGCGAGAACTGAACTCGCGGACGTTTCTCCGCGCTTTCGCCTCGGGGTTCCCTCGGCCGCACGAGCTCGGGCTTCTCGTCCTCGTCCGACACGTACATGCGCGTGAGGTCCGACGCCACGGAAGCCGTCTCGCACACGCTGGGTAACACAATTTCATTATTTAATATAAAATGAACTTTCTTGAATAAAATATATTGTGGAAAGTAAGTATAAGAAATTTTAAAGAAAAATTTATGTCTGCCTCGGGACGCAGTGCGCAAGCGTCTGATTACTAACGCGATGGTTGCAGATTCCATTTGTGAAATTTAAATTATTTTCATGTTAACGCTCTGGAAAGATATGCCATTCGATTCGCAATACACTAAATTCGGACAGAAAGTACAAAACGTAGTCAACTGACAGTTAAAAGTATTTTTTAAAAATGTTACTACTTTTTATTACATATAAACTTATAACTTTTTATCAATAGTAGTATAAATGAGCACATCAAGATGCATCACTGTATAAATATGTTAAATAATATTAAATGACATTGATAGTATTCCCAATACAAAAAAAATAAACTACTAAAACATTTTTTTCCTCGCAACCTAATAAAAACAACAGGAAACGCCAGAAAGGAATGAATACAATGTATTAAAATAAGAAACAAGATAAACAAAATTAGCGCAAATAGAGAAGGAGCGCTACTAGTTCCGTGTCCGGTCGTAGACATGCACCTGTTGTATAAACATCCTACTACAATATCAATGGTTTCCAATCAGTGGTCCCCAGAAACCGAAGTATTCGGTCCGCGAATGATTTTTAATTTGGTTTTCCCGTCTTACGTGTACTAATAAAAAAAAATCAAAATTTTTGGCCATCTGCAATAGGATTGTTTCTTAAATTGTAATTGTATTGAAATTGTTAAAAGTTTTTAAAAATCTATGTTAGTTGCCATATTTTTATTATTAAAGTTTAGTTCACATTAATTAATTTTAATTTTTTAATAGATTAAATCCTGGTCAATATTAAAAACAATGATATAAAAAGTGGTCCCCGACTAAGATTATTTAAAAGTTGGAAACCCCTGTCTTACATAAAGCGATTAATCGCGATCTCGATGTTCAACTTACTTAGCTAAGTGAATGTGTGATGCATTTGACACTACTACGTGTCGACACTTTCATTTTATTTATACCTTAAACTATTAAAAGAAATGTCAATTTAATTTATAAAATGTTTGGCTTGTTCACTGCATAATATTATCAGATTCCTCCGGCAGTGGCGACATATTTTATTGAGATTTTAATTTAATTTATAGGCAGGGGATAAGTGTGTGACTGTAAATACGACTGGTTGAGACTTCGATCCCCACTCAAAAAAAAAAAATATTAATTATTTTCATTTCTTCCCTTTGGTGTCGAGGCAAAGTGCGGTGTTGAGAACCGCCACTCACGCAATACCTCCAGAATTGGCCGGAAATTGGCGAACAACCTCTATAAAATAAGTGATTCCTGAGGAAAATCCATAAAAAAAGAACTGCTGTCCTTGAAAATATAAAACAAACGGTTCAGCATTCAAAACGAATCGGGACGAACGAAACAAAACGATTTCTTTTTATTTTTTTCAATATTTTTTTAAATGTTTATTTTCTATGTCTATACTGTAATAATATGCACTAATAAGTGCGTTAAACACTTATACGAGGATCTAAAACTATTTTTCTTATACTTATTTTCCCATTTATCTCCGCTTCCAGATTGAGTCAATTGAGCTGATTTTTGGTACACTAAAATTAAAAAAAGAAATCAATATTTTAGACCATATATCCAGTCCTTACATTTTGGGCCCAAGATTTACCGTCGCCTTTACAAATTATAATATCTATGCGAGTTAATAGGCGGCTAAAACATAGTACTAGAAGCAAAAAAAGAATTAAAACGAAGACAAACCTGTTATTATAGTATTCCGATTCAGCCTGGTTTATAGTGAAGGCCGTAGGTTCCTGTTTCACGCTCATAATCGTTGGCAGCAGGAGCGAGGGGGCAGAGGGGATCGACACTTGCGGCAAAATTGGCAGTATCGGCTTCTCATTACTTAACACCGAAGAATTTTCGTCTTCAGCAATTATGGATCTGTATTATTTATTGGAAATAATAGAAATAACGTTTTAAAATTAAATAAGCAAAATAAATTTCACGTTTATTTAAGTTATTATACGATGTTCTGTATACTAATTAAATTAAAATGAATATAAATTCAATAAGATTTTTTGAAAATTTCAATTTTATACTTTACATTATGTTAGCTATATGAAACAGGCCCAAACCTTGCAGTGGTTTAGACCTGTTTCCCTTATTATTTTCTATATATGGAAATTAAATACGTACTTTCCTAGATCCAGCGTGATTTTGTATTCTTGTGATTTTTGAACTACTTCTAACCAGCTAGGCTTGTTGACGTCGTCGTCGATTGTCGAAAATGACGAACCAGGCCTAACAATTATTATTCTTTATTAAAACAATTCACAGATATATTTTTTATAAATTAATAAGTAACATATGTTGACAAGACAAATATGACACAAAAGTATCTAAAAAGTAACAAGCATCTACAAATTAGCTGATATAATCTTCAAACGGATGAACATATTTTCTAGAAACACATCTAATAACACTCTCGATGAAATCACCACTCGAAGAAAAAAGTTAATGCAAATCGATTCATCCGTTTGGGAGCTACAATGCCATAGACAGACATACATATACGCACATAAACAATTGATAATTAATTGTAATTTCCGCATAGACAATTGATAATATTCAATTGCCAATTGCAATTAAAAAAATTGCTCAACTCTATTTGTAACTTACATAGGCGTAAAGTTAACGATGGTGGCGAGGTGATTTTGTTTCTTATTATGTATTTGATAGAAATTGTCAGATGTAGGCGTCAGTGTGGCGTCCTTGGACAGTTCTGGTAGCAGGAGTGTGTTCTGAGCCGAAATATCTACACTTGACTGAGATATGTCGCTTAGGGAGAATTTAAGCTTAGCTGAAATTAATTGTATTATATTAATGTACACAATACTTAAACATTTGTTTACTATATGTATACTTGTTTTTAGTTTCACGCTGTATCCCGCTTATTGCATGGTATGAAAAGGGTATGGAATGATTTGTCTTAATCCCCATCTTCCTACAAGCTAGAGTAAAGGCATTACGTTTCGGACTTGCCGTCCAATTTTCAAGACATCGCGTGCTAAATGGCGAAACTGAACGCAGCGGGATATTACATTAAGTTTAAAAATGTCGTATTATGGTATGATGGGTTACATTATCGTCTATCTCTAGCCTATCAACACGCAAAAATTAAGTTAAAGTTAAATAACAGGCAATAAACGCTAAGAATAGATCGGTATTTTTTTTATGGAATATACAAAAAAAAACAAATATAATTGCTAAAATAAAATTTGTAATGTAATGTATTTTTTATAAATTATTATATAGTAATTAGTTACTTGATAACTAATATATTTATATATGAAACATTTTCAAATTAATTTCTTTATAATATTCCTAATATTTATAAAGATAAAGAGTAATTATTGTAACATATTAACATATAGTACTTACAAACATCAATTGGAGATATTTTTCCAGCCACTTCGTACAAAAAGTCTGGCGTCCAAAAGTGTGGTATCCTTATAAACACTTTGCCCGTATCCACTGGCATATGAAATCCGAGTTTGTGTAAAAGTTGTAAGAATTTCAAATCCTTACAAATAGATGCTTGTTGACAATTCCACGGCACCAATGGCACCGACTGGTTTAAAACTAAAAAATCATATATATTTTCAGTTTTCTAAATTAATGCAATAAATAAAAATTGTGTAAGTAATATAAGTATATTTCTTTTGCATTATAATTTTGCTTCAATTCTTGACAATTAAAATGAACTTACGCAATGAATGATACGACACCGGCGACATAACCGGCATATCGGTGGGTTTCTTCAAGAATGTCTCGAACATCTTTTTATGTTTATCGAACAATGTCATTGTCGTGTGTCTGAATGTGTTGGTCGCGGTTTTTTGCAAATATATTTTAGCAAAACAAGTCTCTAACAGAACCGTTTGGACCCAGTCTAGGAACTTAACTTTTCCATCTTGCCCGAGCTGTTCGCACAGCTTCCCGATTTCATCCTCTCTGGCCTCTTTACTCTCTTGTACGGCTTCAGAGGTCTTTTCGTTTTCCAGTTTCGATAGACGATCATATTCCTCTTTGTTTATGATGAATTGATTGTAAAGCTCCTTTAGGACGGACGTGCGACTCTTGATTATGTCATCTTCTTTGAATAGCTTCACTATATCTCCAATGATGTCTGCTGAACTATTGCATTGCATGTAGTTCCAACTTAACAGCGATAGTTCATCTTCGGTCCACCTTTAAAAAAAAACATTATGAAGGAACTGATTCATTTGAAGCAATAATGTAGTTGCACTTTTGAAATATTGACAGAGACACAATCAATGTTTGTAATTTTACTTGACGACGCATTTTGTTGTATGTCGCTTCTCGTTTCACAAAAGTGCAATTACGTTATAGTTGTACGAAATTAACAAAATTATTTTAAGTACAGGTTGATAAGTTAACACAACATATTTAAATAAGTATTGTTCTAATCGTTCAAAGACCCTTAATAATATCGGAAGTTTCAAAATTAGGAATTATATAGGTGCCGTGGTGCAATAGGAAGGAAAGTTTGACTATAAAGGCGTCGATTTTGCGTTCGATTCCCGCTCGGAGAATTGAATTTTGTTAATTTCCCCGATACAGTAAAGAGTGTCACGTTGAGTTCAATGTCTCGAAAAAAAACAGGTTCCCTCTGCCTATCCTGCTATAAAAGACATACAGAGTGAAGCAAATATGTTTTAATAAAAATTAAAACATCCATATTGTGTAAATATGAGCTACATACCTATGAACACTTTTTCCACTGACAGAATTTGACTTCTTTTTCTCGACGATGGACTGTTCCGTTCCATCGGCAGTATCGAGTATCTCTTTGAGCATTTTATCGTCTTCGAACATTTCCACGTCTAAGGGCAGTTGCGCTGAACTTTGTAACTTATATGGCTTCTTTATGAACGTGTTTATTACATATTCTATCAAGTCAGACCAGTCCTGTAAATTATTTATTATTATAACCAAAAAGAGCACAGAAATTAGAACACATTATACGTTATTCTTAGACAGTGGCGGTTTGGTTGTAGGCTGTAAATTATCCAAAAATATTGTTGCAACCCGTAAAATTAAACGTAATGTCAAATCTTTTTTTATACATGTCTGAGCTACTCGAAACTTGATTAAGTTTCAATTAACACGGCAACATAATGTAGGTGTGCTATTTACATACATGTGCTACTTTTTGTAAAACGTCAGAACACCGTCATGTGCAAAAAAAAAATAATTTCTATCAATTTAGTAGCAAAAAATATGGCCCGCAAATTGGCCGTCCCGGGCTCCAGCCATCAATCCGCCACTAGCTAATATAACAAACGAGCGTTATAATAATAAAAAATATACCTACATCACATATTTCAAACTCTGATTTCCATATAGAAGTGAATATTTTTAATATCTTTGGTTGAAAGAGGGATATAAGGGAGCCGAGCTCGCCGCCTACGTGATGCATTAAAGTGAAGATGCAGTCGTTGACGAATTCCCCGTTTCCTTCATAGTCTTCTAATAGAAGCCCATACTGGTACATTATTTCGGGTGACGCGAATCTAACGAAAAAAATTGTCTTAAATATAGAAATCATAACTTTTTTAGCTTTACGCTATACCCCGCACGTAACATATTAGTCAGTGGAAACTTAGTGTTGAGAAACTCAATTTCCCTCTTTCCGCTCAATTTTCGAAACTTTACGTGTTAATTTGCAAAACTCAATACTACGCTTTTTCTACGACAACAGAAAGATGGAAATAATTCCCCCCTGAGTAGGAATGGAGCCCCACAATTATCTTGCTTACAATCAGAAACTATGCCGCCCTGCCATGACGGCCGCAGTCATTAATACTGAAATATCATATTTTTAATAAATTATCAAAGTAAACAAACGTTGTAACAAAAAAATATTGACCTATAATGTTGTGTATTTGTATAGTGTACGATTTAAAAAATATATACATATATGCAAATGTAAACACTTAAATTTTTTTATTTTATTTTAAATTCTAATAAATATAATAAAATTGAAAATTGAAAAAAAAATTAAACAACATACATATAACACGCATGCAAATATAAATATAACTCACTGTCGGATGTGTTCCACCATGGTGCCGTTGCCTTTGTAGTCTGGTAACTGCATGACGTTATCCAAAAACATCAAAAGAATGTGATTCGTCACAATAAGATCCTAAAATTGTAACACAATAAGAAAAATGAAATAAAATAAATACGACATATAGAGCTGAAAATTACGTTATTGTTATCAAAATTAAAGGGCAAATCGGCGAAGTTAATTTACGCTCCTTACTGCACGTGATGAAACCAAAACGGGCGGAACTTTACACGTGATCGTAATTGCGAGCGCTGTTTACGATCCCTTCTCTGTGTATTTTATATGTATATAAATTATTTAGTCTCACGCTGTATAAACAAACAAAACACTCTATTTTATCTAAAGTGCCATTTAATTTTTACTTCGTATAGGGATCGAAGTCACAACCATTGCGTTTTCAGTGTTTCGAAAATATAGTTTGTCCTTTTATAAATAAAAGAGAATCAAGTCAAAAACTGGGGGTCCAGGGGCGCAAGGGCTGAAATACTCGCTCTTCGCTCTGGTGTCGTAACCTAGGTAGCGTGTGGGATATAAGGTGAAGTTGATAAAAAAATTAAAAACGGAACTCGTAAAATATTATTTAGTGTGAATATATTTAGGTACACAATAACCAAAAAACCAAAATGTATCCTCTTTTTTCCTGTTTAGAGTGTAACCTTAAACGAAACAGAATATCACAGTATTTTTTAAGCTATGTTGAGAAAACTACAGGAAGGCATTATTTTTTTTATTTATATTTATTCAATTTTAAATACATAACATATTAAATAGTACAAAGAAACATCCATACACGTTTACCATAATTTAAATAATCTTACCATCCTTTTGAGATCGATATGCACAGAGGTGCAAGTGTGCGACTGTAAATACGTGGGGCAGATTTCCGCTCGGTTTAGTTCCAACACGCACTCTTGCACTCTCATACAAGAATAAAAAAAATCTTACCTGTAAATATTGCTTAGTGTGATATTTAGGGTTATAGTGTCTCAGGAGTAGAATTAAAAGTGACCGCAACTCCTCAGCTTCACACATCTTTGTTTGTAATTTGAGGAGCACCTCCTTATCGTTGTTACAAATGTGGGCGGACTTTTTATACACTTCGATGGCCTGAACGAACTCTCGAATGGCTGTTACGACCTAAAAATAATCATAAATATTATTAAATTAAAAACATTATTTTTTATTGCATTCTTAATACGCTATTATTTAGATATTTTACATCACTTAATTTTATAAGTTTTACGCGAGTTTCAAGGCATCATTTTATTTAAAAGGCCGGATATCCAAATCTGCAAATTTGCATACGCAGTCAAAATTTTGTTACTATAACTTATTAAGATTTATTGTAAACCGGTTTCCTGGTAATTTAGTTTTTAGTAAAAAAACTATTTAAATATTTTATTGTAAAAGTAGTATATTATACTCACCAAGTGCAATCTCCTTATTGCAGGTTTCAAATCGTTCCCATCTAATTTGATAGCAAGTTCAAACTGTTCACATAAATTGACTCCTTCAGCCGTTAGATATGAAACTATATCAAACGATAAGACAGAACAAACGTGTTCCAGATCCAATTCAATCTGAGTGGCGAACTTTAAAAAGTATGTTACGAGCCAAAAAAAATGCGATGTGTCGATTTCTAATTGAATATTGGTAAGAATTTGCGTATGTAGAGTTCGGACCAAAGAATTATATCCTTTGAGTAGAAAATCAACTGTAAATTCCTTTAAAACATTGGATATATCGTCGTCTGTGGGGGTGTTGTGTGAGAGTCCTTGAACGTTGATTCTGAAAAAATTAAACCTACTTCTAAGGAACTGATAAGACAGACACAAAATGTAATTCACTAAACTATCCAATATACCAATAGGTATATTTAGATAATATACACATACTCACATGTTTGCTTTGCCTCTTTTGACAATTTTTTTTCGTTTTCTTTCTTGTAGATTTGTGCAAGAACGCACTTTAGTGTTTATTCTTTGTTTAGGGTTATGTGGTTTCTGATGTACGGGTTTTTTAGCCGGCAGTTCGTCTTCGTTGCTAGACGTCGATATTGCTTCTTGATTTTCTATTTGCGTCCCATAGCCACAGTCCGAGTTTTCAGAAACTGTTTTTTTGACATTTTTAGGGTCTGAACTAACCTGTGTAAATATATTATGAATAGAATATTTTTTTATTATATTATTATTTTTTCTATATTTGTAGTGTGTATAAGTAATTAAAATACAAACAATTTATCTATGTGTGATTATATTTATCACATAAATTTATTGATTGAGATTTAAATTTCACCTTTCTCTAAGAAAAAATCTTTTATCAACCAAAAAAAGTATAACAATTCCTTTTGCCTACAACTTACTTTTTTGTCATTTTTTTCTTTGGTACCGTCAACAAATGCATTATTCTCTGTAGCTTCACAGGAGTCATCTGAGGTCTTGTCCGTTTTACTCTGCGATTGGAAGGTCTGGTTGCACTTTCACTGTTATTCCTGGATGAACTGTCCCAACCATTATTAACAGAGTTGGGCTCCTCGTTACTCTTCCCGCTGCCCCCTGTGTCCGATGAGTCGGATGTCGGATCTGACGTCAGCATGGGGGAAGAATCGTCGCTACCTGTTTTAATAAATGTCAGAGTGTTTTATATATAAGGCCTAGGAAAAAAATAACACAAATCTACCTGG
This sequence comes from Heliconius charithonia, assembly GCA_030704555.1. Classification (NCBI taxonomy): domain Eukaryota; kingdom Metazoa; phylum Arthropoda; class Insecta; order Lepidoptera; family Nymphalidae; genus Heliconius; species Heliconius charithonia. The sequence goes on along the minus strand of CM060809.1, from coordinate 6,079,874 downwards.
AAATGAACATAAGGACTCTTTTATAATGTAACTAAAAAAGCAGCTTCACGTTTTTTCCCACAGGGATGGGTGTGCACTCCATTCCGCACACACTGCGTGATTTTTTCAGATATTGCATGTTGAATGGTGGAACTCAACACCGAATTTGTTTGTCTACCAAAGCACGGAATTAGAAATAAAAATGATATCATCAGTGGGGATCCAACCCACAGCCGTTGCGTTATCAGCTACAACGACGATATAGTGTAAGCCACTTTTTTAAGGCATAGGTTAAGGACTTATGCCTAATGTTAGTAGAATAATATATAAGTATCGTTGTAACTGATAATAATATACATTTAGGTTTAAATAATATACATTTTATAAAATTGTCTTTAAAAAAATTACGGAACTTATACAATATCTATAAAATTATATATCTGTTTTAATTAGATACCTCTATTCGGAGGAGAAGTGTTGCTCTCGTTATCTTCAGAACTTTCAGAAAGAGATGCTTCCAGCCATAAATTGAGGAGTTTATGTAACGTGGTCACATGTTGATCTTTGTAAATAAGAGCAATCAATTGGACCATCGTAACTCCCCAATTTATCTGTAAATTAAAATTAATACAAAACACACATCTTGACCCTTACCTAAAGTGAATACTCGTACATAAGACATTTTTTACATAAGTGATAAATATTTTATTTATGAAACTTTTGGTAATTGTTATTAAATTCTAGACAGGTTTTGTCATTGAAATAAAAAATTAAAAGAAAAAATAAAAATTACCCCAAAATCATAACCGCTCATGTCTGCATGCTTGCCTATGTTTACTTACTTACAGTCACTTACCGCATCGGGGATAGTCATCAATTTTATTAGAACTTTGTCGATACTCTGACTGAACAGATTCCATAACAGCTGATTTTGTATGGTGTGCGGCGGAGCACCGTACGTCGCGTTCAGACAATTAATGTCTTCAGGGATGTGTAATATATTACGCAAAAACAAAAGGGTGTTGCTAATATTCGTGCATTGTTCGGTAGACAACTTGGCCTTTTGATCTGTTTCCGCATTCTTTTTTAAAAAGTCAATTATGACCTTTGTTGCGCGATGATCGGTAATGGCAATCTTTGTCGATGATAGCAAATTGTTAATCTCGAATATGGTGTGTCTACCTATGTCGGTTTTTCCTATCGTTTCTACGGATAGCAAGCACTCAACTGGTATAGTCAAATTGACTAGTATTTTTATCAATAATTCTACCGTCTTATCATCTTTAGTATGAATCAAAAGTGGTATAAGATCCTTCTGAATATTTTGGCCAAAACTTATGCTCCTTCTATAGGTTCGTAAATATTTATCTTCTATTAATAAGCTCTGAAGTATTGATTCTAAGGCAGCTGTTAATAACAGAAGACATATATTATAAAAAAGTTAATTAAAAATTAAATTTAAAACAGAGGCTTATTTTTTTATAAGTACATACCATTACAATTCTCATTTATGTGATATCCATCTGCATGTGCAAATCCGAGATTGCTGAAGGTGTTATGAATTTGAGGACTTTTAAGAACCCACTCCATTTTTTATCTGTAACAACAAATTACAAAACATAAATGTACTAAAATTAATAGTACGTTACATTAAAATTTAATTAAAAGTAACAAAAGCTAGATAGGTATATAATATTTTTCAATATATAGGCAATCAATTTTTGCTAACATATAGTACAAAACAATATATTTTATGTAATTTGTAGTTGCTCCAGCATTAGCGGTTTATTTGCATTGTTCGAATACAGTGTAAGTCTGATTATTTGTTGTTGTTGTTCTTTATCTATAGCGTTTCGAGCGTCCCAGTTCAGCACTAATCACTTGGCCAATGTCACGTTTAATGGAGAACACACAAACAGATATTATAATTGCACCGACATCATTCAATGCAAAAAATCATCATGGAATTCTAAAATTACTACAGTAGGGTCAATATAAATAGTAGAACATATAATTGTACTAACGCCACCGCAGCTACAACTTAGGCGATTTGTAAGTGCAGGTTAGGTTAGATATTTTTAAATTTAAAAATAACTAACCTAACCGAACCGAACCTGTACTCAAATATCCGTGTACCTGCGGCAATACCAAAGTCTCAGTGTCTATACCTTGATTTTAAATTGTTTATATTTTAATTTTCGAATACCTAAAAAGAATTATATCACATAATAAATAAAGTTTTATTTTTAAAATTACAGTGTCAATTAAAAAAATTACAGTGTATCGATAGATTACAATATCGCGAAAAAATATGAACTAGGTGTTTATAACCTTATCGTAATTTACATTTACAAAAAAATTACAAAAATTAAGTCTTTCTCATACTTTTAGCGGCATACTTAAGGTGATCATTCTTTGTTCGGCTCAAAACAGGACATCCGTTTTATAGTTTTCAATTTGAATTTTTTTTAACTATTGTTGTGTTGGAGGACGGTCGTGGTGCAGAGGCACAAGTGTGTTACCGTAAACTAGACTAGTTGTGGGTTCGTTACCCACTCGAGTAAATTATATATTTACTTAAATTTATATTTTTATTTCTTCGCTCTGATGTCGAGGCAAAGAACGGCGTTGAGTTCCGCCACACAACATGCAATGACTCCAGGACTCACCGGAAAGTGAGAACGGAGTGTTTTAACACTAGGTTCCCTCTGTCTACACTGCAGTGTGCGGAATAAAGCGTGAAGCTGATTTTCGATTTAATTTAACTATTGTATTAAAAAGATTACATTTAACTTTTTCATGTTTTGTCATTAGAGGAATGCTTTCGTTATTTTAGAGGTGTATTTTTGATTTTTTTGAGGGTGGCTCTTGTTTTTTTTAAAGGTGTGTTTCGTTTTTTTACTGTATGCTTACGGTATAGTGATTTCATATTTTTTTAGGACTTTAATTAAGAGTGCTTCAGTTTTTTGTGCACTATTCCATTCAGTTATCTTTTGACAATGGCGTACCGCGATAATCGCGGCGAAACGTAATTCGACCGACAAAATAAAATTTACATGCCATTTCCAAAAAGCGGGACATTTTAAGTATCTCTTGGTGCCATCCGTCAGGGCACCGGGACACAACCGAAAAACGCTTAGGCTTACTATGTATTTCTCTAAATTTTATTTCCTCATCCGTAAATAGAAATAAACCTTTTTATGTTATTTCTTTGCTAATATTATAATAATATTATGTATATTATTATTGATATTATATAACTATTATATACAATAATAAACTAGACGACATTGTACGTGGGATAAGTAAATTGAATAAAATTGGCCAGAGCATACCACGTGACCAGCTTACGAACCAATAGTAGGTCACGCGAGTCGCGTGTACAGTGCACGTGCCCGGACTGCCGGTGGACTGTAAGGTAGGCACAAGGTATGATCGACGGAGTAGTGACGTTAGAAAGTTTATCAACATTAACGATTCTTGTATTGGATTCTTTCGTTTTTGTTATTTTTTTATGAAAACCGTAAAGTTAAATAATTAATAAAGAAATAATAAATACCTAAATTAATTTTAGACTCATAATTAAGTACTTTGATGAACAATAAAATATAATTATGAAAGTACATGAGGCACTAAAACTGTACTTAAATAACACTTTTATTACAATGTAATCTCTTTTTAAGTGCAAATTACCAATCTATTTTTAAAGTTGTTTTTTTTTATTTATGTTGTCATTTATGTTTTATAAAAATAATGTCATAATCCCACTTTTAATAGCATATTACATATTTCTCTCTTCTTTTTTACTCCTCCTATCTAAAACATGTAATAACTATGATTGTTATTAACTATGCTTAATATTATTGAATTTTATCCCCTTACTAGATATAAACTTGGGTCAAAAGTATATGGAATAAAATATATAAGAAAAAATATAGTACTTAAACCTCTTATGAAATATTTATTTACATTTCTTCATTTTGGTGTCAAGGCATTACACAGCATTGAGTACCACCACTCAACATGCAATGCCTCCAGAATTTGGCAGAATGTGGGGAATGGAGTGTCTTAACACTAGGTTCCAACTGCCTTCCCTGCTGTGTGGATTATACAGTGTGAAGCTCAATACTCTTCAAAATATAATATACTAGGAGAATTATGACACATTGATGAGATTTTTTTAGCATAAATACATATATTTTTTCCGCACTCACCACCCTATGTTGACAGACGACATTGCATGTTGAATGATGGAGCGCAAGCTTGATCATGTATGCCATACACAATGAGAAAATAAAAATAATGAAAATCCCTCAAGTGGGAAATAAACTCACAATCATCACATTTATGGTCAAATCATGTGTGCTAATAAATAAATAGCCAGACAAGTAAACAAATAAGGAAAAATTTATTATTATAATTAAAATCATATATTTTGATTTTAACCATATTGTAATACTTAACACATTTATTTAAAACTATTCATAATTTTTATATTATCTAAGCCATGTCTTCCTAGTTGTGTTCTTGTATTGTACATATAAATTTGGCATCATTGTTATAAGTACTTCAATAGAAAAACATTATATTATACTGTACATTATCAAGCATTGGCTTATTTAAATCAATAATTAATTGTAATATTATTAAAAATTTACATAATATCATTATACAAGAACAATGTGTAAAGGAAATCAGCAAGTGAGAAATGGTAATAACTATATATAGTAAACAATTTTAAAAATTTACCTTTTAGGCGTTCCGGTAAAACTATAACGATGGATATCATTAGCGTAATCTTGAACTATTAACTTATTCTAAAAGAATTTAAAATAATAAATTTAAAATTGCATAAATGAGGTAACTTTTATTTTATCAAAAAATGCATGACACAATTATAACTAATAATTTAGATGTTGTTTTCACAACAAATTATCAATTTCAAATTAAATTTGTACTATCTTGGGTGTTATATATATTGACTAACGTAATGTACACTGTACAGTGTAGGCTGTGTACGTATAACAGTTGTAACTTGTAGTAGTAGTTCTAGTTGTACTACGTGAAATTGTGAATCGAATTTGACATTTGTTATTTGTTAATTTGACAAGAAAGTAAAAATAAAGTATTGCCAAAAGAAAATTAGCAAAATCATGAATAATGTTAGGATAAGGCAATAATAGCAACAAATATATTTACTCGAATATAAAATACTTCACTAAAATATTTAAAAACCGTTCTGGCTTTACTTAAAATGCACTTAAAATACCATATAAGATTATAACTTAAGTTTGTATAGTTAATTGAAAATATTTATATTAAATCAGTACAACGTGAGTGAGTTATTTTCGCGCACCTTAGATACAAAAATGCGGTAGATAGACACATTTTTAGACTCTAACAAACATTTTAATAATGCTACAAACTTTAAATACAAAACATTTTATATTTACTTAATACTAGTTTTACATTTAAACAGTAAAAAGAGTTTTTAAACTTATTTTATTTTCAAAATAAAGGCAATTTCTATTTAAACTGGATGTGGTCATAAGCTTAATGGGGTGAATAGAAAATATGCTAAAAATAAGGATTATGTTTTATGAATACTATGGCTTGTGAAATGAAAAGTAATATCTTGAATTTAACTTATCTATTTCATTTATTGTAAATTACACTTAGACATAATTGTTGAAATCCAAGTCATTATAATTATTAGGTTTTTCAAATTACTTTATTGCTTCCGCTAGAACCATGGGCGTAGAAAGGTGTCGCTCCAGAATAATCCAGTACCCACTCCAGAAGTTTTACTTACAAAAAATTGCTCCAAAAAAACTTTATACGAACTGATCAAACTTAAATTTATCAAATTAACAGAATAGTTCTTGTGTTCTTATTCATGCTTGCAGCGCACTTATTGTAACCAATATATGTAAACATAACTGGACCAATATAAATAAAACAAAATGTCTGGACGCGATGGGTTGCAGGCGTACAAAATATTCATCTGTCATTAGCAACTGTATGGATTTAAAAAGCCTAATTTTTCTTCATTAAATTTATTTCCAATTTTTATCAATATGATATAATAATACTAAAATGAAAATACTTCAATCACTATCACTGCTTCCTGATCCGTTAACTAACTCCCTTTCTGTTTAGTGTTTACGTATATTAGAGAAGGACGAGGGCATGCGATAGCTGTCGAATAAGAAAGATAGTGACAACATAAGCCGACGTTATTCTTATCTTATATCAGATTTTTAACTGCCCTGTATCCTCTTGCACTAGTGATCCAAATTCTAAAAATATCTATCCCATTTCCTTTACTAACTATCGTCCAATTTTCATACTTTTTTTTCTTTGAAAAGTACTTGAATACAATGCATTCAAGTACTTTTTAAAGAAAAAAAAGTATACACGACGATAAGAATTATATCCTGTTCTCGTTTCAATCCGGCTTCAATCCTGGCCATAGTACAGTAACTACATTTAACAAAGTACGTGACGACATTGGATATGGCATTGGCATTGGCAACCAACAAATTGCTGTACCTGTGTCATTGGAATTTTCTATTGCGTTCAATGCAGTTCATTAAACAAAAAATATCCTTTTAACCATTCTATGGTCCATTAACATTTCTCCTAAAGGTACGGAATGGTTTTTCCCATATCTTTATGGCCGTACTTAGACAATTAAGCTTGACGGGAAGCATATTTCTTAATGTAATTTCGGCATTGGCTCCATAGAGTATATGTTCCTTGGACACTGGCGTAACGCAAGGAGCTTTAGCTTATTTATCATGATCCTAGTCCTAAAATTTTAATTTAATTTTTTTAAGTTTATAGACTGGTCAGAGTTATCTGGGAATCTTTCCAAATGGGCAAATTGTTACATATACTGTTTAATACTCGTATGAGCTCAGAATTTTGAAACATTTTACTGAATAGTGTTGTATTTTATTATTTTCAAAAAAACTGACTACTAAAACAAAGCTTAGGTATGCTTAGATGCAATTTGTTTCATACAAATTCAATATCTTTTAGAAGATTTTGGACAGACCATCGAAGGTGACTGCTTTAAATTTTCTATACTCTGGGCTAGACTCTTTTGAAATAATTGATTGAAACAGTCACCAGTCTTATCAGGTTTTCGTAGGCTCAGTCCATATCATCGATACTCCAAATTATAGCCCTTTACAGCAACTGAACTCCAATATACAATCAATTGATTATTTTTATGCAAAATTCATACCAAAGTATGTTTGATAGGTTGATATTTAGAATTGAGAGATCTATTTTCTTTGCTTTTTTGTTCTCATCAAGCTACGTCGAAATTTTTATTCGCTTGTTTTTTTTTTTTTATGGAAAAGGACAAGGCAAACGAGCGTTCGGGTCACCTGATGGTAAGTGATTGCCGCCGCCCACGGCCCCGTGCAACACCAGAGGAGCTACAGGTGCGTTGCCGGCCTTTAAGGTGGAGATAGACGCGCTTTTTGAAGGTAGACGCGCTTACAATTTATTTATGCTGTTAGCATCTCTAGAGTAAGATTTTTACAAATTATCGCTATCCAAAGATAATTACTAAGAAGTTCGTTACTCAACACGCAATGCATCGAGAATTCTGCGGAAAGTAGGGAGCGGAGTGTCTTAACACTAGGCTCCTTCCTGTCCGGTACAAACACGTTATAGCATAAAGCTGTTACAGAAATATATTTACCGATGCTCTACACTAGTTTATGACTTATTACAGTATAATAAAATCAATATTTCATCACTGAATACAACAACAACATTAATAATACTAAAAAAAAAATCTTTTCCGAAGCACATATTAACGGAGTTATTTTATTATTTTATATAGGACTACATGACTATTTGGCATTTTCAGAAAATGTGGACGTCAATGTCACCGATCACATTGTTGATATTTAAATTATAAAAATATAAGACAAAACAAACAGACAGTCCTATTTTTCTTTGCTTTAAAATCAATCTAATTATTGATTTAATATTTTATAAATACAAAACTTTATATGTTTTTATTGTAATCTAAACTGTACAATAAACTACCATAAAATGACTTTAGATTTTAAAAATTTTGATACCGATTCATCTGATGATAGTAGTCACGATTTTAATGAAGATTCTGAATTTGACCAAGATCAACTATCCTCGAGCGGTATGTAAGCGAGTGTTACCTTTTTCTTGAATGTAAATGAAACCATATATATTTACACTGTATATAAATATATTATTATTATTTTAGAGGACGGTGAAGAAGCAAGTAGTAATAATCAAGAAGAAAAAGATAAGGATGAAGATAATAATGATAATGATGATGATGAAGATGAAGTTGTCAAAGCAATTAAAGCTGAAAAAAATCGGCCACGTGATCACCCACCTTCTATAACATGTGAAGATTTCATTGTTGACATCTCATTTCATCCATCGAAAAACATTATAGCATTAGCAAATATAGTTGGAGATATTTTATTATATGAGTACAATAATGAAGAGACTAAACTTCTCAATACTTTAGAACTCCACACTAAAGCTTGCAGAGATATTGAATTTGATGATAATGGGATTGTTATGTTCTCTACAGGAAAAGTTAGTGAACAAAATAAATTTTCCTTTACTTATTAAAAACACATTATTTATTATTATATTTACTTTGTTGTAGGATAAAGCAATAATAGCAACAGATGTAGAGACAGGAAAATTAAAACAGTGTATTGAGAACGCTCATGACGAACCAATTTATAAGCTACTATCATTAGATGAACACAAAATAGTCACAGGTTGGTTGGTTCATAGTTTGTATAAAAAATAGAGTTTTATTTACAATTTTTGAGAATCTCTATGTTAAAATATCAGAATATGTATTACTTTTTTTCAATTTCTTAGTCTCATTTTTTATCAGCAGGTTATGAAAACAAAAATCATTTTTAACAAACACAATGTCATAATTCAAGTACAATGTCTAGGCTAATAGCACTGTAAATAATATTTCAAGTTCTGTAAAACTTTTATGAATGTTTAAGCCTTATTAGAAATTGAATAACATCATTTCTTGAAATAAATTGAACACATTTCAAGATTAATAAAATTAGAGTATTTTGTATTTATTAACTATATTTTAAATTTACAAATATAAATATAGATTTATACTTTGTTTACATTTTATCTTAAGCTCAAATGAATAGACTATTAATATTAATACTTTTAACATGTAGAAAGCTGCAGAGATAGCCATCTCAGCTTAGCAATTTCTTATAGACAAATTCTAGATTATAATCTTAGATTTTTAAATTTAAATTTGGTTCAGTCCTGCATATAACTAATATTTAAGTGATATGTTTCCTGCACCTGAATATACCTCATGTTGCTGTGGTTTTTTTTTTTTATTTCTTTAATTTCATGCTGGCATTTTTTTCTTTAATCAGCAATGAAGGCAATGAGAACTCAACATCACACTGTTTTGCCAGAACAACAAACTTTATCTCAAGAATGGACTCTCTGTCTTTTTATATTTATTATCATCACTTGTCTTATTTTTGTAGGTGATGACAGTGGTACTGTAAAATTATGGGACTTAAGAAGACAAGATGCTATATTTAGTATAAAAATTGGTGAAGAATATATTTCAGACATGTTACAAATGAGGCACAAAAATATCTGGTTTGTGCGGGTGGTGATGGCATGCTTACAACAATTGATTTAAAAGGAAGGTAGGACTTGGTCATAATTAAGAGCAGCATTAAAATGATTTTATAATCATTAAATAAATGCTAATTGAAGAAAATGATAACTTTAATCTTTTGATCTCATTTTATGAAAGATATCCACTATAAATGAGTATGTTTTTTTTTCTTTCAGTAAAATATATACAACATCAGAACAGTATGATTCAGAATTAGTATGTATGGGACTTTTTCGCTCTGATACTAAACTATTAGTTGGATCATCAGTAGGAAAGTTTTATTTATTTAATTGGAAAGAATTTGGGCTTCATAGTGATGAATATGTAGGACAAAAACATTCTATACAGTGTATGGTACCTATTACACAAAATATAGTTGTATCATCTGGAGAAGATGGTATACTTAGAGCAGCTCATATGTTCCCACAAAGACAATTAGGTGTAGTGGGCCAACACACTCTGCCAGTAGAAGCACTAGATATAAGTCATGATGGCCAGTACATAGCATCCTGTTCACATGCTAATGATGTTAAATTTTGGAATATATCATATTTTGAATCTATTGACACTCTTATAGATGTCAACCATAAACAGAATAAAAGGAAAGACATGGTGAACAATTTACCCTCAAGTAGTTTTAAGAATGCTTCAGATTTCTTTTCTGGTTTAGCATAGTATATTCATCATTATAATTATTACTGAGATTTGTTTTATTTAAATAAAGTGTTACAGAAATACCTATTTATTGTATAATTTTTTGCAATAACATATTTTTCAATGTGTAAATATGTTGTTGCTTGTTAATCAATATACGTAATCTGGAGGCTTTGCTTTTTCTAGTGCACTTTTAAACACATGATAAAACAGAACAGATGAAACATTTGTGCAATTTTTTTTAGCTTCACACTATATTCTGCATATGAGGGTACAGCATTTCGGAAACACTCCATTTTCCACTTTCGTGATGAATAGCAGAACTAACTAACCCAAAATATTAATTCATAAAATTCATTTGTAGGCGTAGGAATTAAACCCACAACCCTTGCATTACAGTTACATACCTGTGCCCCTACGTCTTGACGACATTGAATAATGCTTGTAAATAGTAGTTTAAGAATTATGCCAACATTCAGTATATTTTTTCAGATAAAATTAAAATTAACAGTAATAAGTACTAATACTAAACTTAATTAAAGAAATAATTCTTCAGAAACATTTTATTATAAAAATTACAGTAATTTAAAAAACTACATATCCTTATATTTTAATATCACAATAAGTTTAGAGTTCTTCATGTTTCATTTTTTTCCTATCTGGAAATGACCAAAATTCCGATGGAAGACCTTTTACATCTCTTTCTCGCTTTACAAAGGCTGTGAAAGATGACACACAATTGCCAATAAAATAATTGGCCTGTCCCAAAATAGCCAGATCCAGATGAGGATTAGATGGTCTTAATATTACTATTGTGACATCTAAGTATTCTAGAGCATTTTCCAAATATTCCTTCATGTGATTTGAGTCTGATGCAACAAAAATATATTTTATATCTTTATTCTTTTTAAGTGCTCTCTTGATTTGCCTAAAATATAAAAATGCATATCTTAATTTTTATTTAATTTATTGTTTTAAATTAAATAAGTGCCATTTTAGCACAGTAGGCCAGCATCTAACTGTAAACACAATGTTTCCCACTTGGAGGAAATTATTTCCAACTTTTCCTTCAGGTAAGAACACGAAACACAGCATTGAGTTAAAATTTGAGTATGTGAGTTGAAAGTAAAAGCAGTGTCTTAACATTAAGTTCCCTCTGCCTACACCGCTAAATGTTGGATACAGTATGAAGTAAAAAAATATAACTTACTTTAAAATATCACTTTTTTGCGGAAGGCACATAGAAACTGTTAATTTTCCTTTTTCATTCTTATACCCTACACATTGTGGTGCTGAAAATAGCTTAGGACTATCAGGTATATGTTGACAAGCCTTCACCCAGTCTTGCCCATTCCTTAAATGGATACCCAAGAAACCTCCACCACTCATTTTCTTCTTTATAAATAACTTTGATTTTTCAAGAATGTCCTTACTCCATATTAAATATTTCTGTAAAGGTACATTTTCTACTTGTACTGGAAAACTAGCTGGTGCACCTGAATTAACAATTCATATTATAATTTAATCAAATAGACTTTTGCATTCACTTTCAAATGAACTTAAGTTCATCTTTAAAGCTACCACTGGCTGAGAAGGCAGTTTTGCTAAGAGCTGGAAAAAAGTCCACAGTTGCCATTTTTGAATAATAATAATAAATGTAATGAATATATGAACTGGCATTTTTGCATGATATATCAATTCATAATGATTCCATATATTTCGTAATGTAAATATTCCTGTACAGTATAATAGGCTTGTTTTTAGTTATTTAAATACTTGTAGTGGTAAAATGCAGGGTGCTTTATATATTGCAGAACTTTAAAATGTCTAAATTATTTATTATTTTTTAATAATAATGTTAAATATGTATTTAGATAAGAACTTTATTTATATTGAAAACTTGACTTTTACAATAATAACTTGGCTTTGTTATGTTACCAAAATAAGAAAGTAATTTGTTCCCCCAAGTGTGACTTCAACCCCAAAACTATAGCATTAATTCATTTAATGTACCCATGGTGCTCCAACCTCTATTAAGAATATGTAAATATTTTAATTTTGTATATTTTTTAAGTTTATTACCTGTGAAAGCTAGAACAGGCCACACATCAACTGGATATTTATTTTTCCATTGTTCCATCATATTAGTATTAGTTGCGTCATAATTAAGAGGTCCATAAAATTCTGACTCAACAAATTCTATATCAAAAGTGTCCCAAAACGGACCAAATGGATTGCCTGATTTAGCATTGCAATTATTTTGTATCTCTCCTATTCTTTGAGTATAACAAAATGAAATTCTTTTATATGGGGGCCACAAATCTGGTGCTATATTTTTCATAAATAATTCCATACTTATAACAGGATGATAATGGTTTAGTGATGGAATATCAAAATAGGTATCAAATGGAACTTGTATAGACCTCATTTCTCCATATCGGTATTCAACCCATGGTGGAAGTATTAGCGTTCTATTAATACCCTTACTAAACGCTAAAGCGCCTAAAAAGTGATCTGCCTGGTTTCCAAATCTACCTGAAATTAAAATGTTTTCACATAATTTATCAAATATATTTCATATATACAGTTAATTACATAATATTGTTTTTATTTAAAATGTGAATGGTAACTTATTTAAAGTATATTAAAAACATACCCATACAAGGACAATAAGCAATATATCCGTTGACAAGACTTCCCGTTACGGCTTTATAATTGGTAAACATAAATATTAAAGATAATAAAATCATGTTTGTCATATAATTTGACTTAAAAGTATAAAATAGAGGAAATTATGTGGAAACAAAACTGGAGATAAAAGTATAAATAAACGGCAGGCCGCAGACGTGCGGAAGCCGGGAACTTTTGACATAAGTCATAAACATTTAATTAATACTGCGTTCAGACTTCAGAGTCAGACGCTCGCGTTCAAAACGAACGTTTATTTTCGAACTTGCGGTTAATGCTATTATTACTACTGGCTTGCACTTTGACATCGGGTGAATAGAACTCTATCCCTGAAAAATTTGCTGGAATGGTCTTTACAGCGTCACCGTGAGGAGAGAGTAAGTACGAGCTTTGATGGACGCTTGTGAAAGGGGCAGCAATCGCAGGAGAATGCCCAGTGTACACTAATCATAATCAGAAGGCTGGTTGACCGTTGAGCTCCGTAGAGCCGAGGCGCGGACTCGCTTCGTTGTATTACATGCATGTGAAATAAAAAAACGAATATTTTGAAAGACAACTCTTCTGTTATTTTATTAAATATTAGTATCACATATGTAATATTTATACTAGTGATGTTACGTTCCAGCAATAGTGAGGAATTTGTCCAGCTGTTCCATTCCGGTTTTAGAACATGTTCCAAATTTCATTCCAGTTCCGGATTTTGTTTTTTTTAGGTTTCCTCAAACCTCAAAACGTAAAAACGGAACCCTTATAAGATTACTTGGCTCTTCATCTGTCAGGACTGTTTATCTCGCGGTCGTCTAGAGGTATCAGGCTGAATAGAATTTTAAATATAAACGAGTTCCTAGTAAAAAAGTTTTTTTTATTCAGTTATTTACGTTAGGGATATTTTTTATACTATAAGCCCCCGTAATGATGAAAGTTAGCGAAATGTGAAATATTTTTTTAACTACCACTACTTAATACTATTTCTTAATATTTTAAAACTACTAGTTTAGTGTATTAATAAAAAATATTCTTTATTTCAAATGTAGTCAAAACTATATATCTATATGATATGTTAATTTTTTGGCTGGGTAACAAATAAAATGACATTTAACATTAATTTGCGGTATGAGTTATCTGTGAAATAGAAAATCTGTCTTTACTTCAGTTTATGTGGTGACAGAAGGTGTCTTAAAAATGGTGTGTGTTATATTTGTTTAAAAAAATCTAAAATAATTTAAAGCATCCTCGTGATAAATCGAAAAATATAATTAAATACTTTCATTCATGTGTATCACATACAATTAGTGCTCTTATTTTTATATTATAGTCAAAATCACTTTAATATTTTGTACTTAAAAGCCGCTTTGATTCTAGAAAATAATTATTAGTTAAATATGGTAAATGAAATGAACATTCATATATTGTTATGCTAAATGAAATAATGTTTTAAGAATATATCAAAATTTCATTGTTGTAATGGTGAACTATATTTGTTAGGTTAGAAAAAGTAACATTAACAAACTTAAGTTCATAATGTTATGCTATTATTTCAGGGGAAGGTCAAGTGTTCAGAATTACGCACGAAAGACAAAAAGGAACTCTTCAAGCAACTTGAAGAGTTAAAAACAGAATTAACTAACCTTAGAGTTGCTAAGGTTACAGGAGGAGTTGCATCTAAGCTATCTAAAATGTAAGCATTTATTTCAATTTCTTTATGGGCTTTAACAATTGTTGTTGTAACAATTGTATGTTACAGTAAAACTATATTATTCATATTTGTTATTTTGGCAACTATCATTTTTACATGGTAGTATAGTATAGTATTATATGTATATATAAGATATGTTTAATATTAGATATACATATATACATTGTTACAAATATAGGCAACAATTTAGTTTTTACTTTTATTAATGAAACTAGTAAACATATGAAATAAAAAATAAACAAGAATGTGTCTTATGGTACAAATTTGCATGCTTATTATTTGTTATTACAAATTGCTTATATTATAATTAATATATAGGTTTAGATCAATATTATATAATATATTAAATGTTTATTTCTATGTATATATATATATGTATGTAATAAACAAAACAAATAAAGCAGTTTTCTATTTTGATCTTAGTCTAACTAAAATCTCTTTGGTTTTCCTGTCTTTTGAATACTTGCAATGAAAAGCAATATATAAATTTTGACAATAGTTAGTAGTTATACAAACTTTTGAAGAATAAATTTTTTTTAAATATCTGTTATAACATTTTTCATCTTTACTAGCTCTACCTTTTTACTAGTACTTTTTACATTCTTTACTCATTTTTTTGTATTTTTTTATGTAAATGACTGTAGTAGATTAAGTAATTACTGTTGAGCATGTGAAATGTGTTTGTATTAACAGTTATGATATAATTTATTTATTAAAGTTTAATTAATTTAATTTAAATCTGTGTGTTGAGCACTATCATAGATGGTAAACACAGATAGACTGTATATATATTCTAAAATTTATTTACTTATTATTTGTAATTGTTAAAATCAATGTAACTTATTATGCTTTAATATAATTTTTAAATAATTGAATTTAACATTCTTTTCAGCCGTGTTGTGAGGAAAGCAATTGCACGTGTTTACATTGTGTATCATCAGAAAATGAAGGTTAACCTAAGAAACCATTACAAAAACAAGAAATACAAGCCTCTTGACTTGAGGCCAAAGAAGACCCGCGCTATGCGAAAAGCTCTCACTAAACATGAGGCCAAAATCAAGACCCAAAAGGAGATCAGAAAGAAATCTCTGTTCCCTCCTAGAGTGTATGCTGTGAAAGCGTAAATAAATACTTAAAATAACTTTTATTTATTATTTCCAAAGTTTTCTTAAATCTGTGAAAAATCTTCAAAAAATCCAAATAAAAAGCTAGTACTGAAAATTTCTGAAAAAATTTAATATGCCGTAGTGTTCATACATACATATTTACCACAAGGGAAATAAAACAATATTTACATATATATAATTATATCTTTAATGACCAATAGTGTGCTCAGTCTCCAATTTTCTTGTTATTGGTCTATTCTTTGTATAACTTAGAAAATCATCATAACATTGGAGTTCCGATAAGCAGTTTTTGGTTGATTGATGACTGGATAATCACTATACCATTTTCATTTAAAAAAAGACATGAATATTTGTTAAAGAATTAAACTTATTAATGAATAAATAAATATTTTTTTAGCCAGTTGTAGGCCAAGCATGTAACTGTGGTGTGAGGTGCGATTCTCATTATTATGAATATTTTCGTTTCTTGGCTCTGGTACCAAGGGAAAAATCCTGGTGTTAAGTTGCACCACTTACGCAACACGCTATACCTCGGAAAATTCAGCGGAAAGTGAGGAACATTGTCTTAACACTAGTTTACAGATTTTTTTTGCATAATAAACTATTTTATGATTGTCAAATGTGAATCTAAAAATAGTTTATCCCTTGTGGATGTGGTGTTTCCATGATGGAGGTGGTCGTAACTCGTACGTGCTCGTTAAAAATAAAAAATAAATCGTCCAGCGCCTCAGATTTTCTAAGGGGATGTTAAGTAAACCTGACCTGTGACGCAAGCTCGCAACCATTGTTGGAATGTGCATAAAAATACGTCATTTTGAAATACTCAAGCGCGTCAGATAAGCTATATTTGGTTCATCTTCATGTCCTAGACGTGCTATCTTATCTGACGATTATCTGTAGGGACTTGGGTAATTGACGATTATTAGGATTTTTTAAAATAAATAACATAAACAAATCAGCTTTACGTTGTATCTCGTGCACAGCAAGGTGGGTATGCAGAGGGAACCTAATGTTAAGACGCTTACCCACTTCCTGTAAAATTTTGAAGACATTGAGTTACACAGCACTTAACGCCGCGATTTTGCCTCGAAACCAAACCGAAGAAATGGAAGTATAAATTAAAATAAATATTTTATCGCCTCGAATGGATATTGAACTCACAATCAGTCGTTTTTACCGTCACTCTGTGCACCTGCGCCACGACTGGCCTCAATTTTTTTAATTCATATCAAACAAAATAAATAAAAGAATGTTACAAGTTTATAAGAAAATAATTGATTTTTTTTGAGGATTGTTAATTTTTTAAATTTAATTATCTTATGATTATTTTTTTATGATTCTGACGACGAAGACTCGTCGGTAGAAATATTTTCCTCCTCTGACTAGATTTCATCCTCAGATTGCTATTGTTGCAAATACTGAAAGCCAGGTGGTATTTTTTATTGTTGTAAATAGTTTATAACACGGTGCGTGATATACTTTATTTAATGATGATTCTATGAAAAGTTCTAGATTATCGTATGATGTTCGTGACTTTCGGACAACCGCTCCGACGATATGCTAAAATATTATTTCATATTATATATATTTGTTGTTTTTTTATTTTGGGTATTTTATATAAAAGTAAATTTATTATAGCCATTGTGTCGCAGTGAGGCAACGTTTGTGGTTTAGACTCGTAACCGGTTTTGATTATATTTAAATAGTTTCCATAATCCGCTCTGGTGAGATTATAGCTCGATGTTGAATTTAACCACTGAACATGCAATGTCTCGAGTTTAAAAAAATTGCTTTGCTGCTATTTTAATGTTTTTCTTATAATTATTGTAGTAAAATCATATTTTTGAATATTTTGATAAGCTCAATATTTTATCAACCGCATAACAATATATACAAACGTTTAATTTTCATAACAATGCTGTCTGAAATAACAATATAAGATTTCCTTTTCATCAAACAAATTTAATAAAAACAACAGCGTTGTCGGCCTCCTTAGTGGTTAGTCCGTTGGCTCTCATGTCTTGCGTCAAGACATTGAACATGTGTCTTGGGTGTCACTTCCATGGGACATAGTCCCTAGGCCAGCGCGCAACGTGCCACCAATGTTGGAAATTTTTCATGTGGTATCCTTCTAAAATCGAACGGTATTGGAGGCGCGCCTCATCTGTAAGTTGTCGGTTCTTCTGTTTTACTCGATGCACCTCCTCGTTCTCATTACGGGAAACGAGAAATTAAAATTTTCGCACGTCCCTTTGAGTGCAATTGCGTGTAGACATTAGGACCTTATCAAAAACAGCTCACACAGCAAGCAGCAGTGTGCAATGCACTCGGGCGTCGCCGTCGCAGGTGGCGCCGCGGCGCTCCATGAGAACAGCTAAGAACTTCGTGTTGGACCATCATGGTACTTCAATGATATGACTGACTCGACCCTGTAGTGCGCAGTGACTCTATCAGTCCACAGGGGCTCGCCAGTATAATAGTCAATTATAATTATGATGTATATTGTTATGTGTATTTAATTGTTACATTCGTCTCTTGAGGCCAGTCGTGATTAGGGCACAGCATTAGGGAAGGCACAAAGTGATTGTGTGAGGCGCAAAGGCACAAAGTGAGTGACTGTAAAGGCGACTAGTTGTGGGTTCGATCACCACTCGAAGAACTTAAAATTTTTTTTTTATTAATATTTTCGTTTCTTCGCTTCGAAGCAAAGCGTGGCGTTGAGTTCCGCCACTCAACACGCAATACTTACCTTCAGGATTCGGCTGGGTGCGGAGCGGTGTACTCTAGGTTTCTTCTGCCTACCCTGCTCAGTGCGGCATACAGCGTGAATTTGTTTTTGTTTAATTTTTTTCTTAATTCTAATGAATTGAGATCAACTTTAGCACTTCCGATAGTTTTCCATTATTATCGTTTTCAAGTAGTGAACGTGATGTCTTTCGATGGTTTATGCATAGAAAGTCTTTTCCTAATAAACGAATCTATCATCTTCGCACTCTCCCAGCTACGCCATTGGGTGATGTGTAGATAAATTTATTACAATATGAATTACTGGACTATTTAATGAAATTTTGGAAAGGGGTTGGTTGTGTACATAAAAAAGAAAGATTCATAAGTCACTGTGTACTTTTTAAATTTGAGGCACTGTAGACAGTTGCCATTTTGAATTCAAATAGCACGCAAATAGCCTAGTCTGCCAAAAGTTAAGCGAATCTTTGCCACTGCATTAACGCCACTTTCCATCAAAATTATAACAACCAATCAATCTTTAAATATTAATGAATAAAAACTCGTGTCATTTATCTCAGAAAGTCACTTTTTCATCAAACCACATAAGTAACTAACTGTCAAACGCTACGGAAGTGATTGAGATAAATAAATATCGCTCTTCTATTTAGGAAAAACAAGCGTGAGTCTGTTTACCCGACTGAGCCACCGTTCCCTACATGACCCTATCCTTTTTTTGGGTTCACGCTATATTTTTCATATAGTATGGTAGATAAAGAGAACGTGTTCAAAAACTTCCCGATCAATTTTCGAGACAATTCGTATTCAGAGGCGAAATAATGCTGCACTTTGTCTTGTTATCAAAGTGAGAGTGTAGTCATAAAATAATTCAGTCCCTCCGAGTGGGATCGATCCCACGACCGTTGGTTTTACAATCATACGCTGTGCCGCTGAGCCAGGGCTGCGTGCACAATACGACCGAAACAGTGCTTCGCTCGCTTAAACTTATTGTCAAATTATAGATAAATTATGTGATTTTTTTATATATTAATATATTTAATTCCCTATTTGTTATTCTGATGCATTAATGTAAAATTTAATTTACACCCGTACAGTAGTTGTTGCGTAAATATATTCAGTAAGATAGAATTAAATTATCTTTAACTGTCCTTCGTGCAAATTACGCAACTAGCACAGAGCTTATTTCTATAATAATAGGTCACAAATAAAACCATTAACAGTAACTCAAGATTGTATTAAATTGACTTGTAAAACAAATAATCTAATAAAAAATCAAAGCAATATAAGCTAATAAGTTTTTGCTAAATGTGTATTTAAATTGAAAAATGTGTATAAGTAATTAATAAAGTTATATCAAAATAGGCAAGTGCTATTATTATTGTACTTAAAAATAAGTGTATCAATTATATAGACAAATTCACACAGCCAAAACCTTTTTTGGTGCCACAAAATTTACAATGTGCTCATCTGAGCTTTGGTATAAAAATGACAGTAAATACGCTACGCTTAAACAAAGTGATAAATACACTATTTAGAAATTTTTAGTTCGCATGTATAATGTTTAGTTAACTTAAATGTAAAGGTTTATTAAAAACTATCACTCTTTCAAATCTATTTTGCAACAAATATACCTATTTAGTCACAGAAAACTAGATATATATCTAGTTTTCGTGTCAAAATATTTGTCTAATAAAAGAGTGCTGAAAGAATAAAAAAGTACTAATTAATATAACTACATTGTATTTCAATTTTGTTATCTTTTTATTTTAACAATATAGAATTGAAGCTGCACCTGTAGGTTACAGAATTTTCTATTTTTACCACCATACTTGATTTATAACACTTTTAAACTTACATGAAAAATATCCTTGTCAATGTTATCAATACAATGAGTTTCCGAAAATTATTTTACGTTGTTTATTTCTCAAGATAAAGTATGTGTATGCATATTATTTATTAAACATTACATAAATTAATGTAATGTTTAATAAATAATATGCATTATAAAATTGTTAATAGTAAAAATAAATTAGCTAATATGCTGCTTAGATCAACATTTCATAAAAAATTGGGGCACCAGTCTGAAAATGACCATTCAAAAGATTTTTTAAATTAACTAAAGTATTATGATTTAATAATTTTAAATACACATTAATATCCATAGTCGCTTCGAGCTTGCAATTACATCCTAACGCTACTTTGTCAATGATCATATTGTCATCAAATTAGTTGTTACATAGCTAATTGTGAAAACGATATAAATCAAATATTATAATCTTTACAATTCTAAAATGCCCATAAAAATTACTGACTTGACTTAGATTTATATTTGGTATATGTCTTACACACATTGTATTATGTTTAAAAAGGCTAAATTAATATTTTAGATGGTTATAATTATTGTATTGCACGTTCATATACTTACCTACTTGGTAAAAAAGAGATATGGAATGTTTTATAAAACTAATTCACAAATATTTATACGTAATTGACACCAAAAGAAATAAATCTCAAAGCTATTATAATTTATAATAAAAAATATTCCATCGTGTTTTAGGCAAATTAAAATTAGCCAACATTTTAATACATTTTAGTATTTTAATTTACAATTATTTTAAATATCGATCTGTGTTCATTGCATGCTCAATATTTAATTTGCTAAACATTATTATAATAAATAAAATTAATAAGGCATTTTTTAACACCGTCGTAAAAACGTTGTTTTAGAATTACTTATTACGCAAATAAGATGATAAAAATACTTATTAGTTTATAGCGTCTCAATATTGTTGTACCTTAAAATTACATTTTTTTCTTATTTCAAATAGTTTCAGGCATTAAAAATTTTTATATGAACAATCAAATAAAGATATATGAACATAAAGCTATTCTTTTCATCTCTTTATATATAATTGCATCTGTAGAATATAATTAAATATGTACTTATTATACAATGATACTTTTTTGTGTGCAAGCCAACATATTACATGCTGTATAAAAAATAAACTATTAAAGTAGGTAACTTATTTACATAGTCGCAAATTAAATCATTTGAAAAGTACTTCATATCATTATTATTATTATAAATATTGTTCTATTATAAATACTATTGAACAGTATGTTTGTATAAAATTATTCTATTAAATAATGCATGAAAAATCTTTTAAAAAAGAATAAAATAGTATATTTCAAATAAATAAAAAAAAATGAAAATAATTTTGTAAGGGTTCGTTAAAAGCATGAAATAATTTCTCTCGAATTCATATTGGGACGTCATATCACAGTTTTATCATAGTAGTATATTAAATACATTTTACAACAGTTAATAAATAATTTTAGGTTTTCGTATTTGCATCAAGCCAGTCTTCCTGCATTTAATATCATAAGAAACAAGGCCACAAATAACTTTATATTAAAGTTCTAAAAAAAGAAATTTAAGAAATTTGTATAGCTTTAGAAACATGTTTGTATCACAAAGTTATAAATTATTCCATAAAATTAAAAAAAACGTCTTGAAATATGCTACAATTATTTGCACATTCCATTCAAATAGTGTATATACTTTATAATAAGATTAGTTAATACTTATCCTTATAAGCAAGAAAACTTATAAAGCGATATAATAAACTCTTAGCAAATTATTAATTTATGTAAAGTCATAATTTATTTGCGGCATATCAAAATTGGACAGAGTCAGTTCTAGGAGCGTTTCTGGGCCCACTTCATGTCGTCAGCACGGGGCTTGCAGCCAGTCAAGGCTTCGATAACGGACTCGAGGTGGACCAGAAGCGTAGTTTCTCCAGCGGCCAGTTGAGCCAACCGGTGGTAATACAAAAGTAAGTCTCGTGCGGCGCCACGTGATGAATTCGGTGATGGCGGCGTGGCAGCACCACATGCCACTCTTGCAGCCACACCACCCATGTGGGTAGGCCGAAGTATGTGTGCGACCATTTGTGGATCTGTAGAGCCACCAAGCAGTAGTGCCAGTCAGGTTAAACATTTCACTCTCTCTTTTATATTTTATAAATAGATATTGTAAATATTATATACATATTGTACTATTTATATTAATTTTGCCTTTACTTAGATTAGCTTAGCTACTTTTAGCATGCTAGGCTAAAGTATGTGACCTACAATAGGCACTACAACCCTGGTAAGATTACCTTTGCCATACAAATATTATAATTCATTCCTTTTTATGTGGTGACTGTTAGTAAGAATTCTTTTATAACAAAGTAATTAAGACAAAGCACCGTGTTAAGTTCCACTTCTCAACACACAATGCTTCCAGAATTCAGCAAAAGGGGAGAACGAAAATATCTTAATGGGGACAGACTGTCTTCACACTAGTTTTCCAAGTTCTCTATGCCTACCTTGCTATGTGTGAGATGCAGAATGAAGCTGCATTTGTATTTGTTTTAAGGTGTCAGAGTCTTAGAGAATGACTTAATCTATTTTGAACATTTTTATGTATTGTAAAGTGTTATACCACTTAAGAAAGAAAAATACTTATTTATAAAACATATAAAAATTTAAAGGTAGCAGGACTCGGTTTCCAGGAGGTGCAAGTTAAGAGTCCTGCTAAATTCAAATTTTGATATGTTTTCTAAATAAGTATTATTCTTAATCTACTACTGTGGATTTATTTTACTAAGTAACTATGTAATGGATAATATATAATATGCTACAACATAACTTTACCTGGTTAGTCATCGCAACAAATATACAGCACAAGTACCAATATGCAATCCAATGAAATTGGTTTTCAATCTTTGATACATCATATGTCAGCAACTGCCATACAATTCGAGCCAATACTGGTATAGTAATGGCAAAATTATCACCATTTGTCTCTATAAAGTCATGACGAGTAATTGAAGTTGGATCAATATGGTGCTCACGAAAAGGCCGTAAAAAGTTCTGCAAAAAAACTTACTTTGATAGAAATATTACAATAGCAACTAAGTAAAGAAAAGTGATAAACAATGGATAAATGACTGCCATGCCATGCCATGTGTATGTTGTACTATATTGTTTTATGTAGTTAACTCAGTTTTCATAAATAATTAGTACTATTTGTCATTATAGCAGAGTACCTTACTACGTTTTTCTTTATTGGTATTTATATTAATCACCTAACAACATACAAAAAAAATCCAAAATTAATCTTTAAAAAAATAAAAATGTAGAGAAATATCATATATTTTATTTATATCTAAAAGGTTTAATTTTTTTTGTATTTTTATACTAGGAACAAACAGTACATTATGTGACTATGTTTGTGATTTTCTTTGTGTTCTATAAACCAGCTAAACAAGCATTTAAATTAAATTGAACTCATAAAGAAAATGTATATGACCTCATATTTCATACTACTAAATATAGGAATGAGCCAGAATTAGGTGGATTTTTATGTTTAGAATTATTATGTGCCTTATTTTTTTTTATTATAACTATTTTAAATCTTATAAATAATACATTTAATAACTTCGTTCTCACAAACCATGTCAGCGTTTAGTTATTTTATTGCATGTAGTATACCAAATTGTTAAATAATAATAAATAAAAAAACTTAAACTATTAGCTTAACCTTAGTCTAATAACTATTCCATTAAATAATACCTTGCCTATAATAGGTAGATCAACTGCACCCCAAGTGTCTGCTGCCCAATGAACTACTCCTGATGCAAAATCAGCAGTCAGCACACCAGCTATTGCTGCTAAAAGTAATGAAGCATCTGGTCGAATATATTTGGCCATTAAAAGACCTGCACTGATACATAAGGTGCAACACACCACTACACACACACCTTCTTGCAGCTTTTTCCCTGATAAAACATTTTAAAATTTAAATATTTAACATATAATAATATGTATGTATATAGGAACATAAACTTGTATTTTTACATAATATATAGATTATCTTGGATAGGATATGAACAGCGATTTATAATTATAGTATATCATGTCTTTGAAGTCTGGAATGATATTAAAAGTTTATTTAATATTCATGCGTTTGTACTGTATGTTCATAATGATAATAACCTTCACATATAAGTTTATGGGAAATAAATCACCTGGACTGTAAAGTTCGGCGAGCTCCTGTGCACCTTTGTGTCGAGGACCCCAACGAGGCTGATTTCCTACTTCACTTGGCAGTTGAACATTAGCATTAGGATCGTCTTCAAACATAGAGTGTTCCAATATCTCTCGTTCTGTTTTAACAGGAGCTAATAATGTTGTAGCCATGGTACTTGCGTATTCGAATTGCTCGCAACTTAAACCACTTAATCCGTCTCTTTTAGCACATGGCGGTATCGGTAATGGTAAAGCCATATTTTGTTAAATAACAAAAAAAATATAATATTTTATAGAAATATTTTTTGTTAGAGATATGACTGGATAATCTTTTTTGCTTATCTATTATATACATGAACATCGTACGTGATTGATAATCACGCCTATGACCGCCGTCTGTCAGTTTGACACTTCAGTTTTGACGGTCTGTCTAGTAGTATCCATCGAGTAGAACATAGATGATATCAATGTATTAAGTTATTATAGTTAAGACAAGTTTCAATGGTTTATTTACGTTTTAATCAGATTTTGATTAAATGTTAGTGTAAGTTTATATATGGGAGTAGGACTTAAACACGAGCGGAGCGTGCTCGTTAAGAATAAAACGCTAAAGGACTAAAATTTCCACCAATAAATAATCAGGCGAAGAGAATTGAATTGATCTCGCTCAGCTTTAGGGAGCGAAGCGAAGAAATTACAAAAAGTATTACTCTTTACTGATGGAAATGTGAACTTATTTTAATTAAAACTTAAAATAAATTTCTTTTAGTTATTTCCCTGATGTCTTTTGATAGACGCTATAAATGCTTAATTATGCAAATGCTTATCTCGTAAGTATTTTCAAAATTAAAAGCATTTCATACATACATTACATACATTTCATAATGTGCTTGATTTATGATAACTACAAAGAATAAGTACCGTAGATGATTTGTCACTTAATTTTAGTCTATAAGTACAACATAACAACATATTTTGTATAATAACGTAAAAAATAAATAATTTTGCTTGACATTAAGTAAATATAAAAATATATAAGTACTTTAAATTTTTATAGATAATATAGTTATGTAGTGCAGAGGTATCTACAAATAATTTTGCGCCAAACGCCATTACAAAAGACTAAATCTTGGCTATTAATAGCCGTATGATGTTGGCTAGTGTTATGTATTAAGAATACTCATGTTTATACCAAATAATGAGATAGTCGCAATCAAAAATATAAATTTAATTTATTTTTGGAGTATTTATAACTTTTAATATGTTAAATATAGTGAATATTAGTCATATAGAAGAGATATTTAATATAATTTGAATAATTTAAGGATTGGCGAAATATAGTAAGTGATTAAAAATGACATTCTAAATATCTTCGTTGTTTGCTTATATAGTGTTCTTCACGAACATAAAACGATGACATTAATTACGCTAATCAATTACTTAAATTACAAACACATAATATACTATGAATTAATATTAAATATATCATATGTTCGGTGTAAAACTTGGAATACGAGAAATATGTGAAAAAAAAATTTATTCGTCTAAAAATATAATTGATGTTAATTGTCCTGTAATTTGATATTGCAGATACAACATGACAAGACATAAAGAACCTAAAAAGTTAGAGAAGCTGTCTCTTATAAAACTGGGAGAGTGGGTAGCTAAACAAGCAGAAATCCATATGATTCCAACTGCCTTATTAGCTCAAAAAAATCCTGACAAAGCACAAGCAATCCTTAATTACAACATTGAAAATATTCGTCAATATTTATACATTCATGTACCGTGGATGCTATACGACAAATTTGCCAGTGAAGCAATTAAATCTCTATCTGGTTTATTAGAGAAAACTAAACACTCACTGGGTTTTCGTGGCTCAATGGGAAAATTTGTTAGCCAAATGAACGTTATCGTAAAGATGACTGAAGTTTTGTTAACAAAAATTCACATTTGTCTCAATTGATTCTATACCTAAAATGATGCGGTCTGTCTTTTATTCTAAGCTTCATATGCTCGTCGGGCTCGAGTACTTAAACTTAGGTTCCCTTTCTGGTGGCTGGAAGACTGCTGATATGGAAGAGTCTATAATACAATCATTGAAACAGTTGCACAATCTTAAATATTTATTTATAAATTATGACTGTACGGATAATATATTGAAATGTATAGCTAAAAATTGTTCTAAAATTAGAAAACTCGATGTTTCTTGTTCTAAATGTATTACAAATGAAAGTATAAATATTTTAAGTAAATTAAAAGAGTTAAAGAGTGTTCAATTATATCATACGTTTGTTACATGGGAAGGCTATGTTAATCTGTTGATAAATTGTCACAATTTGGAAGATATCGGTAGATGTGACGAAATTGGTAAGGTGTTAGAATTTATTCATATTAATTGTCCAGAAGCTTGCCCTCTGAATTTGAAAGTATATGTCAGTAGATACGCTACAAGCTATCATTTGCAGTTAGCTGTCGAAATGTGTCCTTTAATTGGTAGCATGACAGTGTTCCATAACACCTTACAAAGTGATCTAATGGTTTTGATTGGATTGAAAGAATTATGTGATTTAAAACTTTTATCGTGTGATTTCTACGCGGATCAAATTAAACAAGTACTGCAAGTGAAAGGTTGTAATCTATTAAAATTACACTTAGAACACGTAGATCAGATAGACTTAAACGCACTTATGTACATAAGTCAAATGTGCCCTTTGCTTGAGACTCTGACATTTTACAATTGTACTCTAATCCAACACACATCGTTGTATACAAAATCTTTAGAAATATTGCCATTTCGGAATTTAAAAAAATTAACATGTGTATCTTCATTTAGCGACGAACAATTATTATTTTTATTAACAAATTGTCTCAACGTAGAATTTATTCAAATTGGAACAGCAGTGCAGCTAACTGATGAATTTATGTTAAAAATATTAGATAAAAATCCTTTGATTTACTTGAAAGAGCTGCGTATAATGCAGTCAGATTTTTTAACTATATTGTCTGCGGAAAGATTAATTCAAAGTTGTATGAGCCTAGATATATTAGTGGAATTAGAAAGCTGGACGTTGTTAACAGAAAGTGATCGCGAATATATAAGAACCTATATTAAAATTAATAATTATAACGTTGATATTTCTCCTATACGTAGATACGATAGCTAGTTTTTGTAAAGGAATTTCTAATTTTAAACTTGATCCATCCTGTAATTACGTTTTATACCCCACATGACCATATATCAAAATATGTATTTAAGTATATAATATAATCATAGAAAATATATTATCTTATGTCTATATATATCTAAATATTATGAATAAAAATATGAGAAAAATTAAACATTTTACTTTTGTATCTAGTATAATGTAATTATTGATATTTAACAAATATTACGTTACATGTAGAAGAATTAATAGGATTCTGTAACCAACCGACCTGGTCGGTTTCCAGAAGGCGCGGGTTCGAGTCCCGCTTCTATCCCGCAATATTTTTACGTTTTCTAAATAAATATTTTTCGTTCTTAACTGAGTAATGATTAGATAGCACTTTAAAAAATTTTAAAACAATAATATTTCCAAAGACTGAGTGTTTAGTTTTTATTAATTATAATTAATGCAACACTCTTTGGTTTTATAACAATTTAAAAAAAAGAACAACAGTAACTGGGCTAAACTACTCTATCGACTTGAATTAAACTTTTTTTGTTGCATAGTTATTAGGTCTGAACATGGTGTAGGATATATTTGATTTTGAAGACATCCACACCGGATGTAGATCCGTAGGGGTCGAGCTAAATTATAAGAAATAATTAAACGCGTCCATAACGAAAGTTTGTTTAATGAGTATTTTCCAATAAAACATAAAAACTGAAGATCTGGAACATCTGATAAACAACAATTGTTATGATAAAGCTTAAGTATAAGAAATAATAAAATGCCTCCTATACAAAAATTGTTAAGCGCGATATGCATTTAGCAAGGACTTATCGAAATTGTAGATATGGAACATCTCATGAGTAACCATAACAGTCCATCTAAACTATAAGAAATAATGAAACGCCGCTTTGCTAAATACATATTATACTGTCAAAAATACAGATTTATTACAAACAATTATATATTTATTATAAGTATAAGTATAGATAAAGATAGTGGCGGGGCAACACTTAAATTTTATGTGGACAAGATACATTTTGCGAGGCCCTCTGTAGCGCATGAAGATGGTTTTTTAAATGAAAAAAATATTGACATACCTAATGAAGTTTTTAGTTACGCAAAAAAGGACCAAAGAACCTACAAAACGGAGGAATAGTAATTTTCAACTCTTTACGCTACAGTTTTTTTTTGCTGCTCTTATTTAGTTCAAACAATCGTATCGTTGTATCGTGTATCGTTGGTATAGCAATATTGTTTAGGAAGTCAACATTACAGTCGACGATTCTTGCTGTTGTAAGTTCGCCGTGAGGTTAGCGGAAAATGATTTTAAGACTTTTCTTGCTTTTGATTATATTTCTCCCAAGTGAACAATGCGCAATAGTTCAATAAAACAATCTTTACGGTCACGACTCGTAGACCGTATCTACTGTACCGACATACCTATTAATTTTTAAAATATCATTACAACGGAATCGGATATCAATCACTTAAATATGTCGTAAAATATTCGAGGCGACGTCAAATACTATTTCGTCTTTTGTAAGTCCTGTCGAGGACAGCGCACGGTCAGGAAAGACCTGTTAGCTACATTTTGATG
Organism: Heliconius charithonia; assembly: GCA_030704555.1. NCBI lineage: Eukaryota > Metazoa > Arthropoda > Insecta > Lepidoptera > Nymphalidae > Heliconius > Heliconius charithonia. Next base: position 6,050,449 of record CM060809.1, on the reverse strand, counting down.
TACGAGCGATGTATTGATACCATTACTACCATGGCTACTCAAATTAAAAAAACTTTCAGTCGTGTTCAACCTCCACTAGAAGCCACAAAGTGCTTGCTAATTTTCAGGGACAGAGTATCCTTTTCTCTACCAAAAGAGAGGACAGAGTATCCTTTTCTCTACACCCTAGAAGGGTGAGCAGAGGAAACCTAATGTAATGCATTGGATTATTTAATGCATGCACCTATTGCACATATTGCATGCACCTGCATTATTTAATTTTATAAACAATAAAAAAATAAACAGACATATTTTTACTAAGTTAAGCACTAAGTAGTTAGCGTCATGAACATTCTTTAATTCATTCATTCAAATGTGGTACTTCCTCTCATATTATTGAGATACCCTCTTAATGACTAATACACGGATTCTTACCATTTCAAAATATGGTACAAAATAATAAAAAAATTGTTGATATTTTTTCATAATAACACATTTTTAATAATCATATAAAACAATAAAATTTATTTGACTAACTGTAATGTTAAGAGCTATAGGTATTATTTTACTATACTCAAAAAATCACACAGAGTATTAAAAAAGTAAGATCATATAAAATATTTTATGTATGTTATAATTAATAAAATGCAAAATCTAATTCTTTTATATTTATTGGATATAAATATGTCATTATTTCCTTATTTTATTTCAGTATTTTCTTAATTAGGGATAAGGGCAAACATGTAAACAGGATATATTCCAGTAGGAAAGTTTGTTTGCTTACACTGCTTAATCCTTTTTAATTTGGCAGCATTAAAAATTTTTAAATACGATTTTAAAGGCCTTGTAACAGAAGAATCAGTGTCATCAACTTCTGTTTTTCCTGATGATGTCACATTTTCTTTTATTATTAATACTCCATTACTGGTAAGTGCATCCCTAAAACCAACAATAATATGTGAATAATCTTAAGTGTTTTTAAGATTTTACTTGTTATGAAAGAATATCTATTTCTAAAGTATAATATAAGAAACTTGTTCACCTGCATTTCATAAGATATGTTATTAAATCAGTATCTGTTAAATAACCTAGAACCCATTGGTTCCAAATAATATCATATTTTCTCTCATGTTCAAATTTTTGTAAGCTTTCTTTGTATAATACTCCTAGTTTTTCTTTATATTCACCAACAAAATTTGAAATAGAATTTATAAATTTTTCATCAGGCTCAATAACATCCACTGTGTCAAAATGAGGAGCTAACAAATATTTTGTGATTCGACCAATACCAGCCCCACAATCAAGAGCAATCCCAGTTCCTGGGGCATTATCAATGCTTAGTATTGACTTTAAAAACAAAGTTGAACCATCAATATCTATGTCAGATATAAATCCGAAACCTCCAAGGACTCCATCTAAAGTAGGTGGAATTTCAGCCCAATATTCAGAAGCTTTCTTATAATTAATGTTTTTTGTGCTCATAATTGCATTAAATGATTAATTTTATTCAAATATTTTGGAAAATTTAAATAAATGTTTTTGAATGTAATTTTATAACATTGAAGAACGATTACTTTTCAATTTATAAATATTGGTAAGTAAAAAAAAACGTGCAATTCCTTTATGTGCTATATTGTTTAAATGTTTATTCAATCATTTCATTAAAATCTTTTTTTTTAAATAATTTGCTCTCCTTGTTTGAAAATAATGTACTATTTTATTTTAAGAAAATATTAAGACAAATTAATGTTTTATATTAATCTAAATTCCGGTTCTTATTATTAAAAGTCTCCAATGATTGTTGCCCAAACACAATTCACACAATGGCCTTTTAACTAAGTTCAGTTTAATGTTTTTTACTTTTTAGTTAATACCTCAGTTCCTTAAGACTGAGATAATATAATATAATTATGTTCTTTGAATAATATCAGTATAGTATATTAGAAAGTAGTGTAGGATAAAATAATATATACTGAGAGGAAAGTGAGGTAAGAACTTGGCAGTTGACACTGACATTTGACAGTACAGGCCATAGATTTATTTTTTTATATATTATAAAAAACGAAATAAAATCAAATACGGTAGTTCTTTAAAAATTAAAACTCACAAATTTTATTACTCTTATGTTAAACTGCTTAATAGTTATGGTAGATATTATAAAAGAGTATACTCAATAATTAACTAAATCATAAACAGCCTACTAGTCAAAATTATAATGTCTGATGGCGAAATCAAATTAAAAGAAAAAAAAATTTAAATTAATTAATGTGATAATGCATCTATAGTAGATGGAGTTGATTCAGATATAAAAGCAAAGATATGGAAATAGACGGAAAAAAAATAAATAAATTAATGTGATAATGCATCTGTAGTAGATGGAGTTGATTCAGATATAAAAGCAAAGATGTAGAAATAGACGGAAAAAAAATTAAATTAATTAATGTGATAATGCATCTGTAGTAGATGGTAGTTGATTACAGGATATAAAAGCAAAGATATAGAAATAGACGGCTGCTTTAGGGCTATCAGTCTAATTAGCTTGAGTAGTAAAATTTATGCTAAAATATTAGCGAAATGCGATGAAGATGATCCCGCTAGTCCTGTTTGTAACACAGTAGCGTTTTTCTGGAGCTGGCATGAACATGAATAGGGACAGTTCATCTGAAAGCAACACTTCAAATATAATTCTGGTTTAAAAAAATGGAATTCAGTAAACGTCACGGCAACAAATAATATCAGCAAAAAAGTATAAAAGTAAATAAATATTTCAACTTTAAATCGGCTTCGAAAAGGAAACGAGTATGCCTCAATTAAGTTTAGACGATTTTAATTTGTCTGTCCTCAGAAGAACTGTTTTCATACAGAATTCAATACGATGCAATATTAATAAATATATGGTAGTTTGAAACTTCCAGATAAACTATTTTTACAATTTTTTTTAAACTGGATGGTCACTTATCAAAAATTCCTCAGTTCAATGTTTTCAATTAGGTACATACAATATAATAGACATATAGACAGTTGGTATACCGGGTATACCAACTGTCTATATGTCTATTATATTGTATGTACCTAATTGAACCCTGGTAGACCGTAAACGCGACTGGTTGAGGGTGCGAGGGAATGAATGATATTTCCATTTCGAGGCTAAGCGTGGACTAAAATTTAGCCACTCAACATGTAATGCCTCCAAAATTAGGCGGTAAGTGGGAAACGGATTGTCTTAACACTAGGTTTCTTTTTATGTCATTGTAACTACATATTTTCATGTGTTTACTTTTTTAATTCATGAATCTACCAATATAGAATAATATCGGGTAAAGAGACTTAATACTACTATAATTACTATTTATTATAATATAATATACTTTACGGTGCCACAAATAAATTATAATTGAAATAATTAAGGATGTAGCTGTATATAGAAATACTTAAGTCTTTCTTCTGTTGTAATACAGAAAAAATATATACTTGTGAGTTGTCCTTGTCAAATAAGAAATGTCAATTTTCAATTGTGATTTGTAAACTGAGTGAATTACAGCAATATAACTAACATATTTATAAAATTTCCATTACTTTGTTATTTGAATACCTTACAAGCACTATGATGAAAGAGCTGAAAAATTGGCAAAAGCTCGTAAAAAGGTAAGGCAAACACTTTGAGAGGATCTAATTGTTATTTAGTTATAAATATTTGAACTGACTGTTTATACGAAAATTTGTATCTTCTCATTATAGTTAAGAGATCACCAAGAAAAGAGGTCTACAATAAGTCATAAAGGAGAAGTAACTGCTCAATTAAGTCATACACCCATGGTACAAGAATCTCTAAACGATAATATGAAAAAAAATGACACTGATAACGTTAATGAAGATCACAGTTTATCTGTCAATGGTGAAACTGAACATTCGTACCCTAACAAAAATTTAAGCGACTTCAGTGCGAAATCTGACATTAACATTGCTGAAATTTTAATTTCAAATAGAACTAACCTTGAAACACAAATTAGTGATTTAAATGGAAAATTAGCACACATTGAATACTTATATGGCTTAGAAGTAGCAAATCACAACATCTGTAAGCAAAAATTGACATCTTTACAATCTGATGTCACAGATATTTCAAATAAATATTTTACTGCACTTGAAGAAATTAATGATAAAAATGAATCTTCAAAACAAATAACCACTTTAAACAATCTTTAAAGGACGAAAATAATAACTTATCTGAACAGCTTGAATTTACAAAATCAATGCTAACATCTAAAGAATTTGAAAATGCACAGCTTCAGAATCAAATATTTACTTATCAGAATCAATTAGATCTATTACAACTTCAAATTCAACAATTAACAAATGATTCTCCAGTAAATATAAGGCAAGAAAATAAAACTTCAGAGGATAATAATGGCTTATTGCAGAATATTCTCAATTTGGAGCAAAAAATTGAAGCATTACAGAAAGAAAGAGACCAAATACAGTCCCATTATGAACATTATGTTTATGAATTAAATGAACAACTAAAATCTGAAATGTTCAAAAGTGAAAATCTTGCTAAAGATTTAGATAATTTATATAACAGAGAAAGCAGCTTAATTGACCAAATAAGCGATATGGAAATACGCTTGCAAAACTATGATATAAAAAGCAAGACTGAGATGAGTAATGTAAATATTGAATCTAGCATTGAAAAAGATTATCAAGAAATTAAAGTAGGTAAATTTTATTTTATAACACAAATAGAAAGGTTATAATTTTTAAATTTTGTAATCTCTTTGGTAAAACATAAAACTAATGAGGGTCTATATTTTTATTTGTTACTTGACTGACCATTTCTTCTTTATTTATATTTGAATATGCGACACCGCCCTGCTTGACCACTGTGGTGTAAAACAATGGGTACATATCAGAAAATACAAAAACACTAAAAGTTGATGACAAACCCAAATATTATTTCTTGACCATTTTGTTAAATACAATATTTGGAAATAACTGGTTATCTTTAAAATATCAACTTTTTATTTTACATGATAATGTCATAAAAAAAATTATGAAAAGTATGCAACTTTTATAAATTGAAGTGAATTATTATTGCTGAACTATCATTATTTTTATAATATAAAAAATTCATTGAAAATTACTTTTATTTTTTCGATAAATTGGCACGTTTAATTCTAATTTTGTTTTACTCAAATTATATATCTAATTATAAATAACAATAAGTGGATAGATGCGTCACAAACAGAAAGCTTAGGCCGATCGTTCCTCTATCTCTTGATTCGCGCTCTCGCTTGCACCCTCAGTTCAGGGGAACGTGTCAATAAACTGTGTTTTTCGTGCGTGCAGCCGGTGTTCGTCGATTTATACGACGTTATCAAGGCAATCTTTATATGGGTAATATCTCGAAAACGGTTAAAGTTCGGACCATACCAGGTAATCGTTCGAAATAACTACCTCCGTCGACTTTTTCAGTTTGACTTTTTTTTAATGAAAAGTACACTAATAATTACTATACTACTAATAAATTTGTACAATTCACTTGTAAATATTTTTATTTATTAACATATTTTAGGACCAACTTGAGGAAACTAATAGTAAATACAATCAGTTACAAATACAATATGCAGAAGTGGTTAAAAAAAACCAAATTCTACAACAAGAAAAAGATAACATTACATCTAATGAAAATGTTTGTAATCATGACAATGTTGATATTACGAAACTTTCTGCAGATATAAGTAGTGATAAATTAGCAGCACAAAGGGCAACGGAACAGAATAAAAAATTAAAACTTAATATAGAAGAACTAGAACAAATTATAGTCAAAATGGTTTGTTTTTTTATATATTATTTATATATTTTTGCATGGAAATAACTACTCTATCCGTGATGTTACTAACATGTTTTATACGGGCATTTAAGCCTAGTGTGAAATCTTGAGAAATATTTTCAAAATTGTTTGTTTTCAGGGAAAAGATAAACTGGATTTGACTGAGAAGTTGACACATGAAAAGCAGCTCAATAAAGGGTTAGCTCTAAAATTTGCAGAAGTTGAAGAAAATCTGAAAAATTTGCAAAATAAATTAAAAGCTAAAGATGATGAAATGATAAGATTGCAAAACGAGTACCGAATCAAAGAAGAGGAATACGAAAAATGTCTTGATGATGCTAAGGAAATAAAATCATACTTAGATCCAACATCAACAGATGATTGTGAATTGTTACATGAAGAAAATCATAATCATTGTGATCACAAACCAGAATGTAAAGAAGAAATGTCACACATATTTCAGCAAGTTCCAACGGAATCCAGAACAAAATCTATAGATGATGTATGCATACAAAAGGAAGATGCTATGATAAAGCTTCAGGAACGATTTTTGAATATCATGGACGAAGTTGCCAACTTGTCAGATGAGAAACATAGGCTTGAACATATAATTTTACAATTGCAAAACGAAACAGACACAATATGTGAGTATGTAGCTCTCTACCAACAGCAAAGGAGTTATTGAAAAAACGAGAAGAAGAGAGAAGTAATCAACTAAAAATTTTTCAAACAGAACGTGATAAACTGGAGAGGCATTTAAACGAACTCAGTGAATTGCTTTTGAGATTAGCTACAGATGAACAATTAGCGCCCTACTTTAAACAAGAATCTAGACACAATGATTTACTTCGTATAAAAGAATTGCTTCATAAGTTACAAAATTGTTTACTAATCAATCCAAATTTCAAAAATTTCGATTTAAATGTTTTCTACCCGTGCGGTTGTTGTTCTGGACAACTTATTGATATTTGAGAATTAACAATCCTTCTCTCTTCATAGCTATTAGCCCCATGTGGTTGTGGGTCAGCTTTTTTTATTTTTCTTCTATTTATAATGTATATTTTAATTATTATCTATATTTTATTCTGCCATAATAAAATTTACATTGATCATTTTGTAACAACAGTATAAAAACTTTTATTACATAATAGTTATAGCATGTATCACATTTGGTAAATTAATTTACATACAATAACAAGAGTATTAGGAAACTGTTTTTTAATGTAGTGAGAAAATTATTACAATAACTAAAAAAAAAGACACAATTTTACTTAAGTAATCTTAATCTATCTTGACTATGTATGTCAATGCACAAGAAATGTGAAATAAGATTACAGACAAACAGACAGATTTTAATTTATTACTAATTAAAAAATTATATAAAAATATTGTACATATTAAAGAACTACTGAACTAATTTAGATGAAACTACAGTAATACTTTTTATAGGCTTATACATCAGAATATCACATAGGCTGCAATTTATATAAAAAAGTATACTTTGGCTATAATGTAACAACAAGATCAGGCAGTGCAAAATCTCGTTTTGTGTTATAAATAAAATATGGAATTATTTTGATGTTTTTCATTCTCAATAATCCTAAAATAAATTGATTATGAAATATATTAGGCCTTACAAACTATTGAGTTACTACTCCCTCCCTATTTTTAACTTAAACTAATTTTATGAAATTGATTTAAGATGAATATTGAGGCCAGACGTGGCGCATGGTTCACAAAGTGTGACTGTAAACATGTAAGGTTGCGGGTTCAATTCCCACTCGAGGAATTGAAAATGAGTAACGGAATGTCTTAACACTAGGTTCCCTCTGTCTACTCTGATATGCGCAGGATACTGCGTCAAGCTGATGCAAGTTGAAAACGGTTAATAAGTAATGACAAGTTTTGTATAGACAAATCAGTTTTGTATAAATCCGTTAATAAACCGACAGTCCTGGTAAATACCAATATGTTTTTTACACTGTTACAGTATTTATTATTCTGCGTCATCAGTAACAACGATTCTTAAGAATTTTCAGTTATTAACTTCAATCTCTAAAAAGAAACGGTGCATCTAAACAAGTTAACTGTTGTTACTAGTCTTTTCAGTTATACGGCTAATGTGTCGTGACTTTAAATTTGTAATTTGAAACTGATCTTTCTGAACTTTTGCTACTAGCACGCTTAGGAGAATATAATTAAAAGAAAATACCCAATCTACGCGGATATCTGCAGCTTTCAGGTCGGCCACGACTAGTCCAACTTTACCGTACGCGGATTTTGATGCCTGTAAATGAATCATAATAGAAAAGAAAGTTTTGCAGTTTTAAAAAATAGTAAAAACATTTGCGACGTTAATACGGTTTGCATAGATTCAGATTATATAGAACTTTATTCTTGTCTGGCGATAAACCAGTTCCTTTAAAATTACTGTCCATAAAATGGTATCTTTATATTTTCTTACTTTGTTTTTAGGTTTTCCTGAACCTTTTCATTTTTATTAGTTATGACTTTACGAATTCTCATTTTTTATGTCAGTAAAATTGTTATCAATCTAGATGTCTTCATGCTCGCCATATTGTTATCAATATATTTTGTACTTGTAGCTATTATTGTATTGGCTTTGTTACTTATTTTTGTTTACTACTAATACTTATGAACTGTAAATTCTTTAGCAGAAGAAATAAATTGATAAAATAAATCAGCTTCACGCTGTTATCCCGCACACAGCAGGGTAGGCAGAGGGAACCTAGTGTTAAGACACTCCGTTCCCCACTTTCTGCCAAGTTCTGGAGGAATTGCGTGTTGAGTGGCAGAACACAACGCCGCGCTTAACCTCGAAACCAGAGCGAAGAAAATGGAAATATAAATTTAAGTAAATATTTCATCTCCTCGAGTGGGGATCGAATCCACAACCAGTCGGTTTTTACAGTCACACTTTCGTGCCGCTGCGCCACGACTGGCCTCCAATATATAATAAATTGATATTTTTGAAAATTAAATTGTAGTATATTATTGTCTACCCAAGTTAGTCACAAGTTTTTTATATCAAATATGTGCATTATCGCGTGTTCGTGTTGCCAGAAATATATATATATATTTTTAGCTGCCTTAATTACCATGCAATATGTATGTTTGTTCAGCAGTGTATACATATATACCTATAACAGCTAGTTTGGCGGTTTTGTATTGTATTCAGCTATCCATTTTATAAAAATAAAAACTCTTTTTATTTATTAGTATTAACAAATACCAAGACCATTTTAATAATTTTAATAAAAAAAAATGTATTCGTATTGAAAGGAAAAAGAGACAAATTGCTACTTTTTTAAACATAATAATCCATGCGTAGCGGGATTTTCATGCCGTTTTTCTAAAAAGTGTTTTTCTTTTTAAAGTGTTATATTAAAAATTATAAAAAAAAGACAAATTGTTGTTTTTTGAATAATATATTAAATGAATACGTGCCTCGTACCTTACTTTAAGATATTATATTGTATAACATTATATAACGTATAGTATTGGTACAAGTACTCATAGTATTTTTTTTAAAGTTGACAATAAAAACATTTGTATGCCTTTAAGATTTTTATTCACGACCACAATAAAATTATATTTACACAATATAGTAACTGCTACTTTTAATTTTTAAGCCCCAGAATATCTATTGCTCTGTGTTTATGTTACATTATCTTTCCTTAATTTTACAATGTATAAAATCCATTGCGTTTATGTTAAAAATATAATTTAGCAACAATTTTATAATTTAGACAAACATTTACTTATTTATCAACACAGAACTGAATGGGCTCTAATAAATCAACTCTCGTACAACAACCACAACCTACATGCTGTTACGTCTCCAGGTAGTAAAGTCGATATTCATTTATTTAAAATAACGATTCTGTATAAAGTATAAGTACCTCCAAGTAATTCCATTTTAATAAATGTTTCTATTATAGATACTTATTTACAAATGAGATCGTTATTAAAATTAACATGAGAATTATATTTTTTACATATCGTAGAGAATTTCTAAACAGCACAATAAATCATTCACTTTTTAATATATTGGAATGTATTATTAAAAATATTTTTTTAAAAACTGTTATTAATGATATATTTTTAGGATATAATTTAGACGATCACCAATAATATTTTTAAGAAGAGCCTAAGTACCAAGTATAATAAAAAAAATCCAAAAAAAAAATAAGTTGACTACATAAATAGGGTCTTAAAGTATATCATATTATAATAATTACACCTATTGTACAAATATTATTTTTCTTTCCCAAATCAGATCACTAAATAATGTAATTACACAAACAATTATATTAATCTCAAAAATCTTACTCCACTCATTCCCCGAGTTAGGATCAATAGCGCAACCGGAGCGTTACTGTCACAAACTTTTGGCTGTAAAATGTTTTATTTTCATTGTAAATTAACAGAGTTACAAATATACAATTTATTTATTTTCGATGATGTCAAAACTAATTTCGAGTAAGGTTCTGGTAGTAATATAAATTTTTGTACAAGACAATATTATTTAGTGGCCATTTATCTGTTTTGGGAAATAAAAATAATATTTGTACAATGTGTGTAATTATTATAATGTTGGTTCATCTATTTTGGATCCTATACTTTTAGAATTTGTTGAGTTCCGCCACTCAACACGCTCAATAATAATAATTTTCTCAATCAATAATAATTTTCGAAATTCAGCGGAAAGCGGGGAACGGAGTCCGGGACATTAACAGTAGGTTCCTTCAGCTTGAAGCATGATTTTACAATAACGAAAAAGTAACATATATTTAGTGACAATATAAAATATTTAATCTCAAGTAAATTTTAGAGGCGCCCATATCTTTATGACAGTCAATAATAAGAAAAAATTGATTTAATTACTAATATTTTAGAAAACCTAATTTGGTGACCATTTTTCCATTTTGGTAAACGTTTCGAATTTTGTTGGCACTAAAATAGGTGTATTTTGGGCAGCCTTTAAACGCAAATCCTATTTTGATATTACGGTACTAATACACACAATATCGTATAAAAACAGTACTAAAGAGATATACAGAGAGAGAGAGAGAGGGAGAGTAGCAGAGAAATAGTACTTAATGGATTTTTAGCTTTACAATAACAAGTGAGGTACAAAATTTAAGCTTATAGCGTTTTATATTCGTATAAGCAAGAGAAGATGTCGACGCTTTTTATGTAAATATGAAAGATTCTAAAAAAATGTATATCGTTTTCTCATAGCACTTATTATAGTTGTAGGTTCAGTCACACACGAACATAAATACTGTAAACACATTGCACAATTAGTTATAGCACTACAAAATACATAAAATCAATATCGACTTTACTTGGGGGCGTTAATATTGTTTTAAATTCTTTATAATATTAAGTAACGGTTATGAATGTATAAAATGCACTACAATTGACAAAATATTATACCCAATAATCTACCACAGTCCACAAATCACCTATACTAGACAAAGCGGTGTTGCAATCAAGCGTTGCAATATAGAAGCTATTATATATAAAAAAATAACTCTTGCTTGCGTGTAATTTTTTTTAATAAGATTTTTATTTCCACGCACCTTTTATGTTTTTCATGTTAGACAACTTTTGCAAGTTTGCTACAGGGGCCGTTCAAGTATTACGTAAGCACTGTAGGGGGGCGGGGGTCTTGGGTTTGCTTATTTTTGACGTTTTCAATGAAATATTTCTTAGAGGATTGCTTATTTTTGACGACAAGGGGGAGGGGGGGATACTTGAACGACCCCTTAGAAGATTAACGTTTTCGGTTCCATTGTTCTCATAAGCCATTTGTTCCTTTAGCGAATATTTGTTATAGTGTAATTATTATATACTAATTAATATGCATTTAATTTAGAAAATATTTGGAAGATTTAATATTCATAATGTCTAAATTTATTCATATTACATAATACAAACTTACAATATTTAATGAGCAATGGTTACGTAAATGTAAATTATTAACTATTTAAAATAGGAAATAACTACGACGTAGCGGTAGACGTGGTGTCGACCGTGGCTCCGACCAGCGTTACCAGATCTCTATTTTTAGCCCAAAATCATATTTCCTGATCGGGACAGTTATAGTTTGCTTTTTATGGGACATTTCGTAACCTGGGACCAATCCTTTTTAATTGCCTAATTACTTACTAACAATTACTTAGATACTTATACGAAGGATTGAACTGTCTCCGTACCTAAGTACGGAGTAAACCAAACAGTTATTATTGTAAGTATAGTGACGTTTTTCCATAAAAAAAATATATATTGCTATTTATTACATAATATGTCATAAATAAATAGCATATTAATGGATAAGAAATTAAAACAACTGATTATTTATATTTTGTCTATGTCCCGCTTTTTCCTCAAGATAAATCTGGCACCAGGGAACTGGCAACCCTGGCCACAAGCACCTATACTTATACAAGCAGGATGCAGCGTTGGGGAACGTAACCCACCACGCCATTCCCGAAAGCGTTAAAAATACGAGGTAACTAGTGTTGAAGTAATAAATAATATTTGGTGTTTAATATTTTACTAGAGTAACATAAGTAGCTTAAGTCCGATCCATTAAAATGATTTTTGTAGACACCGTTATATGTTTTTATCGCACAATTTTTAACATACCTATGAAACTATACTAAAAATTACCTTTGTAATACTCCTTTTGTTCCAAAGGTAAGTTTTTCTATAGATTTTTTTATAGATTTCTTTACACACAGCAGGGTAGGCAGAGGGAACCTTGTGTTAAGACACTCCGTTCCTCATTTTCCGCCGTATAGTTGAGGCATTGCGTGTTGAGTGGCAGAACTCAACGCCGCGATTTGCCTCAATACCAGAGCGAAGAAATGAAAATATTAAGTATTTAATTTTCCTAGTGGGAATGGAGCCCACAACCTGTCGCAGTCACAATCACACGCTTCTGAGCTTCTGAGTCACGACAAGTCCCAAAATTATAAGACGAGTAGAGGAGTGTGAGCTATAAAATGCAGATAATAACGGGTTGTTTTTTTTCTGTTCCACGATCGCACTTTAGCATAATGTTATAAATTAGCTAAAAGTAATATTTTATCTTCTGATTAACCTGAAACAAATAAAGTCAATTTCTAAAGACTAGGTCACTGACTATAAAATGCGCAGAACGCCGGTTACAGAAATAGCAATGTGAAGTTAGACACAAGAAGGAAATAAGTAAATACCAAGACATAATTAGATATGAGGTATAGTTTAATGTAACTATGGCCATCCATAAATTACGTCACACATTAAGCGTACATTGAGTAACAAGGTGTGTAGGGGTACTAAACTGCGCAGCATTTTAAAATATAATATACAATTTTGGAACTAATATTATATTTGTAATATTTTTAAAGTGTTATTCCACACTTAGGAAAAAAAAATATTTATTTAAAAATATAATATTAGGTCCGAAATTATATAAAAATTATATAGAGTACAGTGTTTTTGTCAGCACCACTTTCAATGAATCTACAGTTTTAAATACTGTATAAATGCCTAATACAATTTAAGTTTTTTTTTTTCAAAAAAAATATAAAATATTATATTTTGTCAAGAACGATGCACGCAGCCATTAACCTATTAAAGGTTAACCGCCGCATACGTCTCATAGAAGATATTGACGGCAAAGTTTAAAGTTGTTTAGCCATTAGTAGTATTTTTGTAGCAGTACGTGTTTACGTTATTGGTATATATGCGTAACTACTTCATATGAAATACAGGTATCAATTAACATGGTGAAATAAAAAAAAATCCTACGTCTAAACTGTTGAGGCATCTTGATTAATTTGTTTAGTTATGAGTTTAAAACATTTTACTCTATATGCTGTTCCCGTAAAAGGAGCGTCGACGCTTCCATGTATATCGTCTAATAAATGTGAGGAGAACATGAAACTCGTGTAACGTATTTTATGGGGGGCCCTAAAAGCAAGAGAAGAGTACATTGGAATGTTTCTTCAATATTTATATTTTGATAAAGTTTATAATATAACAAATAAAATAAGCTATTTACATACAACGTATAAAATACAACATACACTAACCTGAAAACATTTTTTTCTATTGTTCTTTCTTGGGACTACTTATATTAGCTTCTTTATTTGGCTGGAACAATACGTAATTGCAATATCAAATAATGTTAAAGATAAGGTAAGCCATTGCAAAAATACTTATATTATTGTTAAAAACTTTTTGACAATAACCGTCAATATCTTTAATAGAGTGAATTTAGAGTCCTCCTAAATGTAAAGCATATGTATTTAGAAAATGATATTCCATCGAGTCAGACTTTTGTATATAGATAACATCCAGGAATGACCACAAATCAATGTTTACGGTCAAGACTCAAGGCAAACCATTTTATATTTTGCTAATTTATGAAGCGTAATCGCAAATAGAAAAAAAAACAGGTTTTTTAATTACCTTTTTATATATTTTTTATCAATATCTAAATATATCATATCATTATTTAAGCTTTACGCTATATTCTGCACTCGGCGGGTAGGCAAAGGGTAATTAATGTAAAGACATTCCATTCCCCTCTTTCCTTTTTCACTCGAAAAAAAACAATTATTTCCTGGCTCTCTGGCTGGCTCGAGTAACAAGACAAGGCGCGGCGTTGAGTACCACCACACAACATTAATAACTTCGAAAATATTGCGGTATGTGGCAATCGGAATGCAGGATACGACGTGAATTTAAAGAAATAAAAAATGTGATAATTACCTCAAAATATCCATGATAAAGCACAACACCGTATACACAACCAATAGAGACTAGGATCTGTATGACTAGCCACACAATCACATTGCACACTTGCGCCTGTCCAAACAGTTCTTTGCCATTTTTGATGCATAACATTGATTCAGTCACCATTATGGCGCCATACACCCAACATTGTGTGCCGACACGTTTGCATCGTGGATCCGTTACGTAAGTATAATACTGCCTGAAAAAAGGTAGCAAAAGAAACATTTGAATTTTTTTTTTGAAAACGGGGTTGTTAAGCAGGTTGAAATTTCCAGAACAAAAATAACTTGGAACAAAAAACGCACTAAGTTTTAGCGAACTGCCATACCCATCGTTAACCCTTAGAGCCGTTTCAGCCGTTCCACGGTAGAACTCGTATTCGTAAATAACGCGTGTTGACTGCTTTTTAAATTTGATTTTGGAATGTATAACCAAAGAGGAGAAATTTGTGATTAAAGGTCAAATTACACAGATTAAAGTGGTCGGATCACTTTATGTTTGTTATTTAATGTTATAATTAAATGTTAATAAACAATTGGTATTTAAATATAATCAATAATTATATTATTTATTGCTCTATGGTTTTTTTTATTAATAGCTGTGAATTTAAAAAAATAATTGTCTCTTTATTCAAAACAAATTGAAATGATAATAAAAAAAAATCTTTTTATTAAAGAATTAAAAAGAAACACGTGAGTATTAATCACTCACTAATAATTATTTAAAATTAATAATACCAACCTTACTGAAGGTGCAACAATTACTCCAATCAAACATAATCTCGCAATAACCAGCGGGTGAGATGGTGGCATTTCAAAGATATGTTTTAAGAAGAATGTGTTTAATTCTGATATTTGCCAAAATACAACAAGTTGACTCAGTGCAAAAAATCTCATATAAGTACATGTTGGATCTAGCCACCTTACAGGTGTCCAATGGACTGGAGTAAATTGCAAAATGGCTCTTTTTATTTTACCTGTTGTAGAGGATATATCTCTAAAAAAACAAAAATCATATTGTATATTAATCACATACATTAGCGTATATATTTTCTGCTTCTGATATATTTTCACTTCAGATTTGAATAGATATGTTCGTGTCAATGTTGTTAATTTGTTTTTTGGGGGCAAATTTTATTGTAAGTACAATTTCTAAGGTGGACACCAGACTATTTTAGAGTAGGCACGGCCCACCCGGCTTTCCCCTTTCTACGCTCATGATCACATATTAAATTAGGATAAACAACTGTTTATCCAAACTAGTGAGTCCTCCTAAATCGTGCGGCCTTGCATTATATACTTTTTACTTGGTATGATACGTCAAAAATCATAGTTAGGCAATATAAAAAATATAAAATATTTAAATAATCCATAAAAGTAATCTCAATAAAAAAATTAAATACTTCGTTATTATAAATAAATTAAACAAGTGATATGGGAATGAAGAAGGTGATTTGCCTGCTGTATGCAGATGATGCAGTGCTTATTGCATCATCAGAATGCAAGTTACAGACATTAGTCCACCACTCTAAAAGAAGAGTGCCTGAATACGAAAAAGACAAAGGTTCTGGTTTTTGAACGAGATGAAGAAAGGACGGAATGCAAGATCAGTGTAAATGGTAAGATATTAGCACAAGTGAATGAAGTGGGTATACTTGAGAAGTATGTTCGGTAGAGATGGAAGATACGAGATGAATGTGGAAAGGCGTATTGCTGTCGGTGACAGGTTTAACGGAGCTGCGCGTTTGGCCGTCCACAATGCAGTTTTGGACACTGTTATATGGCAGCGAAACGTGGGTATTACAGAAGAATGAAAGAAATATGAATACCGTGGAGATGTGATCTCTTCGTAGGATATGCGGAGTCAGCTTAGCTGTTCGAATTCGCAATGACGCGGTACACAGATTGGCAGGTACTAGCGAGGATGTAACTTAGAGAATGAAGAAGAACATGCTCAGCTGGTTTGGGTACGTCAAATGAATGAGTGATGAAAGAATGGAAAAAAAGATTTACGATGGAAACATAAGTGATAAGAGAGGTAGGGGGAGCCCCCTGTTGACCTTCGAAAACACAGTATCAAAAATATTGGAAGAAGGTCACGTAGAAAGCTCCAGCCAGCAACTCCGGGGGGGGTCCCATAAAGCATGTATCAAGCATGAATGAAAAGTTTGATGACAGTGTACGAGACAAAGGAGGTATGTAGAGACCCTAGCATTAGATGCTCCATTCTCTCTGACTGCCCTGCTAGGGATAAAGTGTGAAGCTAGTAGTAGTAGTAATAAATTAATTAAAATTTAATCAGCTTCATGCTGTATCCTGCATGCAGCATGGTAGTCAAAGGAAACCTAGTGTTAAGACAATTGATTCTCCATTGTCTGCCAAATTCTGGCGTCATTGCATGTTGAGTGGCGGGAACACCGGCCTCGACACCAGAACAAAGAAATGAAAATATAAATATATATAAATAAAATTGGGGATTGAACCCACAACCAGTGAATTTTACAGTCATACTTTGTGCCCCTGTGCCATGACTGGCCTCTACTTATTATACTTTATTTATATACATTAGTATCAAACATATGAAAGTTTAATTCATATTTGCTATTCATTTTCTTGTGAATGTATGGCAGGATAAATTCAGTTTGGATAATGAAAACTAATCTATATCAAATGCAACTTACCTAATACTGACCCACTTATATTCTCTCATTTCCAGTACCTTACATATCTTTAGACCACACCATATACCTAAGCCATTACAGACAAGAACATCTAATATAACAGAATCCCACCAACATTCCAAAAAGTTTGGTAGTAAATGAGCAAATGCAATTTCTGTTATTTCCCACATAATTGATATTGCCCATAACAGACCAGTATGCCTGAAAAGTATTGCTTTAAACATCCATCCCAAAAAGTGGCCCCAAGCAAAAACATCAACATGAGACCAGATTCTAGGTAAACTAAGGTCAGAACAATTGACTGCATATTCCTGTAACAAATTAAGATTGCAATGAAACATTGTTATGTTATGTAAATATATATTTATGTATATACATATAATTACAATATATTTTTAAAAACTCATAAATGTTTAATCAAAAATGCAAAATTATATGATGATGATATTACCAAAGTCAGAAATTAAAGCCAACATAAAATGAAATGTCAAAGTATGTAATAATTTTATAAATATGTAAGTTAATGTGAAAAATGATCACAAAGCTACCATTGACTCAGAAGTTCTGCTGACAAGAGCCAGCAAGAATTAGAAGAAAAGCTTCAACAGTTAAAGAATAACTCAACAGTTAAAAAAAAGAATATAACAATATGTACAATAAAGCTGCTATATTGCTTATAATGAACATTTAGCCAACTTTCGTATGTTGGGGTTGTATAAAGAGTCAGTAAGTGGCAATTAAATTTTAAGAAGATTAAAGAAAAAGGATCAAAGAATACAATGTTATGCTTACCTTATCCATATCTATGTGAAAATTGCGTAAGTTAGGGTCAATCCAATACATTATTTCATAAACTGTTGAATAACTTTGGAACAAAAGAAATAGCAATGCTAGTAAATAGAGAACAGACATGCCAAATACAATTCTCCAAACAGCTGGATGAGGTCTTGTAAATGGGCCATTAGGAAATGTAAGTACTGATACAATTAAGAAGAAAAAAATTACACAGCAAATTCCTGACCAAATATTCTCTTGTGTGTTAGTTTCATCTCTGTGGAAAAAAATTATAATAAATCAACTATTTGAAAAGTAGACTTTTATTAGATAAATATTAAATATATATTTAACTTCAGTTGACCAATTCCACAACTAATATTGTATACAAGAACAAATATATATATTTTTTAAAGCCATTTAATAATTCAAATGGGTTATATTTGGTTAAATAATATTTAACATGTTATACAATAGACTAATTTTTAAATAAGAGTAAAAATGAATCAATAATATAATATTCCCATAATACCTGACGAATGCGGTGTAAATGACAGAAGCTATAGACACTGCTAATAAGGTTATGGTGTGCGGTTTATAGAAGAACTCTAGAGATATATCATCTACTGGCCGTTCATTTATGTAACTAAAAGCATCTTTGGATTCGTCCGTAGCAGCAGGATTTCCCGATTCCATTGTGAATTATGCACATTAAAAGATAATCGTTTTTATTTTAAAAATGTAAAGATTCTTTGTTTTCCAGTAGGATATATTCATCTCGTGATACACAAACTCATAGTATCAAAATCGCGTAATGTAAAAATATTTAAAACTCATGAAACCACAGACATCTGAAAGTCAATTTCACATTATAATAAGTTTAAAACCAAAAAATGTGATATTGACACATGACATAAGCTGTTGTCACTCTCACTTAGCGCCCTGGATGAAAGTATTTTTGAACGTATTTATGTATGATTGTGTAACATATTGCTAATCTGTATTAAAAGCACAGATGATAAATATTAAAATATATTAAACATGGCCAAACACATACAATGATGTTACGAATAAAGTACGTAATGTCAATAGTATTGTGTGTAGCCGGTTTATCGATATTGTTGTAGATTTCAAAAAATTCTGCTGTTGTCACGGTTACATCGAGGGGAGGCAGGGTTATTGTCAATATTTTTTTTCAAAATGAATGACGAAAACAGTATGAATAGTGAAAATAATGTTGATATTAATACTCCCAAGGTTAAACAATATTTGAAGTTTTTATTAAATATGAGCAACTTATTCTGTGGAATATATCAATTGAAGTATATCGTGATAAAATTAAGAAAAATGTTGCTCGATATTTACAAAAAGTCTAACCCTGGCAAATAAACTTAATATTTTTTGAAAGCGGCTATCTCTCATCCTCATTTATTTTTCAAATCATCTTCTAATCTGGAAGCATTGCGTGTACAGTGCGCGGGACTCCATGCTGCAGCTTGCCTCGAAACCAGAGCTATGAAATGAAAATATTATATTTCATGTCCTCCAGTGGATATTGAACCCACAACTTGTGTGTTTAGTCACCCTTTGTGCTCTTTGGTCATGAAAGGCCTGTGTTAGTTGTGGTTCATAAATAATGTTTAAAATTATTAAAGTAAGTCTTTTTTCTCACCAAGCCTTTGATCAGTCTTTTTTTTAATTAAAAAAAGAATTAAATTAGCTTCACGCTATATCCCGCACACAGCAGGGTAGGCAGAGGAAACCTAAAGTTGAGACACTCTGTTCCCCACTTTCTGGCGAATTTTGGAGGCATTGCGTGTTGAGTAGCGGAACTCAAGGCCGCGCTTCGCCTCGACACCAGAGCGAAGAAATGGAAATATAAATTTAAGTAAATATTTCATCTCCTCGAGTGGGGATCGAACCTACAACCAGTCGGTTTTACAGTCACACTTCGTGCCGCTGCGCTACGACTGGCCTCAGTAAACATAAATAAAGCTATTGAGCGACTGCCTCATATTGTCCGATAAAATATTGTCAATAGTATTGGGTAGTATGTGGGGACATATATTGAACAATATTATGGTTTGGTTTGGTTCTTTGATTATGGCGTTCCGAGTGTGGCAGTAGAGCATATATCACTTCACCAATGTCACAATGTGTGAGGAAACACGAATGAGGTTGTACGGTAAAAAAGAGATAATGTAACACAATAGGAGAATGCATGTTGAAAAAATTCGTACTAAAAATTTGTGAAAAATAACAGAAAAATAAGAAACCCTCACTAACATGTGTGTTAACCAAAACAAACGTCAGCAAAGTGAACAATATTATTGTCAATATTGTATTGATTACTGTCAACATTGTATTGATTAGTGTCAATATTATATTGACAATAATATTGTGGGCGTGAGGCAGCCATAATCGTAATTAAAGTTGGGCGTTATAACAAACAGCAGATAATATAATTCATTATAAATTTCTAATGTTCTAATCATTATTTATTTTCAACACTGACTGTTATTTATAATATTCATTATCTGCTGTGAAAGTGGCGTGTGTCGCCTCGGTTCGGTAATGATCGGAAATATTTAGTAGTTATTCGGTTTAAAAAAATAATGATGGCGAACTTCACACCGTATAACCTCGCACAAATATGAGCTTTAACTCAATGGCAGTAAGGCCAAATATTACTTGTATTAAAATATAGCTAATAACGAAAATTATAATTTTTTGTTTGATATTAGTCTGAACTTCGTTCATTTAATCATTGTATTATATTTACGTTGAAAATAATATAATATATATTACAGCAGTTTAAAATAACAGTTAAAAAAATATAATATAAAAAATTAAAAATAATTCATTTTAAAAATATAACAGTAACGCCAAACACTAATCGTAATTCCACATTGTCCAATTGTCCACTCACCATAGCACATTAGCCGCTCTATTCCGAACATTTAAGTAATTTAGGACTAATAAACAGTTGAGACTTGGTAGGTATATATTGTATGAAGCTTATTATATGAAATAAAACAAATAAGATATTAAGATATTTTATTTTCTATCGCGATTCTCTAGATAATGGTGACATAATATTGATGTTTGAGGTTCTTATAACCAAAGTTTCGAAGTTCGTACCTCAAAACAAATCTTATAGGATCACTTCGTAGTCAGTCTAATAATACTATAAGACTATTAAGAGATCACGTATAGATATGAAGCTTAAATTACCTACCTACAAAAAAAATCAAGCTTTTAAGTCGACACAATCATATAGAGAGGGTACTCTCAGTGAACTTTCAGTATAAATAAAAGAAAAAGTCAGAGCAATGGAAATTTATTTTTATAATACTATGGATAAAAACTATTACAAACTTATTACTGTAGTTCATTGCATATATTAGCAACTTATAACTGTAGTTCATTGCATATATTAGCAAACATAACATGCAGCTAATAAAAGTTTACTAACTTTAATAAGTTGCATTTCTAGTTAACCTATTATCCTGAAATTAGTATGGATCCATCTTTGGGCGAGTTTTATTCACACTTGACCAGTTTTTCTAATAGCCCAATCTTTTGCAAGATACACATTACCAAAAGAGTAAAGGAATAATATTGGTTGTTAATAACTAAGATCCATTTAAATTTTTCTAGCTTCCCTAGATATTGAGCTATCTAGGGTATTTATCATTCTATTACTAATTCACTTTAAATAACTTGTTTTTAGGGCAACTCTAATCTACATAATCATTATATTGTCAGAATGGGATACGAAAACCAACAACCAACAGCAATGCAATAGTCTGTTAGATGGAATAACCCTATAATAATGCTGCATTCTATCTACCAGACCAGAATTATGCCTTTGATATAAATATTTCCTCTGCAAAAAGATGTACCACATATGATCAGTATTAAGCAAATATTTGTATAAAATTAAATTCTTAATTAAAAGAAATATTATGTAAATAGGCATTATAAGAAAAATATTCAAAATAATAACAACTAAGACTTCATTATAGATCATGTTTTTAATTTTGTTTACACAATAGATCTTAGAGCTTGGGACCTTATGGAATATGGTTGATTTAAAGTTTACTTAAATAGTATGTTTTGTTTTGTTTTGTTTGTCACAACAATTAATTTTCATATAGTAATAAACAAATAAAACAACAGTATTATTTTGTGATTTGTCTCTATCTAAGGCAATTAACAATAATATCTTTAAGATTTTTATTATATTACAGATATAATATTATCAAATAAAAGAATAAACATTTCTTTGGAGCTTATCTTAGAGACTTGTAAAAAAATAAGGTTTATCTCAATTTTGCTTTTCAGAAATATTTATAACACTACTGGTTGTAATTGTTGAAAGAAATTGTAATTAGTAAAAAAGAAGTTGTCCTGAAAAGTCATTGTACTCATAAACAATTCTTGTTGCATGTTCATTAGTTGTACCAACAATTTTTCACATTAATATCAGATTTTCTACAATGTAGAAATGTTTTACAAAAGTAGTACTGATTCACTAAAGAGAAGGGACCACTCTTACTCATATTATATTATTTAAACATCATCTATAGTTGGTAGCCAAAAAGCCATATTAGTACATGCTGAAGCAAGTAACATGTATTTGGGATTGAACTGAACACACTGTATAGGAGCTGGATGATCACCATTTAAAACACACACTTTGTAACCAGTATCAGCATTCCAAACATGCACTCTTCCATCTGTTGATCCACTAAATATATATTGTGAATCGGGACTGAATGATGCCTCAATAGGAATCCCTTTGTTGTTAAGATGTCCTGTAAATGTTTGAAGTGGGGTTCCATGGTAAGCATCTACAAGTCGTATTATAGAACCATTCGTACTTATTAACATTGTTTTACCATCTCTTGAAAATTTAAGTCCTGTCCAGTCACACTCTTTCTCTTGATTTAATTTAAATGTAACAAAAGGACCCTTATCAAAAGAACGCAAATCATATAACTTTATGCTCTCAGAGTTTACACCCGCAGCAAATATAAGACCCTCAGGGTCATATGCTGCAACTGGTCGTCCTGATAGGTGCATCAAGCCTTGACAATTTGGTGAACGTAAATCCCAAAGGCGTAAAGTTTTATCCAGGGATCCCGATAAAAAAGTATCTTCAACAGGTGAGAGACAAAGAGTAACAACTTTCTTTGTATGCCCAGGAAAATATCTAATATATTTATTGTCATGGAGTGATAAATATCGTATTGTATCGTCAACTTTTGTAGAACTGTGTATTGCAGTATTTTTAGCATGTGTAAAATGTATTAAGTCTACACCATATTTCTTGCTATTTACAGTTATCATTTGAGTTCCTTTTTCGCAATCGTAAATTACAATTTGATCATCTTCACTACAAGATATCAAAGTTTCACCAGTGGGAGAAAAGTCTATACTATTTATTTTATCTGTATTTTCTCGAAACACTTTTGCAACCTTAAAACTCCTCACAACCTGATCCACTAATTTCATCATTTATGCTGTTAATAAAGTCTTCTCTAAGATATAATGATTTCTAACACGAATAGCGTTAAAATCAAATGGTGTAAAATGGAATGAATATATGAAGTATTGAGGTTTAGTTTTATTTACGCTGCCAAAACAATACAGCAGCCGAGAATGAAATCTTGCAATGTAAGAATTTAATTTAACAAGCTTTATAAGCAACACCGCGCGCTATGTCAATTGACAAATTGTCATAATGGCAGTTCTCTTAAATTGTTATTTTTATAAAAAAATACGTATTTTTTTTAAACCAGCGGTTTTAGCTTTACATACATGAAGTTTTATTATGATATAATATAAGCTTGGACATTATAGTGCACGTTTGATGAACTATCCCAAATATTTGTTTTAAAAAAAATTGTTAAAAATGTGTTTATACGTACAATGACAATTATTGAGAATAATGATGAGAATCAGAAGGAAAATAAAAATTAAAGAATTGAAGTTAATAACTTACTTACATAGCTTTATGCTGTATCCTTAGCATGGTAGTCAAAGAGAACAGAGAGCTAAACGCTACGGTCTCTGCATACCTCTTTCACCTCGTCCACTGTCATTAACCTCTTCAGACATCCCTCCTCCTCGCCTTCCAAAGAGTCCTCATGCTTTTTACGTGACCTTTCTCCAGTATCTTTAATGCTGTGTTTTCAGAGGTCAACCGAGGTCTCCTCCTACCTCTCTTACCACTCATTTTTCCATAACCGTTTTTGCCATTCTTTCTCAATCATTCTACGTCCAAACCAGCTGAACACGTTATTCTTAAGATCGGATCGGAAAATTGTAGAGCAAATGTGGCTTAACATATATTGTTCAGAAACGGAAAAGCATCGGCGTTGGGGGAACGAATACATCTCCTATGTCAAGTGTGGACGTGTATCGGAGTCAGCTGTGTATGGCGATAAACCCAGCCATAACATCAGCCTTATAAATCCCAAACACTCGTTAAGGAGAACATCTGTTCTGTGTATCCCAAGAATGATTTGCGGGGATAATGAAATACAAAGACATTTTAAATAGATGGTTGGGACCACCAAAAATAAGGAGAGTTCTGTTTCCTGGCTTCGGTTAATTGAATAAAATATTTATGATACAAGAGAAAGGTCACGAAAAAACATGAGGAATCCTCGCGAGACATATATAAAGAGAATGCAGAGTGGTGATAGTGGACGAGGTGAAATATACAGAGAGCGGAACTTTTGGTTCTCCGTTCTCTCTGAAATTTTTCATATAAAATCATTGACTTTAAGCAGCATCATTGCCTTCTTTTACCATTTATGATGGAAATGATGTGGTTATGAATGATGAATTTATATAAAATATGTTGGAACTGCTGTTGATTACAGATTTTGTTCGTAATATGAACATAAGTATATATTAACGATCACTGAAACATTTATAATCTAAAAGTATTAAATATAAATATCGATTATTATTATTGCGGGATACAGCGTGAAGCTTATTATTTAATTTATTTAATTTTTTTAAATATCAATGACGATTGATAAAATTAGGAGAATGCAATTTAAGACTCATCTCTGCGTTAAAAAGCTTCGTTCACCATCATCATTTATGGCAATTTTTAAAACAAAAACTCAAGTGATAAATTTTATAACACTTTTTGCGGTCCATTGACCGCAATTGACCGTGTAGTCAAACACCTAAATGATCAGCAAGATTTTTTAAAAGTATAGATTTATTTCTCTGAATATAGTTTAAACTAGCTAAAAATATACCAAAACAACACGTAAAATATATATTTTTTAAAAATATATAAGGTATTCTCCTTTTCTCTAAATAATAAGCTTGCCAATACAACCAAATGGAAAAACTTGAAAAGGTAAAACAAATCTATAACCAAAATGTAATATCACCTTACTGTATCTATTTATTTTATAGGGACTAAATTAAATACTTTCATATTCTAGCAACACTGTTCACAGTCTCAAATCTCAAGTTGCAAAGAGAAACAAAATGGACGGAGTGTAGTGGCTACGCTTATAATGATCTAAATATTGTGAGACAATTTGCAAATTGTTTGATTGAAATCTTAACAATTGATAAATAATCATTATTATCTATTATATATACAGATTAAGTTATAAAAGGCTATTTTTTATTTGTTTTTAATAGCGTTCGGTTTTTTGAAATATGGTATCCATTTTGTGATCAATCGTATTGTGTGGCGCTTACAGTAAGTATAACTTGTTATGAAATAAAGTTGCACTGGAATGTTATATTATTAATTATTATGTTTTAAATGTTTAAAATTGATAAGTAATTTACTATTTGTATAAAAATTAAGTATGTATTCTTATCTCTACTAAAGTATTGCTTATAATATCTATGGTTGTTACAGTAGGCAAAGGTAACTTGTATTATTCGCCGAGACTAATTAGGTATAGAGATAATATTTAAGTATTACCCTAAGAATAAATAAGCTATAGAAATAATTCATCTTTAATTTTAACTGAATTAGTTAAGATGTTCTTTTACTGCTGTATAACTGAACGGGAGAAGTTATAGCGCTGTATGTTATGTTATAGCCATAAGCGTATAGCTTTTCCCCTTGGTTGTACATCGAAATGCATCACGAAGATTTTTTAAGGTAAGAAATGGACAAGAAATTTAATGCATAAGCAAACACAAAACTATAAAAATTTTTAAAAGTTATTTAATGTACAAATTTTATACCTATCTGTATTTTATAAAGAGTAGAAAGTCACGCTGTATTTCAGAAATATTTATGCTTATTGCATTGTAAAATACAGAAAGATTGTATAAAAATATCATCATAGTAAAAAAAATATTTTATATGTCTTATGTTACTATATATTGTTTAAATGACATATAATTGACTTTTCAGTAGTTAATTAATATTATTAAATTAAAAATGTAAATGTTGTTTGCTGACATGGATAAAAAAAAATGTCTTTATGTAATGTAAGGTATATTTTCACTGTTCACGCACACCACGACTGGCCTCAATGAAATATGAGGCTGTCAATGCCTAGGGACACAAGGATGTGAATCTAACACGGTGGTTATGGGTTTAAACTCCACTCGAGGGATTTCAACATTCTTTGCCTCAAAAAGTTCGGTGAAAAGTGGGGAACAAAATGTCTTATCACTTTGTTCCCTATACCTACCCTGTTGTATGTGGAATACAGTATGAAGCTAGTTTTTTTCAGCAATGTGTCTTAAAACACATTATTATGAAATTGCTCATATAAAATTTTTGCAATTAAGAAGATTAATTAATCTAGGATGTGTACAAAATATTTAATTTAAACCTCTTAATTACATTCTGGTCTGGCCTAGTTTGATATTAAGTCCGGAAAAAAAAACAAAAACTACCAAATATTTGAATATTTAAAAGCTACCAAACAAACAATCTCTAAATATGTGTTTATTTATTAGCAATAAGTACAAAAATATAATAAGCTTTAACACTTACA
This sequence comes from Heliconius charithonia, assembly GCA_030704555.1. Lineage (NCBI taxonomy): Eukaryota > Metazoa > Arthropoda > Insecta > Lepidoptera > Nymphalidae > Heliconius > Heliconius charithonia. The sequence goes on along the minus strand of CM060809.1, from coordinate 6,023,361 downwards.
TACAAACACTCTGCATGTAACATGATGCTGTAACTGAACAATGTTTTGTCACTTTGAGTGACTCTGTTCTATTAGATAAAAAACAATTTTAATAGCACATGGACATACTTAACTCATTTGTACAATAATTATGTCCATGTTTTATGAAGGCTGCAAGTGCCTTTGAAAAAAAAACAGGTGTATTTATTAAAAACATTTAAAATAAATAAGCTAATTTCAGTCCAGTAGTTTGTTATACATTGTTATATAAATTTATAATGACTGATTTAAAATTAATATTGTAAGTTTAGGTCATAAGCTATAAAAACTGTAAATTTCATCTTCATTTCCTTTATTTTTTTACATATTGTATATATATATATATATATATTTTATTTTTATACATATATTTTTTTACACACACATATATATATATATATATATATATATATATATATATATATATATATATATATATATATATATATATATATATATATATATATATTTAACAATTTTTTTAATGTATTGTAAAATCTTAAATATAAAATAATAATAATAAATATGAACAAATTTTATTACCTTAAAAATCAGTAAAGTTAAAGACAAAATCTAAGAATTGATAAATCTATATTAAGTTGTTGATATTTCAGAAATAAAATGGGTCATCAAATTACTCCCTGGAATCTTAAATCCAAACTTATTTTAATTCACTCTTAATTGAGTGATGGACTCATATAACTTATTTGGTGATGATGGAAGCGGTATGTTGGAAGGACTTACTGATCTTGGTGGAACAGACAGCTTTGCTGGTAGCTCTACATCTGGAGTAACAGGAGATAATAAAGATACTTCTGACAATAGGTATGTGATGACTATATTAAGCAAAATATAAACACACAACTTCAAATGTTATTGATAAATATCTATAGTTACAGGCAACCATATAATCCCAATAGTGTGACACAAGAAGGAACAATACAAAAACTGGCATCTTTTGGAGGAGGGGGCGCTAGTGGTATATCTAGTAGTTCTCAGCCAGTTCCAAATCCAGGAACAGGCCCACCTGGACCAGAATATCATGATTATGGTGGATACCCTCCGAGACCTAGGCTACCACAGCCCCCGCATGCACCACTTCATCCATCACACCACGTTCACCCATCACATTCCTACCCTGGCTATCATCCGGGACCAGAACCAATGTACACAATACCTGAACAAGGTATATATTTACAGGAATTATACATAATATTTGAATATTTTTGCCCTGTTTATTTTAATATCATAAATTTTTAAGGTATTGGAGACATGGGTGTATGGTCAGGAGCACCAGGAGCAAATAGATATTCACCCATTACACCTGGATATAGACATTCATATGAACATCAACAAAAGATGCACCAATACCCACCACAACAGGTAATCACAATAAAATTTAAAATGCATTGTTTTCTTTTACTTCACTTTCTTTTACGTTACTAATAAAGTAATCATAATTTTAGGGTGCTGGCATAGGAGCCTTACAAGCTCAAAATGGTGCATATCTTCCAAGACAACCTCATTTTCCTCAACCATCACAACAACTCTATGGTCAGCAACAGGTAAATTTTGAGACTATTTTATTGAATTGAATATAAATATAAGAATTCCTAAAATAAATTTTATATTTAATTATTTTTGCTTTCAGAACTACCCAAATTATGCACAAATGCACCCTCCATCTGCAACCAGAATATCTCAGCATCCCACATATCACCAGCAAATGGATGTAAATGCACACCAGTATGGAATACCTCACAATCAACAAAGTCATGGCTCTTTACAGCAACACCAGTCTCATCAAAGTATGCCGGGTCACACAGCAGGCTTAGGCCCGGGAATTCAAAGCCACCCTAACGCACATATGCATCATTCAGGACCTTCACCTCTACATCATGTTCCAAGACAGCCTCAAGTTCCGCCATCAACAGTTGGGCCATCCCATGCTGTACCGTCTCAAATGCCTTATGGTTCACCTCATCATAGTGTACCAATCAACTACCAACCTCATCAAGTACAACATCCTCTTGATGTAAATGTCACTAACCAGTATGGATCTGTCAAGCCGGGATTGGACACGGGAAGTCCACAATATAGACCACCTTTCCCACAGTTATCACCACAAATGTCTCCACGAGCACAGATGTCGCCGAGACAAGCACAATCACAGCCTCAAGTATCACCACGACCTGTGATGTCTCCTGTGAAGGGACCCAGTGCGTCACCACTTAGCTCTCGAAATATACAAGCACCTCCAACTACAGGACCACCTGTCTCGTCATCTTTTCCATCTCAAAATACACTTCAAGCACTGGAACAAATGGTTTTACCACCTACTGGAGAGTACACTTTTCAAAGAAATCAATCTTCGCCAGTAATAGGACATAACATAGTATCGTCCCCAAATCAATGGACTCAAAATAAAATGACTCCGCCAACAAGCCTTACAATGCAAATGGACACCATTGATCAAACTCCAAAAACTTTAGATACTCCAACTATGTCTAGTTTAAAGCAAGAACAAGTTAAAGTCCCTGCAGTTCCAATTGTAACTAACAGTAATAAAATATTAGAAAAAAATCAAACTGATACAGAAAGAATAACTGAAAAGACACCATCACTTGGATTTTTAGCTAATACTCCTAAAGAAGGAGTATCGGTTAGTTTGAATAACCCTACAATTACTACATCAACTATATCAAATTCAGCAATTTGTTCAACTGAACCTGTTGAGCCCAAGGAAAATTTAAATCATAATAAGCTTTCTACAGATGGAATTTTTGAAACAATAGGTAACTCAAAAGAGGAACTTAAACAAAATGATGTCCCCTTAAAGGATGAAAGCAAAGCAGAAAATGTACAAATTGATACTAATAAGCAAAACAACAGTATTAGTAGCAATGCCAATGAATCTATTTTAAGTCAAAGTTCTCTTTTGTCAAGTGCACCTAATAAAGTAGATACTGTAAGTGAACATACTTCAAATAATACTGCAAACGTTAATATAAATTTGGGCCATACACCACCAGCAGTTAATACAATAAACAATAAATATGAAAATACAACAAACATCAATGTTTCTAGAAATCAAACATATCAAAGTGGTACCTTTCAAAATATGCAAAGTATTATACCCCAAGGTGTATCACCTAGTATTGTGCAAAGTATTCCAACTAGTATGCCAAGTAATCAAAGTCACAATAACTCTACTACAAATTTTCAAACAGCAGTCCCACAGGGTTCATCTCCAACATTGCAAAACTTACAAAGTAATGTTCCAGTTCCTCATTCAATACAACATGCAAATATAACTAATACTGTATCTTCTAGTATACCTGTTCACAATTCACAAAGTAATATTCCCTGCTTACCTCCTAATGTTCCAAGTATGCTAGGAAGTGCTCCACATGCTGTTCATAACTCACCAAGTAATATTATTGGTGCTCAAGTAAATGCTCCTACAACAATGCCAAACATTCAAGTGGGAATACCTATAAATCCACAAAATATTCATGGAAATTTAGGTCCAAGTATAGGTCCAAGTCAAACAAATGTATTGCCTAATATGTCACTTAATCCAAATATGATAATAATGGGTTCTAATAACATGCCTCATCCCAATATGTATCCAACATCACACCATCAAGAAAGAGCATCTTTGCAACAACAAATTCAAGAGATATATTGTTTACCTCCTTCTAACGAAAATCAAGAAAAAGTTAGGTGCTTACAAGAAAGACTATCCATGCTACAACAACATGAAACAAATGATAAATGTAATGGAGGACCAAATTGCTTATTACAGAATCCTATTTATGGTTCAAAAATGGTTGAAAGTCCACAAGTCACAAGCACTACAGGTCGTGGACGCGGCAAAGGTCCTGCTAAACCCAGAAAACCACGAGCTAAAAAAGAAAAACTAATAACATTATCACAACCACTTGATCAACTACCTGTATCCGAAGATTGCGTAACTGCTGGTACAGGCTTACAAAGTAACTCTGAAATAGATGCAGAAGCAAGTGAAGATATTACGAATTTAGATAGTAGTGCAATATCGATAGAAGAAATGACAGGTGGAAAAATTAAGAAACCACGAGCGCCGCGTAAGAATAAGGAGAGAAAACCTCGTGTACCCAAAGAATTAAAACTTGCAAAGCAAGTGGGTGACAAGCCAGTAAAAGAAAGAAAGAAACGAGAACCTAAAGATCCCAACGCACCAAAAAGAAGAAGAAATGCTAAAAAAGCAGTCGAAATCCATGCTGATACAACAACCTTCAATGAGCTTTTAGATAAAGATAACACAGATAATTTAACTGATGATAGTTTCAACAACAGTATTGTTGGCAATGAAACATTAAAATCAAATATATCACTGACACAAGATACAGCTTTGGACGATACAAATGTAACCGATTTCGATGATATACCGGTTTCGAAAATAGCAATAAAAGATTTATTAGAAGAAGCAGAAGCAAAAAAAGAACTAATTGACAAGGAGGACGAATTTGATCCGTCACATCTAAAGAGAAAGTCGTCTAAGAAGAGGTCGTCGGGTGGAGGAAGTTGTAAAAAAATTATGAATAAAAGAACACCTAGTGGGAAAAGAAAACGGCGCGGAGGATTAATACCTGACTCCGATGGTGAACCTGATGATCTTATGTCTACACCACCACCATCACCTCCTCCGGAGGGTGACGATAGCCTAAAACGTCGATCAGCTAGAAATACTCAACGTAAAAAATACACAGATGATGTTCTTCTCCGTTTATCGGACGATGAATTCACAATGGCTAATACTAAACAAGATAAAGACTTTGATGACTTAAGACTTGAAACCAAAGATGTTAACAGACCGGAAATGATGCCGAAACCCAACTATATGTATGTCAATACAACGGAAGAAGATTCTATGATTGTGCAACACGTTTTGGCATGTCGAATGGGAAAACGAGAAATTAAAATAGAGGTGCCATCTTCTAACGATACTTTGCCAAAACGAGAAGAAGAAGTACCTATTGAAAAGCTAGAAATATTGAATGAAAATCCAGAAGGTGAAATTCCAAGTGAAACAGAAGTAATGACGAAAGATAATGAAAACTTAGATAGTAAAATTAATAATGCAGAAGAGGAAGTACAGAAAAGCGATATTAATATCCAAGATACTGAGAAGGAGAAAGAAATAACTGAAAATAAAGTTTTTCAACCTCTAATAGTAGATGTAGAAGAATATTATGTGAAATATAGGAACTTCTCATATTTACATTGTGAATGGAAGACTGAAGAAGAGCTTTATAAAGGTGATAAGCGCATATTTTCAAAAATAAAACGTTTTAAACAAAAACAAGCTCAACAATTGAATATATTTGAACTTTTGGATGATGAACCTTTCAATCCTGATTATGTTGAAGTAGAAAGAATTTTAGATATGTCTGAAAACCAAGACCCGGCGAATAATACTGTCGTGAAGCATTATCTAGTTAAGTGGAAAAGTTTGCAATACGAAGATAGTACCTGGGAACTTGAAGAAGATATAGATGTTGATAAAATAGAGCAATATAAAATATTTAGCGATTTACCTCCAAAAGATAAATGGAAATTTAAAAAACGTCCATCTGCTGATCAATGGACCCAATTAAAAGAATCTCCATTGTATAAAGGTGGAAACACTTTACGGCCTTATCAGTTAGAGGGCTTAAACTGGCTTTTATTTTCTTGGCACAACAACAGAAATTGTATCTTAGCTGATGAAATGGGATTAGGTAAGACTATACAAAGTTTAACATTTGTTAATTCAGTTTGGGAATATGGCGTACGAGGTCCTTTTCTCATTATTGCTCCTCTGTCAACTATACCGAATTGGCAGAGAGAATTTGAAGGCTGGACAGAAATGAATGTAATAGTTTATCACGGCTCACAGCAAAGCAAGAGCATGATTCAAGAATATGAATTTCATTACAAAAATGAAAAAGGCGAACCCATTAAAGAACTTACAAAATTTAATGTATTGATTACTACCTTTGAAATAATTGTAACAGATTTTCAGGAACTAAAATCATTTAATTGGCGGCTATGTGTAATTGACGAAGCCCACAGGTTAAAAAATAGAAATTGTAAGTTATTAGAAGGTTTGAGACAACTTCATTTGGAACACAGGGTCCTTTTATCAGGGACACCTTTACAAAATAATGTAAATGAACTATTTTCATTGCTTAATTTCCTAGAACCTTCTCAGTTTTCTAGCAGTGACGCATTTTTAACTGAATTTGGTCAGTTGAAAACGGAATCAGAAGTGTTAAAGTTACAAGCACTTCTTAAACCAATGATGCTTAGGAGATTAAAAGAAGATGTGGAAAAGACCCTAGCCCCAAAGGAAGAAACTATTATCGAGGTGGAGCTGACAAACATTCAAAAAAAATATTACAGAGCTATATTAGAAAGAAATTTCAGCTTTCTTCAGAAAGGCACCACATCAGCGGCAAACATTCCTAATCTGATGAATACTATGATGGAACTAAGAAAATGTTGCATTCACCCATATCTACTAAATGGTGCAGAGGATCAAATTCAATTTGATTATAAGCAAGCTAATGGCGAAGACAAAGAAGCTTATTATAAAGCGCTCATTGATTCATCAGGAAAAATGGTTTTAGTTGATAAATTGCTGCCTAAACTTAAAGCTGGTGGACATAGAGTTCTTATATTTAGCCAAATGGTACGATGTCTTGATATATTAGAAGATTACCTTGTTTTTAGAAAGTATCCTTATGAGCGTATTGATGGAAGGATAAGAGGGAACCTACGACAAGAAGCAATTGATAGATTTTCGAAACCCGATTCTGATCGATTTGTCTTTTTGTTGTGTACAAAGGCTGGAGGCTTGGGTATCAACTTAACTGCCGCAGATACGGTTATAATTTATGACAGCGATTGGAACCCTCAGAATGATTTGCAAGCACAAGCACGTTGTCATCGTATTGGGCAGCAAAAAATGGTTAAAATATACAGATTAATATGTAGAAATAGTTACGAACGAGAAATGTTTGATAAAGCATCATTAAAACTTGGTTTGGATAAAGCCATTCTGCAAAGTATGAACACTTCACAAGGCAAAGAGACAGGTCTCAAACAGTTATCGAAAAAAGAAATTGAAGACCTTTTGAAAAAAGGAGCTTATGGTGCTGTCATGGATGAAGACAATGCCGGGGATAAATTTTGTGAAGAAGATATTGAAATGATATTAGCTCGCAGAACTCAAGTTATTCAAATGGAATCTGAGAAAGGATCCACATTTTCCAAAGCTAGTTTTGCAGCTACTGATCAGAGATCTGATATTGACATAAGAGATCCTGATTTTTGGAACAAATGGGCAAAAAAGGCAGAAATTGATACAACAGAAAAGAAAGAAGATGAAGATTTAATTGTTACTGAACCAAGAAAGAGAACTATAATAAAAAGATATGGTCATGATGATGGCCCAATGGAAATGTCTGATATGGAAGCCACCCCAGATTCTGATGAAGACGAAGAAGGTAATAAAATTAGAACAGTATATTAAGTACTTACAGTTTAATATGATGTTTCAATGAATATGACTTTTGGATTTTGCTTTTGGTTTTATTACTGCCAAAATATGATTCTAGCAAAAATAAGTAATCTCACCTTTTCACTGACAACTTCATTCTTTATAAAGAATTATTATTAAATTTTATTTTAAAAAATTATTGTTTTATCAGGTATAAGTCTCAGGAGCAAGCGGAAGAAAGACAAATTAGGCCGGAAAGGTAGAAGATATGCAAGCGACGATTATGTCCCTCGGCATGAGGGTGTGCCTGTTGATGAAGAAGTAGTTTATGGGTCCTGGACCAGATCAGAATGCTTTAAGATTGAGCGTGGTTTATTGACGTTTGGGTAGTGGTTTTTTTATAATTATTTAATTTTAAGATATTTGTGGATTCTGTCTTACTTTCAGTTAATGTTACTTGATTCTCAATTATTATTATTGAATTTTATTTTTCATACAGATGGGCACGTTGGGAAGAAACAGTCGATAAAAATCAATTCCGAAAAGGATGGACACTTCCTGTTATCGAGGATTGCGCGCGAATTATCGTAAGTTTGTTGAGTTATTGACAAAATAGTATATAGTACGAATATACTACGACAGAAATTCCGACTTAAACGTCAGACAAAAATGTAGGTACTGATTACATTTGTACGAATTTGTGTAAGAATAATGTCAGTTTGTAATAATGTGATACCATCAAAGCTGTTTGAAAACTTTTCAACTAGACTAGACACTTGGACACAATGTGTAATTACCATGTAATAATAAATTTTGCAATAAGAAAGTCTTGTTCACACAGAGACACTCAATCTACACACTGAGTGGTACCATGTGTAGTGTCGTAGTCTATTCATATCTTAAGGAGTGAAATACTCATATTTTGTATGTTATTTTAAATGATGATTTGCCATGCTAATACTGAGAAAATATAGATTTTCACTGAGTTGAACTCTTATTTAATACTGATTGATTTTATAAAAGATAAAACTGAATTTTGTTATATAATTAGATAAAAACACTTCAAGAACAACTTGCAGGTTCTTTACTGCTTACGCCATTATAAAGGTGATGAGAAGATAAGAAATTTTATATGGGATCTCATTGAACCATGTGAAAATGGTGAGGTTACAATATCAAGAAATCACAGTGGACTGCATAATCCAGTACCACGAGGCAGAAATGCAAAGAAGAAAAATAGACTAAAAGACATACCTAAAGCTCATGATACTCAAAAATGGGAGGACTCAGGCCACTGGAGTTCAATAGATAAATATGATTGTGAAGCTTATTTAGAAAGCAGCTACAAAAAACATTTGTACAGGCATGCTAATAAGTAAGTGAGGTTGAGTGTTTATCCTTTAAATATATACATATTTAAAAAATACATAAATAAAAAAAAAACTAGAAACAATTTTACAATACTTTTTTAAAGTCTACATGTTTTTTTATAAAACTATATTATTATATTGTAAAATTGATGTTTTAAATTAGTATTTTGTTTATTTTTTTAAAATCTTTCTCAGAGTTTTGCTGCGGGTTCGTATGATGTACTATATAAAACATGAAGTTATAGGAGACTACTCTATACAGATAGACAATGGAGCACATGCAAGGTAACTTTAAATAAATGATTATACATATATACAATTTACTTACGCTTTCCACAATACTTGTGGCAATATTGACTATATAATACACAGTAAAAGTGTCTCAATCCATATATTTATATTATAGAAAATTATTGAAATAGCTATAGAAATTATAATACTATTAGTTCGGTATAAATTGGATAGATAGATACAGGTAAAGTAATTAAAACCATGAATAAAAATTATTAACAGTGATCGACATGACATTAATACATAAAATAAGAACAAGCTTGGAGTGAGCTTGTTATTTCTTGAAAAAATTTATGATGAAATATTATGCGATGAGGTATACATACACTAATGTATGTATAATAGAATTCTACAAGTGATTTTAGATTTCCCATTTAAAAAATTGAAAGCCAACATAAAAAAAAATTATTACTAATTAATTCAAAGTTGCTATGTATTCTAGATTCTAGATAAGTACAATAATATCATTGTGCGGAATTAAATACTTTAGATGTACTTTATACATTAATTGTAAATAAAATTTTAAAGAAGCAACTAAGGAGTTTCTCACCAGTCCTTCTTACCGGAACTGTAGTTGCTGCCGGTGGTAGCCTCCAGTAGCAACGATGCCGGTGACACGTTTTTATTTTGATGATCATGATACAGTACGCTGGGCATGCGAGTGCCGCGCGGCGTGGACAGCGCGCCCCCGCGCCTCTGGTGGGACTCTGAGTGCGACGTGTCTTTACTAGTGGGCACGTACAAGCACGGCTACGAGAACTACTTGGCGATGCGCTCCGACCCACAGCTCTGCTACGTGGACAAGCTGGGCCCCCCTGACGATGCTGAATGCACCGATATAAAGTGAGACTTTGTTGCGTTTTACGATTGAATGAGTCTGACTTTTGTTTAGGTTCCCTCTGCCTACCCTGCTGTGTGCGGGATATAGCGTGAAGCTAATTTAATTTTTTAAATAATTATCAATTGTATCTTTCAGAGCAGGAAAATGAAAATAATCAACAAAACTGTGTAATAATTAAATAAATTGCAAAACATCGATGAAAAAAAATTGTATCATCTTGATAATTTCATCAATTTTGTCCATTTTGTCATCAAAAATTAAATTAAATGAAAAGGAAAAAAACTTAAGACTGTGGTGTAAAAAAAACAACAAATTTAGTTGTTTATTTATGGCATTACGAGCGTGCCAGTGAGATTGTACATTTGGTGTGACAGAAGCGAAGAGAGGAAGGTGCTGGGCAGCGTGGCCGGCGACGAGGAGTGCACGGACGATGTGTCCAGCGGCGCCGGCGCGGCATCGCCCGCCGCCTCGCCCGCGTCGCCGCGCGATGACGACGGCACGCACCTGTGGCCTTCCATGCAGGACCTCAACACGCGCCTGCGACGCCTCATCACCGCCTATCAGAGGAACTACAAGCGTGAGGAGCTCAAGCTGCAGCAGCGGGCTAAGGTTAGTTAGTTGCTATTACCCAAATCCCATTATATATATATTCTTTTCAAAAATATTTTTTTTTCTTGTCTACATTAAGCCATTTCTGCTGAATGGCAAACCTGAAGCTTAATTTTGTGCAAAATAAAACATTTATCACCAAAGTAATTATACTCTGATACATGCAACATTGCAGAACTTACTAGTCAAAACTTTGCAAATTGCACCAAAACAACAATTTTTTAATTAATTTGGTCATCATTTTTATTTATATGATTAGATGGAACGGCGTGAGCGCATGGATCAACTTGCTCGAGATGAGATTTCTCAATGGCGTTGGTCGCGTGCGGACGAAGAAGCTTTTAGAAGAACAGTGGCATCTTATGGAGTCGAGTTTGATCCAGCAACTAAGAGCTTACGCTGGAGTCGGTTCAGGTCATTGGCGAGACTCGACTCAAAAAGTGATGATGCTTTAACAGATTACCTCAAAGCATTTATGGCGATGTGTAAGCGACAGTGTGGCCTCGCTGTGGGAGAAGCAGAGCTTCCTACACGAGCTGATTTGAAAGCAGAACCAATCGGTGAAGAAAGAGCTATTGCTACTTTAGAAAGGTGAAGTATTTTTACTTTACTGATTAATCATCATGTCTATTTTTCTAGGTTCACACTGTATACACAATGTATATGTTCATTCAATATGTTTTATTTGGTGTACAATAAAGAGCATTTTACTTTACTTTACACATTGTGTTCGATCCATTGCTTGTTTTCTGACAAAAATCAATGTTGCACTTTGTCTTGACACCAGTTCAGGGAGATGACAATTATTCACTTCCTCAAGTGGGAATTGAACCCATAACAGTCGTGTTTACGGTTACAGTATATAATACCTTTTTTTCTTAGTGCTTATCCGTGCTGGTGACTTTAGTCTGGGTGATTAATTTTTTGTCACTGTCACGTCACCACATTTATACTAATTAAAATTATAACCCAAGCTCGAGCCAAACTAAGGTAGACCTTCGTTAATTTATAAGCCCTGAAAGTTTCTATGCGCACACACCCAGCACATCAATAAGTACTATTAGGTAATCTTGGGTAAGTAGATACTTTGGTAGATATTAGGTAACTAACATGCAATTTTTTTGATAATTTGATATATTATACTAAGTGTCTGACAATGCACAACGTCTTTTCAAGAAAATATTGAAGAATTTGGCTTTGGAAAAAAACCATATTCCCTAATAGCACTACTGCTGCTGGGTATATATGCACAGAAACTTTCAGGCTTTATAAAGAAACGAAAGTCTGGATTGGTTGGGCTCGAAGGTTATTAGAGCTAGTGCACACTGATAACCATTTTCACTGTCAGTGTTGATCATACTTAATGAAGGTGCGTGCATTTGGATGTTTAGCAATTGTGTGACTTTAACTTTAATTAGTATAAGTGTGGTGACGTGACCATGATAAAGAAGTTATAGTCACCCATACAGAAGTCGTCAGTGCGCGGCCAGCTCTAAGTTATTTATTGTGAAAGTCACCCAATTGTTACATGTCCAAATGCGCGCAGTTATCAGTGCGTGCTAGCTTTTAATTTTTTTTGATGATTTTCAAATATACTAATTATCTGATGTTAAAAGTAATATATTTTTATAATATTATTTACAACCTCGAGACGCTATACAATATTGTAACTATAATCGCAGAATTGACCTCCTTCGCGTATTACGGGAGGAGGTGGCACCCCATCCAGCTTTGGAAGCTCGCTTGGCACTATGCGAGAGATCGCTAGATGCACCGCCGTGGTGGCAGCCTGCGAGGCACGATAAACTATTAGTTCTGGGCGTATGCAAGTAAGTATTTACTATACATTCTTGAAATATTTAGGGCCAAATTCACCACTGGCTGATAAAGTCCCAGACATTAGCCAGACAAGCTATAATTTTTAGTTTCACATGTCTCAAATAGCAATATCTAGTCAATACACATTTAAGACATGCATTTCATTTTTACATACTTCTTTGTAATTTAAAAATGTAAAAATTGTTTGAGTTTTTACTCACTATTTTTTTTTCATAAATGTGCAAATTATTTTTGAAAATAAAAGACACTTATTTTACATTTTCAACCTCTGTCTGTGATATACAAGTTAATAATTAGATTAATATATGAAACTCTATTTGTCACCAGTGAAACTGGCCCTGAGGGTTTTATTGATTATTAGGTACTTTTAATCGATATCCTAGGACATAGTCAATATTGATGAATAAACTATTAATAGTTCTTAATATAAAATTGCTATATATGTATTACAATATGTATTACACTGAAAACATTTCAGTGTTAAAGAGTTGATATTTAACACTACATAAAAAGCAATTCAACACAACAACATCAATTCACAGCTTAATTGTTTGCGCATTATGTTGCTTGTTTTATTTTACCTGTATTTTCAGATAAACTCATCAAAACTTGGTCTATGAATTATGATAGATATATATATTATAATTTCGTATCATTTAATTTATGTTATCACAAAAATAAATTTGACCTAAAACTTCAATAACTATATATTTATTCACAGGCATGGATTAGGAGACACATACAATAAATTGTTTTGTGATCCAAAAATGCCTTATGCGGATGCTGCAAGAAAATGGCAAGGAAAATATAAAACTACAACAAAGACTGATACACCCAAAGCTACATCTGAAGATGAAGATAAAAATGTTCCAGAAGCAGAACCACGAATGTCCTTGCGACGCAGTAAACGCACATCTAACGCTCTGGATCGCGATAACGATGACGATACAGACGCTTTGTCAGAATTAGAGACATTGGCAAAATTGGGAAGAATTGATGAAACCTTAACTCCAGAACACTGGTTTTCAGAGAGAGCTTTAGAAACAAGGCTGCATCATATTGCACACGCTGTGCAAAATTGTGAATGGCCCTCCACTAGTGCGAGCACTAAACCTACGAGTGAAGGGACGCAAGCCGCAGAGAGCACGGATGATCGCAAACAAAGCCAAAAGCGTCACATCGCCATCGATGTGGAAACAGAAAGAGCCAAACTGCATGCTCTCCTCTCGTCACCTCAAGCTGCTCACTCTTCGTCAAGAGAGACTCAAAGACCTCCAACAGCTCTCAACTTAGACCGAGACGACGCGTCCAGTGACTCGGGGTCGCGGCGATCCACGCCTGCACCGCCGCCCGCACACCAGCGCGTGGCGCCCTCACCCGCGCCCGCCGTGCCGCCCTCCCCCGCGCCCGCTGCCGCCCTGGCACCCGTCGACCTCTCTGCACCCCTGGACCTCAGTGAAGCGCAGGACTTCTCAATGGGACGACGGACGCCGCAAGCGGACAACTCGCCCGCTAGTAGCGCGGCTTCTCGCAGTAGACTTGACGATACCCTGACAAGATTAATGAAAAGGAAAAATGTGGTATGTATTCAAATAAAATTACAATTTGCTGATTTATCATAATTGTTTGTTGTTTTATTATTCTGTGATTTTTTCATATGATGAACTTTAATTTTTTCACAGCCTGCACCAGAACAGCTTGTCAGTAAAGAAAAGAAACGAAAAAAGCTGGATGAAATTGTACTCGGACTTTCTGCTGCCAAGGGTCGTGGCCCAAGTTCAGCCACTTCATACGATACTCCTCGAAGTAAAGGCTCGTCAGTATTGCCCGAAGTAACCGTAACACCCGCAGCACCACCAAGCAGCGCAAGTACGCCGCCCACGCAAAAACCATTTTCCGTAACTGTCACCAACGTACCTTCTCCTTCTCCACATTCATCGTCAAAGGAGCTATCGTCCTTTTTGCAACAATCTCTGGAACAAACTAATAAAAGTCAAAAAGCAAGTACTTCGACTTCTACGTCAGCCACTCCCAAGCCTTACTCTCATGAAGCAAAAGTAAATAAATGGCTTGCTGAACAAGCTAATGTTGATTCCCGAAGACGCGGACTGGCTCCTCGTCTGGCACCAGACGAGCACGTTCCGGTTGTTCATCGTGTTACAGGAAAACGTTTAGTGGGCCATAAGGCACCACAATTGAAACATTTAGCTCAATGGATTGCAGAGAACCCAATGTATGATATTGACTCTAAATGGACTGAAGGAATAAAGGAACATGTAAAATTACCGCAAGATGTACGTAATCCTAGACATTCTCCAATGCAACCGACAAGCTCCGTGCCTGAACGTAAAAAAGGCAGACCTCCAACTTTAGACAGTAATTCAACTAATGTCTTGTCTTCAAATTCGAGTCATTTAAATCAAAATCTTTCTGGCTTAAATCCAGCACTGCTGGCAAGTTTATCAAGTCTTAGTGCCTTTGATCCCAAGACTTTGGCAGCCACTTTATCTAATTTAACAGGATTTGATCCAAAATTACTTTCAAGCTTGAGTAGTTTTGATCCTAAAAATAATCCCCTTCTTAATTCGTTTAGTAGTATGCCCAATTTGTTAGGAAATATTACTGGGGGCAATATATTTGCAAATTTGGCTGGCTTAGGATTACCTGGTTTTCCTTCTCTCGACATGAATACCCTGAGTGCAGCAACTGGGTCGTCAGATAGTAAATCCAAAACTAGGAAACCGTCTGAAACTGCAAATTCATCTACCTCTAAATCAAGTAATTCGCAATTTCCATTTGTATTTCCAAATCCTAACATGTTATATCCTCAGCTAGGCATAAGTGGCTTATCGCCTTTTGGTGTTCATTCAGGCATGTCTGGATATGACGCATTAGGTTTATTGAGTGGAAATCTGGCGGCAAGTTCTAGTGCTACCTCATTACACAGTTCGTCAAGTCACAGTGCCCGCAGCAGTAGTAAGACCACTGCTCCTAGATCTTCTACCGTTGTCACAAGCTCTTCAACATCTCGCCAACAAAAAGTATCTGACCGCACTCAATCAAGTCATTTACCGCAAATACTTTTGCCACCAGACCCATATTTGCTAGAATCTCTCTCTAAACAGACAATGAATTATGAGTCTGCGCTAAAAAATGAGAAAAGAATTCGTGATGCTGAATCGCATGAATCCTTTGCAACAGATTTATCAAAATCAGAAAAGAAGAAAAATCCTTTTGATCCAATCAGGTCGCAGATGCCGCCTGAATTTGCCGCGGTCCAAGAAAAGCTCCTAAAAGGTGATAAAAAAGACATTGACATTAGTAAAATGTTATTGGAACAAATGGCTTCAGGTGCGTTAAGCGCAAGTCTTGTCAGTTCGGCTGAAGCTAAGAAAACTAAAGACATCGATAAGGATGTGTACGACAAGCTCGTGAAACCTACAGAATATATGTCACGTGCTCCAACAGATGATAGCTCCTCATCCGTTACTATTGCACACAAAAGAACTATAGATGAAATTAGCAATGAACCAGAAAATCTGGCAATGCAATCTGTCTCGAAAAAAATGAAAGAAAACCCTTCAGAGACGTTAAAGAACATTGATAAGCAGTCAGATTCTGCACATCCAGGTGAAATGGACTTGGAGGATTTAATAGCACCTTCAACTGTTATAAAAACTGGTATGAAAGCCAGTGATTTTGAAATGCGAAGTTCCGAACCAACTTCTTTAGTTCTAACACATTCTGAAAGAGATGATAAAACTCAAAAAAGCCCTTTACGCGAGAGAGAAATACAAAATGAGAGTGAAAATGGTCAAACTCTTGATTGTTCTAAACTTGAAATAGATAAAGAGGATATCCTATGTGATGATGTTAATACAGGAGAAAATTCAAATGAAAGTGCAAGAAGAAGCAGCAAAAAGAAAGGTCGTAAATCTTCTGAGGATTCGACGTTTGGACCACGTCGTGAGCTAAGATCAAGTGCCGGCAGACAATCAACAGAAACAGCACCAAACCATTAACATATTATAACTATGAAGACAAAGTAATTTTCTCAAACGTAATATAACGAAAAAATATACTTATTAATTACCCTGAGAAGAGTAATAAAAAAACAATTAATAATTTACAATGCATTATTTCATGTAATAAATTAGATCTATTCAAATATATATGCAATACTTCAATGATCTCGACATACGGAAGTTCTTAAAGAACCCTAATGTAGTTTGAACAATTCACTTCACTACAGACCTATAAATAATATATTTTACTTATTATATAATAAAACATACTAGAAAATAATTGGGCAAAATAAATTTAGATGTTTTGAAATAACAATACTTGTAAATTTGTAGTTACACATTTAATTAAAAATGTAAAATTAATGTCAGAAGACTGGTTATTTCAAATTTAAATTAACCCAAGGTTTGATATTACTAGATACTAAATTTGTGTTAAACCTGCCGTGAGGAAGCTAATGAGGACTAAAATCAATGTTATGGCCTATGGAGAACAATATTGTTTCATACGTAATTTTTTACTTTTGACTGCAAAAGTTTCTTGAACTAGATTAACTCAAGTATTTACTGTTTTACGATCTCGAAATGTACGCTGTTTGCGTAAATGAACTTTTTTTTAACTCCAATCATTCTAATAAGTTAATGTTAAGAATGACTAGTTATATATGGTTAATAAATATTTTTCTTTCTATTACTGAGTAAATGTAGTTGTTAGATCGTTAATAACTATTATGACTTCGACTTTTTATATATTTTTCATTAAAGTCAAACGCTGAATGTGATAAAATTATTTATTACATGTATTCTTATTATTTTGCGTTGCTGTATTGATTTATGTATTGTATTGTAGATAATAGTAAGATGAGAAATCGTAAAAATAATAAAAATCTAAAATAATTGAAATTGGTCATTTTATTTGTTTTTTTTATACAACAATATATAAAGGTCTAGGCAGAGTCGCGGCGCGGTGGCGTGAGGTACATGCCCATAAATGCAATATTCAAAATCCATGTATTTACTATGTAAATAAAATGATTCGATTGCCTAGTAAATATTTTATATAAAAAAAACATTTGATGCCGGAAAATTAAGTTTATATAAGATATTGACGTGCAAACTTGTTATTGTTAAGTTAATTATGTCGTTTTGTATTGTCAAACTTTAACGAACTATCGTTTCCTCGTTACTTTTAATAAGGTTTATGTCCTCTGTTTCGGCATCTTAACACTTATAACTTTAAACTATTTTAAATATATCATTTAACGGTATATGAAATTGCAAATTTTAGTGTCATCAATGCGGATATATAATATTTTTCAATCAAATGTGTTTCATAGTATAAAAGAAGTTTGGAAAGAAAGTGTTTTTACTGTTTGTTAGTAGTACAAACTGCAAAAAGTTGTCGTTTCTGAATCGCGCTGGTAAAATTCAGGGAATTATGACTTTAGAAACGTCGTATTTATTTGACTGTTGACTGTATTTTTAAATGAATAATCATGTAATTCAAGCCGGTGACCGTGGAGGCCACCTAATATCACCTCGTACGGAAATAACGTCTATATAGTCTAGGGAACATGTTTCTAAGAAATGCAAGTGAGCGATGAGATACGTGTACCGTTGCTCTTACTTGCTGAAACCATACATTTTCTGCTCCACATTCATGTCAAACGTCGTTAATTCATGGCCAAAGAAAATTTTGTAACATGTTACAATAGCGATCACTGTTAACAGTAACTGTCACGTCGTCCTTTTCAAAAAAGTACGATCCTAATACACCGAACTTGAAAATTGCGCACCAAACTGTAACTTTTGGGCTATGCAGTGGACGTTGGTAAATTTCACGAAGATTGTTTTCAGACCAGTAACGGAAGTTTTGTTTATTTACCGCACCTGTAACATGAAAATGGGCTTCGTCTGAAAAGAGATCAACATCCATGACAGAAAAGATCAACATCCGTGCAGCGCACATTTTCAATAAAATCGTAACACAACATCGTACGAGTGTCAAAGTCTCTGTCGCTCAAATCCTGCACCATCACAATCTTATACCGATGCGTCTTTAGATCACGCTGAAGAATCCTCCGCACACTACGGTCTGATAAATGTGTGTTCGTGATCGCCGTGGAGACTGCTGAATGGAATTTCTCACCAAAGCGATATTATCTGGCCCAGGTGCAGTGCGAGGACGGCCAGGTGATTATTTTTTCAAAGCAGACCCAGTTGCTCTAAAATTAGAAATCCACGTGTAAATCTTTCTTCTTCTTCTTTCTACTCGATCTGTCTTTTTATCTGGAACGGAGTCATGTCGACCAAGAGCAAAGTGGATATGAAAAGAACGCTATGTCAATATTGGTAATCCGTCATTTCTAATAACACGACATTAAAACTTTTATAACTTATGAACTATAAAAGCTCAGATTTCAAAACTACATTTTTGAGCTTCTATATATATATTTTTTATAAAATATATAATTTTCTATTAAAAAAAAGTCAAGTCTCACTTTTGAAGCTAGCTAAGCCAATTTATTGTTATCTCTGATTAATTAGAAAATAAAATAACGAACTTACGTAATACAAATAAACATAAATAAATGTTAATGATAATAATAATAATTACTTATTAATAATTACTGAGGCTAGTCGTGGCGCAGTGGCACGAAGTGTGACTGTAAAACCGACTGGTTGTGGGGTCGATCCCCGCTCGAGGAGATGAAATATTTACTTAAATTTATATTTCCATTTCTTCGCTCTGGTGTCGAGGCTAAGCGCAGCATTGAGTTCTGCCACTTAACACGCAATGCCTCCAGAATTCGGCAGAAAGTGGAGAATGGAGTGTGGAGTACTAAACGATAACATTAATAAAATGAAAGTTTCATTATCACAAATCCGATGTATATATTCCGTGTAGATTCGTGCAGCATTATTTTAAGTTTGAGGTACAAAAAAAAAAAAAATATTAATATTTGGCTGGCTTATGGCTTTTATTAAGTATATTCTTAAAAAACATAAAAAGATCTATATAACAAGACTTAGACAACCAATATTAATAAATATAGAGGAGTGTGATGATTTTAAGCAAATTTATTTGTCACGAACTTGGGAAAAACAATGAAATATCCTCTACATTATCACATACATCTTGTTTCGTGTTATTGATTTGACTGAGTCAGGTAATTTCCGCACTTGTGCTTGTTCAGTATTCTTACGTTATGTAAAGTAATCATTAACTCCCATGTATATTCGAAAAAACACACAAAGAAATTATAAAAGATGATTAAAAAAAAATTGCATTGGTAGTACCTAGTTACCTTTAAAATAGTAATATAAGAATTTAAGTGAACAAAATATATACCGAATTTCGATCACGAGAACCGTAATTAGCCGTAATGCAGCCTTCATACAAAACTAAAATAAAGTAAATCGGACCAGTAGATTCAGAGATCTTAGCGTTTAAACAAACAAACAAACTCATCCGCTTTAAATAAATCAGCTTCACGCTGTGTCCCACAGACAGCAGGGTAGGCAGAGGAAACCTAGTTTTAAGACACTCCGTTCCCCACTTTCTGCTGAATTCTGGAGGCATTGCGTGTTGAGTCAACGCCGATCCGCTTCTGTTTTATTATATTACTATAGATAAAAAAGATTATAAGCCACGTATCTCTCTTCTAAGACTCAGTTGTAACAGGTAACAGTAATAGTAAGATTTAATTATCCGGAGGAACTTAAGCTATGCTAAACTAAAGCTAAAAACGCATGAATATATTTTAACGTCGATATTGCATTAACTAAAACATCGATGGCAGCTGGGACACATCATCGAAATTTAATCGCGTACACATGTTTTCAAAATTATTACTTTACAGTCGATTGATAAAAAATATTGGGACATATAATGTGTAATTTTTTTATTTTTGTTTTAATTAATAAGTCGTAGTATATTGTAGTTGTTAGGGTTCCGTACCTTTTAGGGAAAAAAGAAACAGTTATAAGATTAATTTGTTGTCCATCCGTGTGTCTGTCTGTATGTCAAGAGCCTTTATCTCAAGAACGCTTGGAAATATTGAATTGAAATTTAAACCATGTACTCATATCAATGGTCCCATGATTGCATAAAAATAGAGATATCAGATGAAAGGGCTCTGGCCAAGCTAAGCTTAAATTTTTTGACAATATGTGAAAGAAATCGATATTTTTTTTTTCGACTTTAATCGAATATAGTTGACTTAGCTTCGATGTTGACCTCAATGTCAACATCTATGTTTTCCTTACATCGGGTATACCTTCATCCTATACTAAAGTCGTAGGCAACAACATCAGGTCATCAACGGATATTTTAAACACAGAACACATAGGTATACCCAAATTTTAAAACTATATTTTTTTAAGTTTAACTTTAGAAGTATAGACAATAAAACTCAGCGTGAGCCACAGAAACTACCACAGACAGTTAAGAACGGATTGCGAAAAATATATGATTTTTTATGATCTATACAAAAAATATTTGTGATAAATATAATTTTATGTTAACTATTATAAATATATAAATTTATTGAATTAATCGAATATTACTGCTCGAAACAAATTTATTGTGACATCTAATGGCGTAAATTGAAATATTCAACTCCAAAGCGACCTCTGCACTCCAGTCTACAAACTTAGGCAGATATAATCCTACAAACTAAAAAATGTCTATAATGGTCTAGTCTCCGTACTCCATATTATAGTTCTTAATTTAATAATATTATACGTCAAAAGTTCCCAGTTTCTTTCTACTAAGATTGTAGAGCTTAGTTTTTGACTTTTTGCATCGTGTTTACAAAATCTGAGAAGTAGATATCAAGAATTATAATTCTATAGGAAATCATTGAGTAAAAATCAATCATGTGTTCAATTTTACGAAAACGGCAAATAATATGTATACCCAATAGATTTTCATTTGTAGGCCGTTGCATAACTAATAAAATTGAAGATGTTAGCACTCACACAGGACAAGTATGTGTGTATTACTTACTAAATTTGCTAATAATATTTTATAATTTTTGTAACACAAGAAACGTCATTGATAGTTTTTAACATAATTTAAGTAAAATAAAATTAATCAGCTTCACGCTGTATCCCGCACACAGCAATCTAGTGTTAAGGCACTCCGTTTCCCACTTTCTGCCGAATTCTGGAGTCATTGCGTGTTGAGTGGCAGAACTCAACGCCACCCTTTGCCTCGACAACAGAGCGAAGAAATAGAAATATAAATTTAAGTAAATATTTCATCTCCTCGAGTGGGGATCTAATCCACAACCAGTCGATTTATAGTCACACTTTGTGCCCCTGCACCACAAAATTTTATGTAACTGGCCTCAAAATTCATTTAAAATTAATTCAATAAAAATCTATGAGTATATTTTATAACCAACTAAATATAATTTATTTTGTAAATGTAATTTGCCCCATTGTGAATGAAATTATAATAAGAAAAAGAAATGAACACTCTATTTAGAATACTTTTTTCAGAAATGGGACTCTGATGATTACAGACTTGCTAGATTTGCGCTTGCACCAAAGCAAGTAAATCCAAATTGGGCTATTAATTTAATTGCAGAAGTACCACCCAAAGAAGTAACAGAAAGAGTAGTATGGTGTGATGGTGGAAGTGGCCCAGAAGGCCACCCAAGGGTTTACATTAATGTGGTAAATATTATATTAAAAAATAAGCAAACATTTATTTCTTGTCAATATTATGTTCTTTTAAATAGTGTTTTGCCATTTTTTCAGGACAAGCCAGGCAACCATGCTTGTGGATACTGCGGGCTAAGATTTGTTAAAAAAGATCATCATTAAGTCTTTCAGTGAAATGAGCTTTATTTAAAGTAGAGTTTATTTAAAAAATATAGTCAATGTTAAAATTCTTCAATAGCTTAGAAGAAATAAATTTAATTTTACTCTAACCTTGTATGATTTATGTATATAAAAGTAATTTATTAAAGATGATTTTCTTACTTATAAAAAAAAGATTTTTTATGATTACTTTTATATATTAATTGCAAAAATGTTAAAAGCTGAGGTAAAAAAATATTAAAGCCAAGCAGACCTTTTTCTTTAATAAATTTCTTTTTCCATATATTACATAATTCCTTTATATATACAAAGAAAATGTTTCATCAACCTTGGGTTTGCTTATTTTTGACATGTTCAATGAAATATTTTTAAGAGGATTGCTTATTTTTGATGGGTGTCTATAATTGCGAAAAACCTGCTTATGTAATACTTGAACGGCCCCACATTTGGCCATGCTGCTTCTTCCCCTCAATTTGGTTAAAAGCAGGTGCTGTTTTGATAGAATACAGTATCTTAACATTAAGTTCTCTCTGCCATACAATGTATGCAAAATATAATATGTGCAAAATGTGCAGGATTCTAATTCCTGTCTTTATTACCTGTGTCAAATTGCAAAAATATATATAAGTAATATACCAGAATATAATATAACAGAATCTGTGAAAATGGTCTCGGCCTCTGATGAGTGTAGCTGCAGCTTTTCATCAAGATAGTAATAAAAAGATTTTATGTTTTATTGTCTTATTCATTTTATATTAATAACATAGATACAAGAGTGTTTTTGTCAGCACAACTTTAACTGAAACCACAGTTTTCGCTACTCTGTAAATAAAATTTATTTTATTCCCCAAAAATATAACACCATAAACATATCAAAGAAAAACTGCAGCAAATGCCTTATAGTATTGCCGAATTTGAGTTGTAGCCATTGGTTCTAAGATTTTTAACCTGCAGTAGTGTTTTTGTATGTTTCAAAAGATGTTTATAATTAACAAAAATAAATCTTTGGTATAATAAATATATCATGGCTTTAAAAAATGTTAATTACAATTGCAAAGTAAATAATGAAAATACAGACTTGAACTATTTCAAATTTTCAATAAATATTAATTTGAGAATGAAACAAATTTTATTTTTGGTACATGATTTTGACAAACTGAGAAGTTGAATTAAGCTATATGTACATACATTTATAAATAATAATTAATTTTTACTCTTTTTGAAGTAGTTTATTTTCCGAATTTTCGTTTTGTAGCTGCTGCCTAATATCTCTGTTTGATTGTAGGAGTTCTTTCAATCTTTTGTGAATATCATCATTTTTTTGTTCTAACATATCTAATGCTTGGTTTAATTCCTCCAATTGATTGTCCAATAGGTCATATTCTGTAAAAGAGATTATAAATTCTTAATATTAAATTTTCCTCTTTGGAAATTCATTAAATTTTTATAATGTAGCATTGTTTGGTAGAAGATGTATGTAACAAATGTTAAACGCTTGAATAAGCATTTTCATGTATAATGAAGATTATAAACTCCTTATTTACCTTCATGAGTTATATCTTCTTCATCATTGTTTTCCATTTCATTAGATACTGATTCATTTTCTCCAGGCTTATTATCATCAACTCCTGTCATAATGATAATAATTAATCAAATGTTACTGCCGTAAATGCCGTAAGTTTATTTTTTTTAGTAAATAATTGCTTGCTTGCAGCTATTTGAATCTTCAATTTATAAGTTATTGTATTTTACACAAATAATATTTGACATTTTTACTTATATTCGCAACTCAAAATTTTAGGCAATTCTATGTAGTGTTAACAGCCCATAAAAAAAACTCAAAACCAAAAATTACCCATATTAATTCCATACTTATCTAATAAAAAAAATATAAAATAATATTTTCAAAAAAGGAAAAAAAAACCTATATAACGTATAGATATGGCGCTTCACAAAAGTATTATCTTTTAATTTTTTGTTAAAATTTCGGAATTCCATTTAAATTTCTTATGCTTGTATGCTGCTAAGATAGATATTTTTCCTATACGTGCTAGATGAAATTTGAAAAGAGATAATTATTTGAACATGTTTGATTATGATTAGTGAATCATTTCCAAAAAACCGCTCAATAGAATTAATAAACGAGCGTTCGGGTCACCTGATGGTAAGTGATTGCCGTCGCCCACGGCCCTGTGCAACACCAGAGGAGCTACAGGTGCGTTGCCGGCCTTTAAGGTGGAGATAGACGCGCTTTTTGAAGGTACCCATGTCATATCGACCTGGAAACACTGCCGCGGGTAGGCCATTCCACAGTTCCGTGGCGCGTGGAAGGAAGTTCCTACGAAACCGCACAGTAGTGGATTGCCACGTATCCAGGTGGAAAACGAAGAAAAGATAAATTTTGTATTACTGTTTTCACTTTTGAATAGTATAAAATGTACATATATATATATATATATATATTATAAATTACATTACGAAAAAACAAACTGAAGAAGCAGTAGGTTCACGTTGTAAGCTAATGGTATGTTATTAAATATAAAGGTATACAGAATTAGTTGAGATCTGTCTAAAAAGTAACCGATCAGATCTTTCTACTGCCTCGGACATCCACCGATATGAAATGAGATCTCATATTCATATATGAGCTACGGCACATTTCAATACTATTTGTATTTGTTACCTAGATGAAGTGACACAAATACAATTATTTAGGACCTGAAATATATCACAAACAACAATTGTAAATTAAATTCCTTGAAAATGAGGAGAAAATATGTAATGGTAACCCTTTAATGACGTAAGAAACAATCATAAACAAAGTAAATGTATGTCAAGTGACTCAATTTAGTTTAAATTACAGATTTAACCTTCATTAAATAAAATCACAAAAGTCTACAATTATTTAAAATAAATATATTTCTTATTAAATCATTCTTGCTCTTCGATAAATATTATACAAGTTCATTGCGGGTCCAATTTTCAATCAAGTCCAGTCCACAGAACGCATATACCAAAAGAGTCCATCTGGTCCAATGGTTCAACCTAAGCATTTGTGTAGTGTGACTGGGATCTTTCCTGTCGTATGTTTCAAATGTTGGCCAATAACGTGTTATCGTTTTTATTCAAATTCCTTATATAACTTTCTTTTTAACTACATTTAACGTCACCCCGCGTTCTTATTCTTGGTTTTAGAGAAAACACTTAAAGTAATACTGAGATCATTTTAAACCTCAAAACATGGCTACATAAGAAATAGGACAAATTTCTGTGCCTATATTATTGACAATATTATTGTACGTGTGAGGCCAGATTAACAGACTTACAACTGCACCACAGACTATTAATATACTGTGTAAGTTTGGTGTGGCTAAATTGACACTTTTATATTTCAATCTATATTCTATTGATAGTATTGAGTATTGTGTGACAAGTCAGAAAGTAAAATACAAACCCAAACAAAAGGTTTAATTTAATTTGTTAATATCTACCATCTTACACAACATACTTTAGTAAGTTATTTCTAATTTCATAATAACTATTTTATTTATAATATTAACTATTTCAGCTTAGATTTTACCAAGTTAAAAAGATGGATAATTCGTCATCTTTAGTAATGTCTTCTTTCAATATTGTGCGTACAATAATCGGAGTTTAGGACAATATTTTGATAAGGAAATGGAGCCTTATAAACATATTTTATTTACTAAATTGGTTCTATCCTCTTGCTTGCAACGTCACATACGCTTATTTGTGTGTTAAGTGACTCATTTCCTACTTTTTTTATTTAAATATGAACATTTTTAAAAGTCGAATTGGTTCAACTGAATAAAACAATCGTATCATTTTATAATTATTGGAATTTTCCAAGTAAATAAAAAATAAGCATTTATGTTATTGTTTTTTTTTATAGAAAAATGACATCTGGACCATATAATTACTCATATATTTTTAAATATATAATTATTGGTGACATGGGTGTCGGGAAATCGTGTCTTTTACATCAGTTTACTGAGAAAAAATGTAAGTATATTTTTAATTTTTATCCTTTTTTACTATGTATATTTATTCTAAAAACATTATCTTTTCTTTGATGATAAACCAAATAATATAATATTTTGAATGTATGTCAGCTTAATAAATATATTAAATTTCTAAAGAGTTATGACATTTTGTTACAGTCATGGCTGATTGCCCTCATACAATTGGTGTTGAATTTGGCACTAGAATAATTGAAGTAGCAGGTCAGAAAATAAAACTACAAATATGGGATACAGCTGGACAAGAAAGATTTCGAGCTGTGACTCGCTCCTACTATAGAGGAGCTGCAGGTGCCCTGATGGTCTATGATATAACTAGACGGTGTGTTCTACAAATATTATACTGAGTGAGTTATGCAATTTGTTTGTTCTATTTGCCTTACATATTTTTTTTGCTTGTAAACAGGTCAACATATAATCATTTAAGCAGTTGGCTCACGGATACTCGTAATCTAACAAATCCAAGCACTGTAATATTTCTTATCGGTAACAAGTCAGACTTAGATGGCCAAAGGGATGTTACATATGAAGAAGCCAAACAATTTGCTGATGAAAATGGATTAATGTTTGTTGAAGCCAGTGCTAAAACGTAAGTAAATAATTATATATATAATACAAATATTAACTATTAATTACACAGTACATTTAACACACTCAAAAGAAGGACATTCTATATTTTCTTAATCTTCAAATTATTTTGTTTCACTATTTAAGTAAAACAACATTAATGTTGTTTTATATATTGAAATGGCTGGAAGAGATTCCTGAGGTTTTAACACACAACAGTCATCTATCTTTTGATCTATGTTAAAGTGTCTTGCTAAGCTTTAAATTATTTAACCAATTGAGGATCAGCTCACTTGAAAATTGGCTTGTTTGTCTCAATCAAATATGATACTTATATTATATGAAGGTATAAAAAAATACAGTTTCTTTGGATCTTGTCCTTGTGTCTGGATAATAGCAAAATATTTCTAAGCATGTTTCAGCTTCAAACACAAACTAGAGACCTGCCCTAGGCCACGCTCATGTGAACTGCACATAGATTATTATAATTTTCATTCTTGGTTTTAAGTATTTATCTTTGACATTGACACCACCCTCTATTTCAATCCCTTCAATCCTTTTTTCCCGATAAAAAGGAACCTTAGTCCTTCCCCAAGGTCATCTCTTTCTTTGTACTTAACTTCATTAAAATTGATTAGTGATCTAGACATAAATGTGTAAATATCAGGCAAACAAAGAAAGATAATTTCTTATTCATAATATTAGTATTAATAGTTTGGTTATTTTAATGTGTTAGTAATAAAAATCTAATCATTTTGAATACCATGAAGTAAATCAAGAAATGGTTTGTTTCAAATGCCAAGCTGTCATTTTGGGTATGATAACAATTGATATACTTATAAAATTCCAGAGGTCAAAATGTAGAGGAGGCATTCCTAGAGACAGCGAAAAAGATCTACCAGAGTATCCAGGACGGGCGGTTGGACCTGAATGCTGCAGAGTCTGGTGTGCAACACAAGCCGGCGTCGCCGGGGCGCCCCCTGGCCGCGCCACCCGCCTCGCGCGATCCCTGCGCCTGCTAACCTCACCCCGTCCCCCATTCCCATATTCCGCACCTCTTGCACACCCACAATATTGCTATATATCATAAAAAAAGTCAAGTATTTTCTCTGTCTCTCTTATTTAAATTGTTTATGATAATATATAGAGGCAGCATTTTCAAATAAAGACGCCCATACAAAGCTAGAAAATTAAAGGTCACAAAAAATTGTTTGCATAATAAAAGCACTTTAATTCAAATTGATAAATTAATCAAACAAAATGGTAGTAATGGTTTAAACCCGTAATGAAATGTAAATAATAAAACTGATAGAAATGTCAAAGTTTTTACAAATGTGATTTAGATATGTCAATAAGTTAACATATAAACCTGCTAACAGCCTATTAAGCAATTTATAAGGAAAGACAAATAATGTCGAAAATATCTATATGAAATTGAATAAAAGTAATTTTGGGTTCTTTTTTTTACACTTTTTAATGGTAAAAGAGTGCATAACGAAAAAGAAATGATTTAGTAGGTTTACACTCTAAGCCATTGATGTATTGATTGACATAGTTAAGTTTTAAATGCATTTTTTTTTACCATTCTCGATTTTAATTATTAAATATAGTTTATGAAGACAATATGGCAGCTTTTTATATTAAATTCAATAATGTGAAACAGCAATAAACCTTTAATTTACTGTCTAGCTTCCCTTATCTTTGGGCCGTTTATATATACAAATTCATATGATAATAATCCTATGTTATCGTTTATACAATGTATATAATTTCATATTGCTTTTTATTGTTTTTCTAGTTGTATTTTTTGGGTGCACTCTAATCTCACATTCCATATAATTGGGTTCATGGAATATTATATAAGAGATAACATGTTAGGATTTTACTGATTTTATATATCGGTAAATGAAAAGTATCATAGAGTTATGAATTTAAAAGCTTTTGAATGATTGATAAGATATAAATATAGTATTTGACAAATATATCCTCATATGTTTTTATTAGAAATTATTTGTTTTAAACATTTTTTTTGTTTGTTGTTGTAATTGAATAATTTTAAACTGAATTAAATAGTGTATATGCAATGTAAGTAATTTACAATGGCATGTTTGGTATTATTTTTTCATAACAACACTGCAAGCAATCTTATATCCTACTTATTTAGTTATGATTGTAATACAAATGCTGTTTGGATAAGTTATCTAACAATCGAGTAAAAATATTACAATTGTATTAAAGCAATAGTTGCTTGTTTGTTTTAACATTTGACCTTATACAATAGAATATTCATCAAATAATAAATTTAAATATATCATCTATGTTAAGGAAGTAGTGCTAATAAAACTTAAATTATATATTGTATAATAGTAATAATAGTATAATAAATATTTTAAAAATTACAAAAAATGGTAAATAAAAAAGTTGTTTCTTCTATGCATATTTAAGATGCTGTTTTTCCTCTATAAGGCATTCTTTTTCGAATAAGATTTTACTTATTATTTCTTTAGATAATGTGTGCATTGATTTATATGAAAAAAAAGATTTATTTAAAAGAATATCCATCATACAATAACTTTTATTTAAAATTTTTATTTGAATGTTACCAAATTAAAAATTGCAATTCATTTTTTTTATAAATCCTTTTAGAGTTGCACTTTTAATTTGTTGTCAGCCAATAAACTTGTTTTATAATTTCTGTTCCTCAATATCTGACTTTTTTTCTTATTATTTTAGATTTGCATACCAAAATAATGGTTATGAGTTAATTTCAAATCATTTGATAATTGATCTGAACTGTATCACCTGTTGACAGTTTCATGCATATCTTAATTTTGTATTAATATAATTAACATTATTAGAACAAAACAAATAAATATCAATGTATTACAGGGTTATATAAAATCTGTAATATTTGATGTTTGAGATAATACATTGTTTCTTTATGAATGGAAATGTCAATATTTATAAGGAGTCCTTTTTACTACAAATGCAGATTTTAAAGTGTAAAAAATGTAGGTAACCGAAATATAATCGATGAGAATACTATTGTTAATAAATGTTATGTCTTATGTTTATATTGCTCTTTTATGTTAAGTAACTGAATAAATGTTATATATGTTATTTTAATCAAATTGAGGTATAATTTATTGCAATTAGAACTATTTTATTACATCATATTACATATTATAGACTTTTAAAGTAAAATTGTTTTATTTGATGACATTTATTTTCTACCTTAATATCATATTTGGTTATCACTCTTATAATTTTAATTCGTTATTCGCTTATTATAGCAATTATAATGAAAACACTATCCACCCATTAATTTTTATCTGGCTGTAATGCATGCTCGCAAAAGCTAAATGATTTTACACAGAAATGTAGCCCTGCCGCCGGCGTTTTTTTAGTGAAACTACATCATGCGGCCGTCAATTTCTAAGCGATTTTATTTAGTTCGATTGGCTATAATAGTAACTATTAAATTGAATGTACTTTCCTGGTGATCCATTCCGATGGCATTTTATTATTAAGTATCCAGTAGTATTGTTTATAGAGGCCAGTTGTGGCGCAGGAGCACAAATTGTGACTAAAATCGTAACGTAAAATCGACTAGTTGTGGGTTCCATCCCCACTCGAAAACATGACACTCGAAGAAATGAAATATTTATTTTCAAAGCGTGGCGTTGAGTTCCGCCACTCAACACACTATGCCTCCAGACTTCAGCGGAAAGTGGAGAATGAAGTGTCTTAAGTCTAGGTTCTCTTTGCCTACCCTGATGTGTGCGAGATATAACGTGAAGCTGAAAAAAAAAGTATTGTTTATCCAAAATGGCCATCTCAATAAAATGGCGGACTACATATTTCTTCAACTACTCTCTATATGGGTATTAAATGAAAAGGCTTTTCTAGAAGAATACAGCACACTATGACATAAATCCAATATGCAGCTATTATGAAATGGCGGACTACATATGTTTTAAATCACCCTCGATATGGATATCAAATGACTTGATGAATACAACACTTTGATATAAAACCAAAACGGTCACCACATTAATTTGACGAACTAAATATTTCGTAAGTCACCCATACTAACAAGAATACCAAATGCCCAGGATCCCACAGCAATTTGAGACAAGGAACTTGGTCCTTGTTTATGCAGCGATAGCTTTAGATAAATCAACCAGATCGAAGTGCCTATATAATTGCAAGTCGCCTGCATATACATGAAAGGGAGAAAAAAAATGAGAAGCAACCTCGAGGAACGCCATCGGTTATATCTAGCCAATCTCATGACAAATCGTCTTTCAAAATCGACAGAGTTGAAGGTATAGCTAAAAACCAATAGTATGACCATTGCGGTGATATTAGTATTATCTATTGTACACTGAATGTCCTTTGTAATATTTAGCAGTGCGCCAACAGTGTTGCGTGATTGGATAATATATAAGAAAGTGTATAATTGCTCGTCGATAATAGATTCGAATACTTTGAAAAGGTGTAGGGATAGAACAATTTGATTCGATACCCATATCAAGCATGTTTGTAAAAATATATAGTTCAGTATATTGTTGTCAATATAGTGCCATCTTGTGTAATCAAGTCTTTCCATTTTACTCTGGAGAAATATGTAATATCTTGGTTTTTTTCAACAATACATTATTGTCTGTAATTAAGGGAACAATTTATCTATAGCTCGTCTCGGCTCAGCAGTGTTAACATAGCTACGCCTTGGAGACCTTCGCAGATAGCAGGGTAGGCAGAGGGATCGAAGTGTGACGACACTTCATTCTTCATTTTCCGCCTTTATTTTTCGAGCGTTTATTTTTTCCGCCTTTATTTTTTTACTTTTGGTTTTTATATTGCGTGTAGTTGTGGATCAAAATGCCGCGCTTTGGCCTGTTATCAGAGCAATGAAATGATTAATTGCTAGAAGTCAATAAAAAAAATATTAATAATACCTAAAATAAAAGAAATCACATAATTATTAATAATACCTATAGGATACGCTCAGGTTATACTTTTGTTGCGTAAATAAAAATAGCGTTTATTTTATTATAAATATATTTAAAAAATACATGTAACTTTTCTTAATTGAGTATATAGAAATATATATTTTTTTCTTAACGTTTTGCCTTTATCCTTTGAGCGTATTTACAAAATTTCACAAACAAAATATACAATAATAATAATATATAAGAACATCGTGGTAACAGTAAATAAGATATTAGCGCATTAACACATTAAGGGGGCGTTTTAATGTAACGTAATGCAATTTTGAGTTGGGAGAGAGGTTCTTGTAACGCTAAAACGGTACGATGCGTTACAGGAGCGAATGGTGGCCTGGACAATGTGAAACATAACATTGCTTTAATCAATTATCAAATTACATTTTTACGGGGATTCCCTCGATTGAGCAGTACATTGTTTAATTTTTTTCTAAGTGAAGTTCTGCAGGCTTACAGAGGAGGGAGTACTAGAGCTTGGCGGCGGGCCGCAGCACGTCGCGCATGTGGCGCAGCGCGCGCTGCAGCGCGGCGCGGTAGGCGGCGGCGGCGGTGGCGGGGTGCGCGCGGAAGGCGGCCGTGGCGAAGTTCACGTCGTCGTCGCGCGGGTTGTAGCACGTGGAGTACCCGTCCGCCACCAGCGGCCCGTAGCACATGAACCCGTCGCACTTGCACGCCACCTGCGGACAGTGCATACGCATATGTAGCAGCAGGATATATTGCTTCCAGAGTGAAAATCGCACTCTGACGTTCATACTCCCATTCCCTATTTAGTTGTCAGGTTGCCAGGTTCCTTCTGCCTACTCTGTTATGTGCAGTATATAGAAAATTATAGTATATATAAATTTTTGCAGCCTACTGCAGAATTTATATGTTTATTTTTATTAAATTCTATACATATTGTACCATTTGCTGAAACATTTATAAAAAACATTTTTTTATACTCATATTACTTAGAACTATTTTTATATAACATTTATATTAAAGTATAATACTATATTTTAATTTTAATGATAAATTAATATTCAATCTGTGTATAATACCCTTTTTTAAAAGACTTATAATAAAGGTAAGCCTTCTCCATTATTATTTTATAATGTTTTATCGTATTACCAATAAAATTGTGAAATACGTACCTGGCTTGTGGAAATTCGCATGTGAGCACTTCTCACATATCCGGGGTCAGAGTATAACTTGGGTATCTCGATGCCGTTTTCAATCGCTATTAATTTCAGCCCTAATAAATGCCTGTCTACTCCTAATCCTTGTAAAGCCTGTAAATATTATAAGATCTTTTATTTTAATTATATTGATGTTTAGGTTGTCGTGATGTTGTGGGATCGGTTCAGAGGAATTACTGCACTGCACTGCACTGCTTATTTCACCGCTCAAGAAGCAATGCTTCGAAAATTGTGCGGGAAACAGAATATCTTGAAATGAGAATATTAAGTATTTCCTTTTCTCGAGTGGAAATCGAACGTTTAGTCAGACGCTTGTGCGCCATGATTGCTCTGAGTACTAATAGGACTTGAAAAATATTATTTTATTGTTTATAAGCTTAATCAAAAATTTTTCATTTTATTCTACATAATATTTATGTATAAAGGAGTGATAGGAAACACTACATGACATCCATCTTACTTCCCCTTATGTTTTTATTCTCCCCTGGTGCTATATATCTATTATTATATCAAACTATTAATAAGAGCAATCATTGTATACTATCTCACTATCGTGGGCTAAATCCGACAGATGGGTTTGATAGTCTCTTTCTAATGTTAATGAACTGCCATTATATTAATCTGTTTATAATACACGATACAACATGTTCCACCTCACTTTCGCAAATTGAGGCTGTCTCTCTCTCCCGTACCTGCGCGGTGTAGTCGCGGTGCGCGGCGACGGCGGCTCTCAGTGCGTCGCGGCGCGCCGGCGGGGGCGCACGCTGCGTCATGGCGCGCGCGAACGCGATGGACTCGGGCGAGCACGAGCGTATGGTCTCCGTGCGGCCGCCGGCGTACATGCGCGTCGCTGCTGACTCGTAGTGCGCACCGGGCGTAGAGTGTAGGCTACGAGAAATTATATATATTAATAGTAATCATTTAATAAAAACTCTATTACTATTCAGCACTCATTCTTTCGCATGTCCTTGCTTAATTCTTACTGAGACATATTCACTAGTAAGAGATACTTAGAATGGCAGATTCTACGTATCTCTTCATTGTGGATTCGATGTAATAACCGAGTTTCGCTACCGTATAACGTTTCATTTTCTCATCAACGCAGCCAAGGCACCGCTCTAGTTACCGTCAGAAATAGGCTTTTCCACGTCGATTTTACATCTTCCGTCTCTACAAAACATATTTCCGAAATAATCACTTCATTAACTTGTTGCAATATCTTTCTATTGACTAATTTTTCATGCCATTTTTTCTTCATTACTTACTAATACCCAAACTTTTGTCTTGCATTCAGGCTAACGACATTACCTTCACACCCTAATTTCTAAAGTGTCAACGTCTGTGACTCGCAATGCAAACGTAATGATGCAATGAGCACTGCATCATCTGCCTACATAACTTATGTTTAGATCACCTATTTATTTCCTTTTCCCTCATGATACTTTGGTTCACTCCTTGGAAACAGTTATCTACATATAAATTGAACAACTAAGCTGACATAGTGCAAAGTTGTTTAATACCCGATTGGATGTCAAACCAAGGCGACATGCTAGCTCCTCCTCGCACGAGGGCTGAGTGATCTTATGGAAGAGCTTAACAACGAACTTTACAGCCTGCGGCAAGGGTTAGGTCACATTGCACCGGGGCAGTATTCCCTTACATTCTTTCTCATAACCTTTTAAACACCTTATCCACAAAGGCACAGAAAACTTTATGGTATATAGCCAAGACAATTTTTCCGTGATCATCAAGAGGGAAAATATTTATTCCATACACCAGGTCTAAAAAATTCTTGAGATTTCCAGAATTGCCTTTCGGATCACTCTTGCATTCGACCCTCTAATATTTTAGCATAAATTTTACTATCCAAGCCAATCTACTAATGACAGCTATACCTCGCACAATCTATTTGTGAACCTTTACTTTTATACAAAGAACGATGATTGCACTTCGCTAATCGTTTGGGATGATCGATTTCCTCTTACTAATATTTCAGAATTCGATCAGTAATAAAGGGTTGACAAATTTTTAAATTGGTTTTTTAGATTATAATCAATAAGCTAGAAATTCGGCAGGCGTTTCTTGCGTCGGTTCTACTGAAATCTGAGCCAGTGGTAAATTATTTGAAGTTCAAAAAAGAAAGAATGACCACTCCTCATCATTAATAAAGTTATTTGACTTTGATTCTTTTGTAGATAAAAAGTAACTCAAATTATTGACCAAAAAAACTTTTTTTTTCTTTAATTTTGCGTTACTTACTTAATTTTGCATACTTAAGACACAAAATAACATCAACAATTTAACTATAAAACATTCGTTGTAACTTAGGATTGCAAGACGATTAAGATTATATCCGCCATTTTTACTATCGGTCAACCTGGTGATGATAAGACAGTACTGTTGAGTACTGTGATTACCTAGTTACTTTGTTGTCTTTATAAAATGTTAAATTGTTATTAATTATAATGTTATATATATTTTTTTAAGGCCAGTCGTGGCGCATTGGCTGAAAAACGACTGGTTGTGGGTTCGATCCCCACTCGAGGAGATGAAATATTTACTTAAATTTATATTTCCATTTCTTCGCTCTGGTGTCGAGGCAAAGCGCGGCGTTGAGTTCTGCCACTCAACACGCAATGCCTCCAAAATTCGGCAGAAAGTGGGGAGCGGAGTGTCTTACACTAGGTTCCCTCTGCCTACCCTGCTGTGTGCGGGATATAGCGTGAAGCTAATTAATTTAATTTAATAATATTTTTTATTTTATTTTAAAACTTAACTAAACCTGGACTAAAATAAATAGAAATTAAAAAGTTACATGAAGTTTTAGAAACAGTATTTCTTTGTTTATATTTTCTCTCATGCCAAAATGAATAGGTTATATAGAGTAGGTGTACCTGTAGAAAGCATACTGCATAGCCATTTGAAGATAACTGTCAGGACTCATTTTTTGTGATTTGATGAAATTCTTGCCATAATCATCAAATTTGAAGCAATCCAAATCTAAATTATCAGCTAATCTGGAAGACATATTTTCCTGTTATTGTTATTTTGTATTAAGTGAGACTACACACTCTAAAATAAAAATACAATAAAATCAAAATAAAAGCGATATGAATGATTTAAAAAGTATTTAAAATAACTAATTAATCACCTAATAATTTGTAATAATCATAAAGGAATATGAAAATTGTATAAAAATAAGAAAACCATGAAAAGGAATGTGTAGTAATTCATACATATTAAAATAAAAATATATATGTACAATATTAGTTAAGAAAAACAAACCTAGTATGTTATTTGTTTATAGATTATAGAGTCACAAAGTATTGAAACTTACTTATCCAAATTATTCTTTGCATTCTTTATCATACCAGCAACTTCATTGCTAACATTAAACTTTAGATGGATGGGGTCTTTGGGATTTGATGATGGCTCTTCTGCTTGCTTGTTTTGCTGACTGTAAACCATATTGTATTTTTTTTACGTTAAGTTCTTGATGATGGGTATTGTGAACCTAATTTTAAGATACTGGAGTATCTTAAAATTCATCATCATCTTCATCTTTTTTTATTCAATACACAGATTATCCCTCATTTATCGAGTTCATAACAGGATATTTGGTACTTGCAGTATGGTTAATATACAAAAACATAATAATTATATTAATAAAACATGTATTAAATCTCCTATATATCTTTCCATATTGCATTTTTAGATTAAACTTGCTCAACATATAAAACAATGTTACGTTCCTAGTTAAAGACACTTAAATTTTAAGATTATTTGGTTTTTTCGTGTTTGTTAGTGAGCGTAAAATATTTTGACAAAAAAGTGATTTAAAATAACAATCAAAGTAAGCCTATTATAATTAAAATTTATATAATATTTATTAAACCTTACACATATTTAACAATGTAGTCAGTGAGAACAGCTATAGGTTGTCCTTCAGCTGGTGAATGTTCGTATGTGAGACCGGTGATGCCATCGGCGCCCACGATAAACTAGACCAGGTTATAAGTTTTATTTGTATATATTATGTTACTGATTTTATAACTCGGCGGAGAGTGGGGAAAGGAATGGGGACAGAATGTCTTATCATTAAGTTCCAAGGTTCCCTCAGCCTACTCTGCTATGTGCTATATAGGATGGGCTACAGCGTGATACTAAAAAAAATGTAATGTATATAAAATACAGCATATAAAGTTTAATAAATAATGTTACATTTCACAGTAAATTAACAACAACATTTTTAAGTATTAAATTCTGCTTATTTTTCTTTATAAAGTAGTAGTATCTATATTGTCCTAGTCACTAGGACCTAGTGACTAGCATTTTGATAAATTTGTTGCCCGTTTTAGAGAAATTGATTACTTTGTGACGATACTCATAGTTGTGCATTAATTAAGGGAATCATGAAATATGAAAAAATGTTATTTAAAGTAAAAGATTTCCGCTCTCGTCTTAAAAATTGAGTTATGCCCTCTGCCTACTGCTATACGCGAGATATGGCGTGAAGCTAAAGAACTAATCACCTGTATAGTCTTGTCGAACCACCTGTTGCCGCCGTTGCAGGCCGCGCCCCCGCCGTGTATGGTCTGCTGCGCGGCGAGGGTGCGGCGCGCGGCGTCGTCGGCGGCGCGCCACAGCCCCGTCGCGCCGTCCAGGCACAGCACGCCCAGGCTGCTCTCGATGTCCGCCAGCGATGACTTGTTTACTGGTTCTAAATGTGATATAGCCATCTGTAGCTAACTTCAGTGCGCCCACGACTAGTCGATCGAATTAAATATGTGATGTACAAGTCAGTCCAGTCTATCAGTACAAGAAATGTAGATTGTTTGTCAAAAAGAAGTGTAAGCGTTTGTGAATACTGTTTTATATAAAAATGAATATTTTAATACTTTAATATAAAAGGAATGAATGTCAAATAACAATCTTACAAATCAAAAACAATCTTTATTATATTTGTTTATAGTATGTACTATGGTTAATCAATATTACCTTTGATAAGCAGTTGATAAGCTTCAGCCCAATTATCTCTGTTTTCAGATGTCAGAACACCAATAGCGTCATCTGTAGGATTTGGAGACATATCTACTACCTTTTTTAATGCTTCAATTATTTGGTTTTCATTTAACCGCTTACCATCACCACCCCAAAGATCCATATGAAAGATCTAGAGAATATAATTTTTTGTTAAAATTTGTTAGAAAATTTTAACACTAATAAATAAAAAAAACATAATAATCATTAAATATAATAGGCTGCTGTAGTATTGAAGTTAGACAGTGTCTAACAGTTAATGTCTAGATGGCTAGGTTTAATTACCCCTCAGGGGAATTAATTCCTTATTTCTTTGCCCTGGTAACAAATCAAAGTGCAACATAAAGTTACATCACTCAACACACAATGTTGTGAAATTTGAGCAGAAAAGTGATTGCAAGATACAGTATGAAGATATATAAAATAAATAATCAAATATATATGTAAAGAAAATATCTTACATGGTTATTATGCATAACAGTTACATATTTGGTATCATTATATGATAATTTATCTCGTTTAGCCATTGGTATACGACATGTGCCAAATATTTTTTTGTATTGAGACATGTCCAAGGGATTTTTTCCCATCATTTCAACTGGAATTTTATCACTAAAAATAGAAAAGAATATTATAATTAATACTAATGTCATGTGTATACGTATTCACACATATATATATATTCTTATTATTTATTTTAAGACTGTATTGGTGCAGTGGCAGTGTCTGACTGTAAGTGCAATGGTTGTAGGCTTGACTCCTCTCTCCTCAGTTAGAAGAATGATAATATTAAAAAGAAGCTAAAGTGATTTATCATGAAAATTGGGCAGAAAATGGACAGTAGTATCTTAACACTAGCTGCTATTCTTTTTTATACACTAATTATGTATAATTTTTTTACCCATCATTTTCAATAATGATATATTTTTTTACCTTTACACTGTATTGCTTGCTGCACATAGCAGTTTCGGCAGAGGGAACCTGGGCACCTAATGTTAAGATACTCCCGTCCCATTAAGGTATTTCCATCCTCAATTTTTAACGAATTCTGAAGATGTTTAATATATTAAAGATTTCATTTCCTCGAGTGGTAATCAAACTCTCACCGTGTAGTGTTGATAATCACTTGTGCAAGTGCACCACAACTGGCCTCAAAGGCTAATGCCCAGGTAATGTAACTTATTTAAAGTCATGAAAGGGTGAACACTCATTTATATATATCAAAGTTTATTTATTTTAATACTCACTTGTCTATTAATGATTTGTAATCTAATGCGGCTAGCAATGTCTTTGCTGCATATCTCAATTGATCTTGCTGGTTGTTAAATTTACAAAAAGGTAAAACTAGACCAGGACTAGAAAATACTACAACTGGATCTCTGTACTCTAAATATGCTGTATTCAGCCACCATTCCTCAAGCCAATTTTGACGATTTTCAGCATGTTTTTCTAATAGATTCTGAAAATAAACCCACAATGTAGAGCTTTAGAATAGCTTATAATAATTTATTACTTATTAATAAATACTAAAATGAATCTATTGCTTGCTTAAAATATATAATTATCATAATTATTATAGTTTGGAAAGTGTTGTAAGTGAATTTTGACACATAGTCTTTACACTCTCGGTGCTAATATTGTAAGACTGTGCCTATTCAGAGGGTATCCTTTTCAGTAGCATTCATAAGCATTATTAATTATTAGCAGGCAATAATGCAATGTTAATTGTAAATCTATTTTATTCTTATACTTGCTAATCTTTAGGTATATATTGTAGGCCATGTCCACTACAGTATTAATATTTTATTTGTATAAATATCAAAGTTATGGAGACTATTTTAAGGATAAAATATAGAAGGAAATTAACAATCTTTGAATTTTCCTTGTATACATACACATACATCAAATATTTTCAAGATCTAAGCTTTACCTGTAACTTCTGTCCAACTCCATGTTCAAATTCTTTGACTAAAGATGAAGTGGTAGCAAATTCATCATCATTTAAAAATGGCTGTACAGATTTCAAGTATTTACTCAATGTATCACTGAGTTTTGGCACAGGCAATTTTGGCAAATTTTGAACTTTCCCTAAGGGCTGTGCTGCAGTATAATTACATTTCAATTGAAAAGAACTCACATAAGGAGCTAAAAAAAATCCATTTGATTGACACTGAAAAACAAAAGTGTAATTTTTATTAAAATTTGCATAGCCACATATCAATGAAATAAAAAGAGTAACATTAACTTACTAGTCTTAAAGCCCGAAGCATCTTAAGATCCTGTAAAGTAAATGATATTTGTTTTTTAACAAAGACTTAAAAGATTTAGAGTATGATACACACAACATTAAGGTAGCAATGTTCTTTTTAATTTTGCTACACATTTAGTTTTATCAACCATATGGATTGAAAAAGCAGT
The DNA here is from genome assembly GCA_030704555.1 of Heliconius charithonia. NCBI lineage: Eukaryota > Metazoa > Arthropoda > Insecta > Lepidoptera > Nymphalidae > Heliconius > Heliconius charithonia. The sequence goes on along the minus strand of CM060809.1, from coordinate 5,982,759 downwards.
TTTAGAATTTGTAATAAATTGCAATAACTTACTTCGATCTCAGAAATGGACTTTTGCACTTTGCTATTGATAGACATGAAAGGAATTTCACTATAGATATGTTATCAAAATACTAAAATTACACAATAAAAGAAAGTGAAAGGTGTCAGGCGGAAGGTCTCTATACACTAATAATACCACCTACCGCTCACTTATTCATTTACTTGAACCGGTTTTCTGTACACATTCAGTTTTAATGATAAATTCGGAAGAACGTAAGTAAATGTACTATCAAACGTTATCCACTCCCGCTTTTCGTTAAGGAGAAATATTTAGCTATTGTTTATTATGCCCGACGCTCGCTTATTTAAAAAATAAATTTGTGAGTTCACAGTCAATATAATGTGCAAAAGTTCAATCGTAGTATTATTATATCTAATGTTATCAAAATCAAATTTGAAATTTTAATTATGACAATATATTCAGGGTTGCCAATATACAGTAAAATACTGTAACATATGTATATATATATATAAATTATACTGAGAATAGAATTTTCCATTACGGGTTATTATTTTGTTCACTAACAATTATTGGTATTGAATGTACGATTGTAATTCTAGTATTGGGTTAAAAGTAGAATTTAAATATCATAAACTTTAACGAAGTGTCTTATCACTAGGTTCCGAGGTTCCCTCTGCCTATCCTGCTATGTACCTATGGGATACCGCGTAAAACTAAAAACAATAATAATGATAAAGGCGGACGTTCATTAATCTCATTCAATAACCCAGTGTCCAGTCCACCCAAATTCCATTTCATAGTCCTAGTTTAGCTAGTTACTGTGCAGTAGTCGGCGACCACCCTGGCTGATTAAGCACAGTAAAACATTTGTATATTCTCTAAAGGGCACCTATGTGTTGGATCAGTGTCTGACTGGTCGGACGAGAGTCTTCATGCTTTTTATGTGACCTTCCTCCAATATCTTTTATACTTTGTTTTCGAAGGTCAACCGAGGTCTTTCCCTATGTCTCTTACCACTCACTATTACATCATAAATCTTTTTTGCCATTTTTTTATTACTCATTCCTTCGACGTGACCAGCTGAACACGTTCTTCTTTATTCTCACCGTGACATCCTCGCTAGTACTTGTCAATCTGTGTATCTATTCATTGCGGATTCTATCAGCTGGCTCCGCATATTCTACGATAAGATCGTATCTCCACGGCATTTACATTTCTTTCATTCTTTTTCTGTAATACCCAAATTTCGCTGCCGTATAACAGCGTCGGTACCAAAACTTTTTTTTTTTAATTATATATTTTTTACATTTAAAATACATGTGTAATCTTGCCAAACTCGTGAGTTTGTAGGCAAGAAGCGCTCATTACATTTTTAATACACTACATTGCATTGTGTACGGCCAAACGCGCAGTTGTGCTGACGTTTCGCCGTCTCATCAACGCAGCTAAGACTCCGTTAACCCTGTTACCGGAAACAATACGCCTTTCCACATCTATCTCATATCTTCCATCTCAACTGAACATACTTACCAAATATTCATTCATCTGCTTGTTCTAATATCTTGCATTCCGTGCTTTCTTCATCTCTTCCAAAAACCAAAAACTGTCTTATTCATTTAGGCTTATACCATTATTTTTACACCCTTCTTTCGGAGTGATGACTAATGCCTGCAATTCGCGTTCTGATGATGCAATGAGCACTTCATCATCTGCGTACAGCACAGAGGAAGGAATTCACATTCTAGTTACCTACTTTCACTCCCATATCACTTGGATGACGACCTTTTATACATAATATCATCAATGTTAACAAATTAAGATACAACGTTAGAATGTTAGAAGCTAACAGAAAGAAAAAAAATACTTGTAATATAATTGATTTTATTTCAATAAAGATATATAAAGAAGGTTTTGGTCAAATTTTAATTTAACGTATTCAAAAAACCATGTAATTAATAATTATCTCTTTATCCTACAAAAGCTGCTATCGATTCCATACTTGACTGACAATATTTCCAAACCATCGGTTATAGAAAGGGGCAAGAGGTGATAGACGAGGTTATAGAAGCAGGTCTAGCTTTTTCTGTAAATGTAAATTAGCCTATTTCTTAGATACTACGATACGATAGATTTAGTAAGTGTTTGTGGATTACAGAAAAGTAAATAATAGTATATGGATCAGGTCAGTTAGTAGTATGTGTATATCGAATATATGTGAGCTTAAAAGTCATTGGACAAATTTTAAGATAACAATAATCCGTTGGAATCATAACTAAAGTAAGAATCTGAATGTGTCTATAAAAACAAAGAAGCAAATGCAGAGATTTTATCAAATACTTTACTAGTATATCAGAGTCCCAAGCCAGCGGTGTTACAAGTCTTGGTTATGTTCTTAGCGTTAAGAATTTTAAAATTTGGTTAATTATATATTTCCGTGCAAGTCAGCTATAAAATACAGCTTACCTTACCATTTTTTCGAAAAAGAATGCGATCGATTCCTTGACGGACTATACTACATACTTAATGGTGTAATCTTCTCACGTCCACAGTGTCCTCCTGTGGTGGTAGGCAACCTGTCCTTGGGACTAAAAGAAATTTGTTTAGATTTATGGTCGTGAATAGTATCTGTTATCTGAATCCACTGAATGACTGAATAATACATTAATATAATTATTGTTTTTTTTGTATTACGAGTGCTACAATAAAATACGAGTATTACGAGTGATAAAATTTTATTTGCACTAGATACATTTTCATAAAGCTCACTTAATTAAAAGAAGTAATGATTGCAGTGAATGGTATACATAATACATTATAAATATTGCATTAGTTAATTTGTTTGATGTTAGAAATGGTACCATACATCATACATAACAAAAAATATAAACATTTTATTCTAATATAAATAATTTGAGAATATATTATATTAATATTATTTGTTAGTGACTTGCAACTATTTCAAATAACATACATGTATTAAATGTACTCCTTTTATATTTATTAAGACAAACTATTAGCTTCTTATGAAGGAACTTTTTAGTATAATTTTCTTAAATAAAACATTACTATTTAGTTTGGAATAACTAATACTTTTTTTTTTAGCTTGACGCTGCATCCCGAATTTATTTAATACTTTTATTAATAAGTATGTAATACTATACAGATTATCTATTCATAAAATTAATATTTATTTAAAAAAAATAAAAATAACAGCCATCAAAAATCAATACGAGTATTATCATATTTAATTACATGTAAGTATAAATTAAGCAAACACGTTCATGTTCTTAGAAAATTGTGCGTCGTCATCTAAAGTTTTTCCAGATAATGAGTCTGACAATCCTAGTAACTCGTCACTTTGTCCATCTTGCGTATTTCTGTAAAGACATTTAAATGCTTTAATATTTTTTATTGCCTAAGATCCCATTGCTTAAATCTGCAGAGATCTGTTTTTCTAATGATACTTATGTTTAAGAATGATACATGATAATAGAATAGATTACACTAGGGTTGTCTAGAAGAATCCTGCCACAATCGCCTTTAATTATTATTTTTTTTCGTAATGCGTTTTTGGAGAAAATTGCACTCGTATATTTTTTATGTGAATCTCACATCATTTGAAAAAAATCGCATAAGGAATTGGATAAGCAATGGTTGCCAGCTCTCATCCTGCCGCAACCCCAGGGTTGCCTGGTTTAAACAGGTCACTTAATGTTATTAATTTGAACTCATGTATTTTTTTAATGAATTATATCAAATTAAAGCTTATTTATATATTATTATGGCTCCGGTTGACTATGAGAATAGACCATGAAATGCGCGGTCTGCCTAATGGTTTAAAGTAAAATATTATATAATAGAAGGTCAATCTTAAAATCAATGTTTATTCTAAATTTTCCCGTGTTAAATGATGATTTTAATCATATTAAGTACATACAGAAAACTGTTTGAAAGAATGAAATCATGCTTATTTTTTTAATGAAATAATAAATCCATGTTATTTCATGTCTTTGCTAAATCTGTTTTCTAAATACTAATGCTAGTGTCTGAAACAAGTTTTTCAGTCTTTTCAGTATCCAAAATATGCTTAAAAAGGTCAGTAAGTATGAGCACACCGAACCGAAAGATTTCCATCCAGGCTTCGATCGGGATGTCGTCTGATCTCACCGCTTTTTCGTTCTTCATACGTCAAGTGACGAGAGAGACGAGTTTTCAAAGGTTATTGGGACTATAAATCCGACGCTAGGAGGTGGATCTTTAGAAAGCTGCACTGCACCGGTGCTATGTAAGTTTGTGCAGCACTTCCAGAAGCTGCTGTATAGCAGCTCCTGGAAGTACCTTCTTCATCTCTCCTTCATAGCATCATGACTACAGAGCAGCGTGTTCGGGGATTCTGTGACACAGACATTTTTGCGATATCTGACGTCACTTTATCCGGGCACGTGCCATCTGTGCTCGATCCCAAGCATTCTGAGCAGTGTTGGTGTTAGTCAAGAGATTTTAACTGCCATGAGTCTGCGTCGGTCCATTCAGCAATCACCACTTGATCCGAGGCCTACGTTTCTTGGTTACTTTCTTCTTTGAGTCACGTTAAAGTCCATGTCAAGAATGGTCCGCTGTTGGACGTTCAGGCTATCGCCGGGAATGACCTTGCAGTTAGTTACCCTGCCCATATAACAAACACCGCCTGGTCAAAACGTAATTGATTTGAGTTGAGTGGGACCGGCTCTTATACGCGATAAGATGCTAAGGATTTTTTTGAAAAAATGTATACAAGACGGCCAGATCAGACGCACTACAGGTCCTCAGAATACTTTCTCCCTCTGTATCACGAAGATCGTGCCCAAATTGCAAATTTTGTAGTGGCGGATAGCAGTTTTTGAGAATGGAACGATTGCCATCTGACTTTCAAAACCCAGTTATGGGGACCAAGGGGACCAAAACCAAGGGGAGACCAAGGGACGGGAGGAAGGACATCACTCTTACAGACTTAATGAGGGTATCGCAATGGCGGCTTGAGGATCCGGGGACGCATACCCGAAAATATCATACAGATATTAGTCTTTATTCATGTTACTAATAAATAATGTTCTATACCTGCTATTAGCTCGATTAAAATCAACTTCGCCAGAAAGACTGTCCGAATCGTCGTTGAGTGATATTTGGGAATCTGCAAAGAATATTTAATGGTAATTGTATTTCATTTGCAATGTTGATAAACAAAAATTTACTAGTCAAGAAACAAAAAATGTAGTTCAGTTTATAACTTTATATGCGACTTAAAATTATTTATTCGATCTATTGAGAATTAGTATAAAAAAATTGAAAAGTTTTATCTTAACCAGGATAGCCTGGATAACAAGAAAATACTCAGTCACTTCTTTTACGATGTCAGTTACTCTAGTAAGCAAATGCACTGACATTTTAGTTTAAAAGAACGTATTGGCAGCAGTTGTTTCGCATATTTAAAAATACAAATTATAAATTAAAAAACTATTAAAAAAATAAAAGTAATTTAAAAAATCATAATATATAAATTTTTAAATTACTTTTATTACCGACTGCTAAGGAAGGGTTATGTTTTTCGCGTATCTTGTATGTATGTATGTATAATATTCCTTATTTCTCATATCTCCAGAACCGCTAAACGGATTAACATATTTTAGGCATCGTTAGATTTGTATTAGCAGCCCAAGTGTTTTTAGAGAGGTGATGTTAAAATAAAATAATCATGGTGGCTGTGGTACACCATTGGACTTAGTGAAAAAAAAACATTTTGTTTCGAATAATACATATGGGTATTCGGGTATATATGGGTATCAAATTCAAGAGCTTAATTTCAGTATTTCAAAAGGGTAATATCATGATTATCGTTACCATAATTAGTTCTAACAAAACCTCTTTAAATTAGCAGGGTTCCTGGTAAAGATTTTATTGATTGAAGAATTACTTATAGGTCCCGACTGTTAATCCTAATAAACTATTGGGCTTGTTTATTTTCTTTTTAGTTTGATGCAGTCGGGGTTTTTGTTTTTACAAACATTTTTTTATTATTTTTTATTATTTTAGAACTAAAACAAAATATTTTCTATTTGTATATATTACCCAAACTCAATTGTACATTGCGATACTTAATTCTCATACGCATGAATCGTTGTAGAGGAAAATAACCAATTGTTTTATATTACCAGACGTAGTAAGACGATGCGAGGTCAAGTACTCGGCGGACAGATAGGGCGGGAGGTCGTCCGCCGCGTCCCCCGCGCCCCCGCCCTCGCCCAGCGTCTCTACCACCGACAGCCACTGGCCGTTGTGACAACGGAAACGCTCCAACTGGATAGGACATTGATTTATGTGGGAAATAAATGTGTTGGTGTTCAGAAATATAATTTCAAATTATACATATTTTATAATAATTAAAAAAATTTAGTATCATTAATTTAAATTATGCCGCACGCTTATCAGCCGCACATTCTTTCAACGTAAATACGAAGGTTGTGAAATATGATAATTTCCTCGCTTTGGGAACAAGACAAACCTCAGCATTGAGTACTATTACTAAACACGCAATGGCTCAAAAGTTGGATGGAAAGTGCAGAACAAAGTGTCTGTAAATTTTCTCTGTCTACCCTACTGTATGCGGAATACAACAAAGCTACAAAACAAATTAACATATTTTTGTATGTTATTTATTGCATAAATAATATATATTTATGTAAATATATATAATAGTGGATAGTTATAAATATATATTTAATACTATGCAAGTATATGTTCTAGTTCACATTATTTATCAGTTTGCATTAGTTTTATGTCCACCTGTTCAGATAGCTTTTATTATCATCATTGTATCTTTACGTATGTTGCTTTATAATTGTCTAAAATATTTGTACATAGGTACAAATGTATGTATGTACAAATATTTTATTGTATTTAATTACAAAAATTGAAAATATTATTTTTAAGACTAAAATATAACAAGCTTTCTCAATTGTTACTATGTAGGATAACAAGAATGGTTTTAAATTGTATACAGACTACAGAATTTATATTTAAATTTTCTAGATTTCTATAATTTCATACAAAGTTCAAATACTGTTCTATAGAACAGTATTTGAACTTTGTATGAAATTATAGAAATCTAGAAAATTTAAATATATTGCAAATTATATTTTTTTAATTTATTACTTACCTTTATTCGAGCTGCCCACTCATTTGGCATTTGTGAAATAATATCCAAGCACGAGTCACACATTTTTCTTATTTCAACATTTTTGTCTTGCATGAGATCAATAAGGTACGCAGGAGCCTCTAAATATAAGGAGAGAAAAACTATTATCTTAAAAAAATGTAGAGTTATATTACTAAAAATAATACTAGGTAATTACTGGTAAAGCATAAGATTATTTTTACACTAACTTTTAAATAAAATAAATAATTTATCGTGGGGATCAAACTCACAACCAGTCGCGTTTACAGTCACACTTTGTGTCCCTGCGCCACAACACGCCTCTAACTTAGAAATACTGTAAAAAATAAATGACGTATTTGCCCCTTGGGACTGCGTTTCTATAGTAAATTTACCAGTAGTGTTGACGAGGCAGTCGGCGGCGGCCGCGTGCGCCAGCATCTGGCGGAAGGCGAACACGGTGTGCAGCACGTGGTCGTCGTCGGCCTGGCGGTCGCGCAGCGCGCCCACCAGCGCGCCGCCGCCGCCCGCCGCCGCCAGCGCCGCCGCCGCGCGCGCCTCCGCCCCCGCCGCGCCCGCCGCCACCACCGCCTCCAGCACCAGCGCCGCCGAGCGCTGGTTGTCTGTTGTTGTGTGAGTGTATATACAATATAATGTACAGGATACAGCTGTATTCATTTAATCATTTCTTGGCAAAATATTACAAAATATGCGACGTCACACCAGGTAGGGTAAGGGGTCAAAATAAATACAAAATTCTTACTTGGATCCAGAATTTTTAACAAGCATGGTATTAGATTGTATCGTTCGACTACAGCGTACACGTCGATGTTATTGTTAACACTGAGAATGTTACTGAGTGTCCCCATACATTCGATGACAAACTCTTCTGGCGCCTCGTCGCTTGTGGCGGCACCGGCAATGTCGCCCACAAACTCCTAAATAAAAAAATAAGTTAAAATAACTATCCCACGATGTTGTTACTTCAAAGTACAATATGTGTCGATATATATTTAAATATATAAAAATATATAATTTAAGTATACATACGCCATTTTACTTAAAAACGTAAAACAAGTAAGACGTTATTATATTATATAAGGCGGCGGTTGGCGGCTATAGGCAAGAGGGACGCGCGGCACGAGACGGCTCTCTTGCCGTTTAGCGCCCAATATTAGTTATTTTATTTAAAACCCAACATTTTGATCGGACTCCAAAGACTAAAACGGCGGGTGCCGCTGCTGACGCCGGCCGATATCGACCTCTCAAGAGAGTATTTGTTTTTCATAAGTAGTTTAGTTCAGCAAATGCAAGTTATAATAAATTAAGGGGTAGATTAACAAATTTGCTAAATACTAGAAGACACTTTGTTATTGAGAAATGCATTCTGAACTGACCGATTTATAAGATAAAGGATAATATTACGCATATATGAGAGACTGACCACAAACAAAGGTTTGTTCTGTTCGTGTAACGACAGGTTGCGCACTAGTTTCATCAGCAGGTGGTTGCGGTGACGGAAGGCGCGCGCCAGCAGTTCGCGCAGGCGGCCCTCCGCCGCCATCTGCGCCGCGGCGCGCGCGCACCACGCCACGCTCACGCACAGCGCCAGCAGCACGTCGGTGGTGCCCGGCGCGCTCGGGCTGCTCGCGCCGCTGTTCACGTTCAGGAGCAGCATGTCCGTTAGCTGTAATCCATTTTATAATTGGTGTAACAGCATCGCCGGTCACTGGTCACATTTAGTAACTATAATCTATTCTATACTAATCAGTAACATTCTTGTTGTAACGAAAAAGTTAATTGCTAATGATAATAGCATTTAATTGTAGTTTTCTTAGGCAGCTTGCTTAAAACTAAGCTTTAAAAAAAACTTAATAAATAAAATAATACATGATCTCACCAATTTGACACAATCTGATTGAGTGAACATTAACTTCACACGATCATCCATACTCAGATGGTATAAAATTTTCATTGCTAAGTTAATATGTTTGTCATCACCTGCAAATTTAAGTCATAAGTGTGTTTAACTCTTTTGAAATCATAAATAAATTAAATCAGCTTCACAGTGTATCCCACATACAGCAGGGTATGCAGAGGGAACCTAGTGTTAAGACACTGCATTCTTCACTTTCCACTGAATTCTGGAGGCATTGAGTGGCGTAACTTAAAGCCGCGCCTTGACACCATAGCGAAGATTTGAAAGTAAAAATGTAAATAAATATTTCACCTCGTCTAATATGGATTGAACCCATGACCAGTTGATTTTACAGTTACACTTTGTGCCCCTGCGCCACACCTGGCCTCTTTTAAAATCTTTTATTGTATAATATAAATTGTATTCCGTACTTTGTACTCACTTGTGAATTGTATAAATTTTGGGAGAAGATTTAGCTTTATCATTTTATTTCGTAATTTGGTATCAAATGTCAAATTAAATAGTAACTTTAATGTAACATTTACTAAATCTGCATTGGGTGAATCTAGCAAAGGGGCTAGTTTCTCAATGATTCCTTTGGAAGCCATAGCATTTTTATTTTCAACAAAAATTGATAGCTTTTGTAGAAAAGATACAATCAATATAAGAAGATCAATATTTGAATGTCTCTCTAGTGCTCCAATTAGTAAGCCGACTATGTCTTTTTTATGCATTTTTTCTTCAACTTTGATATTATCAGCTATATTAAGAAGCATATAAAAAGCCACTCTTAATAGTTGCTCTTGTCTTTTCGATAATGTTTTCAGTTTTCTTTTCATTTGTTCCTCATCATTTTTGGATAGTACATCATCTGAAGCATTACATAAGTCTTCATGATAACTAGAAACAATAGAACGGGTCTTTTGTATATTAACATCAGCAACAGCCCAAGTTCCTGATTTTGGCCTCCGTTTTGGCTCTGGAATGCGACTCTTTGGTAATTCATTCTGTAAAACATTCCTTGTTTTATAAGAAATATTATAAATACAATTAAATTATAACTTTAATAAATAACTGCATTTAACTAATAAGAACTTACATGAAAAACATTAGTATATATGTTTTTTTTGCATGTAATGTTATTTTAAATATGATTGTACACATTATTTTAAGTTTTTGATATTGTTTAGGTTTTTCATTGTGTAATAATTAATTGGTAAACATAGTAAATAAATATATGCTATTATTCACTTACTTTCTCAGGTGTTAGCACTTGTTTCTTTCCTTCAACCTTTTCTTTCCACTGGTCATAACGTTTAAGTTCATAATCAATGACATCCATGCATAGAGAACCTATTTTATACTGTATTATAACAGAGTGGAACTCAATGTAAGTTGAAAAGCAGAAAAATGTATAGACAATATTTGTACTTAATTCAATACTTCTTTTCCATTCTTCTCTTAAAACTCTTGAGAGGGCACTTAAGAGAGCTTCTAGAAATTGAGTTAAAAATAGAGAAAAGAGATTATTAACAGATGTTCCAAATTTAGACTTATCCTAACTAATTGAGTTTTTTTAAGATGAAAAATTAAACATTGTGGACAAATATTTTATTGTAAACACATAATAAGTGACGTTTGAAAATCATATTTTTATATGAATGTAGACTTACCATTTCTAGCTAGTTCTATTAAATTGTCGGGATTCCTAGCAAGTTGCAAAATAAGTGCTGATCCTTTAATCTTTTCGGGAATATCGTCATATAGTAGCTCGATATAATCATCGATGTGGTTTAAAATTGCAACAGGGACACTTTCAACAGGGCTCATTTTCTATTTTATAAGAAAATTTATAATTACAGTATCTACATATAAAAAATATCATAACCAGAGTTTATATATTATAAGAAATCGTTTTACCTTCAAAATTTGCAAATATGGGTAAGTATGAAATTTTGTAAACTAATTATTGGTAGTAAAAAACGCTATTTTATTCTTATTTTATTGACCTTGTATAGCGTATGTATGTTGTGATTGCAAATTGTGATTGACATGACAACCAGTGTTGTCATCAGAGAGAAAAAAATATAGTTTATTGGATACATTGACCATTGAATTATGATATATTGACTACTCCGTTGCTTAGAAAAGAGAAAAGTACCATGAAGAAGTAAAAAAACATTACAGTACAGAATTATAGGAAAAAGTATCCCTATTTATTTTGGAATTAGGCATCTGCGTCGATAATACCCTTTTAAGTCTTATTATTTTTATTTTGTTTCTCTTTCAGTACTCAGGTTCAAAAGAACCCGGTCCTTTGGAAGGCTTGCGTGAGGATACAGGTCCAACGCGAAGAGGCCCCTTAGAGAATATACAAATGTTTTACTGTGACGCATCAGCCGGGATCCATCTCTGGGTAACCACAGGTAATTGCCCAGAGATGGTTATTTTTATTATTACTGTCAATATAAAGCAAAAAATAATAATAAAAAAATAAAATGTACAAATTTTATAAAAAATTACACAAAAAATTACTATCACTATATAAAAAAATATAATATTATTAATATAAATTTACGTATTTGATTTGATATTAATATAAATTTACGTATTTGATTTGATTCGGGTATGCGCTGCCTTCTCATAGATTTTTCACTGGTTAGTGTGATTTTTAATAACAAATATCAAAGGACTGATATCTGTGGGGGGGCAGAATACCTTCTCTATATATATTAGTGTTCCCATGTTTTACGAAACTGTTGAAAACTGCACTCGTGAAAACTTTTTAATATGCTGCAATTATTGGAATATTTTTTTAAATATCAAGCCATTGAGTTCGATATTGCGTTTAATTAATGTTGTCCTATAGGATTTTTAAGGTATAATATTCAATTATGGCATATAACACATATGCATTGTGACTTGTTAATAGATCCTATAAAAAAAAAAAAAAAATCAGCTTCACGCTGTATCCCGAACACAGCAGGGTAGGCAGACGAAACCTAGTATTTTTAGACACTCCGTTCCCCACTTTCTGCTGAATTCTGGAGGCATTGCGTGTTGAGTGGCAGAACTCAACGCCGCGCTTAGCCTCGACATCGGAGCGAAGAAATGGAAATATAAATTTAAGTAAATATTTCACCTCCTCGAGTGGGGATCGAACCCACAACCAGTCGGTTTACAGTCACACTTTGTGCCGCTGCGCCACGACTGGCCTATGATATTGATAATTTGGCTCTAAATGAAAACTAACGACTTTGCCTGAAATAACCTTCTTTTGATCTCTGCTTTGCACTGTATGCCGCATAGAGCAGGGTAGACAGAGGAAACGTATTGTTAAGACACTCCACTTTCAGCCGAATTCTGGACACATATTGTGGGTGGGGAACTCAACGCCGCTCTTTGCCTCGACATCAGAGCGAAGAAATGGGTATATAAATATTTCATTTCCTCGAGTGGGGATCGAACCCACAACCAGTTGCGTTTACAGTTACAGTTTGTCCTTTGATTTGATTTGAATTTTGATTAAATTTATTCTTAATGGTAGGTACCGAAGAAGTCAGACAAGTTTGTCAAAGTATAGTAAGAATCAAGAAATGAGATATTAACAGTCAAGTATAAATTTGCAGAAAATCTTTATTTTGACACCGTAAAATTTATTTCAAAACCTACTTATAGTAACATTTTCGTGTCTATAGAAATTTAAGGTCAAAGGTAAAAAAATTGGTAATTTTTCATTTATTTTTCAAATATTTCGTTTCCTATAGATATTATTTTAAATTTTATACTATTTGTATTTATTATAAATATTGTACAGGATTCAATTTTCTACAACTTTTGTGTAAGCATTTCTTTTTCTTAAACCATTTTCGAGACATACAAGAAATGTTTAAACAATACTTAATTCGATTAAAAAGATTAAAAAACAACAATATATGTGTTATAACATCTGTGGCATATTTTTTTTCTGTATTGGATATGTGGTCTATATTATACAAATTAGTCTGTTTTGTTGGTGCTAGCAAGTTGTTTAAAAGTGTCTGTGGTAATAAGTAACTTGTGACTAATTAATCTTAGTATTATTTTTGTTTACAAGATTCAAAGATTATAAGTTTTAGAGATATTTAATTGAACGTTATATATGTAAAAAGTATGACTAAATGGATTTTTTGTACTCAAAAGTTGATTGTGTTGATAATGTTGACCATTGTGTGACAAGTAAATTTTTAAGTCCATTTCCTTTCAGACAGTGTGATAAGGGAGAACGATAGTGACAATCTGAAGAATTCGCAGGATTCGACATGATTATAAATTGGTAATAGACTAATCAAATTAATTTGTATGAATTACATCAATAAGTAACTTATAAATGCATAGACAAGAATTACAACATTTCAGAATGTATTAAGAAAGAAGTCGCAAATTAATACCTTTTCTATTTGTAAGCAGTCCTAATATTATTTTTTTGTATGCTTTGTATGTTCTTACTTCAATATGTTAGTGTTGATGTCAATTTAATTTTTCATAAAATATTTATGGCTTGTTACACCTTTTGATATTTTTTAAATGTATACTATAAATTGTTTGCAGAATTATTTTACTGAAGTAGTCTGCAAATATAATATAGCTTGATATTAATTATAATTTTAAACTTATCATTACCATATCAATATGCTTTATATAATAATGACTTATAAATGATTTTACTCAAATGCTTATCACAAGATAAGAATGTATTATGCAGTAAATAATTTCTTCATCATAAAAACAGATAACATAAAACTGTGTATAATTTGTTTTTGTAATATTAAATGTATTGTAGAAGTGAAAATTATATTGAGTAATATTTCTGTTTCAGATATGTTTAATGATGTGAAAATTTTGTTTACAAAAATAATATGAAATAATTTATCACTATGACTGAAAGCATTCCAACACTCACTGCTCCGATCTCTTTATCAGCATATCATCAGCTGAGTTTGACAGGTATTTATATAAATTGAATATTAATGTATAAGTAAGTTGGTAGTAAATACTTTTATTTGTGGCATTAGGTTATTTTATTATTAATGTTATGTTTTTACAATGCCTGTTAACAATGATATGTTATTACTTCAATGGCACATCTTACAAACAACATAAATAATAATATAATCATATTCCTACAAATAAAAAACATATCAATATTAAACTTCTTATATTACAGTTGAATCAGCCAATATACGCAACTCTGGACTTTTCAAACCAAATCCATATTTACAAGTTATAGTAGATGACAAAATTTATAGAAGAACTGAAGTTTTGAAAAATACACTTCATCCAAAATGGAAAGAAGAATTTACAATTTTAGTGACCCCTTTATCACAATTATTATTCCGCCTGGCTGACCACCATAGCTTTAGAAAGGATAACATTATTGGTGAAAAGAAAGTTAACTTCCTACAACTTCTTTTATATTTCAATGGAAAGTGTGAAAATGTAGAATTGAACTTAGGTATGTATGGTAGATCTCTTTGCTTTAAATTTTAATGTAAGTCCAATAGAGTAAATAACATTATTTTTTTGTATTTACATTGCTGCCTAAAGTATTAATTGATTTAGTTTTATAATGTCTCTTTGTATATTAATATAAAAATAATTGTTGATAATATTAAATATTGGACACTAAATTATCTTAATTTTTCAAAACACCTATTGTTATTCTACAATCATCCATTTTTATTTTGTTATATTATTCAATATTGTAATGTTCAGACCCAGTCCCATGTGTGCCTTGTGTGTCTTAACATTACAATATTGAATGTATATGTTTTGAGTATATAGAGAAATGTAAACAGATTAATCCCACGCTATATAAAAATATTCTAAATATTGCAAGCTTCAAAGCTGCCTCTGAACATATTATATTTGAACCTAACTCAATTTGAATTTAAGCACACAATAGGTATTTGACATCCAAATTTTGGATCACCATCAACCACCAACCATCTAAAGTTTGTAATTAATAGATTGCTTAATTTTTTATACAATTTAAATATAATAAAAAAAATGTAAATGGCTTTGGCTCACACTCATTTGAGGGAAAATATTTATAGATTTGTTCCATTTGAATTAAATCAAAGACATAAGGAATGAGCTCACAATTCCTGCTGTATAGATTACATGAAAAGTAAATATTAAAAACATTACATTACTTTTAGATATGATGAAAACAGTATCACAAGATAATTCTTCAAGCTCAGACACAGAAACAAAATCAGCTGAATTAGTATTGTTACTGGATGGCTTAAGAATAGATCCTGCGGTTCTAGCGCAGTCACATGAAGTATTGAATGAACCATCTAGTACTCTGAATGATGGTGTGCGAGCCAGAATTAGATTACGAAATAATTCAGAAACTCTTAGGTCTTTGGTACACCCCCGAACATTACGGGTAAGTAGATAGATAACACTGTTTATTTCTTTGAAACGTTCAACTCATTGTTTATTTATTTTTTTAATTCAATTTTATAATATGTGTGAGTATTCCAGCACACAACATATAATAATGTATTTTTGTGAAAAGAACAACTGTTGTTTTGTGTTATGTTCATTGATCTTTATAATTATATAATATATCTTCAGAATATGTTTAAAAATATCTAAGACTTATGTCAAATGTTAGTTCTGATAAGTTTGTACTGAAATTGCTTATGTGTATTTTGGAAAAATATTTGTTTGTTAATTTATCAGAAGAAAAATTTTTGGTATAAATTTTCTAATGATTATTATTATTTTAATAATTGCTTAATCTCTACCTTGACAGGGAATAAACAGGGTGATCAACACACCCTCAGAGTTATTATTTAATACAAGCTAAGAGTTATATATGTATTATTCAAGGTATATTTCCCATACAACATGGCAGGCTGAGGGAGTCTAGTGTTAAGACATTTCCTAAATTTAACTTCATTTTCGAGATGTTACATGTTGCGTGGAGGATGGCCCCATGCTTTATCCGCATCGGTGACATCTGTGCATCCGGTGACCGCAGCGAAATAGTGAAATTAATTTATTCGTCAAATGAGATTCGAACCCACAAACGTCGCGATTACAGTCAGACGCTGCGCCAAGGCGACGTTTGTGTTATAGTAATAGTAACAAGAGAAACTTGTATAGCCACCGCCAGGTCCACCGCCTCTGAGCAACGGCACCGCAAATGAGCGAGCAGTTGTAGACAGCGGCGCGGGGCCGTCGCGCCAGGACGACGCCGCGCACGCGCCCGGCCCCGCGCCCCCCGCCGCCGCGCCGCCCGCCGCCGCCACGGAGGAGCCTCTGCCACCCGGCTGGGCCATGCGATTCGATGTTTACGGGAGAAGGTATAAAATGTATACGCTGTGTGTATAGTGTATGCAATAATACTTTACAACAGGGTAAAGATATTATTTGTGTTGATAATTTTTATTTTTATAAAATTTTATGGTGCATAAAGATTTTCCTTCCTATAAATAAAAAAAAATATTAAATTTATATTTTCATTTTCTCGAGAGGGAATAGAACCCAAAACCAGTCGCGCTTACAGTCACACAATTGTTACCCAGGAGGAAGCACTGCGACTGGGCTCTGGCCTCTATTTTATTGTAATAGTTTCTTGTCATTATATTTACTATATTACCATCATACAGCAAAGGGTACTTTAGTATTCATCAAATATTGTTAGTCTAACCTACAAATAGTAAATTCGTATAAGTAGTTAAATCAATTGAATGCTAGTCTCAACCAATACATTATAACGCAGGTACTACGTGGACCACAATTCACGGTCGACGTCGTGGGAGCGGCCGCAGCCGCTGCCGCCGGGCTGGGAGGTGCGGCGCGACGCGCGCGGTCGCGTGTACTACGTGGACCACAACACGCGCACCACCACGTGGCAGCGGCCCGACACGGAGCGCCTGGCGCGCTTCCAGCACTGGCGCGGCGAGCGCCGCCACGTGGTCGCGCAGGGCAACCAGCGCTTCCTGTACCCGCCGCCGCAGCCGCCACACCCGCCGCACCACACGCACCCCGCGCACCCGCCGCACGCCGTCGCGCCCACCGCCGCCGCCTCCGCTGCCGCCGCCGAACACGACACCGCCGGTAGGTAACAATCGACCGAGACTAGCGCTATGGTTGTAAGTTCGATTCCTTATCAAGCGAATGAATTATTATTTATTAATATTTTTATTTCTTCACTCTTGTACCAACGCAGAAGTTCCGCCACTTAACGTGCAATGCCTCCAATTTGGCGGAAATTGATGAACATTAGGTTCCCTCGGCCTACCCTGCTGTATGCGGGGTACAACGTATATTTTAATATCAAAAATTATCGTTATTATAATCATTAATTTTATCGCCATTTGTACACAAATAACAGATAGTGTGCTTTATCACCAACTTATTTTTGTGATGTCAATAACATTACTTTTTTTACACAAATAGCACATATATAAATTTTTACATAAAATTTTGTTAATTTGTGCTCAATTTAGTGATTTATATAATATTTCATTATTTTATTTTCTAATCAAAATTATTAGTTATTATTATAAAATAATGATAAGGATTAAAAATAATACTTTTTTTAGCTTTACACTGTATGCCGCACACTGTTGGGTAGGCAGACAGGGTGAACCTAGTGTTAAGACACTTCAGTCTCCATTTTCTGCCGAAATTTGGAGGTATTGAGAGCAATGCCGTGCTTTTCTTTAACACCAGAATGTAGAAATGAAAATATTAAACATTTTTAATTTCCTCATGGGGATTGAACCCACAAACTATTATGCTTACAGTCTCATGCTTGTGCCTCTGCGCAACGACCAACCTTTAATAATATAAATAATATTTTAATTAACAATCGTTTTGTAGTTTCCTAATTTTTCATACTTAATTGATTTAAAAAGTACCTAAGTTGTAGTATAATAATAAGTCTTAATAATGTTTCCTGAATACAGCAAGACTTATTTACAAGAATATATTGCAACAAACTGTTATATGCTGATATAAAAATCTATTATAAATATAATAAAAACCTACTTAGTTTCTTATAGATTTTATAAATGATTAAGAGAATTTTAAACCACAAAGACTTAAATTCTGTGTAAGAGGAAAACATTTTTTTTTTCAACTGATACTAGGAATGTTGGAAATAAAATATTTAAAAAAGATACGGCTTTGTTTCATACTCTATTTTTTCATTTGAATCAGATGCATTACCTTATGTTTTCATTTGGTTTTTTACCCATAATTTAATATTTCTCTTTAGCATTTTTTTTTATTATGTATGATCTTAAATTTATTTATTCATCAAATACATACATATAACTGATTGCATAACTCTTCATTCATATAAAGTAGGTAGTACTTTAGATTTTTTCTTTACATCTCTCTGAGAGCATACTCAAATAGTTTGAACGTCGAATTACTGGCTTCACTGTTAGGGATCATTTACACTTTGTCCTTAAAATATCTCTTATACAATAGAATATTTTAAGTAACGTAATTCTTTTTTACAAGAAGACCCACTTAAAAATGTATAAAATTGTAGGAAAACTACTGCTTAAATGAAATTAAATAATACAATAATTGTTGAGTGAAAATTGACTCAATCACGCTTCCTTTATGTTGGATGGTTGTTGGTTTAATCCCCGAGTAGGGATCCAATGATAAGAAGAATAATTATGACTAACTTTTATGAATGGTTTGGTTTTTGTTAAAACGTTAAAGAGTTACCCATTTGATGGCAGTAACTTTGACAGACTACAAAATTCAGATTTACTTCTATACTGATGTATTTTAAAAGGTTTATGTGAATATCTGTGGATGAAAAGTATATAGAGAGCATTAATAAAACAAAAACACTTTGCTTTGCACCGATTTGCTTTAAATTTGACTACAGTGTAAAATATCGCTCATATGTGTCCAAACTTACCCAGATTGACTGTATCGAAACCATTTAATTTTCATATTTGTGTATTTACAGGCACAGGTAGCAGTAGCGGCAGCGCTCCTAGCGTGTCGGCCACGCCGGCGAGCGCGGCGGGCGCGGGGGCGGGGGCGGGCGCGGGCGCGGTCGCGGGCGCGAGCGCGGGCGAGGAGGCGCTGGGCGCGCTGCCGGCGGGCTGGGAGCGCCGCGTGCAGCCCGACGGACGCGTCTACTACGTCAACCATAAGAACCGCACCACACAGTGGGAGGACCCGCGCACGCAGGTATCGTTCATTTTCTATGTCTCCTAAATCCAGTTAGTGAAAACTGTTTCCACTTTCACATTCAAATATTTTTAAGATTTAATCTGGAGCAGCTGATTTTAAACATTCCATACTGTATAGTCCATACTTATATGGTTCAAATATTACGTAAACACTATAGGAGGGGGAGAGTGGCTTTTTTTTATCTATTTTTGGTGACATGGGTCGGTGGGAGGGTGTAGCTGGTGATGACGTAATCACCAGCAGAAATAATTTATTTCCTACACATTTAGCAAGCATAACACAAAAAAAATCATCTAAACATAATAGTGTTTATTACAAACAATTTGTTAACAGTTTCCTATTTCCACATACAAACACGTAAAATATAACATACTAATATAATTTTTTCGAAAGATATAAACTAGTATGTCTTTCGAATATATTCTATTAATCAATTATAGTTCTTATGTGATGTAGTTAAAGCATGAATGTAAATGAAAAATATTCCATAATTCGTCGTTAAAAGTAATACACTAAAAAAATAACGGTTACTTGTTATCAACCAACTATTAAAATTTACTTAAAATTAAAAATAATAGTAATTTCTGTTTTTAAATAACGAACACACCTAATAGCAACCCACACATACTCTAAGCATGAAACGCACCTTCGAAGTTTCCCACAAATAATGAATAGGTAGGGAGTTGTGCCAACTAACTACAAGTCAACAGATTGGGATGAGGCGCGTACATTTTAATTTATCTTATCCCGGCGACCCGGCTTGCTTCTCTTTTGATGATAATATTTTCTCTTATAATGTCTAATACCTGTGCCGTTGCTGTTGCGGACGCAGTTCTGTAGATCATAGAACTTTATATTCATACTGCTGTAGTGGCAATCGGTGGCAATTAAATTTGAGCTGAGACGTTGGTCACTAAGGATCCGACCTGATCAGTTTTGGGCCCTCTCAATGGCTGCACTTGGAAACCTTAGCCAGTCTACGCTACGTCATTACGCACAGGAAATTAAGTCTTGGTCCATACGGCGAACGAGAAAGCTGATTTCCTTGGCGATATCTTTGCCGCGTCTCCAACCATTCCGCGGTGCCAGAACTCAATTCTTGAAGTCAAATTCAGCCAAAAAGCTGTTAGGCAAGCTGTGTCTTTTTTCTGTAGTCTCCAAGCAAGGTAGAGAGAGGGCTTGACACTTAATCTGGACATGGCGGAATCGGAAAATTGTTTTGTTTACGTAAGGGCGAAACGACACCGGCACTAGTCCACCAAACGCATAGGGCCCCTAAGATTATTCCATTTTCCAATTCCAACCCTTGATTTTCATATTTTGTCATAAATATATCGATCACTCTGATCAATGTTTTCCAAGGATGGTTTTTTAAATCTTGATGAATGTTTTCATTCAACGGCGCCTTGATTATATTTCTTTGCTCTTGTTTTTACAAGATTCGAATATAATAATTGCATTTTATGGATCAATCACTCGTTTTGTGTAGTCCAAAGTGTAATGTGCTTTATATGTGTTGATGTACGTCACTTGTGTGGTTTTACTTTTTGTTAGTGTTTATATATGAATGAGCAATTATTAAATATATATTATATAGGTTTGAGTGATTATATTTATTTTAAGCTAGTTTCGTTGTTATTGTTTCTTTGCATTTTGAACGTTCTTTTTGGTAGGTCTCCGGAATTTGGAAGGGTGCCTGGGAGAGTTCAGATTTAGTCAAAAAAATATCTCTGTTGCATCTTATCAAATTATGATGAAAATCCAATATCTCGTATGAAACTGATCAGTGTCTTTCATTACAATACCGCAAAGAAAAATATCGATTATTAACTAATCAACTTCTCTATTTAACATAGAGAAGTTGACGTAACACTATTATCTAATTGTATAACTGAAAGCTCCATCCAACCTTTGCATCTCTCTCTTGGTTATTTCGATTACACGAATTTCATACTTGTGTTGGATTCCAAAGCTAAAGATTTGAAGATAACAGAACTTTGCACAATTTATGAATAGAAAATATTCAAAAGAATATATTACATATAATTGTGATTTGAGAAATTGTTTGAACTCCACTTATGTAAGTTTTACGTCTATTGTATTAGATTTTTGGTTTTAAACACGCTATATTCTTTTAACCAAAGAACGATTTAATCTGGATCTCTCCACATCACAATTTACAGTATGGTATATAATGACAGGGTCAGGAGATCAGCGCACTAGAGGAGGCGCTACCGCCGGGCTGGGAGATCCGCTTCACGGAGGAGGGCACGCGCTACTTCGTAGACCACAACACGCGCACGACCACGTTCCAGGACCCGCGGCCGGGCGCCCCCAAGGGCCCGCAGGGCGCGTACGGCGTGCCGCGCGCCTACGAGCGCTCCTTTCGCTGGAAACTGTCGCAGTTCCGCTACCTGTGCCAGAGCAACGCGCTGCCCAGCCACATCAAGATCACGCTCTCCCGGCAGACGCTATTTGAGGATTCTTATCACCAAGTGAGTACACAAGGGACGGGGCTCAGACAGAGAGCTTGTTTCCGCTTTCCGTCCTAAATAGAGAAATTGTCTTGTTTTAAATTTTGAGTGGTTGAACTGAACGCTGTGCTTTATTTTAACAGAGAAAATAAGAAAAAAAAATTTTATATATATCTTTAAAATTTTTAAATAATATATCTTTAAAATCATAGTAGTAGCAATCATATACATACATATCAAAGCTATAAAATAATTAAAAATTAAACCAAATTATGTGTTAATTATATCTACAATTAACAAATTATCTAATTTTGTTAACATTTACACTTTTTTTTCAAATACAAAATTTAAATATTAGTCCTTGGGAACAAGATATCTGGAAATAGTGTAATACATATCTAATTATATTATAAAACAAGTTATCTTATGCATCATAATTAATATTATAAATATATCATTTGTATGATAATTATTTTTAATCAAATAAGTCTTCTATTTTTTATAGATAATGAGGCTACCTGCGTATGAATTACGAAGAAGATTGTATATAATATTCCGTGGGGAAGAAGGCTTAGATTATGGAGGAGTGAGTCGCGAGTGGTTCTTCCTCCTGTCGCATGAAGTGCTCAATCCAATGTACTGTCTCTTCGAGTATGCTAATAAAAACAACTACAGCCTTCAAATCAACCCAGCCAGTTACGTTAACCCAGATCATTTGTTGTATTTTAAGTTCATAGGAAGATTTATAGCCATGGCCCTGTACCACGGCAGATTTATTTATTCTGGTTTCACTATGCCTTTTTATAAGAGAATGTTGAATAAAAAATTAACCATGAAAGATATAGAATCTATCGACCCAGAATTTTATAATTCGTTAGTATGGATCAAAGACAACAATATTGACGAATGCGGCCTTGAAATGTGGTTTAGTGTAGATTTTGAAGTTCTAGGGCAAGTTATACACCACGAGTTGAAGCCCGCGGGTGATAAGGAACGTGTAACTGAGGTAAGTTTGAAAACTGAAAAATTTAGAACGTATCTATATATTACGCCACACGTTGAACGTGAAGGAGGAGATTGACAAAGTATGACATTGTGACAAGAGGAACGGATGGGTCCTAAATTTCGTAACATTTCAAAATGTAATATACAATCATAATTTTGAAACTGATGTTTCAATTCATTTAATAATTTCTAGAGTAAAATTGTCAAGTATGTGACGTTACACTAGGTAGGAGAGTTCTCATATGTGACTAGGTGTGATAACTATGGGCCCCATACATGTTACAAAGAATTATAAAATTCGTAGACGTAAATCATGGACATGTTTCTTATAATCATTTGCATATTTTTTTGAGTTAAACATAATACCAATAAATTAATGGTTTTAAATATTTTTTATATTTTTTTTTCAGTCTAACAAAGAGCAATATTTACAATTAGTTACACAATGGAGAATGACTAGAGGAATTGAAGAACAAACAAACGCTTTTCTTGATGGCTTTAACGAGGTAGTTATGAGTTTCCTATTATCTTTTTTTTAACCAAAAGTTTAGATTTTTTATTATATAAGGGTGTTTATATCATTGCTGTTTGTTGTTAAGATTATAATGTTAAGTTTATTCAATACAACACTATTTATAATTTTTTTCAGTGTTATATAACAAAAAAAACATAAACAAATAGTAAGCTTTATAAATAATGTTTTTTTTTTTATTTAAAATATTCTTATACAATTAACAAAAGTCATAGATAGCTATAACAAAAATTGACGCCGTCATGGCCCAGTAGGATAATGTTTGACTGAAAACTCGATGATTGTTCAATCAGTTCGATCTAAACTCAGAAGAATGATTATGTTTTAATTACTTTCATTTTCGCCATTTCGAGCAATGTCTCGAAATTATTCTTTTCATCTTTGTCTTACAAAAGTTTAAACGTTCAATGGATTTAAGGTGGTGCCGTTAGAATGGTTAAAATACTTCGACGAGCGTGAGTTGGAGCTGATGTTGTGCGGTATGCAAGAGGTGGACGTGGACGACTGGCAACGCAACACTATATACAGGCACTACACGCGCACCAGCAAACAAGTTGTTTGGTTTTGGCAGGTATGTAATGCAATATTTAAGTTATCCTTTATTTATCAAAGAAGTTACCAGGAAATTAGAACAAGTGAATGAAATGGTATACTTGGGAAGTATGTTCAATAGAGATGGATGTGGAAAGGTGTATCGCTGCCGGTAACAAGGTTAAAGAAGCCTTAGTAGCATTCATGAGACGGCGAAACGTCAGCACAGCTGCGCATTTGGCCGTACACAATGCAGTTTTGGTACTGACTGTTATACGGCAGCGAAACGTGGGAATTACAGAAGAATAGCGAAGAAAGATGAATGCTGTGGAGATGCAATCTCTTCGTAGGATATGCGGAGTCAGCTTAGCTGATCGAATATGCAATGAAGATGTACACAGAATGGCAGGTACTAGCGAGGATGTCACGGTGAGAATGAAGAAGAACGTGCTCAGCTGGTTAGGGCACGTTGAACGAATGAGTGACGAAAGAATGGCAAAAAAGATTTATGATGGAAAAGTGAGCGGTGAGAGAGGTATGGGGAGACCTCGGTTGACCTTCGAAAACACAGTATCAAAGATACTGGAGGAAGGTCACGTAAAAAGCAAGAGGACCCCCCGGAGGGCATGTATGAAGGGGTTGATGATAGTGGACGAGACGAAAGAGGTATGTTGAGACCGTAGCGTTTGGCGCTCCATTCTCTCTGACTACCCCGCTAGGGATAAAGCGTGAAGTTAGTTTAGTTTAGTTTTACCAGGAATAAGTTTAATTTGTACTGTGTATGAGTAGGGGTGAAAAGAATAACAGCGAAATATCTAATTTTTGCTAAAAGACTTAACCTGTTAGGCTTAGGAACTATCATCAATAAATTTATAGAACGTACAATACGGTCGATGAGTTATGGCAGCTCTGTAGTAAGGTTTTCTAAACTTTGATTACTTCCGGTAAAAAAATATGATAAGAAAAATCCTAAATTGATCAAAATCAAATTGCCCAGCTAACTATAGCTAACTTCAGAGCGCCCAAGGCTCGTTGACTTTCTTCTAAGGCGGCCCTAGTATAATAATTTCTAATTTGGTGTCGAGAGGTGCTCGGACAGTGTCGGTGAGCGTTAATGCGCACTTACAGAGGTCCCTTTAACCTACACTTGGGTTGCAAGTCTCAGACATGCCATTTTCACACGGAGAGAGGGAAGATAAGAAAGTACATAGCAGTCAAATCCTGCTATGTAGTTTCTTATGATATAGAACATGACAATTCAAAGTTACCGTTGCGCAGTGGAACAGCGTCTGACTGTACAAAACACAAGTCAGTTGTGAGTCTAATTGTCATTTTGGGAAATGGAGCCGTTTTTATTTCATGGCTCCTGTAAAAAGACAAATCGTGACGTTGAATTTGGCCACTATGCTTGAAATATCACAAAATTACTATTACTAAGTCGAACAAAAATTTAATGAATATTTTTTTTTATTTGAGGAGAAATAGATATTGTTAACTTATTCTCATATTTTTTTTATTATATCTTATTTTATTAGTTTGTGCGACAAATGGACAATGAAAAGCGAGCGAGGCTACTGCAGTTCGTAACAGGAACATGTCGAGTACCAGTTGGAGGATTTGCTGAATTGATGGGCTCCAATGGTCCTCAAAGATTTTGTATAGAAAAGGTTTGTTTTTCTCTTAAAATAAATTGATAGTAAAGGTTGTAGGCGTGGTTCCCACTAGGAGAAATGAATTATTTTTAATTTCCTCTCATTGGTAATAAGATAAAACGCGGCGTTGGGTTCTGCCCCTCAGCAATCAATGATAATGAAAAACGAAAATTGTGCGGAAAATGTAGAATGATGTGTTAACTGGTTCCTTACTTCATGAAATACTTGTATGTATTCCAGTTAATGACAATTTGCGCCTTGTTCCTTTTGTTTAACTGTTTGCAACTGACAGAGACCCAAAAACTCTAAAACAAGAAAATAACACTAATACAATTGCTCGACGTTGCCGTTGGCGACGCTGTTGCACCTCTGAATACTAAACAGTGCAAAAACTTCATGATTTCCCTTAATATCCAATTTTGAAAATTTATCAAAAAAGGTCTTTCAATAAAATTCCGTTAACTTATTTGAGTTTTTGTAGAACAGTAACTGACATATCAATTTAGAATGAACATAAAATGGGTAACTTTTTAGCACAATGGTCAATGATGTGGTAGTACATTTTTTTACAGTAGAATCTGTCAAATTTGGTACACAAGAAAAAGTAAGCCTTAGCCAAAAAGTAAAAAATGGTATTCCTTATTTTATTAAAAAACGACCATAATTGTATTAGATAAAATTTTAATCGAAATCCGTAGCAAAATTCTTTCGGATTATTGAGCAAAAATCAGTACAGAAAAATGACAATATTTGTGAAATTTAACGGCTAAAAATTTGTAGTTTAACATGAAAATTTCATCAAAGATCATAAAATTTAAAATATCTTAAAAACAATGAAGATCACTTGACATGAAATTTCACATTTCAGTTAGAAATCATCTGAAGGACACCTAGTTTGATTTTGGACCATTATTTACTGGACACTTTACAATTTTCTTACACTTGCAATTCTTTGTCATAATGTTGCTAATATTTATGAATACAGGTTGGTAAAGACACATGGCTGCCCCGGTCGCATACGTGCTTCAATCGACTCGACCTTCCGCCCTACAAGAGCTACGAACAATTATGTGAAAAATTAAACTATGCTATCGAAGAAACTGAAGGTTTTGGACAGGAGTAAAAATGTTTTTGCTATTAGCACTAGTAGAGTAATGTAAATTATTATCACTTTAACTTTATGCACCATGCTCCATGTCGGAATTATTTCTATGGATTTGGTGCCGCCGTGAAAAGACCAACCAAAAATATGAATATTTGTTTAAACATTTATTTTATTGTGTAGATATCATTAGCGTATTATGTCGATTATATAAGATATATTTTGTTTTAACTATATTTATAAAGTTCGTCTATAACGTTCAATAAAATTATGTAAAATGAAAATTGTTTCATTATACTCCTTCCAAGTGTTATGATTCTTCGGATACTCACAGTCTACGCGTAGAACGCGTATTTTAGAGACTATTCACGAGGGCATGAGATAAAAAGTAAACAAATCAATAAAACGTTTTTTTTATAGGTCACGATGGAGCATACTATGGTATATTAAATAAAAAAATCTATGATTTATGCATGTAAATAGTATTATTGAACGATGTCTATACAAGTTATAAGTTAATAATAACTATGTTTTTAATTTATCGATTTCATTGACGACGAAAGGATTTTTATAATTATATTTTCTAATTTTATAAAATTGCACATTGTAATTTTGAAGTCAAAAGAAACGAATACAATAATCAAAAATATATATTTTTTCGACTTTGCTTTATTGCTCTTGACCTGAGCTGGTCTTGACAGCGTCATCGGTCAGGGAAAAACAAGAGATTGTTTTCATATTTAAAGCAATCAAATAGGTATATTGTAAAAATCTCATTTCAAATCTAAAAATGTTTCTATTAACCCCATTTTACGGTATCATATATACCATAGATTAATTTTTAATTTTCATAATAAATACTTGACATATAAGAACACCCAAAAGCCAGCTTGTTCTCAAACTTGAAACAGAAAACATAGGTGAAATGTTTTTTTTTATCAAAGATTGTGCCCCCGAATAAAGCAAAAAAGGCTTAATATAAAGACGAGAAATAAATTATTCTGTTATCTGAAATACTAATACTTAATACGTTTTTGAAATAAGAAGTAATATAGCATTTTAGACCAGTCGTGGCGCTGCGGCACGGAGTGTGACTAAATCGTCTGGTTGTGGGTTCGATCCCCACTCGAGGGGATGAAATATTTACTTAACTTATATAATTCCATTTATTCGCTCTGGTGTCGAGGCTAAGCGCGGTGTTGAGTTCTGCCACTCAACACGCTATGACTCCAGAATTCGGCAGAAAGTGGGGAACGGAGTGTCTTAACACTAGGTCCCCTCTGCATACCCTGCTGTGTGCGGGATACAGCGTGAAGCTGATTTATTTATTTATCTTGAATGTTCAATAAAGGAAATTAGATATGAGCCAAGTAACCTTTGTATTAATAATATGAGAGGTACTCAGGAAACAAAAGATTCCAACTATTTTTTAAAAGTTAAACTATATTCTGGAGCCATAAATAAAAGAAAAAGTTAACAAATAAATATATTTATTGATAAAAATCAATTTTAGCGATACATTATACATATATATAAAAGACAAATACTATGCCACCTGGACATAATTCATATTATGATGAACTCAGATGTAAAAAATAAATAGTAATGCATAATATAAAAATAGGGAGTTTCCGCATCGTTTAAGATTAATAAGTTATTAATTACTGGATATTTTTGATTGGGCGAAATTCTGGGCAATTACAATAGCCTCATGCAAGGCACCTGGATTATTACCTGATGCTTGTGCGGATTCAGATTTTCCGCCGCCCTTTCCCCCTATGGCGGGCACAATGGATTGAACCCATTCTGATGCTAACAATCCTCTGTCCACTAATGGTTTAGGTACTGCCGCCAAACAAAATATTTTATTAGAATCTTCATCAACAGAAAAGAACATTGCAGCTGAATCTGGTTTCAATTGTTTAACTTGTTTTAAAGCACCATCTAGGGCTTTTGTATTATTGTAAGCTTTTAACTCCGAAATAATTACTTCAGGACATTTTTCTTCTAAACACATTTCTTTTGCCTTTTCAATTACTAAATTTATAGTCATTGCTTTAGCGGCTCTTTCTTTATCATCTAGTTGTTTTTTGAGAGATTTCAGCATATTACGTAATTCCTCTTTCTTCCAATACGATATCTGGGCGTGCGAAACGTCATTTGTAAGGTCAACAATTTTCTTGACTACTTCTTTTTGATTGATATTATCACCCTCATCTTTAATGAAGCTTGTTATGTCATTGACTTCATTTTCTAAAATACTCATTTTATTTATGGCTTTTATTGCTTCAGGACCAGTTAATGCTACAATTCTTCGAATACCTTTTGCAATACCTTCTTCACTAACTATGACATATTCTCCAATATGGCCAGTTTGGTGTAAATGCGAACCACCACAAAACTCTACTGAAGTATCCATTCCAGATGACCCATCTGGATTCTGCTCTAATTCTTCTACTGGTATACCTACAGAAACTACTCGAACTGGATCAGGATATTGCTCATCAAACATAGCACGAAGGCCTTTAATTTTTTTAGCTTCACTCAAACTAGTATGTTTCGCGTAGACGCGTTTATTATTATTAATAATCGATTTAATCTCATCTTCAGCATCCTTGATCTGTTTAACTGTCATAGGGCCTTTATTAGTGAAATCAAATCTAAGACGATCTGGCATTACAAGTGATCCACGCTGATCAGAGTCATTTCCGAGAACTTTTCTTAAAACACTATTTAAAATATGAGTTCCTGTATGATTATTCATAACTAATCTACGTCTTTCTGTATCAATATGCAAAACAAGAGAATCACCAACTTTAAGTGTTCCCTCGATTTTCCCTATATGAAGAACATAACCACCTTTAACTTGCACATTTTTAACTGTAAATTCTACACTGTCATCGTCGCTTTTTACCATGTATCCTTCATCAAATATTTGACCACCCTGCTCAGCATAGAAATTAGTTTTATCTAGGATAATGCCACAATCTTGACCACTTGTTACCTCATTTACAAATTGTTTATCTTTACGTAAAGCTAAAATAGTACCAGAACATGGAGAAAACTTATATTCAGCGTCTTTGTCTGGTGTTGAAGGCACATAATTGTATTTTGGGGAATCATCAGTAATAGGAACATTGTTTCCCTGCAAGTGACTTATAGCATGTATATCTAAAGATAATAAATCTTCCTGTCCTGAAGATTTGCCTTGAGATGATATTTGAGATTCCTTTTTGGCTTTTTCATATCCTTCCATGTCTATTGATAATCCCCTCTCCTCACACATCAACTGAGTTAAATCAATTGGGAAACCATATGTGTCATACATGCGCCATGCTATGTCACCGGGTATGATTTTTGAATCGCCTAATTTCTCAATTGTTCTATTAAGCAAATTTCGTCCACGGGTTAGTGTTTTCAGGAATTGGATTTCTTCTTCATTAATTATCTGAATAATAGACTCTGGATCTTTTTTTATTTCTGGAAAAACATCACCAAGTAATTGAACAACAGTACGAACTAACGACCCAAAAAATCCGGGTTTTGCATTGAGTTTTTCTGAAGCAAAACGAACAGCCCTTCTTAAAATTCTTCTAAGAACATATCCTCTCCCTGTGTTATCAGGGTATCCACCATCAGACAAAGCTATGGTTAAAGTTCGGGCATGATCAGCTAGAACGCGGTATGCCATGTCGATCCCATCTTTATCTTCTGATCCAACTTTTCCACTGTATGGTCTTATTTTTGTACCATTTTCAATAGCATGGAAGATAGGCATAAAGAAATCTGTATCGTAATTAGCTCTTTTATTTTGAATGACAGACACTAATCTTTCTAAGCCCAAACCACAGTCAATATGTTTTTTTGGTAACAATTTTAATGATCCATCAGATTCTCTATTAAATTGTATGAACACCAAGTTCCAAATTTCAAGGACATCAGGATCATCCATATTTACAAGATGTGCAGCATTTCGTCCACCAATTCTGTCATAGTGTAATTCGGAACATGGTCCACAAGGCCCAGTTTCACCCATCTCCCAAAAATTATCTTTCATGCTACCAGGTAAAATGTGTGATTCTGAAACTCCCAAGTCCAGCCAGATATTTTTACATTCTAAATCTGGCTCCAATCCTGAAGACTCATCACCTCCGAAATATGTGACATACAATCTATCTCCAGACAATTTATAAACCTGAGTAAGAAGTTCCCAAGCCCATGCACAAATTTCCTTTTTAAAATAATCGCCAAAAGACCAATTTCCCATCATTTCAAAAAAAGTATGATGATAAACATCTTTTCCAACATCATCTAAGTCATTGTGTTTCCCCCCTGCCCTTATACATTTTTGGGTATTAACTACTCTTATATATTGAGCCATGTCTGAGTTTGGGTCTACTGATCCCAAGAATATTGGCTTAAATTGATTCATGCCTGCATTTGCAAACAACAGTGTTGGATCATCTAGTGGTATTGTGGAGGAGGAATGGACATACTTATGACCTTTACTGATGAAGAAGTCTATAAATGCTTTCCTAATCTCATTTCCAGTCAGGTGCGTATCCATTGTGGCAACTATCTGTAAGAACAATGGTATGATGATCATTATCCACTAATGACAAAGTATATATATCTTTTTCCTACTATAATATATCAAAAAATAGAGCTACATTAGAATTTTAATAAAAAAAATGAGTTAATAGTATTGTTTTTAATACTTATTTAGAAAACTGTATTGTTTTTGTATTATACAATAATGTGGTAAGTCACTATAATATTGCATGGAGTAGACAGAAAATACAGGCAGCAGTTATGCAGCAGCAGCATCCTGGCTATTCAAGACACATTGCAAAGCTATTTTTGATATTTTTAGTGTTATTCCACACTTAGGAAAGAAGAATATTTATTTAGAAAAAGTATAAAAAATATAGTATATAGATATATAAGTAGCAAGATTTGAACCTACACTTCATGTAATATGTCCAGGCACTCAACTACTAAGTCATACATTCTCATCAAGCTAGGTCAAGTTTTTTATACCCTTGTAACAACTTATTTATGTTGCATGCACAGTGTCACACAAATCAACACTGCTATTTGTTTGAAATGGGGGAATGATGATATTTAAATTATTTTATTTCCTTTATTTAGTATACAAGAGGTTAATGGTTCTGCTACCTTAAAACATGTTTCAAAAATTTTGCAGAAAGTAAGGAAGTGCCTTAATGCCATGTTTTGTTTATATAGTTGTTATATGTAGGTCAAAGGAATATTTTTTAAATAAAAATATATTACGCACAAATAATATATTTTTATTTAAAAATATATAAAACTCAATTTTGAAGATAAAAAATTGTACAATTTATACTCGACTACAATATGGTTTTAACTATGTCGCTAAGTTCAATTATGAAAAAAATATATAATGATTATTATTCAAAAACACAAATATTATATATGCTTACTTTAGGGCTACAAAAAATTTCTATATGTTACTTTAGTATAAAATAAATAAAAATAGCCTTGGTCTTAAATTATGAAATATATAAGTAACAAAAATATAAATAAAATGTATTAATCCATCAAATTAATATACATGTGTATATATATTGCAATATTTAATATCATTATTACTTACATATTTAGATTATATACTTTAATAAATGGTGCAACAGATTGTGTAGCCTTTGTAGGAATAGAAATTCAAAAAAGTATTAAAAGGACGAAATAAAGGTTAAACCTTATCTT
This sequence comes from Heliconius charithonia, assembly GCA_030704555.1. Taxonomy (NCBI): domain Eukaryota; kingdom Metazoa; phylum Arthropoda; class Insecta; order Lepidoptera; family Nymphalidae; genus Heliconius; species Heliconius charithonia. Next base: position 5,950,378 of record CM060809.1, on the reverse strand, counting down.
TGTATCTCCATCTTTGTAAATATAAATACTACTTTATAAATGTATATTGAAGTAAATCATGACTTAGAAAAAAATTATAAGTACCCAATGAGTACTTAAAAGAAGCTAAGAAACATTTAACTTTATGGCTATCATTTATCTTCATTTAAACATATGGTTGCAATATTTTTGTGAAAGTAAATATATGCAAGTTAAATGAAATGTCTACAATAACATTATAAAAAAATTGTTAGGTATTCTTAAAGTGAATAACTAACTAGTAAATATTTCACTTTACCTTATGAATAGATGATATTTTATAGGGAAATAGCCGGAATTAGAAAACTGGCAACGTTAGGCGTACAAAGGTACAACGTGAGCAAGTATGAAAAATTAGTACATTTCACTTCACTTGACGGCATTGCGTCATCGTCTTGACATTTAATATTTGACATTGGCATTACTTTTTTTAAGTAAAATGAAATAAAAGTAAAGAAAACAATTAAACTAAAGTAAAAAACTAAATATTATATAGAAAATTGGCAGTTTTTATTAATTATATACTTTACCTACTTTTATTTAACTACAAACAAAACAAATCGGTCAAGTGCGAGTCGGTGTCGTCCGTCGAGGATTCCAATTTCATGTTCTTGATAGAATGTAGGTCAACGGGAACGTGATTTATACAAATTAATATAAATTTAAGTTCGCATTCATTTTCTATGAAGTAAACTGTAAATCAAATTTTAAAATATTTATTTTTGTGTTTTTTGGGTGTAAGACAAATATTTTGGGAGACTGCCCCGGCTCAATATAAGGGGAGTCTTGTGGTAAAATCTCTTTATAGAGATCACTCAACATGTGTGTGAGAAGGAAAAGGCACGTCGCATTAGTTTAACACCCAATTGTGTATTGAATAAAGTTGTGCTATGGCAACTGGGGTGTTCAATTTGTATTTAGATAGCTAAGGAATAGCCAAAGAATGACACAAAGTGACACAGGAATGAAAATCTCCATCTCAAAGAAGGACCAGAGCCTGTTCTTGCATTTGAAAGAAATAAAGAAAAGACGAATAGGAGCTTTTCTGCCGGTAACACACTACCTAGAACTTGACTACCGTGAGTTATCGTTGTCATGAGTTATATCGAGCCGAATATTGCCATGTAAGTATGTTTTGCAAGTACTTTGACTCGAAACGGTCATATCGCTTCGACTACCCAAGCAAGAATGACCCGAGTCGTCGTGTGCACTTGCACACTCTGGCACTGGCATATCCATGTGAATAGTAAGATATTAGAATAAGAGAATGAAGCGGAATATTTGGGAAGTATGTTCAGTAGAGATGGAAGATACGAAATGGATATGGAAAGGCGTGTTAGTGCCGGTAATAGGGTTAACTGAGCCTTAAGGCGGAAACACATTTACGTGTCGTGGGGTGTCGTGCTCTAGAGTTATTTCTGAACAGGACTTAACGAACCTTTGCAGCATTGAATCAACTATAACATTTTCTTCTGATTTAAATAGTGATTTTGATGAAGACCTGTAATTTCTCTTAGCACTGAAACTTTAAATAAACTAGCTTCACGCTGTATCGTGCACACAGCCTGTGCCTACCCTAGGCACAGTGGACCTAGTGTTAAGACACTCCGATTCCCACTTTCCACTGAGTTCTGGAGGGATTCTGTGTTTAACATCGGAACTCAACACCGCGCTTTACTTCGACACCAGAGCGAAAAAAATGAAAATATAAATAAATATTTCATTTCCTGGAGTTCAGACCCAAACCAATCGATTTTACAATTACACTTTGTGCCCCTGAGTCACGACTGGCCTCTAGAAAATAAAAAAATACACTGAACAGAAGATCACTCTTCTTCTTTTCACTTCGAGTTATATGTATTCGCTTTTCGATGACGTACAAATTCAATAAGTTTATGCGTTCTTATGCGGTCCGGTCTCTCTGACTACCCCGCTAAGGATATAGCGTGAAGCTAGAAAAAAAAGAATTAATTATATACCAAAAGACACATAATTTTTTTTTTGTTTTTTTTTTGTAATATACTTTTGTAAACACTTAATAATTAAAAGTATCTAAACTACTTGTTTATTATTTATTTGTGTATGTATTTAATATAATATTCATCTTGTTAAAATAATTTAGTATGAATGAACAAACTTAAAATTTGTGTTTTTGAGAACCAGCCTATACTAAACAAATTCTATAAAAAAATGATTAGACATTTGACAAGTGACAATCTACGATTTGCAATTGTGCAAAAAGGTTAGTCATTTGTTATGAAGGTTTGTTTTAAGTTTTGGAATTATTTTTCTGAACTATTACGCCATAAAATATTGAATAAGAACATGCTAAGAAAACAGTATTTCTCACAACATCTGCTATTGTCTTTTAAATAATATATTAAAATATACACGATTTTTGTACGTTGAAGAGAAACCATTAAAACTTTCAACGTAATTTAAGTTATTAGAAAAAAGAAAACAAAATGAATTCATCTTTTTGTCGGTTATTATCAATATCCAAACGCAGTTTTCATGGTAGCAGAAAAACTGCCCAAAAAAATGTTGAGCTTTTTAATAGTTCATCGAAGGTTACAAGCAAACAAAACAAAAGTCCATTAACACTATCAACAGAGGATGTGTCGGAAATAAGGCCTTATTTTCCCGAATCATTTAATATTGCAGCCTATGTTAATAACTCTGAAACACTTCAAAATCTCCTCCATCTAAATGTGAATCTGAGCAAAATTGAAAAAAGACCTCATGTGGTGAACAAAATATTAAAATTAGATTTTGAAAGAGATATGAAGAGTCATATTTCCTTTTTAAAAGACTATGTGGGTCTAGACAATACTGGAAAATTCTTAACTAAAAATCCTCTTATTTTATGTGAACCTTTAGAAGATCTTCAAGTTAGAATGAACTATCTCAAATCAAAACGGTTTACTATGAATGAAATCCAACAAATAATAATAAAAAATCCTTTCTGGTTAATGTTCAGGTAATGGAATTATATATTGTCTACTCATTATTTAAGTCATTCTAACATATTTTTTTATTATATTTTTATTCTTGCTTAAAAAAGAATATCATGAAAAACTGTTATTAAACAGGTTAAGTCTGTGATTGTACATGTAAAGGTTGTGCATAGTAATAGAAAGCACATTATTAGTTTTCAATGCTTAATGTGCAATATTATATACAATTATATATAAAAATGTATAATGTTAGATTGTACATGTATAGATTCTTTCTGTGTACCTCACTAGATGTAGATAATGTATAAATATAAAAACTATGTACAGTATGGTCAACAAGTTGTGGCTGCCGTGAAGCTAGCTGTGGATGTAGATTTGATGCAATGGAATGGAAATGGAATTATAACTTTTGATTATTTTCTTCCTGAGTGTGTGCAAAATGTGCAAAAGTTCAGAAAGCCAAATTTTATGCAGTCACATGTGGTGCCGTACTGTATCTTTAGTGAATTTACATTATCTTTGAGTAATTATTATTTTCAGTTCTCTAAGGATTGACAGGCGTTTAGGTTATTTCCAACAAAAATTTAATTTATGTGGCAATGAAGTCCGAGAACTATCAACAAGACAACCAAAAATAATAACATATAATTTACATCATATAAATACAAATACATTTGTAATAAAAGAAGAAATGGGATTTGATGATGAAGAAACAAAACGATTAATCCTTATAAAGCCAAAATTGTGGTTAATAAGTATGCACTATTTGTAACTTTTAAGTTTGTAATTTGACTTGTATATTGTTAATACAAACCAGAACAACAATAATTATTGAAATACATTCATATTTTTTGTAATAAGGATATATAAGGTTCTAGGAGAAATAAGCAATTAGAAAACTTAAAAATACATATATTTTTTATTCAAGTCAATTTTTACTAAAACATTTTTTTGTTTCAGGTCAGAAATCATTATTACAGAGATTCAATTATCTACATAACATTATTAAAATATCCCATAAAACATTATTAAATTGTCCGAATGTGTTGCTATGTAGAAATTTTAAAGTAAAACAACGACATCAATTTCTTAAAAGTTTAGGAAGAGCACAATATGATCCCAGGAAAGAAAATTATATACCAGTTAATGCTCTAGTTGAAGGTACAGATGTAGAATTTTGTAAAAACTATGCCAAATGCAACATAGATGACTTGAATACATTTTTAAAAACATTGTAAATTACATTAACCTGCTTTACCTAAAACAACTTTATTTTGAAAAGCATTTAGTGAATGATACAAGAGAGTATCAAATATACCTGCTACTGTGAACACTCCACCAACAATAGCGCAGATATTTGTAGCGAAATGGCCAATGGACCTATAATAAAACACAAAATTTAAACATTTAATAATAATATCAATAAAACCATTAATGGTATAATTGGAATTGAATGTTTAATATTGAGGCTAGTTGTGGTGCAGGGGCACAAGGTGTGACTGTAAAATTGACTGTATGTGGGCTTCAATCACCACTTGAGGACATGAAATATTTATTTACATTTATATTTTAATTTCTTTGCTCTGGTATTGAGGCAAAACGCGTTGTCGAGTTTTGCCATTCAACACGCAATGCCTCTGGAACTTGGCGGAAACTGCGGAATTGGAGCTTGGTGGAATAGTGTCTTAACATTAGGTTCCCTCTGCCTATCTTTTTGCGTGCAGGATACAGTCTATGCTGCTACTACATAGCTGAATATTAAAACATTGAAGAGAAATTTATAAAATGAAAAAGCATAACTATTAATGATAACTTAAATAAACTGTTAAATAAAATAGATAATTGTTATTTATTTACTCATTTTTTTTAATAATTTTAACAAACCTTTCTTTTTCTGTATATTTAACCATTAAAGGTGATAGCTCATAACTGAAGAATGCACCTGGCATCCCTGATTCTGTGTTTACATTTGAGACAGATTTTTGATGTCTTGTTACTGAAAACTGATTTGTGTGCAGAACAGAATTGTCTAAATTTATGTACATTGTAGGAACAATTTTTAAATAGTACTGAAACATAACAGCATCTGAAAGCAAATTGAGTAACAATATAGTTTAGGGTTCTGTACCATTTAACAAAAGTGAGATTTCCATAAAAATGCAATCTATTTTGGCGAATCTAAACAAGCTTTGCATTTCTTTTTCTTTAAAATTGAGGTTTATGTTGTTGCCCTATTGCCCCTGAAATATTTGCAAGCACTACATGGCTGCTTGTAAAGATGCCGACAGCGGTAAGGGCGCCCCTGCGGGACTCAAATTTCAGCTTGTGACTGTCGAGCGGACTGGATGTATCTATCGGTTTCTTTTTTTTACGAACTTGAGATTAATGCTGTTAGCCATATTGGCTTTTACAGGGTGGGTACGGAAGAGGGTACTCTGTCCCTGGAAATAAGCAACCACTGTGCGGCTACCTGTGAGGAAGTCAACGGCGGAAAGGGCCCCTGTGGGGCTAGAACTGTTTGTGAATGAACCATATGTTCATATATTCTTTAAATAATGGAATATACATTTTTTAAAAGTTAATAATTTATTAATTAAGTAGTGGTATATTTATAGAAATTGAATTTGTAAATTATCGAAATTGAAAAAGAAATTGGATTTTGCAAAATAAATTGTTTTAAAGAAAGAAACATGAATTAATTATGAATTATTATGTAACCTATCAATGAAAGTAAATTTTACAATTTTGGGGACAGATAGGTGAAGGATTATAAATTTTCGAGTGTATAATTTTTTTTTAATTTAAACAATATCAAAGCTGTTTTCATTTAGGTAGTTAAGTATAATTAACGCGATTGTTTACTAGACATATGGGTTGCGAAGAGTTCGCGTTTATTGAATTCGCTAAAAAAAATATATTAAAATTATAAGCTTTTAGATTGAGGTGATATACTGTATTTTAATCATATTTAATATTAAAATTTTAGCTAAATCTAGTTGCTCTTAGGATTGAAAAAGTGAGATATCTTGATGTTTTTTCCTTTAATCTTTAAGTAGAATTTCATATGTGCAAAAATTGCGAAAATTTCAGGTTTTATAACATTACAAAGATCTGCCTTATTTTGGCTATTGGTGTATTAGGCTATTTATTTAACGTAATGCTAGAGATAAAAAGGACGTTTATACGTCTATCGTTTATATATATATATATATATATATATATATATATATATATATATATATATATATATATGTAAATTAAAAAGTACAATGTTATAAATAAACTGTCTTCTCTATTACAATATTTTTTTTATTTATAATGTTGGTAACGAAAAAAACAATCGATATCGTCGAATAATAGACAAAACTAAGATAAATGTCATTTCTGATAACTGACATTTGGCACGCTCGAAGCGCGATAAATAAGGAACTGAACTGCTAACTGACATTGACATTTGACATCAACATAGTTATAGTATTACTGCAAAAGCATTTATTAGTTTTATAATAAAAACGGAAATACAATGCCAGTTCCGGGAGGTGTATATCAAACACAAGGACCTTCGTGTTTTGATAAAATGAAAATGGGATTTATGATAGGATTTTGTGTTGGCATGGCGAGCGGAGGTTTATTCGGCGGTTTTACTGCTTTAAGGTTAACAATGATTTACTTAAGAATTCGTTATATTTCTTTATATTAAGTTCCTAATTACTATATTTTGTTGTGTATTACTTTTCAGATATGGTGCAAGGGGTCGTGAATTAGTTCATTCTGTAGGAAAAGTTATGCTTCAGGGAGGTGGCACTTTTGGCACTTTTATGGCTATTGGAACTGGAATTCGTTGTTGATATTACTATTATAAGCAAATTGTATATAAAACTTCCATAATATGTAGTGATTTATTGGTTTATTTCTATTAAAGTTAAATTTTTAGGTTAACAATTTGTAGTTGTTTTGATTTCTAGATTAACCTATTTAAAACAGAGAAAAATGTTATAACTTACCTTCTTTGGCTAATCCCGTAACACCATCTAAAGGAGATGTATTGGCGCTTTTTATGTCTGTTCCAAAAGATAAGTGCTTAATTATATGGGTTGTATTAAAAACAGATGATGAGAAGGGTTGGACATCATGGACGTGGACATGATTTATAGTGAAGCTTTTCCCTGGAGCTATATGAAAACTACCACCAACCTAAAATTTGAATATTTTACATCATTTACTTTGAGATTGTATAGGATACATCTTACAATACATAAATAGATTTATGATAATATTGTTACCCGATTAACTTCCATATAACCATAGATTTCACATCCTTCTTTAAGAGCTAGGTTGGTCCTTTCTAATGATTTATCATCTTTACATTGTTCTATAGTAGCTAAATCTGGTAATGCCCAGCGTCTCAATCTATATGCTTCTTTTATATCATCACAAGTATTACAACACCTTTAAATAATAAGTATATCTCTTTTATACAAAATAAAAAAATGGAACAGTGTGTCTTAATATAAATTAGTAACTAAATATTGATGAAGTTATACTATATTCTAAATATATGGCTACAAATATATATAAATAAATGCAGGAAAGCGATCTTCTTGTATCTTGAAAGAAGGCTTTTTTGAGATACAATAAGGTTGCTTTCCAGCATTGATATAAGTAAACAAACATTAATTGCTACACAATGTTATATTTTTTTTAGTTTCACACTGTATTCCACAACATCCAGAAGGATCCAGTGAACCTAGTGTTAAGATCCTTCATTCCCATTTAGAAATTTCCATTTTTCATTGTTTTCTTGGAGCATTGCATGTTGAGTGGCAGAACTCAATGCTGCATTTTGATTCATTACCAGAGTGGGGAAATTAAAGTATCTCCCAGGTGGGAGTCAAACCCACAGCTGTCACAATGTAGTTGCATGTGTTTACCTCAGTGCCAAAATGGCCTCAATCTTATAAAAATCAATGTCAAACAAATCATAATAAGTATTTAAGATTAATCATGTCTTACTGAGATTCATTGAATGCTGCACCATAACAACTTCCACATGTTATTTTGGCAACTTCGGTAATGTTTTGCTTCACCTAAAAAGTTTAATTTTGTAAATATGTAATAAATTTTGCAACATTAAATTTAAATATTTTAAAACAATATAATATATAGTTAAGTATTGAGTAAATAAACTAAAACACAGATAACACAACAAGATTGTGGTACTGAATTCTACTACTTAACACACAGTTGAGGCTGTTGTGGCCTAGGGGCACTTAATGAGTATCTTAGCAGTAGGTACACCCTGCCTACTAATTTGATGGTGTTAGATATATGTATTTTAAAATAAATCTTGATTGGCTTTTAATTAATATAAAGAAAAATAAACTAACAGTTGAAGACATGGTCATTTCTTCTATTTTAGATTCCTCAATTGGAACACCATTTAGGTCTAATCGTCTCTTGTGGATATTGTGGTCCATTTGTAAATGCTGTTCTCCTGATGAATCCATTGCATCTAATACTAAATCTGCAAATTTATTATGGTAATTATTATCAATAGTCAATATTTTTAAAATAAAAAATATTTTTATTTGAATATTATCATTCTTAAACAAGAAGAATATTCTTTAACTTACAATCACATGATATTCTTGGTACAATAATATCAAAATTGATTCTTAACTTATGCCCTCTGGATGTATCAACAAATAACTCTTCAGAGACATTACGGGACATATAAGTATGGAGTTCCGACAAAATTAAGAGCGTCATTACAATTGCACCAGTAACAGTGACTGAAAAGAGAGGCAAATAAATGAAATTATAACAATAATTAATTATAATACCAATAACTTTAAATTAACACTTACTGATAGCACCAGTTGCTGTTTTGACTCTAAAGTCTTCTAAAGTTTTGGCATAAGCATCGAGTTGTTTAAACTTATTTATAATTTGTGATGCCATAATAATTAATCAAATAATTAGTGTCTAAATATTACATATGATCAAATAAAAACATGCGTATATTTTGGAGTTTCTCTTACTTTAATTTACACACAACAATACATATTTAAAATTTATTAACACTTATAAATTATACTGTAAGTTAGAAAAACAAAAACAGGCATATATTTTAAGTGAAAACTTAAATTTCGGATAAGCCGTATATAAACGTCATCTAAGCATAATGGGATATTTAAAAATTGTCATATGTCAATTGTCAAGTATTAAATGTCCACAATAGTCACTTCACTACGTGTCCAATAGTGGATGGCAGTTCTCCTAAAATTGTTATATTTATCCAAAAAATATGGCTTTTTTAAAACCAGCTTGTAAAACTAAAATTTTGCTGTGAGATGTAGGTTTGGACATTATAATGCTCTTTTTTTTGAAGTGAAATCTATGAACTACCCCTCCCTATTTATTAAAAAAAAAGGAATTGGCTAAAAATGTGTCACAATATGTAAACGGACAATGACAATTAGTGAGAATAATGATAAGCACCTAAAGGAAAATTGTGCTGTGCGTACCAACAATGATATATATGTGTAAAAAATTTAAATTAAATACTTACTTACTTACTTAGCTTCACGTTGTATTATAAGTGGGGAATTCAGAGAGAACGGAGCACCAAGCGCTACGTTTTCTTCACCTATACATTATACGTCTTTCACCTCACCCACTGTCATCAATTTTGAGAAAAAAGGTATAAAATGTTAACGAGCAACTTTTGGGAAAATACAAAATATTTGGTATTACAAGGTGCCTACTAACTTGCCACACGTTTTGCACCGATGAGTAAAATTTAGAAAGATGTGAAAGATGTGGGACTGAGGAGTGAATCCTCCCTGTGTATTGGGCGTTGGCAGCAGTTATTGGATCGTCAGGATCCAGAAGAATGCTTCTGGGGCGTCGAAGACTCGGGTGTGGATGAGGAGCGTACTTACACCTATTGAACTCGATATCTGCAAGCGTTCCTGAAATAAAGTTTCTTGTCAGACAGACAGACGGACGGATAACAATGTGATTTTTTCCTTAAAAGGTACGGAAAACAGTGGATTCAGTATTGCATCGCTATTCCAAAAGGGGCCGTCACTTACAAGCAACTGCTCCCCGATTGATGCAATTCCACTGTTTTTATAATTATTTTTACCTAAATCTACCTACCCTCTTCTACACGAATACGCTAACAATATTGTTTCGTTATAAACTACCTTATACACTCCCAGCCGACTTGCTTAAAGATAACAAATTGGAACGTACTCGTACTGTAGGTACGAGTCGACGTAGAGAGTGCTTTAATAGAAATATTAAAATGTCTAAGTTTATTTGTTAAGGAGTTAAGCACAATGTATTTCTTGGTATTTTCATACAGTGTCATTTATGATGATGCTATGACGCTAAAGATATTGTTTAAGTAATTATGTTATGAAACTATTCGAAATTACCTTATTTTTGGGGACATAACAAATATCAATTACCGGTTCTCTAAAGGTCTTTCTATCTTTTATTGATCAGGGATCACTTTTATAAAATTCTTTTAAAATGTATAAATAAATTATTGAACAAAAAATTTAATTTCAAACTAAAAAGTTTAAAAAAATCTGACATTTTGAATGATGGGATATATGTGTAAATTTTTGAGTAAATATAAAAAATCAATGAATTTCAAAGTATATATAAATGTTAAAATGTTGTGTGTTTTACTAAGGAAACAACTTAACAGTAGGCAGACTTTGCTCAAGCACCAAAATTTTAAATCATTCGCGGATCATATTTTAGCTGCTACTCTAAAGTCTAAGCTGCTTTTCTTTGTTTATGGATAGACATCGAGAACCATTTTTTTTTTATTTTTTGCTAATTGCTTCTACTAAAGGCCAAAACATTCCGATTCCCTCGAATAAGCTTTTATCACAAAATCACAACCTATGGACCAAATAGCAATATAAGGACTTATAATATGACAGCGATTAAATAGCAAATATTGTTATCCTATTAAATCAGCAATGAATACTATAATAATATTTTTCTTTTTACTTCAAGAGGTAAAAATCGAACTTTTACTTACTACTACTTTCAAAACTATAAGAGTATTAAACTATTTACCTTTAGCGATAGGTAACCTATGTGATATTTTTCGTCCTATAGTTATGAAATTCGCTAGGAAGTGCAATGCAAATAAAATAAAGAAAAAGGCCTGAAAAATGAAAAGTATTTCATGGAAAAAAATAATTACAAACTTTTTATTTGTAGTTCAATTCATACAAATTGAGTGCTCATATGTATGTATGTCCAATATTTTATACTTTAAATTATTTTAAGATATCTAAAAACAAAATAATTATTAATACATTAATTTGTAAATAATAAACGAATTTACTTTATGTATTATACAAAGTCTCCATATAACAACAGTAGCTTGTTTGATAATAAGTTTGAAAATATATTAATGAACAATTCATTTGACCAGTAAGTATTTAATCAATCAGCTTCACGCTGTATCCCGCACACAGCAGGGTAGGCAGAGGGAACCTAGTGTTTTTAGACACTCCGTTCCCCACTTTCTGCCGAATTCTGGAGGCATTGCGTGTTGAGTGGCAGAACTCAACGCCGCGCTTAGCCTCGACACCAGAGCGAAGAAATGGAAATATAAATTTAAGTAAATATTTCATCTCCTCGAGTGGGGATCGAACCCACAACCAGTCGGTTTACAGTCACACTTTGTGCCGCTGCGCCACGACTGGCCTCAGTAAGTATTTAAATATACCTAATTATTGAAACATTGATATTTATATTTATTGACATGGAATTGATGCTGGGAGTCATTGTGTGGCGAGTGACAGAATTCAACGACGAGCTTTGCCTCAACGCCAGAGCAAAGAAATGAATGAATATATAAATATTAAATTTTTTAGAGTGGAGAACGAACACACGAGTAGCGTTTGCAGTCACATATTTGTGCCCCTGCGCCGTGACTGGCCATTTTGCCATTGATTTTTAATAAATAGGTACATGTACAATCTAAATTATAAACTATGCTCCTGTCTTAATTTGTGTTTAAGCACATATTAAATAATTAAAATATATAAAACCTCCATTGCTAACTAATATTTTTTAATTGTATTAATTATGTGTATTTTTAAAGTGGAATAAAAGAATATATAAAATTTTAACATCAAGTCAATTGCTTAACATATTGGGATGAATAAAAGAAAATGCCAATTTTTATATTTTTTATTATTGTTGATAAGATTGTAACAATTTAAATTACGTAATGAAAATTTATCTATCTCTGCTGGTAAACATCGAGCGGCAGCTTTTAAAATATAATGTAAACCAAAAATCAACGTTAAGAATAAAAAAATATATATCTTAATGTTTTAGCCTTAACAAAAATAATTTTAACGATCACTTAATAGTTGACATTGGTTTTATCTGCCACAGTCACAATATAAATTGTATTCATTAACATTATTGAGTATTATTTACATGTGTACAGTCTTTTAATATTTTACTTAACGAGATCACTTCCTAACGTTGAAGCCCTCTCCCGTAGGATCTAGAATCCAAGGATAGTTATTAGGGCATTCCATGCAAGTGAATAAACGTAAAGTTTCTCCTGGTAACTCTCGAGTTGTTAATGGACAAGCATTTGGCAGAGAGCAGAAAGGTTGCCCTTTAACATCACATTTTTCTTGTTTCCATTCTTGGAAATCTCTAAGTTGTGATAATTCTGTTGGGTTTTGCATCCATTGCATGACTTGTGTGTAAGAGGTAAAGTAAACATCATTCTTTTCTAACATCTCTTCAATGAACTTAACCAGTTCATCTCTGAATTCCTTCTTGGATTTAAGCCACGACGCGTGGAAATGAAGACCTAAAGGAGCGCGGTTGGTAGAGTAGTGACGGTTGAAGTTGTGGCGAAGAAGACGCGCGAATTGATCTCCAGTTTGAATGTTGGAACAAGAATCGACTACATGACAACCAGGCAAAGATTCGTCAAAAGTAGGGTCATCACGTCTGTCTAATTCGTTCATTACCATTTCCCACACAGGGTGACTTCTAGAGGGGCAGTTGTGGGCATTACCGTTACATTTGTGTGGCATTCGGAAGTATAATGTATAAGGCCAAATAGGAACGCGACCTAAGGGAGCTGTTATTGAAGCATCATATACGAAGTATTGATCTGCCATCATTTCAAATTGCTTGTTACCTCCGACTCTTAAGTAAGGGGCCCGAACACCAATAATAGAAGCATCAGTTATATTTGCAAATCGTTCTACGATGAGTCTTGCACCGGCCATTTCAGCCAACCAATCATCGTAGCTCCCACTTGTCCAATATTGTGGATCATCTTTGTGTGTTAGTGAGAAAACAGAGATTTCGTGTCCCTTGCGGTGCAATTCTTGAACGGCAGCGTAGTTTGTGTACTTGTGCGAGACAAAGAAAGTTCCGCGTATTTGACAGCCATTCGGATTATGACGGTTACCGTTAAATATTTGCTCATATAAGTCAATGTTGTCAACATTTACGGCGCCATTAAAGGTAATAGTTATCATTTGAGGCACCTGGTTGGGCTCTATCCCTCCTGGAATCCGTGTGCCATCAGCGGAACAGAAACAATCGGGAAGTCTGCACTGATTGGTGTCACAATCTGGCGCTCTATTAGGGTCCAAGTCAACAGCTGCAATAATAAAAAAAACATTTAATAATGATCTCTTTGCCGTACACATTTATAAATAAAAAAAATCTTATTTTACTTTTAATCTATTATTATATTGGCATTTAGGTTAGTTATGCACATAAATACTTACTGCAGGCGTTTTCGTCAGACTCGTCCTTACAATCACCTTTTCCATTACAGAATAGCTCTTTTTCGATACAATCGCCGTTTCCGCAAGCTAGTTTGCCTTCAGGGCATATTGGTTCATCAGTTTTCAAGATGGGTAATATTTTTCTTGGTTCTGAAACATACATTTTTGTATACCTTCTAGTATACCATTTTTTTGTGTGCTGTAGGTGCTGTAAATAATTATATACACAAATTGGCTTAAAAACGATATATTACATTACAAGTGAAGTGACCAACAGAGTTTTTACTTCGTCTGTGTTTATATAGGTATCTTTGTAATAGTGTAATGGTCGTGGAGAAAGAGAAGAGTTTGAACAATGTTTGTCCAAGCATGACAAGTTAACATAAGAAAATAAGTTATTTTAATAAGGAAAGAGATGTTCTTAGCACAGAGCTTTGCCGTGGTATGGTGAAGGTCCTCTAAGTTGATTAGTTACTCAATAGAAAGGAAGATATTCTCAAGTTAATTTATTTTAATTTTTGCTGATAAATAATGATCACGAAGTAAATGGGAAGAAGAAAGTTGGAAGAGAATTAAATGGTGTTTCTAAACATCGTTTATTAATTTATTATTGTAAAAGTTTTGAAAAAAAATATATAAAATATAATGTTACAGAATAGTAAGTAAAATATTTTAACAAAAATAAAGATAAGATGTCCAAAAAAATATCAGACGAGGTTATGTAGAAAATAAAAATTAAGGCAATTTATAAATGAATATACTGTAGATTCATTTACAAATGATGTCATTAACATCGTACTTTAATTAATTATTATTTTCGTAATAACCACGTTTGACTAATGATTTTTTTATTAGTAAGAAAAGCGAATCGTTGGTATCTATATTGTATTAAATTTTAAAAAAGCCCAGGTGTATAATACAAAAGTGACTTCTTAAAGTGATCATAAAAATTAAGTAAAATTAGTAAAAGTTGTAGAAGAGCGGTTAGTGAAAATTGTTATGTAAAGCTGTTAGCAGTAAATATGTATGTGAATAATTAAAAGAAACAAATGTATTTTATGAAAAGTATAAGAAACAGAAGATATGATTTATGTATGAATAAGTGAATTTAGATATTTTTTCCATGTGATTTAAAATAAGTAACATTTATATACTTCATAGTAAGTATATACATAATTTATATATATATATATATATATATATATATATATATATATATATATATATATAAATGCAAGTGTGATAATTGAACTGAGTTTAAAAACATTGGTTGTGTGTAATATGTTAATGCGTAAATAGTGCGTTTGTCCTGATAAGGACTATTTCCTTAGTCCGGGGCCTCATGCATTATACCAAATCTACAGTGCGACGCGGCCCCTTCACCCAAGCTTGGTTTTGCTCGCTACTCGCGGATAACTTTATCGCACTTACTCTCAAGTTTGTCACAGTTGGTCACTTTACCCTTCCAGTCGCAGGTTTGCTTATCAAGATCAAAAGCCAGTCCCGAGGGGCATGTGATCTGTTTAAGACCTGACCTAGTGCACCTGTGTCGATAAGAATAATATATTTAATAACTGTGTAAAAGCAGGAAGTGACCGTGGAGTTGGCTTGCTGTCTCTTAATGACATATCGGAAGCCCTTCTCACGACCACTCCCTGTTGTAGGCGGAACTTACTTTCTAATTTATCGCAATTCTTAACATGTGTTTTCCAATCACAGGTTTGGCGGTCGATATCAAAAGCCAGTCCGCCGGGGCAGCGCACAGAAGCTAGCCTAGTCACACCATTTTCACCTCCCTTGTCACACCTGTATACAGCCAAGTTTTCAGCACAAGAAACTAATTTGTATATCTATTACTAATTAAGTTTCTCTTTAGAAAAAAATATCTAATATTCTGAGCAGTATATTTATAAAGAACCATGTTTCATTTTTAAAAGTAGCTCTTTTGACTGACGTCGTCAGTGAAGTGCAGTAGATTGTAAATCTCACTCGGAAAAATGTTTATATTTTTTTCTATCTTGGGTCTAAATAAGACTATTGCCTTGATAGATTGCGCTACATAATGCTGTTAACAGTCAATACGAAATATGGAAAGTAGAAAACAGACTGACAGTGAACTTTCATTAGTTTTCTGGCATTATGCTATGCATTCTGCATTTTAAAAGCTTTTAGTTACGATAATAAGGATACTTATGTATAAATTGTATGTAATATATATATAATTGAACTTCATATGCACCAAAAATGTTGAACGTTATTACATAGACATAGTTATTAAAGTTGGAATTACTAAGTCATTGGTATCAATTCGAAATAATGATCTAGTTACATAACTGTATTCAGCTTAGATTACGTAAATTCATACATTATCTAATTCAGATACACCCAACATGTTTACATAAATTGAATTAAAAAAAATATTTGAAACATAACGTTTTACAAAGTTTTGTGGATTTCCCAAAGCAATAAATACTACTTTATGTTGCATGAAATAGGAACTAGCCTTTAATTTTTTATCTAGAATAAATTATACTTTGTATAAATTGAATTGGAGTAGCAATAGGGGGCACTGGGTGGTCCGTGCCCACATCAAAAATTTTACTAACAAAATTTGCCCTGAAAAATAAAAAAAACCTTTACACGAACATAACTTTTCAAAGCTCGAAGTACAGGCTCCCTCCTTGAAAATATCTCCCATAGTAAAATGGCTAACATGATTACAACATTTTAAAGTTATAACATTTTATAAGTTTGTACCAGACAAAATGCTTTGTTTTGTAGATTGAAGGCGCAATATACCTATGACTAATATGCAAGGCACGATGGCGACCGTTCCGTTCACTGGCTGGAATATCGAGTTCTTGAATATCAAACGGCTGCATTTATTATTATCGCGTAGCCTTCAACTGTATGCCTAAGTTTTGTCAAACCGCATAAATGTCTTCTATAATTGATATATTCTCTACCTTAATGCATAATTTAGTTAACAACTATTTTATAACGTAGGTATTCAATAAATAATTTATGAAAGAAAAAGAGAAACCGACCTGACGACATCTCTGCAGTCACCTTCAACAGATAACCTAAAGTACTCGTCGGCTGGACGACCGTCGCAAAGCTTTTCCGGATTCACGTCATCTTCGTTATCCTCATCTTGCCGTTTCACTCGTGTCTCGCTAATCACTACATATGAAATAATTACAAATTAAATAAATAATATTACAAAATTTGAGGGTATACATGACATTTGAATTTTAAACGTTCGATTCTTTCCTATAAAAGCATCCATCCAATATGTATTTGAAAAGGTAAGACGTTGCACGAAGTCAACTTCGTTAATAGCATGTTAACATGCTTATTGAGTAACCAACTTAACGTAAACCTCGATTACCACACACGGGTGAAAGAATGCAGTACCGTTTCATTTCGACGTAGCATGTTCTTATGCGTAAAACTTGTGAATGTCTTAATACGTTTCTTTTAATGTAAAAAGAAAATAATTAACCCATACGGTAAATAAATATTTAAAAGGGATAATAAGCTTTTTTAATGTTGCGCACTCAGATAGCAAGTCAACGACGGCATTGAAAGGTAAAACGTTAAAAGGAAATCGAGGTCAACGCCGGCCACGTAAGTAGCCGGTGTTCTTTCATATTTGAATTTAAAAATATTTTTACGTAAGTATATTAAGCAAATTTAATAATATGGTGTCGCCACATATTGTGTAATAGTTTGCATAAAATGGGAACATGTATTTTTATATAGACAACATTTGGAGTCGTAAAAATACGATTTAAAATCCTACTAAACGATTTGTAAAAACAATACAAAAAATTTTCAACTACCGACATTTATTTATAAAATGCAAATTTTGGTTTATTATTTATAGAAAAAAACTAAAATTTCCTATTGATATATAAATATTTAAAAATACAATTTAACTATTATAACTATAAAAATAATAGAAAATTAGTACTCACCAAAGTGTGCGAGAAGTAATACCCCTAAACACAGGTACGCGTGTCGAGCCATGGCGCTCGGCAAAGACTGGCCGGTGCGTCGCGCTCTACAAGAAAGTGCAAGAGGTGTCTGCTGCCCCTCTTCACCTATTTATATAACCAGGCAGCTCGTACACGACACCAGCCGAGAAACTCCACCCGTCCTGTACGCACTATACCTCCAGTCAATATAAGTCATCACTCCACTGGCACAGCTTTTAATAAGCACTCGCTGACGCTTTGCGCGACAATGTGCAAAAATGTTAATGACGGTTAGCTTTGTAACTAATTTAAATATTCTTCTTCGTTTGTTTATCACTTTTTTTTATTTATCGTTAATATTATTTGCATTGAATGGTAATTAAATAATTAATTACCGTAAAATGGTTCGACTTAAAATTATTACTTACACATTATTAATTTGTAATTTTTTTACAGAAATTATAAACCATATTGTATCATTTTTATAATCGCGTAACCGTGTACTTGTTATGAACTTATTGTGCCTTTTTTGTTGAAATTAGTAAATACAAACAATTCATTTTATAAATCATAAGACATGATGACGAATACATTAACTACACTATACATGTTTCAATATCCCTTTTTAAATTTTATAGACAAGAATTATTTATAATGCACAAATTTAAAAAATATTGATTTAGTTTTTATATAGTAAAATTTTTAGATAAATAGGTAGGTACATGTTTATTATTGCTTCATCTTTTTGCAAAACATAAAAAACTACATAAAAGTAACTTAAGTTATTCAGAAGCAAAAATAGCAAAAAAATATAAAATCATCTAATTTGTTGCCAATTAGGAGCAAATTAATTTTCTTGTATGTGTTTAAATAAAAAGAAAACATAACATTAAAAGTTTTGATGTTGCCCTGCTAGCTATTTGTCAAGGCGAGCAAGTAGAATATTTTAAATAATAAGCCAATAAAGTACCTAGAAACTGTTCCACTTTACTAAAATATGAAATTATTTATAATATATAAATTTAAATAAAGAATAGTATTAGCATACATTTGAATAGATACTTAAGTGTCTTATGTGACATACAACAAGAAATGATGAATAATGTGATAACTTCTTATGTAGGTATATATCATAATATGAAATAATATTTTTTCCGAAGAAAATAACAAAATCTACTTTTATTTAACCTTGAATCTGTGTAATATGATAATGAATGTGGTTATACCGTAATTTAATTGCGGTTTTAGTTAGGTTTAAAGACGCATTACACAGATACATGCTCATATCGCATATGCAGATCTTCATATATATATTATACATAGACAGCCATGGAAAAAATATGAAATAAAATCAATATAATTTATTTTATTACTTTATAGCTAACTATTTGTTTTAATTTCGCAATAAGCTAATCAGTCCTAGTTTTTATGCCACAAAATAAAGTTTATCGTATATTAAGAAATACTTTCGATTATCGTCGAACCTGTTCTCTAAAATTTATGTCAATGTCACAAAAATGTGGAGAGAAGATTCGGTTTTGTATAATTAAGTAGGTATCACTTAAAACAAGATTGAAGGATATAATCTTTTTTACAAAAAAGCACCCAGTACTTATTTAGAAAACGTGTAAAAAATTTTACGTAGCGGGATTCGTACTCGCGCCTCCTGGAAACCGACCAAGTCCTGGTTTTAGTCCTGTTTTACGTCTTTTAAATAAGTATTTTTCTACCCTTTACTTTAAAAATGTTGAAAATAAAGCACCTAGTAGTAATGTACGGACCAAAAGCATTTTGTAATGTAACTTTACCCCGTTACCTGTACTTATATCTTTTAAATTAGAATAATAGAAGATGAAATAAATTAGCGACAAATAAAATTAAATTTTCTTGTACTTATATAGATATTTATATTTTTTATGATACATATACCTAATATTAATTATCTATAAAAAAATATGGCGACTTGTCGAATTTAATATTTTTTTTATATATTTATAAATTTTAGTTAATATGCTGTCATTTCATTAATGAAGAAAAAAAAACTATATCAATCAACTAAGAAATTTAAATATATATACATTAAAAGCATACTTAATTGTTTATTTGTCCAAAGAAAAGGACAAAGGATACTGAATAACAGTATGAGATAACTGCAACTAAATATTTGCGAGAAGATGGGTGGCCTTGTAGCAATATCCGGGTGTATCACATTATGTAACATACAAGTACCGAAGCCCGAGTTGGTTGGGGAGCGGGCGGCGCGGGCGGCGCGGGCACGGCGCGGTCGCTACGTGGCACGCCGTCGAGCGCGGCCGCGGCGCCGTTGTTGTTTTGCCACTTCATCACGTTGGATCTCTATGACCTTTTGACATATTAACGTACCTATTTTTACATGTATTTTATTATATAAAATTTATGTATATGTCTGCTACTATTACTACACTAAAGTGAAAAGGTGAAGGATGGATTATAAATAAAAATTGATTAAAAGGAAATTAATTGATGAATTCTTAATAAATTCGAATAATATGAATTATGATGTGCTTTGTTAATGTTTATAGCTTCAATCAATCGTGTTATCAGATCAATAGTTAAATAAATCATATTTATCAAAGCTATGTTTCTTACATTGTTCACAACATTCGTGTCAAGCAAACATTTCAAATAGAAATCTGGTTGTGAAGTGTAAGAAAAAACTTAGTGTAATACTTTTTAGGACATAGGCCATTTCATATTAAGATAAGTTTATCTATTGAGAATTACATACGTTTATTGATCATTTGGTTTATCATTTAGGTACCCCCATCAGATATTAGCTGTTTGGTTTTGCAATAGTAAAAGTTGGCCACATTATATTCCTTTCCTTTAATAGTGACCCCTGTATATGGAAGTGCGTGTAGAAGAGTCTTTAATATATTTTTAAGTATCTTCTTTACTTTCATAATATAACTTTATTAAATGATCTAATTAATGCAACCATTATCCTATTGTGTAGTACTGTAGGCCAAATATATTAAAACTTTCACAATTATATCAGCTTCACGCTTAATCCCGCACACAACAAGGTAAGCAATAGGAAACTTAGTGTTTAGACTCTCCGTTGTCCATTTTCCGCCGAATTCTGAAGCCAATTCTATTAAGTGTTCATATATTAAGTTACCGTACGGTGTTTCATGTAAATTGTTCAAATAAATATTTCCTTATGATTTTGTCAAATATTATATTTATATATATATTTGACATACTAAACAGTATCATGAAAATTATAGCATATTATTAACTTATTTGACGCAAAGACTAACAAAAGGTTTAGTAAGTATAAGTAGGTAACATTATTAAAAGTGATATATCTACTCAAATTAATTTAACTGTTTCTGTATCTGATCGAGTCGTTTATTTTTTTTAATATATTTAGTTTTGTTATTCAACTAATCATTATTAAAATCAATTTGATGTTAATTTAATCAGTATAGAGATATATTTAAACTAGTGGCATATAATAAAACGTATAATTAGGTGCCTACTATTAAGAAAGGTCAAGTGATTATTGAACAGGTATAGCTCAGAAAAATGTAATGATCGAAACAGATCAAATGTTTTTTAGCAACAACACTAACTCGATAAAAAAATGTGAATATATGTAAAACATCTTCGTGCAAGTGGTATGAGACATACCAACATATGTGTGTCAAGTATCCGTGTCATTTGTGCACGTAACAACTGAATATTGCTTATATACTAGCAATCGATAGTTTAAAATATAAATGGTAAATCTTCGAATCGAAAGTTATGCAATCAATAGCTTATCACGTGAAAGTCTTAAGGACTAGACCATGACAATAATAAATAATTAAAAGCAGCAGGAATAAGTTTTTCTAGCGTAGTCATATACTTAAATGTACGCGAGTCTACAGAAGAGACAAATAAGGAAACGGGTAGTAAGAGAAATATGTGGAAGTAAATCGAAAACAGCGGAAATAATTACGACGTGTGTACGTAGTAGATACAAGGTGACAAGAATATTATTCAATTTATTTATCTATTTTACCTGATGCAAAAAGTTAACTTTTGGTAATACCTACTGTATTTACGTGATTAATCACCTTGGTATTTCAACAGAAGTTTCCGAGTTTTATATTTCAGTTACATATATTATTTATTAAAATATATTAGTAAAATCTATGAGTACAAATATAAAATGTTTAAATATTTGTTCATTCACTAAATTGCTGTACACAGATTAGGTCAATTTATTGCGTTACGCTAGGCTATGCTGAGTGAAACGAGGTAGTATTATACACAGTACGTTTTTTATTAATATATACTTAAAATATATTTATATATAATAGAAATTCCTAAATAACATTTCCGAAATATACATTTTATATACCAAATGTAAACATTATGGCAACGTGTCGTCGTACACGAAACATATAAAATATAATTAAGTAGGTAAATAATAAATAAATCAGCTTCACGCTGTATCCCGCACACAGCAGGGTAGGCAGAGGGAACCTAGTGTTAAGACACTCCGTTCCCCACTTTCTGCCGAATTCTGGAGGCATTGCGTGTTGAGTGGCAGAACTCAACGCCGCGCTTTGCCTCGACACCAGAGCGAAGAAATAGAAATATAAATTTAAGTAAATATTTCATCTCGTCGAGTGGGGATCGAACCCACAACCAGTCGGTTTTACAGTCACACTTTGTGCCACTGCGCCACGACTGGCCTCATTAAGTAGGTAATGTGTCGTAAAGCTTTTATATCTATTCTCATATACATATTTTAATATGAACGCTGCAAGGATGGATGTGCGGAGTATACCGCGTCACAGCTATGGTACTGACGAGGCGACGCGCAACACGGCGGCGAGTAGGCGCGCAAGAGTCAAGGATCCTTCAAGATATTTCCTTTCACTTGCGACAATGCATGCACTCCTATGTATACCTATTGCCATCGAATAAATGTGGTTTGTTAAGCTCTAAGCAATTCTATATCAATAAGGCCAACAAGTATATTTGCTACTCACAAATCATTTTACTACTTCCATTTTAAATATAGTTATAGCGCGCTTATTTTATACTTGTTCATATGCACGTATAAACAAGTTAATATAAAATTGGTTTTTACATATTATTTATATTATATTTTAATTTATCGTTTAATTTACACATGACAAAATTATTTCTCATAAAACAGCTGTGTAGCTTATTTCGGGGAATTCTTATGAGAGGTTCGAGTTTTTACTGTGCTAGTTTTCCTGTATGCGGCAGAAGCAGAACATTTAAAATTTAAGAAATAAATATAAGGAATAAATAAATAAATTAGCTTCACACTATATCCCGCACACAGCAGGGTAGGCAGAGGGAACCTAGTGTTAAGACACTCCGTTCCCCTCTTTCTGCCGCATTTTGGAGGCATTGCGTATTGAGTGGCAGAACTCAACGCCGCGCTTGTCCTCGACACTCGACACTTTGTGCCACTGCGCCACGACCGGCCCCAAATATAAGAATAAAACTTAAAAAAATAATAATAATCATTAAAAAATACATTATATTATAATTGCCTATCTACATGTAAAAAAAAGTTTTGTTCATTATTTTATCTAGTCCTTTGGTTGATTTCTAAAGATTATATTATTATAGTTACGTAACGTGATATTTTAGTCGACAAATACAAATAAAGAATGCTACGGCTGTGCAGTTCGCTGGCTTTCACTGCTTTCACTATTGCAGGCTGTATTTCGCCTCTTTTCATAACTATGCTTACTTTATGCATTATTACTGCGAGCACATCACTCGCCAGCTCTCTATTTATTTTGGCGTTGCTAGCGTTTGTAATAATTTTCATTATCCTTATTTCGCTTCGATTTACACCACATATTGCGAAATGAAATGGAAAGTTTGGCGTGATGTCGATGTAGTATAGGCAGATGGTCGTAATGAAGGTGATGATGTGCAACAAACCACCCACCGAGGCCAATGTGTCAGACCGGGGAACGCGGTGCGTTGGTGGCGTCCCTCTTCTATTGTCTCGCACAAGTGATTGCGTCCTCGTTACTTTGATGAGTTAAACAATACCTATGTAGGTATATTAACTCTTTAATTATTTTTATTTATGAAATATAATTATAATTCTTGGTAAAGCTCAGTGTAGCTTGTCATGTTTATTTTTATCACACTTTGTTTATAATTCGAGATAATAGTACTTGTATTGGTATTCTATTTTACGAATGTAATTAAGTTGGCAATGACTAATAATGGATAGTTATGTTAGAATCGTATCCGTAAGCCTTGTCGTTTTTAACTACAAAAGAAAAAGATATTAAGATGTGAACTTGTATTATAATTTTACAAATTCTTTAATATTAGTTGATCCTTTGAGAGCTAGTAAGTATTGGGTAAAGTTAAATAAAATTACTGATTTATGAAATTTTATATTGATTTCATGAACAAATACAATCACAATTAATATATATATATATATATATATATATATATATATATATACATAATATTATGTATATTCTCAATACTTACTAAATAAGAAGCGTAGCTCAACCAAGGAAATAAAATTGCGTACAGGTCTTGTAATGCTTAAAATATGATATAGAGTTATAGGTACTTCTATCGGTAAGACTTAAAGGTCCATTCAAAAATTGGCATATGCAAGGTTAAGTTACTTCGTACTTCAAAAATTATTAATGTACTTTACGTTGAGTCAAATTCACTGTAAAAATAACGAGATCTTGTTGTATCAAGAAACAAAAAGGTGAAGGATGACGGTTTCTTTTTATAACTACCTACTTATCATAAATAAATTGTTGTGGTTCAATTAATAGTCAGAATTGAAAGCATTTAGTAGTATTATCGACTATCATTACATTTATAATATACAAAATACATATTTTAATGATATATGATGATAAATATTTTGTATACCAAAAATTTTATATTCAATTCAAAAAATATTAATTCCCTATAATATATTTTATTATAGGGAATCTTAGGTATGTTCTACATGTATATTGATATACACTATACATAATTCAATATACAGTTTTAGTACAATTCTATATAAATATTTCAAATAAGTGCATGAGATCCTGTTCAAGTTTTAATTAGTAGGTACCCTATGATTTTTTTGTCATGATGTCTATAGTTAATGTGAAAGTAACAAAATGAATTTGGCAATTTCTTATATTGTTTTTAGATACACTAACTAATCACTATTCACTTTAACTATGTCGCGTACAAAACAACTTTTATTTGTGAAACTATATAGAATATTGCTAGTCCTAAAAGTACGAAAACTGAATAACAATGAGCAAACGTGATCTGCTTAAAATACGTACATAAACTTGTATATCTTTGGATCATTTATAGTGATGATGTGATTTGTATACTAAAATTAAAATTCAACATTTGATCTGAGATATATAGATAGCTATTCCATTTTAATATAACGTTACTATCGTGCATTTGTTAATGAACAAATAAAGATATGACCGTGTTTTTTAATTAAACACCATATGTATTAAGTGAAAAGACAATAAAACAACATACATTTTTTACGATTTTTATTTTAATTTTATCCAACAGACTTACAGTAGAAAAATCACATATAGTATTAAAACAGACCTATTAAATATCATGTGAGTCTATATTACATATAGGTAGGTACTTAGACTACAGACGGGATTATGACCCAGTACATTTTATAATTACACGGACACATACTCATCGAATAAGTCAACACTGAATAAACTTGGCTTTTATTTATTATAACATTTCCGAATATATGTATAATGTCCTTGCAATCAATTGCATTGCAATTTATCAACTAATGTGCACCACGTGAGGCGCGAGATCTCATTTAATAATGACCGTCGCCCGTGGGGTCATTGAGCCAGGGGTAATTGACTGGGCACCTGACACACGTTTGTAAATTAATAGTTTCACCGGGAACCTCCTTTGATGTCAGCTTGCATGAGTGAGGTACCCAGCAGGCGGGGTTACCTTCGACGGCGCACTTTTCTCTCCATGGCTCGAAGTTCTTTGCCTCGGTAACGGTACGTGGATTTTGTACCCATTGAATCACTTGGGTCATCGTCACGAAGTATACGTCATTATGAGTCTGCAGGATTTCGTCAATCCAATATAAGAATGCTTCTAAAAACTCTGGATTGTTTCTTAACCAGGCAGCGTGGAAGTAAAGACCCAAGGGAGCTCTGTTTTGATCGTAGTGACGGTCAAAATTGTGATTAAGGAAATTGTAAAATTGGTCACCAGTTAAAATGTTGGAACAAGAGTCTACCATGGCACAACCGGGTAAGTATTCGTCATTGGTAGGGTCTTCACGACGGTCAAGTTCGTTCATTACCATTTCCCAAACTGCGTGACTTCTAGTGGGGCAGCTTTGCAAGTTACCATGACAGCGGTGAGGCATACGGAAGTACATAGTATAAGGCCATAGAGGAGGATTGGATAGAGGAGCAGTGATAGTACTGTCATAAAGAAAAGCTTGTTCTTCCATCATAGTAAATTGATTGTTGCCTCCAACCCGCAGATAAGGAGCACGTACACCAACAACGCTGTTGTCGGTTACATTTGCGAATTTTTCAATGATAACTCGCATGCCAGCCATTTCCTTACCCCAGTCATCGACGGTAGCATTGCTCCAAAACCGTTCATCGTCATTATGTCTAAGAATAAAAAAAAGTATATTAGATTTATGATGTCAAAATATTTAACCGTAACATATTTTTTACAAATTTTATTTTTACTTACGTGATCGAGTGTACAGCGATTTCATGTCCCTTTCTATGGGTTTCTTGCACGGCTGAGTAGTTTGTGTATTTGTGTGAAATAAAGTAAGTAGCTTTGATATCACAACCATTCGGGTTTTTACGTTTTCCATTGAAAATTTCTTTATACAATTCGATATTGTTATTATTGATAGCATCATCAAAAGTAATAGTAATCATTTGAGGTACATCTCTGGCAGGTAAATCACCTGGTATAACGGTACCATCTTCTGAGCAGAAGCAATCAGGTAATACACATTGGGAAGTATCACAAGGGGGAGCCCTGTTAGGGTCATTGTCAATATCTGAAACAAAAAAGATTATATAAATTGTAAAGCAATATATTAACGTCAACATGATGTGCGTGTTTGCGGCTAGTCATGTTTCTAGAACCAGTAAGGGTACTTTCGCTCTGTCAAAACATTCAACACTACTACCATCCATTTTGATTTCACTTTTTGAAGCGAGATATTGTGGTTGCGATTAAAAATAATAAGCTCTCATAATATGAACTAGCGTAACATGTAAATTGTGTAATTAATGAAGTTAATGCATATTGAAATGTGCAACTTAAATTAAAATTATTACAACACTTGCTTGTTTTGCTTGACTGCTTATGTAGTCTATAATGAAAATATTCGTACACATAATATACTATATTTAGTATACATTATTTAAAGGTATTAATTTAGGTAATTTCTTATCGTATGTAGTATTGACGACTACAAGACTATTTAGTAATCTATTAACGATAATGTGTCCCAATATATTTTTATTTAAATTATAGAAAATGTTACACCACAAAATTAAATGTTAACGTATTCAGTAAAATGTAAATAAAACAAACACCCCATTTGCTTAAGGTACGTTGCGACATAGCATTGAGATGTTTTTTTAGGCCAAGTGATTGGCATTTCAGGCAAGTCGTTTGTCACGCCGTGCGAGCCAGTTTTTACTTATAGGTGTTCAAGTTCAATATTTCATTTTAATTTTAGAATAGTCCTTAAGTCTTAATAAATTACGACGTGTCATTTGCTTCTTACCACATGAGTTTTCATCTGAACCATCGACGCAGTCTTTTTCTCCGTTACAGAACAGACCGCGTTCTATGCACGTAGTATCACCACATGCTAAGAATCCATCTTGACAGAGAGGTTCTTCGGTATATAATAAAGGTTTTACTTTACGTTCTTTGTTTTTTAATTTGCAGTTTTTAACCGCCTCTTTCCAATCGCAAGTTTGTTTTTCGATATCGAAGAAAAGACCAGCAGGGCAACGGATAGCTTGAATACCCTATTAAAGGATTGAAAAATAATTATATTAGCACTTACAGTTAAATAATTACAACAACAAATAGTTTACAACCAACATATAAAAAATAAAGTTCATTCTAAACATTACTAAAGTCTGCAATATTTGTAGAGAATAGTTTTCAAGCGCCCGCCGTTTAGAAACAATTTTAAATAAATAACATACATGTATTTTTTATAAATTTGCTTAACATGTGATTATAGCCAATTTACTCATATGGCATTGATTTGTAGCATAAAACAAGAAATTATATACATGTATGGAAAAGTAGTATTCGCCTATTACACTCACCGAGGCAGTACACTGGATGACGTCGCGACAGTTGTCGCCCTCGCCGGCTACCAGCCGGAACCACTCGCCGGCGTCCTTGTCCTTGCATAACTCTTGTTCCAGACTTTCGTCTTTCTTAGAGTCATCAGCTTGTCGGCGCCAACGGTGTCCATCAGCTAATACTATATGGAAATAATTAAAATATCTATATAAATAAATATTTATTGAGCAATACCCAATTGAAACCATAGATAGATTAGAGTGAAATCTTAAATGACAATACATTATTAAATATTTACAAATACTTTACGGCATTTTTAAGATTAGAAGTAAAATGTCACTAGAAGATGTTCACAAATGTCAAAGGCGAAGTGAGCGCACGTGACATTTGACTGCTTCGAAATGTCAGCGCTTAAGCAACAACAAGGACGACTCTTTCTAAGTTCTTCTGAATATATCAAACAACTGTTTCATTATGCATGGCATTTGATGTTTTTGTGCGAGAGTTCTGTCGAAATTATTATAGTTTCAAAAGGCCACGAAAAAGTTGATTTACTTGACCCCTAACTATGAGCTAGCTAAACAGGAAATGGCAGATTTACATTTTTGATATGTGAAAAATAAACATATAATAAAAATTTGAGATGAAATTATTACATGATTTACAAGTGACTACGTTGGGATCATTAGTATGTGCATATCTATATAGAAAATACTGTAATATAAATTTACTGACGTTATATGATTTTTTTTTTCTAAAAAATAAAATGTTGACATGCTTTTTAAATTTGCTATATATATGATATTGCATGCGAGTGTAAGTTAGCAAGAAATATGATCGTAATAGAAGAAAACTGAGCCATACTGTATGTATTTATCTAATTTGAGAAGAGGTGTCTCTAAAGATTGCAAGCAGCATGATTAATTCGTGGCAACTGTAACTTACTAACTACTCTACTACTGTATACTGAAATATTTTATGTAGCTACAAATTTATACTCAAAAAAATCACATCGCATGATTTATGTTTTCAATTTATATCTACATTGAAGTACAAATATAATTATTTATTCAATGCAATAAAAAATACATAACCAAACGACGACTTTGTGAATGTAAACAGGAAATAATTCAACCCTGTTTTCAATGTCGTCTGTCCCTTTACTCGTAGATGGATTAAAGGTTTCGAGCACTAGATATAATTATGCTTTAAAAGTAAGCTCAAAAATACATATTGAATATATAAACTTCTATAAATTTAAAAAAGGAGAATGCCAAGTAAACATTAAGTGTATCTATCAATTGTCCTATCAAATATTTTTTAGGCGGTTGTATAACTTTCGGGAAAACGTAATTAATTCTTATTACTTATTTAATTTTTGAAACCAGTAGATATATGAATAAAACATGACGCAATAAAAATAGTTGTCACCACCGGAACGATAAATGAGAACTTGTCCTCTTTGACCCGGATCTGCCACGTGTTTCGGCAGCGATTACATGGACTTGATCTCACGACTTTTCACATCACACCACATTTCATTTTTTCTCACATATAAATAAATAAATATATATTTTGTAAAATTTATATGAAATAAAATGAAAGAAATCGTTTAAGTAAATAAATATCGTTCTTAACGATTTACCTATGAATTATATAACGCCGCGCGCGTTGATGTCTTTTATATGAATGTTTTAATGTAACATTCTACGATTTTATATGAATGTTTTAATGTAACATTCTACGATTAGCCTAGCTTACGATGATGTGATGAAATTAAATAGAATTTTCTTATTCAGTTTTTGTGTGATGCGACAAATTTATATTTATATAAATGGAATAAATATTATTGCTTTGATGAATACCACAGCCTTGATTTGTGTAAATGTTTAGTTACGCTGCGCGGGTGTCACTTCGGCCGTTGGCCTAGCGCGCTGCTTGCATACCGATCAGTCATAAATATGGAATGTTACTTTTAGGCTTTCCTTGTGTCTATTGTTCCCTATAAAGTTATTATGAAACGGTAAATCAGTAACGGGGCTATATGAAAGATAGCGAAGTGAATGTAAAAAAATATGATCAATATTATTCTGCATAAAGTTTTAGTAAATATTTGTTCAGATTAAACAAACAAAAAAATATTATTTATATGAACATTTTGTTGTAGTAAAAGATTGTTGAAATAAAAAAAAACAATGATTGGCACTGATTGATGAAAACATTTATAAACAATGGCAATGTTGGGTCATTTTTTATTTAAATATAGCTTTTTATGTAGAAACTTTTAGGCAAGTACTTTTAACCGAACTTAAAAACGTGGGAAGTGTAATAATGGGAACATTTACGATACGATGACACATGACACCGAGTGCTGAATTACTAGACATGTGCGCAATATCTTCTCACGGCTTGTGAAAAATTCGCGATAAACTATTTTTATATTTAGTTCTCACGAAATCTATTACTATGTTTCAATTGCATCAGTGCGTACATTTAACAGAGCAGATTGACAAACTCAACGAATGAAATTTCACTTTTATTTTTTTTATTTACTCGGTATTCTGTAATTGTTTACTAAATTACAACAATGTTATTATAATTATGAAATGCATGAATACGATAAAAATAATTTGATATTAACTTTGGAAATAATAAGCGCATAACAATAAACATCATATTTACTTTCAAGTAACTACCGTATAAGTGGAAAATATTAAAACATAATCACGTGTTTAAATTACCCTCAGACTAAGCGCAATGAACTTACCCCCACCGATATTTGATTGACATTTAAAGGTATCCTATCTCTGCATAACATCACGTAATTGATGAGTTTCGTGGAATAAAACATGACCGTTTCAACCTTTAGCTCACTTAAGGCTAAGCCATACTGAATATACGAGTATGTCAAAGCACAAATTGATATAGAAAAAGAAACCGATTAATGACTACTAATATTTAATAGATAATGATAGATAATAATGGCCGTAAACCTTTACGTTAGTCGGACAAAATTCATTCAATTAGCATTGTTTTGATAATATTTATTAATTGCATCTTGTAATATAATAAAAACATACATACTACGTATATTGACAATTACTTAAGCATTAAAACAGGTATAATAAATAAACTTAGATGTCTTGACTAGGTCGTTGTGTTGTATAATTACGATTTGTAAGCTATATAAATGTAAATTTTGCGACTGAAATTGTGCCAAATATTTGACCTTAACTACGCAACTACTTATAAAATGAGTTTTGTAATTTTATATAATCTCCGAATAGACGAATAACGATAAATTAAAACTTTATTAGAATATTCATAATATTATAATAATATTCTACTTAATTAAATACAAGCACCATAAAATAAAAAGTTAAAGCACTGAGCGCGAAGTGTGTGACCTTGACCTTAAAATGAATGGTATTTTTTTTAAAAGCTGTCTTTTGTACTGTAATTTTGTGTATTGAATTTGATATACTATATGTTTTATTTGTTATTACTTTTCTTTTGTACTTCCAATACTATTGTGCTACCCATTATATAATTTACCTTTTTTCATCACATCACAAATCAGAAAGTTCGATCAGGTTTATATTTAAAATACAAGATATGTTCTATTGCACATGAGTTTGATACTGCAAATACTAACATATAACCAAACATATCAATATTGACAAAGTATTTTCTAGTATTATCATGAAAGCATACTGAGCACTCCGCGCTATTACGACTTGGCGCGGGAGTGACGTCAGCAGCGCAACCGCAACGCAACACGGACTGAATGTGAAAGTTCTCCGCAACCACAATGCGCAGTCGCAGTAAGTGCTAAATATTTACTTTATCAAATACTTTAGTGCTTTCGTAAATTATTTTATTTCTACGATTTCAACGACAACACTACTTATTAAAACTGGACTACCCACATTTGAGTAAAATTTTTAACTTATAACTTACGGGTATCTAAAAGTAGGACACGGATATTTCATAAATTTACTACAGTTACATAATGTGATTTTTATATGCTTTTACTAATTTTGTTAATAGGGATACTACTGCCATTAACATGCGTTCGATAGTTGTATTTATAAAATTGTCCTTGAAGGTATGCAGCGCGCTGATTACATTCTTAAGTCATTTGATGCAAGGAGATCACGTTCTGACTGCATTCAATCGGAAACTTTAAGACACAGTCTATCTCGCGACGGTCATTTCGTGCAACTTCACTGTTCACTTTTGTGCACTGGATAATTAATTGACGCGCATTATATATTATGATTGCAGATGAGCGGATGTAACCGCGTCACTCATGACGTCGCGACATAGACGGAATCTGGAGACGTAAGATAAAGGTTAGGACTCACCGCAGGCGAACAACAGACACGCGACCAGAGGAGCGACACGGGCGTAGCGCGCCATGACGGGATCACAACAGGTCGTTGCGCGGCCGCGGTGCGATTAAATAGTGGCCTCAATCTGCGCCCCGCTCGCCCCTCTCGCCCACAGCGC
The DNA here is from genome assembly GCA_030704555.1 of Heliconius charithonia. Lineage (NCBI taxonomy): Eukaryota > Metazoa > Arthropoda > Insecta > Lepidoptera > Nymphalidae > Heliconius > Heliconius charithonia. Next base: position 5,917,714 of record CM060809.1, on the reverse strand, counting down.
TTACACTTCTGCCAACACCCTTTGCACTCATCAGCTGTGAATCACCTGCACCTTCGGGTGCATCTTTCACTGCTACTACTATTGCTACTACGGCTTCTCTCCCTCTTTTTTTTGTGGGAAAACTCGTTCGCGTGTACAACATGTAATGTTTGTATATTTAAAGATAACAATCTATGATTTCTTAATTATAAACGTTATGCTAATATAGCCTCAATATTTAATTTTTCTTAACAAAAAAATATTTTTATAATTAAACGCTTGAGATATCGTAGAGGCCCTACGTATTTTCATATTTACGTTGGATGATAAAGATTAAATTTTAAGGGTAGGTGTACATTTTAAAACAGGTAACTAATAGTAGATAAGGATGAAACTGAATATTTCAATCATACGAAAATATATAAAGCAATGAGTTCTAAGCTGATTAAACGAGTGCATTTTATTTAATCAAGTTCCTATTTATGTTCTTTTTACTAGGCCTTACGTTGTGGTGAAGTAATGCGGAAGTGGAAATCTTAGTATTAATTTTATAAAATAAGTACATTCTTCAAGGAAAAAAATAGTTTTGAGTAAATTAAATATTTATGTCAATTTATATTATATGATTTTATATTCATATTTTATGAATTTTTGTGTTTCAGTAGTAAAGGAGAACATTGGTGATGATGACCAGCAACAAAATTATGGCTGTAAAAAAATTCAGAATTACAAAAACAAATTGACTGAACATATTTCAGAAATTGTTCTTAAATATTATTTAAATAAGTAATGATAAATAAGTAATAATTTATTTCAAAAATTTCGAAAAATATTTTTTATTAAGCTTTATAGAAATATATTTTACAACATCGAATAGACGTTTGAAATATTAAGTTACTTTTTATACAGCCTTATATTCATTTTATTCCATTGCTAAAACTATTGGCCAGATAAAACAGATAACGAGTAGGTATAACTTTCACTGACGAATTGATTATAAAGTTTCTTTACATATCTATGCACGTGTACATGTAAGTTAAAATTTTAAAAGAAACAGATATGCTAATTCTCCAGTATAACTTAAGTAAACCAATACATCGCCTTTGTATATATATATATATTTTATTTTTGTTGATTTTTGCAAAAAGCTTTAAGCTCCTCCTATTTGAAGTCGGTTAAATATTAAAGTTATTGACATTTCTTTTTGACATGTTCATCGGCGCTTCGAGTAATAGGTACATCAGTTCATTTATTAATCTTTACATAATATTCAAGTTATTATGAGCAAGTACGAAGACACAATTCAATCATTATCATTAGAGAAATCATACCTACGCTCATTAGTTTACAAAATCACATCAGCTTAAAAATTTCGATTTCCCATGGTTCCCATAGGATTCCATGATAAGATCCTGACGTATTGGTAATAGGATCAATGAGAAAGATACGCTTTTTTTAAAAAAAGGACTAAAATCTGTCCACAAATTATGAAGAAATCGGAGGACAAACTTAAAAAAAATGATTAACGAATACCGAACCTCTTTTTTAAAAAGAAATAATTTAAGGTAAGGTTTTTGAATTTTAGATTGACAAAACTTACCTATACCAATGAAATTATAAGAAGAAAAGATTTGTATGTCTATCTCTGTCTGTATTTATGTCCATGTTTGAAACGTATAAACTTGAAAATACTACTACAATGTTTTCAAAAAATATTTTACCATTAGAATGGTACATTATCACTGAGTATAACATATCAATGGTATAATATCACGTTGGCTATATTTGTTACTAGAAAAATTCAGGGATCCCTATTAAAATTTCAATTATGTAACCCAAGAAGAAGAAAAAGGCATAAAATATTTTTTATTGCATGCGTATGCCTACGCTGCAAAAACTGTTCAAGATAGACAAGATCTACCTTCGTTAAGCCTTACGTCCCACTATTTTAGTTTTGACAATGCAACTACTTTATTAAATTTAATATAATAATTTAATATAATTTTTTTTTTTAATTTAATTGAATACCTTAAAAATAGATAAAATAAAAATATATATATATAAATAAAGCTAAAACAGTTAAAATAATGTAGTTGTTATTATAAATTTTTAATATGAATTTGTGGACGTTTTCATTATTTATTACCTAGCATTTTTTAAATGAATGTGTGATTATTTAATTTTATTCTGCGTTAATATCTACGAAATTAAATTTAGCATAGCCATAAAATAAAATTACGGAATAGATTTAAAAATAGCACAAGTAAAACTTCTTAAGCTTATATTTTATCGGTGTTAAAATACTATAATATAATATATTTTGTTTAAGTTTATAATTTTTTGTAGGTTTATATATATAATATATAAACAAAAAAATATATATTTTAATTTTTTAGTGCCGATAAAATGTAAAACCTTGTGGAAAATATAAAGAAATAGGTAAATTTTAGGTATATCTTTCTACTTAAACGAAAATAATCTTCAATATTGAATTATTGTTTTCAATTATGAATATTGATTCATTGTGACTGCACAGTTCTACCAACATTTCTCTTAAAATAAAAAATAAAAATGAAAAAAAAGTAAAAATCTACAACATTAAACGAATTAGAGAGATTAGAGAGGCCAGTGATTATCACTATGCGGTGTGTTATTAAAAGTATTTTAACATGTCACTGAACAATAAAATGTACTTTTACTTTTTTTTTCTATTTTTAATAATAATATTTTACTTCATAATGTGATACCTGATTTTGGAAATTGTTTAGGATGAAACAAAATATATTTGAGTTAATAACCGAAACAAATAACCAAACGAATATAGAGAATAAGTTGATGAACAAAAAGCAAAAATTGACAATTTATGTATGTATTTTAAAGAACATGACATTATGCCAATTATATTACGGAATATTGTTGTCATATCGTCATCGATCGAAGCTGTTAACTTTTTTTTTGATTAGCGGGATTTTGCTTCGCCGCGTCTGCAGGTCAAAGTAGATAAACAACAACACAATATAAGTAAGTGGTAAGATTCATTACAACCTCCAAGCGTTCATCTAATTTACCTACAGTTTCTAAAATACGACTTTTTAAAAATAAAGTTGATACAACAATATTGTTAACTAATAGACGCTTAAAAGGAATAGCTATTGCGGAAAATATTGAGCTATTGATAAAAAGTAATGTCTAGCAAATTGATTAACAATAAAGTAATTCGTATTGACAAGTTTATCTTTTAAAAATATTTATGTTACTCAGACTTGTTTAATATTTTTCACAGAATTGTATTATTACATTTATCATTTGGGTAATGAGTTGACTAGAAAGATCTGTATTAATCACTAAGCAGAATCGATGTTATGAGCTGACACAATAATTTTCTATAATTAAAGAATGTGCCGGTAAAAGTATTATGTGAGTGGTATAGCATTTCAGTATGAGCGCAAAAGTAGGCGGTGGTGCCTGAGGCCATGAATGGTGCAGGGGGGCCACCTTTGGAAACACATTTTATGGCTGTAAACAATTATCCTGTTGCGATGTTAGTTGGCATGAACGTTCAAAAACGAAAAAGACAGTTGTCAATTCTAGAGTTAAAAAAGAAAATGCATTAGCTAAAAAGTGTAATTTGCATTAATTTCGATAAATTAAATAACAGTAATAAGTCACTAATTACAATTTCAAAATAGAAACGCATCATTGTTTCGAATCTACTTCCTCAATTACTTAGGTAATTTCTGTCGACATAATCAGTTCCTTTTGTGGTTATTCTTACCACACGCACTCTTTTCATTTTATTTTTAATATAAACCTTTACAAGCATTTGGTGGGATGCTGATTCTCTAAAATATAGTCATAGAAACCGAACGTCGTTATTTTCACCCCCAATTGAAAAAAAAGTATCAGAAAGCTGCCGTTTTAAAAACAAAAGCGATTGGACACGGAAAGGTTGTCGAATTACAAACTTGAAAAAGGCACAGCCGCCAACTCTAAGAGGACGTAATGTCGCCAAATTTAATTTCGTCCCTATTTTCTGGACAACCTATATAAGATTTCAACGTAACCACAATTTTTATCATTGTATAGCGGATAGGATATCCAAAGTTTGTGAGACAGGCTTATTATATATAGACAGTTAGAACCAGATTGGATCGACGGTTCAATATCTATGTAATAAACTTCAGCATTTTTCAGTTGTTTATTGTATTGATATTTGGCGTTTTTTTTTAAATCTGATTCTCGACTTAATGCCAACGTATATGTATGTGTGTATGATATGTTATCCCTAAAATTGAGTTTGTGTTAACTTTGAGAGCTATGCACAAAATACCAAGTAGCAAGTTATCAAAACACTGCAAAGTATGACAATAGTAATTAATACTAACAGTTGACTTTTAGAGCCAAATACAGGTGCAAAAAGAACGATGTATTGCCTTCAGCGTAACTTAATTCCTACAAAGTAAATTGCATTAGAAAATTTTATTTACTACCCTCCTCAAACAAACTCTGACTAAAGATTACTGAAAAGAAAGTAATATTTAGGTAATGTTGCAGTTTTATAAATTAATTATCTACAATAATTTAGGCCAGTCGTCGCGCAGGGTCACAAAATGTAATTGTAAAATCTGGGTCGATCCCCACTCAAGAAAATGAAATATTTATTTCCATTTATATTTTCTTTTTTTTGCTCTGGTGTCGAGGCAAAAGCGCGGCGTAATGTTTCCCATGTAATGTTTCCACTTAACACCAAATGCCTCCAGAACTAGGCAGCGACTGTGTCTTAACATTAGATTGCCGCTGCCTACAGTGCTGTGTGTAGTGGTAGCCTAAGCTGATTTGATTTGATCTGTAGTAAGATAATATACAAAATATGTAAATTCTTAAACATTAGATTAGATTAGATCGCAATACCTTGACATCCTGGGAAAATCATAATTTAACCTTTGCTTAAAAAACGATATAGCTAGCATCTACAGTTAGTACTAGTTCAGGAAAAAAAAAATGAAAACTATACATTTTGTGGTTAAATTAAAGGCATCAAAGCCGCTAGTTCAAGTGAGGTATCAGATAAAAGGGCTCTGGCTAATTTAGAATTTCAAAAAAATCTCGAGACCTCCTCCTCGCCGGTGGGCGAGCCCAATTCACGATGGTTTTTATATATTTTTTAGCTTTGAGCTATGTCACGTCTCCTAGGCTGAGGGAACCTGTATTAAGATGATCCGTTCCCGTTTCTATGCAAATTTCGAGACAGTGCGTGTTGAACTGAACGCCGCATTTGGTGTTGTTACCAGAACGACGAAATGAAATTAATGCACTCCTCAAAGTGGGGATCTAGAACCATTGTGCTTACAAACGTTATGCCGCAACCCCAATTATCAGCTTTTTCCGTTTTACGTTGGAGAGGGTCTCTCTGCCTACCGTGCTACATGCTGGATACCGCATATAGCACGGTAGGTAAAGGGATTTTAGTCTTAAGACATTGCTTTCATCATTTTCCGTCTATATCTACAAGCATTGTGTGTTGAGTGGCGGAACTCAACGCCGCACTTTGCTTTGTTACCAGAACGACGAAGTAAAAATATCAATAAATAATCCATCCCATCATTGTAGAATCGAACTCATAGCCTTCGCGCCTGTAAACGCAAACGCTTGAGCGTTACAATGGTCTCATATTTTTTTTCGGTTAAAAAATACTCGTATATATGTACTGCATTATCGCGAGGGTCTCAGTTATATGTATAGCACGTAAACTTACATCATTTAGCTAGAAATAACTTAAATGCCAAGATCTATGATTATTTATGTTAGTAGGTTTATAAAGTATATATATATTGATATATATATATATATATATATATATATATATATATATATATATATATATATTGATTCTCCACTGAGATAGACGTCTTATTATCAAAAATCATATTTAAAAAAATGTAAATTGGAAATATGTTTTTAATTACATTATTACCCACCCTTTTGATACGTAATCACAGATTTATTGTCTTTACCTTTTACAACCGCTGCAACCTGGTTGCAACCTAGAATGGTCTTTTAACCATTCTACTTAAGGGATCATCTCGCACACGTTTCGTTTGTTGAATAACACGCTTTTTATTCTAAATCAATATGAGTTTAAAGCGTGATTGTCCCTCATTCAAATCGTAAGATTAGAGGTTAAATTTCAGGTTTTTTCTGATTATCCTGGTATAAAGTATAAGTGCAAACTTGTATATACTCAACCGAGTAAAGCAACAACATGTATATGTGAGTTAATAGAAAAAGAGTATTGTTTCTCGCTACGGCATATTTTATTATCATTTATTTACTCTGGTCCAGCCAGTTTAAAAAGCTGAAAACGCGCTATGTACTTTTTTACACGAACTATTTCGAGCAACTTTTGAACCCTTTATAGCTCTTAAACAATTAGTCTCCATGCACAATATTAAGCACATTTATTAAAATCCCCTGGTTTGTGATATGTGTAAATGTTCAATAATTTTACTCATACGGTTATTGATATGTTAAGGTTTAAAAATCGGCATTTGTGTGACTGACTCACTCACACATCGAAAACCTAACCCACTTCGAGGTTCGATGAATTTGACATTTGGTATTAAGCTAGACTATTTACTAAACTAACTATATATAATGAAAAATGGTATCTGATAATAATTGATAATTACTATTAAAAAAGTAAACAAATTATTAAGTATTAAAATCAGATCAAAGAACTTAAGAAAATAAAGCGATTTTAAATATCAACGTATTAGTGATTAATAATGACCAATAGGAAATGAGAGCTAAGTTAAATGTTAAGAAATGCATCGTTCTCGACTTCCCTGACAAATGAATGAAAAATCTAATATTAGTGACGCGTGCTCTGCGCTCATTCGAGATAAAATGTAAGCTCTAAATTTGACTTGGCCATTTTTACCACAAGACACTAAACCTAACATCAACCTGTAGAACATTAACCAAGTACGTAAAAAATGTCGAGTAAAAATTTGAGCGGGAATTTTGTCCCAAGTGAATAAAGAATTCTGCTCCGATATCGACGTCGAGAACGATACATTACTTAACATATAACTTGGTCCTCATTTAACATTTATGTTTTTGATGGGTAGTATAACTTCTTCAAAATTACTGGCAGTGCAGTGTGGACACGAGTATAAACTGCACATCGCATTACTACACGCTTCTTATTATCACTATTATAATATGAAGCAAAAACTTAGTAATTAGGTTGCGATGTGTAAATAGCTTCTTGTATATAATTAAAATAATTAATATATAATTGTTTAGCATAATTAATTTATTACTTTAGTCATAATCAATTTATGTAGTGTCATTTTTATCTATCAGAATCTGTATATAAATACAGATTCTTAGTTGTCTCGACAGACGTGATTTAAAAAAACCGGACAAGGGCGAGGATCAAAATTCATAGGGCACTTGCGGTAGACCTATCATATGAATTATAAAAATTGGCAGTTACCATCAACCACAACAGGGAGTACTAGTTTCAAAATTATACATTAGTGGTTAAATCCTAAAAAATAATAGCCCTAAAAAGAGGGCAAAATTTGGTATTAAAACAGCTAGCTCAAGTGAGGTATCAAATGAAAGGGTTCTGGCTAAGCTAAGCCTGAATTTCAGAAAAAGCTCTACACTTCCAATTCTTTACAGAACCCTCGGTGAGAACTCGCGCTCGAGCGAACTCGCTCTTGTCCAGTTTTTTTAATTCACCTGTTCAGGAACGCAAGAAATGTATGTCTGTGGATCCTAGATCTGCTGAGTATGAAGGATGATGAAAAATGTTCAATTCCAATTCCCATAGTTTTGCCAAGGACAGTCTGGTCGGGTCCAGTCTCCTATATTACTTGTTTTAAATTTGTTGTTGTCCAAATTAGGTTGTTTTTCAAGTTGTAGCATAATTTTGTCTAGTGGCTTACAGTATATTTCTGCTGTAATCGCTGAGCCTTGTTTCATGACTCGTACTAAATTACACCTGCACTAGTCCACCAAACACTTATGTGACATTAACTTCTTCTGATCAATACTACGCTTTGGTGTCTGTTTTGGAGATGGGTTCTCGTCTTACCACTGCGCTAACCGCTTGCGATTGTTATATTGAATTAATTTCTCATCACAAGTTATTATTAGATTCAAAAATGGATCAGATTTGTGGCTATAAAGCAACATCAAACAAATTTTTAAGCGTTTTTGTTTCTGAGTTTAATTTAGTTTATGAGCAATCCACCATCCAACTTTTTCACTTTCCCAATTTGAACTAAATGAACTAATATTGTTTGTTTGCTTACACCGAACTTAAATGATAATTCATAAGTACTTTTAGATCCATCAGACTTAACGGTGTTTTTTAGTACGCCATCATTGACCTTTGATTCTGGGCTACCGCGTGAATCGTTAGTGAGGTCAAAGTTACCGCTTCGAAATTTGGCAAACCATTTTGATATTGTTTACTGCGTAATTACACTAGAAGCAAATACACCATTAATGTTTCGCGCAGTCGGCAATGCCGTAGTTCCATCTAAGAATTCATACGTTTAGAACGTATTTTGTGACCGATCCATTATCGAAAACAACAGATTTTTAAAAATTTTATAGTATTTTTAGAGCTTAGGATAATTTACTGTTACCCGCAATGTGTGTAGCTCCATAAGAAAAATAACAGCACCGAAAAATATAAAGGCCCTGTCAAATACCAAACTGTCAAATTTGGCAAAACTGTAAATTGCAAAATTTTGCGTTGGCACAGGCTTTAAGGCACAATACACCTGAATATTTTACATCAATTTCAGCTTGATACCTCCATATGATCTCGAGAGAAATGGTCTGTGGCCTGTGGCCTTCCTCGATAACTAGACTGTATAAAGAAATCGGTCGAATGCCGTGCCTTGTCAACTACGTTCTTGATAGACGAAAGGACAGACAATTAGACGGACTATAAAGTGATCCTATAAAATTGCTTTTAAACTGACTTCTGTAAGAATAAAAGGTTTATCACCTCAGAACTTTTGACGGGGTGAACCGATTTTGATGATTCTTTTTTATTTGAAAGCTACTAGATTGACAATGCATCCATTTTTGACAATGGAAGAAAATCACATAAGTCTTTTTTTGCGTAAGTCGGTAAGGGGTCGTAATGACCCGATACGTTTTTGACTAGGCAATTATCAAATACTTACGATCTCAATCTCATTCTCATCTAAGAAGACCAAAGATATCTGTTCCGCATCAGCGGCTAGTATAACAATTTTCCCGCACGGGAGGAAAGGTGAGTAGTAAGTACCAGATGTCAATGTATTCGTGAGATACCCACCTTTCAAGCTTTTAAATGTTCCCAATTTGCAAGTGAATTAAAACAATTGTTTTAAGCTGCTAATTAGCAGCTTGCAGCCCGGACGTGTTTTGCGATGAATTGGTGAAACATTGGTGGGCGAGTCCGATTCCCATTTAGCTGACTTTTTTAGCTTTTCGCTGTTTCCTGCGAGCGGCAGATGTAACCTCGTGTTAAGACACTCCATTCTTTATTTTCCTAATTCTGGATGTCTTAAGTGGAGGAAATTAACGCCGCGTTTTGGCTCGACACCGCGAATAAATGAAAATATTAAATGTTTAATATCCTTAAGTGAGAATCGAACCCAAAACTCGTCGCAGTCACACACTTTTGCCCATACGCCACGCCTGACATAATTTTTTTTTGTATAAAAAAAAATGTTAAAACATTATTACCTCATTTTATGAAGATCTATAATTCATGGCAGTACACATATAAAAACAAATATAAACAAATAGTTGTTTATTTTAATCCAATATTGTATTGCGGTCACAAGCAAAAATATTTTTTTTTGATACGACGACGATTTATTATAGTGAGAACCGTAACTTAAAATGAAAGAATGTTGTGAGAGATATTGCTTTTATTTATTAGTATTATAGCCACGAAAGGTTGAACCTTTAGATGCTTGAGCTAAAACACGTATAAAATTATATCTTAATAGTCACAATCACAGGAAGGTACATGTATAATTATACAGAGAAGTCAAAGTAAACGCTAACAAGACTTAACACGTACGATAAACAACTATAATATCACTGATAATATTTATATTAATAAATACTACATATAAATCCAAGCGTGACATTTCCTAAAATCTACATTACACCAATATATTGGTTATATTAAAACTTAACTAACTAAACTGTACGTAGGCTAATTTATCTAGGCAATTCTACTACATTATAAGCGCAGTTCTTACATTGTTACGAACATTCTAGTTTATTATCAACTTGTATTATAATTTAAATTATACATAATAATAATATCTAATCTATATCAAAAAATGAAGCGACATCAATACGAGTGAAGCTATACACCTAACAAGAATATCACAATATCGCTACTTAGTACACAAACATGGAGATGAGGCAACGTCGACTACAGATTTATCCAAGAATTGATGTTATGTAACTGGTATCCTCGTACAGGTATGGCCGCTTGTGAAGTAATATTGTAGCATAAACAAATTATGTAGGTAGCGCCTATATTGAAAACGTATAATATGTTCCTTGAAATATGTGTTTTTTTTATGTTGGAATTTTAGGACAGTCGATGTATGTAGAGATGGCTTAAGAATCAAATTAAAGATTATTTGTAATGGTATATTTAAAGAAGATTTATATAAGGAGATTGGTATAATGGGTTTTATTAACGTTTTAATCATGATTACTAAATATCAATAAGATATTTCAAGACACAGATATCTACGAATATGTTTTACGAACTACCTATGATTGATTGTAAATGTAAAACACATGACATTTTGCTACAAAATATATCTCTAACTACAGTTAAGATTACACAATAGGGTAAATTTTATTTATTCTTGATATTTTTCGTGATGCAACATTACGTACAGTTTAACTGGCTTTTTTTATTTGACAGGTATCTTTTAAGCGGACAGCAATTTAAGTCTTTCCTATTCTTTAGATAGTTTTTTTTTAGTTACAGCTTAGAAATTAAAGCAAACGTTATGGAGGCAGATCCAACGCATTGCAGTATGTGGTAAGAAGAATTAGCATTTGTGCAAAAGTAAAAAATATATATATATATTTCTGCTATGTCTGTGTGTATGTATTGATTCATATAGTACAAATCAGCCAAAATTTTACTACTATTCAATATTTTTCGATTCTTTATATTTTTTACAAAACTATAAATGCAACACAAATTATTGCCTTTATAAAAGTTTAAACGTTTACTTATTACGAATCCGAGTTAAATTGTACTATTAATAACATCACTAGAATAAATAAAACTCATCGATATTTATAAAACAGTAAGTATTCACACTATATTAACTTACGAAGTAGAAGTGATACATCACAGATAATAAACTTTATAGAAATAACAAAGTATAGTATAGTCTCAATTACAACCAAAGATTACTAGAAGTTACTAGACGATTCTTATTATATAAATACTAGTTACAAATTTTAGTATATTCTAGTATATACTATGAAATTGCAGCGAAGGAAAGCTGACCTTAAAGCAACTAAAACTTTTTCAAAGATTACACGGAAAATAACATGTTAGTGTCTTTTTAGGTTAATTAAGGTAATAGCGGATGTTCGAGTTCTCCCTGGGCGTGGGGCTGGGGGCAGTGGGAGGACACGTTAGCTTCTCCGTTTACTAATAAAACATCTCTTGCAGTCGCTTCACACATTTCTTCCGTCTGAAATAATATTATATAATAAAATGTTTATTAAATTATATTTATATTGTGCACGCAATAATCACATTTTTTTATATTTTTTAACATGCGACATATTTGTAATATTGTATAGTGGCCACTGGGGCACGAGACTAATCAAGCGGGAAATCTATGATCAATAGATTCAAATCCCACTCAATACACACACATATTATACCATCCAATATACATCAAAATTTATAACGCAGACGGTCGGCGAGCAGTGGCTGTGCTGTAGCTGTACGTGGATTGGTGGAACTTAAGATTGTTCTTAATTTCGATTATTTTCTTTCCAAGTGTACAACTGTTAGCTTGGGGGGCCACGACTCGCCGAGCGTACTGCACGTAAACGTATGGGGGCATCGCCGCGCGGCGCCTGCGACCCGGACTGTCTATCCGGGCAGGGCGACGCGCGCAAGTCGGCCTGTCCGGGTAGACTGTTCCGATCGCGACGAATCTTCATAACTTATTCTTCTTATTTTCTTCTTTCTTCTTTCTGGGATATGACACTAGTGTATTAATAAAGAATATAAATAAAAAATCAACAATTGGAATCCGCCTTGCTAAAGAGCGCGTGACAATTTTAATTATGCTGCTGACTTTGTTTTGTAAATTACATTTACATGTTGTAATAAGCGCGTATACAAGATTAAATCTAAAATCAGCTTCACGCCGTATCCCTTACACAACAGGGAAGGCAGAGGTAATAACATTAGGTTACCAGGTAGACACTCCGTTCTCCACTTTCCGTCGAATTTTGGAGCCTTTCATATTGAGTGCGGAACTCAACGCCGCGCTTTTGTTCCGCACTCAATATGAAATCTCAATTGTTATTATTCTATTATAAAGAACAATTGTTTATTTTTAATGTAAATAATTTAATATTCTTTTATCTACACGTTGATGTACATATCATACATGTAAACATGAACATAATATGATTTAATAATAGCGTTAGCTTGTAAATATCGTACAAATATTATTTATTACACTTAACCCCGACCTAAATGCGGTTTAGATTGGATGAACCTAATACGTTGAGTCGGACGCTTCTGTTTGGACTAACTGTATTCTATTCATCTTGTACTGATATAATATCTCACCTATTAACCTAATATTGGTGTAAATTTGATGTCTTCAAGTGTATAAATATGTATCTATGTGGAATATTAGATAAGAAATACAAATTATATACAAGGCCAGTCGTCGCACAGGGGCATTATTTAAGTGGGGAACGGAGTGTCTTAACACTAGGTTTTCTCTGCCTTACCTGCTGTGTGCCAGATACAGCGTGAAGCTGATTTTTAATAATTGTTTATAATAAATACTTATATTAATATACTAACATGAGTTTAAAACAAAAAAAAAATTGAATTTCCGTTGTCACTTTTGACATAAAAGTCTCCGAAACATGCTATTTACATTACATCTATTATTTATTTTGGTCTCACATAATTTACATTGTATTCCCCTTTTTTTTTATTTATTTTGGTCCCGTTGTTAGGACTACTCATTTTCATAAGGTGTAATATGTACACTTACAACACTGTCACCGTGCGCGCCAGCGTCGCGCTTTCCTTGCAAATAATACGTCATAAGCTGCCCCTTGCCTTTGACGGCCACGAGGCCGCGCTGTTCAAAGTAGTAGCCAAAACTCTGTAGAATTTGGCAAGTCTCTTCCGTCACCTGTAAAAACAGTTTCCGTTTAAAAATATCTTAATTATAATTTTAAGTAATAAGTTCGTTTGAGAACAGAGAGAGCGCTGATGTTTTTGGTAAAGAAGGGGAAATCCATTGAAAATATTTTGTTACATATAACTTGTACTGACTTTTAACAAAAATGATTTACAATTCGAAATCATGATACGGTAGGGCATTACTTGGATGCAGCCAGCTTTGCCGGTGCTCTCCATGCGCGAGGCGACGTTGACGGTGTTGCCCCAGATGTCGTAGTGCGGCTTGCGCGCGCCGATGACGCCGGCCGTGATGGGGCCGTGGTTGACGCCCATGCGCAGCACGAAGTGGTTGAAGGACTGCTCGTTGATGGCGGCCAGCACGCGCTGCAGCTCCAGCGCGAACTCCACCAGGCACGCCAGGTGCGCCCACCGCACCAGCACGCCGTCCGACGGCTAACAGTCAAATAAACGTCATTTCCAACTTCCTTTATTTGCATCTTTTTGTCATATTCAAATAAATAGATAATTTGCGTACATAATAATATCACCCCATTATAAGATCTAATCGTATTTCATAATTCTAATATGTATAAGTGATAATTTACTTTGCTTACATAATTTATATTCAATTAAAACAAGTAACTGCGCGTTCAAGGTGCGCGCAATTGTTTTCATATCCAGCAATATACTAGTAGGTACCTATTTATTTAAATTAAATTTATATTACTTTAATTAATTAATATAAGCAAATATATAAAATTCAATAACGTTTCTAAAATACTTATGTAAGTAGCATTATTATAACATTTTTGTTCTCTGTTAATAATAGCTACCACTAAACATGTAGCGTATCTGAATTCTTCATAACTCTAGTTGTTTAGATATTACATATGGATATGGTTTTATGATTAGAGAACACGTTCAGAGCAAGTGTCATCATTTGAAGAGATCAACTTCACGCTGCATTGCGCACACAGCAGGGTAGGCAGAGGGAACCTAGTGTTAGTAGTCCGTTTCCTACTTTCTGCCGAATTCTGTAAGTATTGCGTGTTAAGTGGCAGAACTCAACGCCACACTTGGCCAGATTCTCGACACCAGAGCGAAGAAATTGAAATATAAATTAAAGTACCACACCCAGTCAATTTTATAGTCACACTTTGTGCCCCTGCGCCACGTCTGGCCTTTAAGAATTAAAATGTAAATTTATATTTTTTAAAATGGAATATAGATATTTCACTAAATATATTAAAATTCCCTATGTTATGGAAAGTATATAAGTAAATTATATAAAAAATAATTATATTAGAGATAGTAAATGTCAATAGATTTTTTTGGCAACTAGCATTTGACCTCTAACGCACATCTAATGGAACTACGTGTAACCTTGTGCGTAAGACCGGTAACCAGTTATGGAGGCAAAGCTCGGAATACCTACGCAAATATCTACTGTTAGATTGACAATAGAAATAATCTAACCTATCGTTGGTTTTTTTTTCAGATTCATGCTGTATTCCGCATATAGCAAGGTAGGCGGAGGAAACCGAGTGATTAGACACTCCTTTCACTTTCCGCCGAAATACCGGTACCAGGGACAAAAAATGAAAATAATAATAAATAATAATTAATTCCATGTGTAGGAATCGAACCCACAACCGTCGCGTGCCTCCAACCGCTTGTGCGTTTGCGCCACGATGGCCACCTGACCTGTCCTATATGGTAATCTTAAGACCGTTGAAATATTGAAAGTTTAATTTATTTTTATAATTTTCAGATAACCTAATGAAATATCAACATTTTTACGAAGACAATAGACTGCCACAAATCTCTATCACTGAATTTCTACCTTATTTATTCCAGGAAGAATATATCCCTTTAAGCAAAGATATAAAAATACTTTCCAAAATTGCATTAAGGAGTTTTTATTTATTATGAAAAATTATAACGAGTCCAGTCGTGGCTCAGGGGCAGAAGCGTGTGACTGTAAGCGCGACAGGTTATGGGTTCGATTCTCATTCGAGAAAATGAAATATTTAACAAGAAGCTAAGTTATAAATATTCATGACGACACACAATATTTTACGTACTCTGTTTTTATTAAGGTCCCTTATCTCAAAAGGTGAACTGAACCCTTATAGGATCCTTTTATTGTCCGTCTGTCCGTCTGTCAAGACCATTTCTTCTCTCATCTTGAGATAAAGATATCAACTAATCAATTAATATCAAATAATCATATTTACGGTCCAGAGCACAGAAAAAAATTACTTGCACTTGTAGATAATTTTCGCTGCATTTTGTATGAAATTCACTGCGTAATCAAAACATGCATAGTAATTCTCGTGTACCTACAGTTATGACATCAGCACAAAGTGAGACAGACAATACAAATAAAGGAAAAAATACAAAAAAAAATAGAAAAGTAAAAACTTATACGTCTTAGAAAAATTAATTATTACAAATTTGTATTTGTACTTCATTTCATACTTAATGAGTGCATACTCCAGTAAAGTTAATTATTTATAATATAAATTTTGACTTACAGTCCTAAGATTGATACGGAAGCCTCGGTGGGCGAGTACCACTCACGCTTGACCGTTTTTATATAATAATATAAAAAAAATCGATGCTGTAAATATTTAAATTGTTTAATTATTTTAATTTTATATGAATGAATGGTAATGTACTCGTACATAAATGTATTCAACGCGATTTATTTAACCTTTTTATTTGCCTTAAGTTTGAAATGTACATTTAATTTACTTTTCACATGCTTGCCTCGTTATCCACTTAGATGGTTGTGACTCGTGTTCCACTTACATATTTTTATATTATCTTTATTGTATATCATTAATTACTAAAGTAGGTGCTTACCTGCATCTGTCGTGTTGGATTTAGGCCTGATGCAGCCATGTATGTAGAACTTATTGTTTTTATCTTAATAATGTCCTTACTAAATTTAGCATCCTCTAACAACTGAAAAAGAAGGATATACATTTTTATCAACAAATATGATGATTTTTACCTAAATATTCAAATTTGGAATTTTCCATGCAATATGGGAAGTGTAGAAACAGAAACTAGTAATATTAAGCCTCCTACTATAATACATTATTAACTAACAATCATGTGATTTTAACTTACAATATTCACATGAATATTTTAAAAATATAAACTGTAACTCGCTAAAGAGCAATCATCAAATATATCCTAAAGATAAAACTATTTTTACTCCAATCGCGAATCTATTTGCATCGTCAGTGTTTTCAGCTACCGCCATCGAATAAAAACAGATACTTACAAGATCGAAGTCCGATATAACTTCGTTGAGAAATCGTAAACATTCTAGGCCTTGGTTATTAACCGTTTCTTCCGAGTAAAACTCTGCAACAGGTTAAAACACCGGAATTAGAAAAGACCGGTGTCTGTTTATCGATTACAGCGAGTGCGAACAACTTTACGACTTTCCGGCTCGTAGTCTAATCAGTGAGAGTGCGGATGTGGACAGGTGGCGTTCGAATTATTTTGTCCAATATGTTTTCGAGAGTTTTTATTTAAATACACAAGATACATCTTGCTCAGAGATGTATTTATTTTGAAATTAAATTTTAATTTTTTCGATTGGGTAAAAAATATGTTGTTCTTTGTAAATTATTAATTTCAGAATCCTTTGTACAAAATATACTTGTATGAAAATATACGCTATAGTGAATTTTACATGTTGTCTATCATCATTTTTTACATTATCATAATATAATAGATTATAATGTAATATTTTGTAAACACGAAGAGTTGTGTAAACTATAAGACACTTGTTTGTAGCCGGCAACAAGGCGACCGGGCTAGTAGGATGTTTCCTATTACGGTAAAAAATGATGTGTACATAATGCATATACTTTGCTATCGCAATGAGCTGCTCACACTAAGGAATTCGAATAATTACAACTAGTATATGTATTCTAGCAATGTTTGGACATTTACTACCAACAATTGTATGCTAAAAATACTAGACACACTGCGTTAATCGTAATAGGCTCATACGCGGCGCGGACCTGTGAAATTGGGCATGGAGGCGAAGAGCACGCCGACCTCCGCGTAGCTCTGGCTGTAGAGGTCGCGGTGGTGGTGCCGCGCGCCCATGAAGTGGCGCGCCACGTGCGGCGGCAGCACGTTGCGCACGAGCGCGGCGTTGCGGCGCCGCAGGTCGGCCGCCTGCTCCGCCTGCGCGCGCATGCGCTCCCCGCGCGAGTGCCGCGCGCGCTCCAGCGCCTCGCTCTGCAACACCGCGCTCGCGTCAATACGTTTTCGACTGCGCGATAAACAACGCGCTATAAATAGACAACTAATCTAACATAATCCCTCATACTCACGTATCTGTTGTACACGAGGAGAGCGACGGCAATGATGCAGAGCATTAGGATGTGTCGTCCGGTGTGAATCTGAGCTCTGAAAAATTATTTATTAAGTTTATTGTTTACGTAACTCTATTTACGTACGTATTTACAGCTAATTTATACATTCCAGTTCAGCGATTACGTTATCATTGCTTGTAAATAACTCCATTTCCATTTTTAACATGTATAGTCAATATCTATTTTCGTTAAGACATTTTACTTTTACATATGAGTAGTATGAGATAGTATAAAATTAATATTAAAATATACCATTTGTGACATATTTATCAAAATCAAGATAAGATCAAGACAGGCTTTATGTAGGTGACAAAAATCTTACACAACCTTAAAAAAACATCTCATCATATGTGATATAACATCACCAAAGGAAGATTTCTTGTGAAATATCAACTCTCTTCATAACCTTAAGATAAAAAACTATTCAATAGCAGTAAAACTACGTCACAATATAGAAAGCTATTCCTATAGTATTTTTTTATATATTTTTAAATTATATATTTTGATTCAACTTCCTGTATCATGGCGGATAGACATATTAAAAATTATATATAGTGCATTTTGATTATATAGTAAAATACGGATAGATATGGACCTTTTTTTTTCTGGGGAGATGTGCCTACTATCCAACTATCCAGGGCAGTAAGCGAGGCAAGTAAGAAATCTTTAGGCGGTGAATTGATATAATAATGACAACAAACTGACGGATGCCGCCTCAGTTTATCCGTGACCACGGACTAATGTAAAATTTTCGAAACATCGACTTTTCAAAAATGTGTAATTCTAGCTATACGCGCTTAATCCGGTGAAATAGTTTCATTTATATTGACAAAATATATATATTTTTCATTAAAATGACGTTAAAAGTATCTCACAGCACGTTGTACAGCGCCTCGTCGTAGTCCGAGGTGGCGTTGTAGGGCAGGCGGAAGGGGTCGCGGTCGAGCGTGGGGCGCGACGCGAGCAGCGCGGGGTGCAGCGCGGCCGGCAGCGCGTGCGCCGCCGCCAGCGCCGCCACCAGCGCCGCGCGCGCGCCGCCGCCCAGCGGCGCCACCCACAGCGCGCCGCACGCCGCGCCGGCGCCCACCTTTACATTACTTATATTGTAGTCAGTTTCGTACAAATAGTGCCTATGCTCACAAAATTTGTGATCGACTATTTGTCGACGAACAAAGTACAACTTCGAAGAATAACTGTATTTACTGTAATGAGTATAAATATAGACAAAACGAGGAAAACATATATATGATAAAAAAAAGTACTAAATCGGGATAAATGCAATACAGGATTTAAAATTGACATAGCAAGACAGAGCTAAAGCTTATATAATTCTACTCAAAATTCATGATTTTCTATCTTTAAATTAATTATAATTGATGATTTTCTATCTTTAAATTGTAAAAACAATTTGTTAAGATAAAAAGAACATGCCTCAATTGATTGAAAAAAAAAATCTATTCATTAAGACATTATAATTTTACTGAGAAACATTGATGTAAGAACAATTAAAAGAAATTATCGTATATAAACATATATATGTTATATTCATAAATATATTTTTAAGTAAATTGGGAACTTTATTCAGTTTCTTTGTTTTAAATAATCTCGTCTTAGTTATGCATTATTATATTTTTTTTGTAAAAAGCCAAATGTCAAGGTTTTCACAATTTAATATGCTACACACACACACACTTCTACCAAAATTGTTTTAAGAGCATGAATACGGAATTGCTATTCTGTAGCTAATACGAACTAAAAAAAAAAACAAATATATAATTTTATCGATTTATACACACAATAATTATTATTTCTTATAACCTATCACTGATGTTTCTTAATTTAATACTCGAGTATTTTCAATACAAATTATTAAAGTTTTTCCACAAAATCTGCTACAAATCAGTTACAAGTCTTACAAGGGAAGAGGAAAGAAAGGAAAAATTCGAAGATATGGTGTATTTTCTTAAATTTTAGAGCACAATACTTTGACGTAATACCTCGTACCAATCATCAGAAAGCTAACTAAGCGGGCAATAAATTAATGTAAGTAATTACCGATGCATTCATTTTAAATATATTTAAAGTGGCTAAAGTTAAAAAGTATCCATTACATTAAAATTAGTTAAATAACCGTGAAGATTCATATATCGCATAAATCTTCATAAGATATTTGTTTCTTCGAAAGATTGATAAAGTCAATGTGACACAATTCACAATCTTGACTTACCACTTTCTATTATTTAAAGATTTACTACTTCCATTAGATAAATTCTAAACTTGAATACAGAAAAATAATCTGAAAATAGATTGCGTAATTGCCCAATTAAATGATTTGTTACTAAAGACAACTTTAAACGCGGATGCAACGCTTATTTAAAACTCAATATTTCCGTATTACCTAGTATCTTACAAAGTGGAGAGACTGGCAACAACATAGATAAAAATTATTTACAAAACACGGAAATAAAAAAAATATATACATGATACTACTCATATAATAGGTCATATTTTTTAACTTACATGATAATAATACGAAGGATGAATACAACGTCTTGCTCCACTGTGGGCTGGTGCATCATCTCTTAAGCCATCCTTCGCTAGCAGACTCTCGAAGTTACCGCAAATAATCTGGTCACAAAGATGATTTTATCAATAATAATGTATTTTATAAATATAATAAAATATAAAGAGAAATATTCCAATTTTTCATAATAAGGAAAGAGATTATGAAAGTACAACGAAAATAAAATTCTTGTTTTCGTTGTAAATTTTGGTACCTCATTTTTATCCTTTCTCTTATATGATTTTTGATTTAGGACAATAATTATTCGTATACTTAAAATAACCCAGATATACAATTTTAAACATAGAAACAACTAAATAATGGATTATATAAATAATTTCATTTAGCATGACGCTTTAAAAATACTTACTAATGGCGCAATGTTTGCTGCAACGAACATCGCTATGTTGAACGTCCCACACGTCAACTTCCAATACGGTGATATTGTTTTTTTCTGTAAAGAAAAATAAGTGGTCGTAATAATTAGAATGATTTTTTTAATTTTTTTTAATAGTATAACCTATCGCATTTTGGAGAATAAAAAGAATAAACTCTGCAAATGTAATTCTTCAATATGGTGTCCCAATGTTATTTTAAATAGTGGAATTGAGTGAATATGCCTAATCATTTAAAAACTCCCTCTTATAGAACACGCAAATCGTTATAGTTTTTATAGCGTAGGTATGTGTAAATATTTATCTTTTGCCTCTCCGAGTCATCGATGGTAGAGACTAAAAAGGAATTTACGTTACATACTTTTTACAAAAATATTATTTAGGCATCATCAATTTAAAAAAAAATGTTGCATTCGACTTGAACGAGTCTAATACATACATATTATATATGTAATATAATAAATATTAGTTTATACAGTATTGAATGAGGCCTTCGTAGCACAACGTCTAATTGTAAACGCAACGGTTGATTTGCACTTGGGACAATTCATTATTTTGATTTCCTTGCTCTGAGAACAAGACAAAGCCAGGTGTTAAGTTCTGTCACTCAACGCGCAATGTCTCAAATATTGGGCGGAAATTAGAGAACGCAGCGTCATCGTACAAAAAAACGGTAAAGTGCGAGTTGGACTTGACTTCTCAACGGGCAGTACGAATTATAAAAGTTGGCATACTTAAGTTTGCGCTAAAAATCAAAACTACAAATACAATTTTGTAATTGTTTTTTGTACAATATATATTTTTTTCTTATTACAGATGTTTTTTTTAACTTTTATTGTAAAATCTCACTTCGTACCAAATGTCGTGGTACTCTGTAGGATTTGATTACGCGGTGAAGTTCATACAAAATACAGTAAAACTGATTCAAAAAAACTCTTATTATCTTTAGATTACATGGACTTAGAAGATTTTTTTTTTATTCTTCAAGTCATCAATATTTACATTAATATTTGACATTAATTTCAGCTTGATATGCGATCTCGTGATAAATGGTCTTGGAAGACGAACAACAAATATGGGTTCCGTTTTTACCGTTTGAGATACGGAATCTTAAAAATCGACACAAATAGTCACTTTTAAGCCTCACTCAGACTCAAACTTCATCGTGTTAACGTCACAATGGTACGATTTAATCATTATAATTAAAGTTCCGTACCATAAAAGAAAAAACGGAACACTTTTGGTATAATTTTTTTCTTCGTCTGTCAGTATGTCAAGACTATTTTTCTTGAGATTGCCTGGAGGTATTAAGTTGAAGTTAATATCCAGGTTTACACTCCATTAAAGCGCAGAAATTAAACTTTAAGATAACGCAATCAAAAGATACGAGCTTTTATGCTTATTACATGAACTTACTGTACAAATATAGGAAATAATCTGAATAATGGAAATTTATATATGTATATGTCACAGAAAAAAAGGCATTAAAAAATTAATGTGTAGTTAATTTCATAAAAAATGAATGCATACTCTCACTTTGAATTGGTCATGTTTTATAAATTTTGCACCACGTTGACCTATAAACATGAAATTTGTACAGAACCCTCGTTGGGTAAACCTGATTGTCACTTTTTTACCACACACAATTTTTTATATATATTATATATTTTATACTCATATACTTATATTTATATACTTCTACTTTCAACTGAAAATATATAACATATTTTTTACAGTGACGTCACGTTCGTAATCTTATATAATACTAACTTAGTATCTGCGGCGCCGCTCACGTGTTCTAATAAAATAAGTAAGAGTTATATATACAGATACACAGTACGTGTGTACTGTCACTTCATCACATTCTAAATGCCCGAGGTAAATCTGACTGCAGATACAAATAAATTTATGTGTTACAATTTACAGCCTATAATATAGCCTTTCTCGCTCGCTTATAACATAAGTGATATACTTATACGTGTGGATATACAATTATGTAAATAACAAGAGTGTAGAGACTAACAATACGTAATTGTAAATTACCTTGTATTGAGCGTATCTATAACAAGCATAGTAGATGACGTTCATTAGGCCGGTCTCCAGCACAAAGGCAAGGTACACCGCATAGAGGGACCAAGTGGGGGGCACCGCGAAGCTGGTGAGCGCCACCACCGTGGGCAGCAGCAGCAGCGGCGGCGCGGCGGCGGTCAGCGGGCACGGGTCGCTGCGCCGCGCGTACGCCGCCTCCGCGCCGCTCGCCTTGAACGTCAGACACAGCGTCGTGGCGTCTGCCAACTCCCTGGTTACAAGTCACCGATGTTACCGAGGAGACATACTTACTGCTCAAAATGATATGTTTTATGCTAACGGTGCTTTTTTAGATGCTTTTTATTAAATATATATATATATATATATATATATATATATATATATATATATATATATATATATATATATATATTGCTAACATCTACATGTACATTAGTACATTTTTATGTTTTTCACTGTGTCAGTGTAGTCAAGCGTATGAAGGAAGCAAAAAATAATTTTTACAAATATGAATGGTATAACTTAATTAAAAATGAAATAAATCCAAAGTAAAGAAAGCTATAAATTATGCTTAGTTAATATTATCGTAGGAAAGACTTACTTGTCGTCGTCTCTATTGACGAGCTCTTCCTCTAACATGGCAAGTATTTTGACTTCTTCACTGTCCTTGCTCTCGTCTTGCGGTGATAGAACCTACGAATAATGTACGAAGCGTATCTATGTAGTCGACAAGCAACAAATCGATATGGGCGCTGGAATGTCGGTAGCTTAATCAGGTGCTCCAGTCTAATAAGCAGTTTCATTTTGATGAATGAAATTTTCATTGGAAAGCAATGGTTAATAAACGGATAAGTTGAAATGTAAACTAGCACGGACCGCGGACCTAGTGCCCTAGTGTCCTAAATAATCGAACTGGAGCCGGAAGGGTGGGTCGGGGGTAGTACGAGCGCACTCACAGAATCCTCGTCGTCGTCTTTGAGGTCGGAGAGAGCGTCGGTGGCGTCCCCTGCTTCCCCTGCCTCCCCATCCGTTGCATTTCTGTCTTCGCCACCCTGATACTAAAAAATGATAAAAAATGTTAACCTATATATTTATGCACTATAGAAAATATATTAAATACAAAACAAATTATACCTTCCGTGACTACGACTAAAATATTACGACTAAAATATACAACAGATATAAAATTTTATATGTATAATATATAATTTTATATGTTATATGAAATAAGAAAATCATGATAATAACAAGTTTGTTGATATAAAAATACAATAGTATGTACTTATACAATAAAAAACCTCTATAACTTCATCGTGATAAGCCACGCTTACTTTACCTTTCAACATCACCTAATCAATAACAAAGCCGTATGGAGGTATATTATCTTAGGTTCAAATCAATATGAACAAGTTTTCTTTTTTTATATGTAAAGCTTAGTATAAAATAAGTATTTTTTAACGTTGTAAATACAAGTTTGCTTAAGATTAACAGTAGCTTACCCAATTCTGTAATTCTACATAGTAGTTCTATATAGTAACATTGTATTGGTAAATGTTAAAAATTTAAATAAATCAAATATATCAGCTTCACGCTGTATCCCACACACAGCAGTGTAGGCAGAGGGAACCTAGTGTTAAAACACTCCGTTGCCCACTTTCTGCCGAATTCTGGAGGCATTGCGTGTTGAATTTCAGAACTCAACACCGCGCTTAACCTCGACACCAGAGCGAAGAAATGGAAATATACATTTAAGTAGATATTTCATCTCTTCGAGTGGGAATCAAACCCACAACCAGTCGGTTTTACACTTACACTTCGTGCCGATGTGCCACGACTGGCCTTAAAAAATTTAAAAATGTAGAAATACTAATACAATCCGTATTAAGGTCTACTAAGGTAACTTAAGTTAAATAAACTACGTTTCTAGTAAGTGCCTTCTCTACCTTTATTATTTCTTCTCCAGTACGTCTTAATTATTATCTCCTTTCTTTTTTTTTAGCTTCACTTTGTATCCCGCATGTAAAAAGGTAGTGAGAGAGGCAGAAATGACACTTACCGCCGACTTCTGGAGGCGTTGCACCGCGCTTTGCTTCAGCGTTAAAGCGGAGAAATTAAAATATTAAATATTTCATTTTCTCCATGATAATATATAAGAACCCATAACATCGAACCCATAACCTGTCGCGTTTACAGTCAGACGTTTTTGCACTTGCATCACGACCGGCCTCTTCTGGCATTATCTTTCTATGCAGTTAGAAAATTCAGCGGCAGTTAAAAGGTCAAACATTTCCCCAGAACACCCCATGATAAATGCGGGTGGAGGGGAACGCACAGCGAGGAGACAGCCCAACACAAAGCCAAAGTGTCCAACACAAAGCCTTTAATCAGATCATCTGGTCCCTAATGATTCGAACGGCTCTACGTTGCAATCGAACAAATGGGTCAATCTGATACCCCAGACCAAAGATGAAAACAATACTTCATACGAGGCCGAATGTGGCCCTATACAGGGTACTAGTCAGTGTTTTGGCATGAAGTACTGTTTCGCTCTGCTGATGAACCCCAGTTTCTTTGAGGCCAACTTGGCCTTGCTTTCCAGATTATCGCGATACTGGCAGTCACTCGAAACACTAAGACCCAATGTGCTGATACTGGGCGCGGCTATAAGGGGAGTGTTTTCGCAGGCTGGCGACAAATGGGGTTTTAGTGGTTAACGCGCTTACTTCAATATAAAATTTATCATTAATTTCAACTTTATAGTTGTTAATAATAATTTATTTTAACGTTTTATATTTATTCTTCTTATTTGGTAAAGTAATGTTTTTAATTGTATTTAATATATCAATATCGCTTTTAGTAATGTTGATGTTACAAATAAAACTTTATTAGTAAAAATAGACTGGCACTGGACAGTAGTTAAGTGTTTTTATGCAGTTGCAATAAAATTTAAACTGTATTTCCATTACCCATATTTATCATTTTCTTCCGCTTCCATTGACACTTGGTCATCTTTTTCAGGCAAATGGGAACCTACATTGCCTTAAGCTTATGGCTGTTAAAGGAAATACTTTCAAGAAATACCACTTTATCCAAATTGAGCAAAGTCACCAGACACATCAAATAATTGTTGCAATTTCAGTTAATAAATAAAGGTAAATTACAGAAAATAAAATATTAATTTTTCCTTTTTTCGATTTAGTTTTTTTAAGTATGATATGATGGAAATTGATAAGCAGATATGTATTTATAAAAAATAAATATCACCAAATTGATATACGGTAGCTTTTGGCTTTCTCTTTTTTTCTAGTCACTTCGCTAGGGATAAAGCGTAAAGCTAAAAAAAAGGAAACGTTTTTACAAGCTTTTTCTGTGCCTGATATTTTTCGTATATGTATGAAATCTATATAATTATGATAAGTAGTCATGATTTAAAGCCACCGTCGCTAACTGGGAGGAATTCAGGCCCCTTACAGGGATTTTATTATTTTTATTTATTCAGTCTGGTAAGATATTCTTGTTTCTTAATTTGGAACATTGTGTTGGTGCCTCGGTTAGTTCAGGTTTGATAGCAAAAAGTATCGATCAAAAAATCAAGAAATAAAAGAGAAGAGCAACTAAGAGTTTAGAATGCTGAACTCCAAGTTGCCGGTGGTATAACATAGTTTTAATTAACCAATATTATTGGGATATAATCCAATATTAATGGGATGGTCATACAAATTTATGGATTATTATTTTATACTGATCATACTATTAAAATTTTGAAATGAAAATTAAAAAAATATACATTTTTACACAATTACTTTTACAGTCGTTAAGAACTTGTTACCTGCTTAAGAACGCGAACTATGAAGTAGGTCTTGATACCGGCTTGTCGCAACATCTCTTCGCGGCGCTCTCCGTGTGCTGGTTCGACCTCAAATTCGTCGTTCAAGAAACTTAGAGTCACCTCTGATACATGTACACGTCTAAAATATAATTATCAAATTGTATATTTCTACTGAATAGTTACGATTTTAAATTAAAGTGCTAGACAGGATAAGCGTGAAGCTGTAAATAAAATTGTTATAAATATAAAATAGTCAATGAAATTAAGAGCTAATAATAGCATCTATCAGATGACCTATGGAGGCCAGTCGTGGCGCAGGGGTACAAATGTATGACTGTAAACGCGACTGTTTGTGGGTTCCATGCCCACTCGAGAAAATAAAATATTTAATATTTTCATTTCTTCGCACTGGTGCCGGAGCGAAGCGTGGGATTGTGCTCCATCAATCCCCATGCAATGCCTCCAGAATTCGCCAGAAAATAGGAAACGAAATTTCTTAACAATAAGTTCCCTCTGCCTACCCTGCTGTCTGCCAGATACAGCTTGAAACTGATTTATAACATCTACATTACCGTGACCGTGTTAAAAATATATAATTGTTATTTTTTATTGAAATTTTAAATAATATAATGAAAATTTTTGAAATTAAACAGTATCTATTTAATTAAATATTCTTTTATATTACTGGGCAAAAAAAATAACAAGGACATTTTATCGTGAAATGTTTTTGTGGATTTGAACACGAATCGACGAATTCTCCGATGCGGATAGTTGTTATAAATCTCTTGCGTAGCGCTAACGCTTCGTCACGGAAACTCGCCAAGTAGCATGGCTATGGCGTTTATAGATGACTGTGCAGGGAGATAACAGGTCAAGGACGCAGTTTCGCGCGACCGATCCACATAGTGAAGACATTTAGGTTAACCGCCTTATGATATGTAATAAAAATGAACAGTAGAGTTAATAAAAGAAAGTAAACATCGTTCTAAATAGTTGAGATTTTTTTGCGCTTGCATTATATAATTCTTAATTACATTACAAATATAATAGAAAAATAAAGATGAATTAAATAAATACAATTAGTGAAATTAAGTTCATGCCTATATGAAAATATAATAAAACTTCTAAATGAGTCAATTTAGTCCATTGAAATATAAATGAAGATAAACTGAAAGAATATATCTAGTTTCTTGTTTATTCATCTAACAGAAGCAAAAAAGTTAGTTTGTATGACTATTACAAATATATATTTGTAGTTACAATGTCACAACATAGTTATTTTTGTCAACTTTAATAAATTGTACTTCACTTTGACCAACGAGTCCAACGCGCACTTGTCCGGTTTTTTTTTATTTTTATTCATAACAATTAATATATTTTTTATAATATTGCCAAAAAATTGATCCATTTGAAGCAGTAGTTTGCAAAATTTATTTAAAGTAGTTTATTATGCACCTATCATCGTTTTTATTGCAGTTTGCACAGATATATTATACAATGCTATAATAAAATAGTGTCCCAAAATAATTAATCGTAGTGAGTATTGTGTGCTGACACTTAAAATCACTGTGTTTTTTGTGTTAAATATTTTATGCGCTATTCTAAGCTCAAAATTTCACTAGAGAATTTTTTATGTGCAGGTTCTATTATATTTGCAAATTTGTACTGGAGTACGAGGTTAATATTTAGTTTAGTGCCTCATGACAGAAATTGCCAAGTCAAATTTAAAATTTAACCTTTTTAGCAAGTGAATTTAATTTGGCTCTTATTTCACATTTAAGTGATATCATTGGATATCATTTATAAAAATAAGCAGAGAAAACTTGAGAACCTAGTATTAAGACACTCCGTTCCTATTAAGACACTACCGTCCCATACTTTCCGTCGGATTCTGGAGGCATTGTGTGCAACTCAAGGCACAACTAAATGACTCGCTTTTTACATTACTAGAATGAGAAAAATATTAAAACGTTTCAATTCCGCGAGTGGAAATTGAGCCTACAATATCTCGCGTTTACAGTCGCTAGCTTGTGCTTCTGCGCCACGATTAGCCTCAATTACTTTTTGTAAATAAATTATTAATTTAATAATCAAAATTTATAATTTTTAAAATCACTTTATTTTCCTACGTTGTTTGATCTAACTTTCACACTAAACATTTTGTAGTAATTATCAGCTTTTTTCCTATAAGTATGTATAATAGTCTACTTTGACACTAATTATTAAGTTTTTAGATCACCTAGATTAGATTTTGATGAGAGACTGTCAGTCACAAAAATGACATTTTTTGAACGTTAATGAGTTTGAGTTAAATCGTTGACATTTTATATAAGTACATCACAACAAGGAGTAACTAGGGAATTTTAATCTTTTTTAAAAATTCCATACATGTTGACTTTTTGGCTTTTTTGATTAACTAACTTACATGTTGTGAAGGGTTCAAAAGTAGCTTGAAATGGATCGTGTAAAATACGCATTGTGCGCTTCTAGCTTTTTAACTTGGTTCTTCGTCATAATCAAAAACCGTTTTACATATTATATATTTCTTTGAAAAAGCAAAAATATTATAATAATCACATAAGCATATATTATGTGATTATTATAATATTTTTTATTAGATTAACTTGACTGGAGTTTAATCTTGTAGCATAAACAAAAAATATTGAACATTAAAGACTATTTTGAACTGTAATAATAATATATTAATATATACAAACCCCGCCATACCGCTACTCTCCATTTTATTGGCGAGCTCTACGTCACGTGAATATACATCGAACTGCCACTGCCGTTGTCCCAGAACTCCAGCTAATACTGCACCTGTATGAATTCCCACTCTCATATCCACTGGTGAATTCGTTGTTTGTTGCACATACCTAATACAGAGGACTCTATTAACAAAGCCATAATTTTAAAGAAATAATAATTATTATTTTGAAAATTATAATGAAAATATACTTCTGTTACTTTTACATAAAATTATAAAAAATATTAGAACTTAAACACTTACTTAATCGCTTTTACCATAGACAATCCCATGTGGACGCACAGTACAGCATGGTCAGGTCTCTCCACTGGAGCACCACTAATGCAATAGTAACAATCTCCCAGAATCTTTATTCTTAATTGTTGATATTTCTTTAAAAAATAAAATAATAAGCTAAAAAAGTATTAAATCAAAATAAACTTATTGTGTTACCGATAACAAGGTTCCTTACCTCAGCAAGGCGGTCGAAACGAGCAAACAACTCATTTAAAATCGCTACGAGGTCTTGTGCTGAATATGTTGAAGAGATGGCTGTAAAACCCACGATGTCTGCATACAGGATGCTAGATTCACGTAAGTAAAACATTTTTTAAGAACCTTCCTCTGCTGCGTATCGTTTTTAAAACGTTAAAAAGTATTCATATCCACACTTACCTAACATTTTCATGTCGGGACATATATATCTTTTTAAATTGGGTGTCTATAAGTCCCAAGTCTTTTCGCATCTGTACAGCCACATGTTCAGGAAGAACTGATAATAACAATCGCTCCTGAAACATTTATACCCCTTCAATAAACATGCCTTCAAGAAACATAAATATTAATTTATCTTATGTTATTAGGGTTATTTATCTTATTAGCGTTATTCAACCACACCTGTTCTTTACTTTGCTGTTCAATAGTTAGCTTATCACGCAAACTTCTTTTTGTTTCTTGAAAAGAGCAGCGCTGTTGTTTCTCACACACTGCATATGCGGTACCACCCAACAAAGTCGCTCCTAATAAAAGGCAACCATTTGCTATTTGCTGTTAAAAAAACGTTTCATTTGTTAATGACACAGAAATCATTTTAATATTAATGTATTTATCAAATATAATTAAATTTTACCTGCAAATAAAAATCATCAGCAAATCTGCTTTCCGCTGTAGAGGCATTATAGTACTGAACTGTCAGATATCCAATTAAGGATAGAGTACTGTAAATTATTAATATCACATAATGGAACGGGAGAGTTGCTATAGTAAAGTACTGAAGAATAACTGCCCAACCTAGTAATTCGTTGTACGAGTCTCCTAGACGTCGGGACGCACTCACTAAGAGTTGAATCCACATCACAAACCAGGCAATATGGTTAAGAACAGTTCGGGCTCGAAAAATAAATGCGTAGGTTGCTGCAAGTATTAGGTTTACAATGAGAGCTACAGCCACAGACGCGTAAGCAAAATGTAGATCACGTTCCCCAGGCACAAGTGCAGCAAACACTTGAAACAGCACTCCCGTAGCGATCAGCCGCAGTACAGCACGCTGACGTTGACGCTGTGTGTACGCAAGATATAGCCTCTCTTCTGACAAATCTGAGAATCTCCATGGTGGCACCAGGCATATCCAACAGGAGCATTTATTTGAACTTCGCGCTTGTACAGACTTCTCCATAGCTTTAACGTTTTGCCATATTTATATGTTTGAAATATTTTTAATTCTCACTATCATTTTTATCTACTTAGCACTTTAAAATTAACAAGCAAAATTTAATATTTGTGTATATTATATACGAACTCTTGACACGGTAAAACTTTATAAAAAAAAGATATTTAATAGAAAATAATAATTTCACTATATTATAATTCATTTTTCACATTATAAATATATAAATTAACTCTCGATATTAGCGTATTGCTTGTAGGTTCGTATATTCTATCTCACAAAACATCAGCCGGAGACATTCCGTTAACGATGGCCTGATCGAGGACGCCTGTGTAATGAATAAATTACACGCTGAAACATTGTTCCGATATCCGTTCATTAACTCGACCGGCTACTGAACATAACTCATTCGAGGTTTCTTCTGAGTTGTATGTAATACCTACTAATTTCAATATTGACAATCGTTTTGACTCCGACTATATATAAATACGAGAGTGACCGTGAAAACCTCACAAATGACAAGATATTTGTTTCACATATTTTTACTTTTGGTCACCGTTTATGTTGTTTTACTATACATCGTTACGGTTAAATAGGGGATTATACATCAATAACGTGAAAATAATATTATTGTCGCGTCACTTATAAAAAAAAATTATCATCAAAATTATACCTTTTCGTTGTTAGTAAATTTATTAGAAAATATTGAGTAAAATGCACAGTGCTACGTAAATTGTAGATATATATTAAATCATATTGACATATGATTTCAAATGATATACCTATACATTTTAAAAAATTGTACTTTAAGAAAATATCAGATTGGACGCTATGGCTCAAATGTCAAACGGAAATCTCTGCCTGAAAAAGAATTAATTTTAAATTTAGGTTTCCGAGGCATCACTGGACAATGTGTCGCATTGAGTTCTAATTTCCTACTAATAACCGATACAACATCTTAAAATTAGTGGGTGACAAAGTGATATCATATCAATTCGAAAAAAAAAAGTACATTTAAATTTGCACGAACGTGAGACCTGTATATTCCCAAAAATCTATAAAAAATGCTAGTTAAAGCTGTAGGCACTTTAAGTATTTTCCAATACATATACGTACTATGTAAGCATAAATACTTATAGATAATGAACCATACGTCTAGATAAAAATATTATTTTTATAATAATGGGAATATAATATATATTCCCATATTTTTTCATGAGCAGTAAATATAAGAAAACAAAGATTTTTGAAATATCTAATGAACTCTGAAGAAAATCATCTCATACTATATTAATTTTTATTACATACCTAAAGAATTAGCTTTAAAGTATTTTTGACAGACTCACGTTAAGTAAATATACTTTTAATTTATATTATGTAAATATTTATTCTATCCAGATGACATGAAATAAAATATATATAGGTAATTGTACCTATGGCATATGTACATTGGTACATACCATAATATTAAGGAAATACTTAATATATATTTAAAAAAATAATATGCTAATAAATATCTCCTAGACAACTCTTGCAACTAATAAATCAAAATTCAAAAAATGAATTAAAATTATCCTGGTTCTAGTCTAAATACTTACAGTCGTATTTAAAAATAATCTATGGTGTTTTTTTATTAATAAAAATCTAAGAAGAATAAAGAAATGAGATGAAAAAAAAGCGTTCGTGAATTACTTATCATCAATAAGTATCAGCCAAGACTAATCGGTGTGCAATAATAGTTATGTATTATTTCAAAAAACTGCAACAAATATTTTGAATTTTGATTATAAATTTATCATTATTTAAACATTCATAATTACTTGTTAGACTTTTTTAAAAATATATTAAACATTTATATATCTATAGTAACTGCCAATTTGCCTCAACAATATATTTTTTATAGATTTCCTGAATTATGATAAAAAAAATCAATTTTAGAACGTACATTAGACACCCACTACTTTCTTTCTACGTAGGTAAAGGTATACGAAATTTATAAACTTTAAAAATAATTTAAGCAATTTACAATTACAACCACATCTAATTTGTATAAAATATTTCCCGCCTAAATTTTGGTGCCAGTGACGTAAGTAGGTAATCTCGGTAAAAGACTCTCGTCATACTATTGACCCAATATTTTAAGGACCACTTCTTTTTCCTCGTTATAGTATTTTAGAAATTATATAACGTTAAGCGGTAGAAAAGGTGAAGATTAGTTAATGCAAATTTAATTATGATATAAAACAGGAATATCGAGCGGTATGTGTTAAATGAACAAGGACGCGGGCGGCAGGGATCGCGGCAGCGCAAGACGGTATGCGCACGTGCTCGCGCGCGACTGCCGCGCCAGCCGCCGCCCTCCGCAGCAGCCGCGCGCCTTGCCCGCCCGACCCGCCTTGCCTGCCCTGCTTGCCCTGCCGCCCTGCCGCCCTGTCGACCCTGCGCCCCAGTGCCTCTTCTCCCCCGCCTCTTCACTGCCTCTTCCGCCTCCCCGAACCTGTTCTAGGCCGATTCATTACATCGATTCAAATTCTGATTGATATGCTACGAGCGTTTAGAAAACTCAATTTTAGGTCTCGCGTTCAGTAAACAACCGTTCACAAGAATACTTTCAATTGTCATTCCTTTGTATCTTTTGCTAACATATTGGATGTATATTGCAAACACTTTATGCTTTGGAGGTTGTAAAAATCTTATACATTTATTAATAATTTATTAAGCATTAGTCATCTGACTATTCAGTCCTTAGTCCATCAGAATAAGTGCTATTGGAATGTCGCAATATGATGTTGTATACAATATGTAAATAATTAAATGCATTTTATTTCATTTAACTACACTTTCGTATAAATATTAATAATGAATATATAAACAAATTAACTCTACACTTCTTTGAATCCGGTACTTGCAATTTAAATTGTTTTTGTTAGACCATTACATTTTTTTTTCCAAAAATGAAAAAGTAAAATAAATAATAAAATTATCACACTCATTCCGAAATCGAGTCGTAATTATGGGCGGCAAAGTTCAAAGTCGTTTAACCTTTAGTAGTGTTTTTGTAGTAGTATGTGTTTACGTTATTGGTATCTATGCGTAACTGTGTCACACGAAATATAGGTATGGAAAACATCGTGAAATGAATAAAAAACCTACGTCTAAACTGTTGAGGTATCTTGGTTAATTTCTTAAGGTATGGGTTTAAAATATTTTACCCTATATGCTGTTCGTGTAAAAGGAGGGCTGACACTTCCATTCTGTATAAATGCGGTTCCTAAAACCTGCGCAAAGCAAGAGCTGCATGTTGCAACCTAATTGTAAAATTATAAGCATGAATTACAACATATAAAAACAAAAAAAATGCATCAAATAGACGTAGTAGTAGTAATAGTGATAGTAGCTACACCGATAGACTTGGGAGTCTAGGAGGATGTGGCTTAGATGAAGATTTTATAATTTTGAAGTCAATGTCGAGTTAATGCTACAACATCGAATTACTAACCCTGTTTGTTTTTCATGGCAGCAACTTCAAAATTATAAAATCTTTTTTAAATTATTTTTGTTTAACAAAATTAAAGGTTAATTTAAGGTTTGTTTTATGAGAAATTATTTTTTACTTTTTAGTTCATTGTTTGAAGCTGTTTTTTTTTGTTGAAAATTAATTTACTTACTGTAGATTCTGCTTTGTGTGTTCTCAATCAACGTGAGACTGGCGAAGTAATTGGTGCTGAACTAGCACGTTCGGGACAAAATAGACCGCAACAACAACAAATAACTATCGTTATACTTCTGGTGTTTGTGTTAATATTTAGGTTGAAGTGTATTTATTCTGTAAATATACTCCTACTTATGCAAGAAAAAAAATATTAAAAAAAATGTTCCACGCGGTGTTCTATAAGTCCAATTTTGTTACGTTATCAGATAGAAAGAGTAATAAACTATACGTTGCTAAAAACTAATAACTGTATCGAAAAAAAACCCTTAAATATACATATTTTTAGTTTTTTTTATATAATTAACATAACACATTCACAAGTTCACATCTACAAGTAGCATTGAGGCCGTCGTGGCGCAGGGGCAGAAAAGTGTGTCTGTAACGCGACGAATGTGAGTTCGATTCCCACTCGAAGGAATGAATTTTTATTTCTTAATTAGTATTAGTGACAAAGCCAACCTCTACTCTCTACGGAGTACCTCAATGTAGTGCATTAGGATCCATTATTTTCTCAATTTATATGAATGAACTCTGCAATCTTAAAATACCGCATTGCAAGATTGTTTCATATGCAGATGACACCGCCGTAATAGTTCATGGCAATAATTGGAATGATACACGGGAGTACAGTGAACAAGCTCCTTTAATTATTATGAATTGGTTGTCTTGTAACATCTTAACCTTAAATTAAAATTTACCTTAAATTAAATATACAGGGTGGAAGTGTCAGCGCTCCTTTATGGGATCAGCATATAGGGTATAAAATATTTTTAAACCATGCCTAAAAAAAGTCATCAAGATACCTCAACAATTAAGACGTAGGATATTTTTTTAATTTCAAGATGTTTATCCATACCTATTTTTAGTGTGACGCAGTTACGCATATATACCAATAACGTAAACACATACTACTACAATAATACTACTACTTTGCCGATCTGCCGCTTATCATTTTCAAAAAACATGATAGAAGGAGAAAGGGTTTGTATGTGTGCGTCATTCTTGACAAATGGTGTTTTATTTTACAACGATAATTTTATTAATTATTACATTTGAAAAATATTTTTTTCATTTTTGGACAATCTCTTTTGTTTTAATCGTATTTTATTTTTATAGAGTAATTAAAACTGAGTTTCATTTAGAGCAGTAATGACAAGAAAACTGTATGTAGGTATATCCAATTTTTATGTGTTCAACATTATGAAAATATCAAGTGCGAGTCGGACACAGAGGGTCCCTTGTTAATGTTAGAATTGTAGGTTAATGGGAATTACAACTTGTAATAATTTACAAACTTATGTTAGCAGGCGTACTCATTTTGTATGAAATTAACTACAAATGTAAGTTTATTTTTATATAAAATAATATGAAATTCCATATTTCGGAATTTTCCATTATTTTGCTGCAAGTTCTTACAGCAAACTAATGAAAAGCTTTTTATGAGGCCAGTCGTTGTACATGGACAAAAGCGTGTAACTGTAAACGCGACTTGTTGTGAGTTCGATTCCCTCTCGAGAAAATAAAATATTAATTTTTACATTTTACTTTCTTTATTTTTGTAACGTGTGAGAGTCAAAAACAAAAATATGGTGGTAGTTAAATGGCAAAAAATGCAACCGTTTCTGTCCGTTTATTTATATATGATTGCTATTTTGTTCTGTATGTACTGTATTCTATAAACCACTTTGAGATTTTTATACAAAAAAATTAGGGAGCACCCCCCCATACATGGATCTAAAGCTTTAGATGGGTCTCAACATTGTTGTTCGTAAAACCATTTTTTCATAAATCTTTTAACAGTTTTTTAGTTAGTTTCCCTCCTCGTTAAATATATTATTACATATCATATTATAATAATTTTGGAGTAGAAAATGGATTTTCAACGAAATCGGAAATTAAAATATCTTGATTGTCTTAGACTAATCGGTCAGTTAAATCGAACATCAGATGTTTTGACGTATATTAGAGATGCCGTTGATGTTAGAAAAACATCGATGTTGACATGGAAGTCGAGACCGAAGCTAAATCATCAATGTTCGAAAAATCGAAAAAAAATTAATAAAAAATAATCAATGTAACCAACAGCGACGTCAGCCAACCTCCCTATTTTTTTTTTGCACATAAATCGTTATCAATAAAAAAATCGAACAAGCGTAAATCAGGCTAGCCCACCGAGGGTTCCGTACAAAAATGGGAGGCCTCGAGTTTTTTTTTCCGAAATTCAAGCTTAGCTTAGCCAAAGTCCTTTCCTCTGATATCTCATTTGAACTTGTTGGCTTTAAAATCAAATGTTGCGCCACCCATTTACTAATAAGGCTATTATTTTTTTGGATTTAACCACAAATGTACAGTTTTTAGATTTTTTCCTAAGCTAGTACTACCTATAGATGCTAGCTGCCAAATTTCATAATTCTAGGTAAACCGAAATAAATATTTCGGTTTACCTAGAATTACAGAATAAATATTCTGTATATTACAGAATAAATATTCTGTAATGTAATATTATCTTTCTTTTGTTACCGTACAACTTCTCTCGTGTGTTTACCATTCAACGTGACATTGGCGAAGTGATTTTGTGCTCAACTGGCGGAACGCTATTTTAAAACAAACCAAACCAAACCAAACCGAATTATTTTTGTTTGTTAATTTTTTTTCACAAAATCATATAGTAAAAACCCATTATATGTCCCAATATTTTGTACGCGTGTACGCGATTAAATATCGATTATGTGTTGCCCTGCTGTCATCGATGTTACAATGCTTGAGTTCATGCAACATCGATTTGAAAACAACCATATTTTACCTGTTAATATTGATGTTTATCGAAAACGATGATCATCGAACATCCCTAATGTAAATGTATTCTACTTCTGTGGAAATGTCTTTTTGACGTCCGACAAGTTTGTTTTGTAATTAAACATTTTGGGGGTTTCGAATAATTAAGTTACTCTCTGAATTATAAAAGAGTTTGATAATTTGTTTCTTATAATAATAAGCACCTATGGAAATACAAAAAGAATATTATGTATATTACTTATGATCACTTTTAATTTTATAACCTCATAATGGACACAGTTTTTATGAAACCAGTTCAACCACACGTATTTAAGGCCCTAAAAGATGTGGATATACCAACTCTTATTAAATGTTCATCAGATGAAATAAGGCCTATAATACCGTGTCTAGTTCGTATGGCGCTCATAGCGCCCTTAGATGTAACCAGATATTGTGCAGAAGCAAAAAAGGACATACTTACACTCTTGTCAGGAATAGATTTAGTTAATTTTATAGTTTCGCTTCTTTCTATTGAATTTCATGCTTTAGAAGTAGATCTTAAGAAAGAACAACAAATGCGGTGAGTGAAAGCCAATTCAGTATTTGTCTGTATATTAATAAGTTATATATTTTTTTAAATAAGTATAAATAATAAATGGAATATTTCTGTATGTTACAGTCAAAAAAATGGTTCACAGACCACAGAATCATTTTTAATTCAAAACATAGTCAATGGCATAGCTAATGACTTTGAACAGTCAGATTCAGCAAGAAGAGTCCGTCTTGTTCTTTCAGAATTATTACAAATGCAAGCACAGCTGGTAGAATACAATCAAAGTAAAACCACAAACACTGATTCACCAGTCAAACCTTCAGAATTATTTGACAATGAAGTTTATCTAGAAGAAATCACAGATGTTATATGTATCAGCCTTGCTGAATTACCAAATCTACTTAATATTTGTGATATTGTTGAAGTACTTCTTCATGTGAATAAAGGTCCTATCATAATTTCATGGGTTGTTGCTAATATGCCTGATACTTTATTAGATGGTAAGATAAGAATAATAATATTAATATTATTTGTATAAATAAATTCAGATGATATTTTTTCAAGTGTTATTATAATTTTAGTGGCTGAATCTCTTGTAACTAATGCTGAAAGGAGTGAAGAAGGTGGTATCAGAGCTAAAACTCTACTTACATTGTGTGATGCATGTCCATATATAGGAGCAGCTGTGAGAGCCAAAGCTGTAACAGCTTCACGACTACCATGCTTAGTTATTAATCTAACTTTGACACATCATCAAGAGGACTTGGTAAATATTTTAATTTGAAAACAATATTTTGTAAAAATCTAAATTATATTACACTAGCGGCCCACTTGGTGCATTGCTCGCATACCATCTGTAATACTTTTTATAATGAACACTTGCCAACAGATTGATATATTATTCAATCATTAAAACCCTTTTTTTCATAATTGTAAGAAAGTGCAAGCAGTATGTGGCTGCTTCATATCATGTGCAGCAAGAGCGTACCCCTCCCCCTCGCGGGTCGTACCTAGCTTGCGGGTGTAAACAAAAAGAAGTTTTGAAGTGAACTTGATCTTCATAAAATTTTCTTGATGATGCATTAACTTTCTCTCATAACTTTCAATATACATGTCCGCAATTCAATAGCAATCATTATTATTTTAGCTCACTATAACTTACACTGTAATGTTATATAGCCTGTAGCACTCCTCAGCAATGTAACTTTAATACAGAACAAAAAAAATCGGACCAGTAGATCCAGAGCTCTTAGCATTTAAACAAACAAACAACAAATCATTATCTGTTTTAAGGTATCTTTTATATCAGGACTATTGCTGGGATCAGATCAGACTTCTAGAGCTTGGTTTGCAACATTCTTGCGTAACTCACACAAACGGGGAAAAGGAGATGGACATATTACTTTAATAAAATTACGTCAAGAACTTTTAAATAGATTAAAAGAAGCAATTGCAGGAGTTGAAGCATCAGCTTTACTTAGATTATACTGCGCTTTAAGAGGCATAGCTGGAATTAAATTCCAGGATGATGAAGTGTCTGGATTACTAAGATTAGTAACTCAAAAACCTCCGCCAACACCAGCAGGTGTTCGATTTGTTTCGTTAAGTCTTTGTATGATTTTAGCATGTCCGTCTCTTATGGGTTAGTAAATTTTACATATTTTTAATTTCTAAAATTTATGTATATTGATACATTTAAAGAAATGTGAAATTCTAAGAATATAAGATATAATTTTTGTTATAGCTGCACCCGAACATGAGAAGAAGGCAATTGAATGGGTACAATGGCTTGTAAAAGAGGAAGCATATTTTGAAAGGTAACGTATATACACATATATGTATAAACATTATTTATATTCTTAAACAATTTTTAAAGTGTTATTCCACACTTAGGAAAGACAAATACTTATTTAGAAAACGTATAAAAATTTGAAAGCAGCGGGACTCGAACCCGCGCCTCCTGGAAACCGACCAGGAGGCGCGGGTTCGAGTCCCGCTGCATTCAAATTTTTATACGTTTTCTAAATAAGTATTATTTATATTCGTTATTTTAAAATATATATAAAACTATTGTTCTCTCAATACTAGTACAAGCGTGTAACTAACGCAATGATTGTGGCGCGACAATTCGATTTCCACTCGGGGGAAATTAATTATTATTTATTAGTGTTTTCATTTCTATGCTCTGGTACCAAGAACAAAAAGGCTCAGCACGTACTGCCTTGAAAAATTCGGCGGAAAATCTCCAAATAATGAATTAAAAGAGTTATTTTTTTTTGGAGGCCAGTCGTGGCGCAGGGGCACAGAGTGTGACTGTGAACCGACTGGTTGTGGGTTCGATCCCCACTCGAGAAGATGAAATATTTACTTAAATTTATATTTCTTGGCTCTGGTGTCGAGGCAAAGCGCGGCGTTGAGTTCTGCCACTCAACACGCAACGCCTCCAGAATTCGGCAGAAAGTGGGGAACGAAGACGGTCGACGGTTTTAACACTAGGTTCCCTGTGCCTACTCTGCTGTGTATTGGATATAGCGTGAAGCTGGTTTATTTTATTTTAATTTCTTTTTTAGTAATTCTGGAATAACAGCATCTTTTGGAGAAATGTTGTTACTAATAGCCATTCATTTTCACTCTGGACAATTGGCGGCCGTGGGTGAATTGGTGTGTGCCACTCTTGGCATGCGTGTGCCAGTTCGACCTAATGGATTGGCACGCATAAAACAGGCATTTACACAAGAGATATTTACCGAACAGGTATTTTATTTTACCACTTTCCAATTATATTAAATATTATCACTAATCCACTTGTTGATTTAAGTATGAACATATTATTTAAACAAATCAATGAACTAAAAAATTCAAGAAGAGAAATTCACTAAAAAAGAAATAATTTTCGTAACGTTTAAGCCATACATTTTATTTGTAATTGATCTGATTTAAATAAAGTATTTATTTGTTGTAGGTTGTTACAGCACATGCTGTAAAAGTACCAGTGACTGCAAACCTAAACAGTAACATAACTGGATATCTACCTGTTCACTGTATTCATCAGTTACTCAAATCACGAGCATTTTCTAAGCACAAGGTTCCAATAAAAAACTGGATATACAGACAAATATGCGACTGCACAGCGCCACTACACCCCGTAATGCCTGCCCTAGTTGAAGTTTACGTCAACTCTATCCTAGTCATTAATAACAAAGCTTCAAATGAATATTTCAACAAACCCATTACAGAAGAAGAAATACGAAAAGTCTTTAGGAACTCTATATTTGGCGTTACTTTTGACTCACAAAAAAAACCATTTACTCCCATGGAGAGTGATGGTGAATCATCAATTGACGTCGACATCGAAAAACCATCGTTAGCATCGCAGTTGCTTTTAATATATTATTTGCTTTTATATGAAGATGTCAGACTATCTAACTCTGCTACTCTTTTAGCAAATGGCCGAAAAATAAAAAGCTACTCAACAGCTTTCTTATCGGAATTGCCAATTAAATACTTACTTCATCAAGCCCAAAAAGATCAAATGAGTTACGGTGGTCTCTTCAGTCCGCTGCTTCGTTTGCTAGCCACACATTTCCCACAACTGTCTCTTGTAGACGATTGGATGGACGACCAAGTGTTTGGCGACACCTGTCGACATCAAGTTGATGTTAATATTTCTGAAACATCCATTGACGAAGCATTCCAATGCATTGAAGAGAATCCTTATAAAACTGGTAAAATTTTAAAGGCTATGCTTAATAAGAACCCCACGGATATCTGGCCTTTTGCAGAAATAATTGTTCGATATGTACAAAGTGTACTGGGGGATCAAGTACCAAGGCACATTCAGGAACTATATCGTGAAGTTTGGCTAAGACTTAATACTGTTTTGCCGCGCTGTCTGTGGATAATGACCATAAATGCTCTACTCGATATTAACAACGCCAACATCAGAAACGTTACAATCACACAAGAAAATGTTTTGGTAGACCCTTTGCAAGTATTGCGTTGTGACATAAGAGTATTTAGATGTGGACCGATTCTGAAAATAATTCTTAGAATATTAGAGGCAAGTCTAGCGGCTTCTAGAAGTCAATTGAGCCGCCACTTGCTAGACAAACCATTGCTGGAAAAGAGTGGTCAATTGACATGTGATTCTGAAAGGGAGGAGTTAAAAAATGCTTTAGTTGCAGCTCAAGAGAGTGCAGCATTACAAATTTTATTAGAAGCATGCCTCGAAACGGAGGAGGACCGATCAAAACCAGAACTTATGTGGTCACTGCGAGAAGTGAGGAGTATCATCTGTTCCTTTTTGCACCAAATATTCATTTCGGAACCATCTTTAGCGAAACTGGTACACTTCCAGGGGTATCCGCGAGAGCTCTTGCAAGTCACCGTCCAAGGAATACCATCCATGCATATTTGCTTAGATTTCATCCCAGAACTGTTGAGTCAAGCTTCACTGGAAAAACAAATATTTGCAGTGGATTTGGTATCACATTTGTCAATACAGTATGCTTTACCTAAAGCAATGTCTATTGCAAGATTGTGCGTGAATACTTTGTCAACGTTGTTGTCAGTTCTGCCAAGCGACTTACGCCTGGAACTTTTCCAACCTGTTCTTAAATCGTTTGTTAGAATTTGCATTGCATTTCCTTCGCTCCTTGAAGATATCACGTCGCTATTATTGCAATTAGGTCGGATATGTGAATCTCAAGTCTCACTAGGTCACTGTTGGAATGATACTAATATATTAGGGGAAGGAGCTTATATGCAATCGGATGCTCAAAGTGATAGCAAAGTATTAGTAGCCGAAGTTTTATGTAGAGATATCAAAGAAACAATGTCCGAAATAATTCAAAAAGCTCTTTTAAATGATAAGCTATATTAAAGTGTTATAAAAATAATAAAGTGATGTTTTATTGTGTAAAAAACGAAATACATTAAAATAAGAATTTTATTTTTTTCTAAAGAGTTTGATCACAAAACAAGGCCTTTGAAAGATTTCAATATATAATATGTAATGTATTTAGTGGTTCTACTGGATTTTGAGTTTCTAGTTGTCGATACATCCAAGCGCATTGATTTCGGGCCACTATGTTGCCGATATCGTTATACAGCTGCGCCTAAAAATGGAAAAGAAATATTTTAATGCTATTTAGTCACCTTTATTAAAATAGCTGGGCTGACCGTAAACATATTGACGGATTATCACTTAGTAAAATATTTCAACTTATTTTGGAAATTGATAAAATTTGTTTTGTGATTCAGCACATTAGAGTCTGATACCCCACATGCAACATCTCTAAGGTTCACAACAGGTCATCCATAAAGTACGTCAAACGTTAAGGGGTAGAGAGGAAGTCGACGAAGTGTGGCAATATATGAAAAGGAGGGAAAAGGGGTGCTAAGTTTCTTGAAATCACATTTCAAATTTTCAGTGTATATCTTATCTAAGCATTAAAGCATAAATTTTATATGATTATAAATGCACAAAGCATAACATAATATATTTGACGCCACAGGAGGTTACATATTTTGCAACATTACACTCGAATGGTGTGAAATATGTCTTTTAACGTGATAAAGACTAGAGGGGGGTAAAAAAATGAAAAAAATCGCGTAACGTAACTATAAATATGAAGGCCTCAAGTTAAAGAACATGATACCTGTAAATACCAAGTGTGCAGCAGACGCGCCTGCGCGCCCACCTTGGCGAAGTTCTCCTTGACGGTGTCCAGCGCGTCGCAGCAGGACTGCAGCACGTGCGCGCGCGCCTCGCCCGCCGGCGCCGCCGTCGCCACGCGGCACTTCGTGTACAGCAGCAGTCCTGGCGAACAAAGCACGGTGGGGTCTTCAAGCCTTGTCCCGCATGTAGCAGGGTAGTGTTAAGACAATCCGCCCCCCACTTTTTGTTAAGTTTTGGAGGCATTGAGTGTTGAGTGGTGGAACTGAATACCGCACGTTGCTTCGACACCAGGTTAAAGAA
The DNA here is from genome assembly GCA_030704555.1 of Heliconius charithonia. Lineage (NCBI taxonomy): Eukaryota > Metazoa > Arthropoda > Insecta > Lepidoptera > Nymphalidae > Heliconius > Heliconius charithonia. The sequence continues at coordinate 5,873,602 of CM060809.1, read as the reverse complement.
AAGAAAATATTTAATATTTCATTTCCTCGACTGGTCATCGAACCCCGTAACCAGTCGATTTTAACAACTGGTCCCTTTTACTTTTAACTTTTATTTAAATATGTTTCTTTTTTTAGTTCGATTAGTACTCTCAGACATATTAAAATGTTATTAATATTTTATAAAAGCCGGGTATCTAAAGCAGTCGCGGGTAGGCAGAAATAACCTAGTCTCAAGACTCTCCTTGTGACTACTTTCCAAAATAATAGTAGTCCATAACAACTAATATTCAAGTTAAGTCATCTATAATATTTTTTATATCGGTACATGTTGTATCCATCCCGCATATAGCAGGTTAGGCACAGGGAACCTAGTGCTAAGACACTCTGTTCCACACTTTCGAGACAATGCATGTATTATTATTAGAATATATTAAAAAAAAATCACCTCTTGCCGAATCGTAGGCACTTCCATGTTCCATAATCAACGGCAAAACTCTTCTGACCAGCGAGAGAGCATTCTTCGTACATCCCATGTGTAATTGAACATTTGCAATATGCATTTCAGCTGTTGCTGCCAAATAGTGCAAATGATACTTTCGGGCTAGCGACAAAGCTTCGTTCAACAACATAATATTCGTTGAGCGAATACTGCTAAATGTGTGCTGAACTTCAGCCATCATTATCATTGCTTTGAGTCTTAAAGACATATAATGTAAGCTATCGTCCTCCGTTTTACAGTAGTCCAAGATGTCGTGCAGTGTTTCCAAGGCGTCCGTAGCGTCACCTTTCAGAAAATACATTTCAGCCCTCAACAACTGGCTTTCCCATCGATCATACGATGCTAGCTGCCGTATGCATTGGTCAGCTTCTTCCCACTTGCCTGTCAAAAATAATTTTGCGTAATAAAAGAAGAGTAGTAAAATTTTGCATTAACATCTTTTCCGCAAATAACAGTGAAGTCATTACGTTCAGTCATTAGGATCTGATTAGAACTAGCCTGAGGGTGAAAAAAAAAATATATTTAGAACACCCATCTGTGCTTGACTGACAAGTTATGGTAAATTTGTGAAAATGTGAAGTTATATGAGTAAGAGGAGGTCTAAGGTGCCTCTGCAACTTGGTGTTTAATGTCACTACTGTATTACAAATAATTTCCCGAGAATCCGCGCCTCCTGGAAACTGGCCAGGCGCTCTGACCACTAAGCCATGCGTTCTCGCCAAGCTACGTCGAAATTTTTATACGCTTGTTACAACTTATTTATGTTGTTAGCATCTCTGTATGGAGATTTTTACAAATCTCCGCTACCCAAAGATAATTACTAAGAATTATCGTATGGCAAAAGAGAAACCATTATTAAATATTTTTAAACATTTTTTAAAGTGTTGTTTCATACTAGAAAAATACTTAAATAAAACGTATAAAAATTTTAACGCAGCGGGACAATATAGCAACGATGTCTTAATTCGATATATAGTTGTGGCTTAATTTCTTTAATATAAAATAAATTTTATAGTTTAGTTTCGCATTTACAACGACCTTATTATACAATTTGATGTTTTTATAAATAATAAACCCTATTAAAACACGATAGGTAAAAAATCTAATCAAAATAAAAAATCAGTTTGAATGAAGTATCTATATAACAAATGAATCTGTAATATTTATTTTTGTTTTAAAATGATGATTGTTCTATGAACTGTATTTATTAATGAAGTATAAATGAGAACACAAAAAAATTGAGACTTCCAGCATAAATCCAGATCTAAACATTTATAAAAAAATTTTTTTGTTTACCTAAGCCTCGAAAGTTAAAAAATTGTTGAAGCAGAAATTTTATGAGATATAGTTATCGAATTGAGTAATTGTTTTTATTCTAGTCATACTTTGACACAATCACCTTTATTTTTATTTTAGTGCACACACAATGTCACAATTGAAGGACATTACAAAGTAATAATAATATTAAGGCATAAAATATTGTTATTTATAAAGCTGAAAGTAATGTTACGAATATTGTATAATCAATCATGTTCCATTAATTGCGAAGGTTATTTTATCTTATATTACTTTGAAATTTCTCATGAAAAAATACAATCTTGCAAAAGTGGCTGTATAATTATTATTATATAGTTTTCTGCATTGAAATGAAGCCTACAACAACTATTATTAAATATTCAATTTTAATTATAATTGAATATTATACCTACACGTCAAATACGTTGTCATCAAATGCAATTCAGCCATAAAACATATTAATGTACACCACATAAAATACAAAAAATCTACATAAAATAATAAAAAGTAAAGGTATGCACCTGCCTGTGCAATAGTAAATGTGTGCACCAGATAGTGTGATGTCATGTACCTGCGCGTAAAGCAGCGCCAGCGTGGTGCATGCAGGCGGCGGCCAGCACCTGCGGCGCCGAGAACAGCGACGCCAGCGCCGCCCACAGCGCGCAGCGCCCGCGCCACGCCGCCGCGCACAGCGCGCCCGCGCCCGCCGCGCCGCCCGCGCCCCCCGCGCCCCCCGCGCCCCCCGCGCCCCCGGCCCACTGCCACACGCTGCTCGCGCCTATGTTGCTCTCTGACGACAACCACCAATTACGTCGCACGAGTGCTATCATTTTAAGGGTTCCCTACGTCAAAAGGAAAAAACGGAACCCTTATGTGGTACTTTGTTATCAGTCTGTCAATTTGTCTAGAGATCCCATGGAGTCAAGTCTAAGGTTAGTGGCGTAGCTAGGTTACCTAGGACCCTGTGGCAAATCAAAAAACTGGGAAGGTTTTATGAAGTAAATAAAATCATTAAATATATAAATATATAAAAAATGCTACTTTATCATCACCTCTTTTTCGTACATTGCAGGGCAGGTAAAGAAAATATTACACACTAACAACATTAATTATATTTATTTTAATACTTAGTATTGGGTAATAAAACGAAATAGAAAAAAATCAAAGTCTGGCTTGGAGTTCTATATTCCTAGCAATGTGCCAATCGGTGGCAAGTTATAGCCTTGATTTGATCCGTCTTGCAAAGTTGTTGCCTTTAGCAAACTTGCCTTAATTACAAATGATCCGAAGGTAAAAGCCTCAAAGAGAGAGTATAACCGAGCCTCTAGGTACTCTAAGTGGCTTAGAGGGTCCGAGCACATCGCCAAAATCGGCGCGAAGCTTGAGATCTATCCGGCCGGAACTCAGATCAGTATTGGCGTTAAAAGCGGCACTTGGTAACTTTTAACTACCGTGCTACCGTGATTGGAAAAAAGTAAAATCTAGACAAGCTAACCATTTTTTTTTAATGATCATTATTTAAATAATCAAATAATGATCGAAACTATTAATCGATCGAGATTTTTAATGCTTACAGTTTAGTTATTAATATTTACGGAGATCTTAAATGAAAATGGTATTCATTTACATATTATTATAATACTAAATAGATCGCAAACTCAATAAGAATGTTATATAAATTACACTAATAAAAAATCTTACTTGTATTTAAATTTAATAACAGCTGGCAGTTTACTGATGCCATTTCTGTCTTTCCGTAAAGCCCCCACAACGCAGCAGTATTCGCGAGTCCCGCCATAGTCAAGTCAGTCATAGAGTGTAAATAATTGATGGAGTCCCCTTTCGTTATAATCTGCAACACAGCAAAGTGCAAACTGTAGCTGAATATTCTCCATATGAAATAACCTTCGGAATATTACCAAATCTAGATCTCTCAATCGATAGAGAAGCCGTTTAACGACAATACATCGTGGTCTGCAGACCTGAAAGACGTCCGCGGGCCTCGCGGCGTTGACGGCGGCGTGCTGCGCCATGAGCTGCACGGCGGAGGCGGCGGCGCGGGGCGGCGCGGGCGCAGGGGCGACGGGCGCGGCGCCGGCGGGACGCGCGCGCGCCGGCCGGGCCAGCAGAGCGGCGCGGCGCGCGCGCCCGCCCGCCAGCGCGCCCCACGCCGCCGCGTGCGCCAGGCACGCGCCGTCCGCCGCCTCCTGTGCCGTGGCCAGCGCCTCGCGCACGCCCTCCATCGCCACCGACCTGAGACATTTATCTTTGTAAGCGTTTTATAGTATATATATACGTATAGGAAAACTTATTTCGTTTACATATATATATACGAATAAAGTTCTCGTTTTCTGCCACCGCTCTAAGATAATAATAAAATATTGCTTAATATATAGCCAATAACGTTACAAAATTTTCGTAATACTTACTTATGTCCGAATTGTGTATGCATTGCGGCTCTATTTAACGCTGCGTAACGAAAATTTTTATTTCTATCATTCAATGAACTTCCACTCCCACATATATTGAAAACAGCTCGATCAAAACAATTATATAATGAATCTTGGGCGCCACAAAATTCTTTCATTCTTATACAATTTAAAAAGCTGAGAAAATGCTGCAAACATAAAATTTCGTTTTAGTTCAATTCAATTTGCTTACGATTGATTATACAGAGCCGAGAGCAGCTTGGTGCTGGACCACACACTGACGTCATGTTTACACATGACGGTTGTGGGTTCGATTCCACCTTGGGAGTATTATTTATTTTCATTTCCCCACTCTGGTAACAAGGCAAATGCGCAGAGTGGATTCACTCCTGTGCCTCTCAAAATACATTGACTCAAAAACTGAGCAGAAAGTGGGGAGTGAAAATCTTAACCCTAGTAGTCCCCTTTGCCTACCAGGCTATATGTGGGATACAGCATGAAGCTAAAAAAATGCTTACTATATCGGGATATTCAGGTAAATCATTTATAATTTGCATGATTGTCTTCTGAAGTTGTTTGGCCGGCATTGCTTTTTTGTCATTAATTTGCAATAAATTTGCTTGTTGTGCTGTAAACAGTTCTGCTTGTTTCCTAGACCACTGACATTCTTCAAAATTACTGTAAAATGAATAGAAGATATTTATGAATACTATGAGAAATAAAATATGTAAAGAAAGATTGTAAAATATTATTACTAGACAATGCATTCATTCTGAAATATTTCTGACATTTTAAATTTTTTAGTTTATAGCATGGTAAGCAAACTTTTTTTTTTCTAGAAATCTTTAAACTGTTTAAAATTGTGAACATTTTATTGTGTTTAATTACATATGTATAACATAAATAAATAAACTTACTTGTCTTTCTCTAACATATTCATTTTTATAAAGATATCCTGAGATTTTGATTCTTCAGGAAGTACAGGTGAAGTTGCTGATCCTGATGGCACTTCAACATTGTTAAGTTTCTAAAATATATATCTTATTCAATAAGTTATTAATGTGATAGCAGAACTAAAATAACTTAGTCCAGTTTTAATATAATTAAACATTTTGATTTGACCAAATGAATATTGATGTCATTGTGATGAAAAAATGGATGTCATTGTGATGCATTAGGATAGGGTCTGACTACTGTACTCATAATTGTTTAATGATTGAACTCTACTCGAGGAAATGAAATAATGTCATTTATTATCTTGTGGACAAATAGCAATGTAGAATTCCACCACACAATGGTGGAACTCAATGCCATACTTTTTTTTAAATAATTAATTTCCTACAATTAAGGATTTTTATTCAAGAATTCATAATATTAAGAATTATTGCTCAATAGAGATATATATATTTTATAATAAACCCTTTTTTAAGCAATTACATTTAATTGAAAAAAAAGAACATGATTGGCATAAAATTTAAAACAATGTATTATAGTATTCCAGCAGTAGTCTGGATCTTGGATTAATTTGACACACTTTTCAGATTACAGCCTATTTACTATATAATGTTTTATCTGTCTTAAACAGTCCTATGTAGTATGGCAAATTTGTTAATCTGATATAGCCCTGTGCCTCATTTGTTTGACTACCAGAGGTCTACTGTAATGTAAAATAGAAGGCCAAACCTTAATGAAATTGGTGCTAAACTAAGGTTATTGTTCATTTCTCAGTTTTATTTAATAAAAAAGAAATAACTGACCTCTTTGCTTAATGATCTCATCATTAATCCAGGTCTTCCTTTTTGGTAATAAATACAAAATGATTTATAAAGTGAAGCAACTTGTACAAAAGTTAATTTATCCAAATACAGCATAATTCTACGGAGGTAGAAGCCTGTAAATACATACTGTTGATTACCCAACACAGAAATTTCTTCTCATTAAAGCAAATATATTAAAATTTTTCACTCTCCCAAGCAATATCACTCACAACTATCATATTTTATATACCCTTGATATAAAGTGACTTGATAGAGTCTATGTTATTATTCTATTATCTCTACATTATTTATTAAAAAAAGTAATAGTTTTCTAATCATATAGTCATAATGTAAAATATGAATTATTTAAAATCTCACCTAATACGCTGCATCTTGTAATAACACATGGATTTGTTTCACTATGTTCCACCATAAGTTTATCCATGGTTGAGGTAACACAATCAACAAGTGCATTTATTCCATTCACATAGATGTTTTGTAGTCGAACACAAAAATTTTGTAAATGTACACTTAAAAGATTATATCTTCCATCAGTTAAGAAGGTTTCAAGTTCCTTAAACTCCATATCTGGGCACTGGAAGTATAAATATAACATAGAGATTCAATACTTGTGTTTCTTCTAAGAAAAATTCTACATTTCAATAAACTTTACCTGAATTAGTTTTAAAGCAAGAATACAAAAATCCTTTCTGTATTTTGGTGGTATTGTGTGATCTATCATATCCTTAGCTGCAATTGATTATAAGTACACATACATATATTATAAAAACAATTAGACTGAGCTTATCACCTATTTAATTTTAACAAAGCTGAAATTTTGACGATTAATATTCCAATACATTGTTAAGAAGGTATGCATACTTTCAGCGTACCAGTGTAAATGGAACAGGTTGTGTTATAAAAATATATGAAACAGTAAAAAACTATTAACAAAATAATAATCAACAACAATTACATTACCTTCCATTTTTAGCAATCCATATTCACGAATAAATGCAACTACGGCTATTTTATGGGGTGTTATGTTATCTACATTGCCTTTGATGTTAACTAACTTAATAAAGTCTATATTATCATTTCCTAACTCCATGTTCTTTATTAAAATTAATTAAAGAACAAATAATATTTTTAAAGCTATTTGTACGAAAATATTCTTCCTTGTTATAATTTTAGAGATGCCTCCGGTTTTATTTGCGGCTTTAGGAATTATTCGTTATAATAAACATCAAAAATATATATTTACGTTAAAACAATTAAATGTTACAGCAATTCGTTACAAAACTAAGTACGAAAATAAGTATTAAGTGTGGTAATTAACATAATAGTATACTGTTTATTTATTATTATTATATTAATGAAAAATTTAATAATTTGAAATTGACTTTGATCGTTAGTGTTACCAGTACCGGTAGCACAGAATATATTTAACAAAAAGCAGTTCAAGAGCAGTTCATTAGAGTATACTAATTACCAGGATAGTGAAGAATATAAGAATTAGTAGTGCTCAGGATTCAAAAATGCTTACATATGTTTTTTGAATAAAGAATATTTTGAATTTGATTTTGACTGCAATAAGTATAACAAATATTTTCCATGAAGACAGAGTTACTTTATTTCACTCTGTGCCGTACGTATAATCTATCAATAGCAAAATAAGCATTTTTTAATTAAATATTTAGTCTTTACAGAAAAGAACAACAATGAAAGATGAAATAATTGAAAAAGTAATTATAGTATAGAAGGATAGGAATGTTTTTCAATATCCTGTAAAATATTGATATAGAATCATCATATAGAAGTACATTCCTTTGGGTATATGTATTCTGTGGTGTGTATGTACCAAAGCTGTGTACATAATCCGCGGACAGTTATAATAAAAGTTGTAAAAAAATCTTCAGATGGTGGTAATTTTTGTTTTGAAAATAATCCAAAAATGAACGATACTCAATTATTCATATTATAAACATGTTAAATATTCTATATATTTTTGTTATGATATAAAGAAATGTAAACTTGGAACTTGAGTGGATTATTATCGAAGACGGCATGATGGAAAGACTTTTGTTTATAAATGCATTGTTCCAACTATTATTATTTGTTAAAAGTTCAAGTGTTACAGTTTATCAGGGTGATTTTTTACCTCAACATGGACGGTGTGAACCTATTACTATACAATATTGTCAACATTTAAAGTACAATCAAACAATATTTCCTAATATGTTAAACCATGCCAGACAGGAAGATGCAGGTGCCGAAATTCATCAATTTACTCCATTTATAAAAGTCAATTGCTCTCCAGATTTGAAATTATTTTTGTGTTCAGTGTATGCCCCTGTTTGTACGATACTTAACGAACCAATAAAACCCTGTCGACATTTATGCGAATCCGTTCGACACAACTGTGAAGAATTAGCGACAAAATATACATTTAATTGGCCAAAAGAATTGGAGTGTTCAAAATTCCCAGTATTAAATAATGATAATGTGATTTGTTTCGGAAATAATAATGTAACACAAGAAAACAGAAAACCTCCAAGAAGTAAGCTTCCGAAAGTTGATTTTAAGTCAAACTATGATAGGGATCCTACTAAGTTACATGGGGCAAAAAATATAGGTTTTGTCTGCCCAGTTCAATTTAAAATACCTGACAATTTAGATTTGGAGTATTCTTTAAAAGTAGGAGATAAAATTGAATACAACTGTGGTGCTCCTTGCAATGGGATGTTTTTCAGTGAAGATGAAAAAATATTTTCGAGGCTGTGGATTGGAATTTGGGCAACTTTCTGTGCATTAAGTTGTCTGTTTACTGTCCTCACATTTCTCATAGATACAGATAGATTCCGTTATCCTGAAAGACCTATAATCTTCTTATCAGTTTGCTATTTAATGGTAGCTGCTGCTTATGTGACGGGCTGGAGTGCAGGAGATAGTGTAAGCTGTCAAGGACCATTTCCCTCAACAATAAGTGGAACAAGGCTACCTAACATTTCTGTTATTACACAAGGAACAAAACATGAGCCGTGTACCATTCTTTTTATGATAGTATACTTTTTTAGTATGGCCTCCAGTATCTGGTGGGTCATATTGACCCTTACTTGGTTTTTAGCTGCTGGTCTTAAGTGGGGGCATGAAGCTATAGAAGCTAATTCACAATATTTTCATTTAGCTGCATGGGCTGTCCCTGCTATTAAAACTATATCTATTTTAGCTATGGGAAAAGTTGATGGTAATTATAATTCATTAATTTTTTTTTTTTAAATAAAAGTGTGTAATAAATTTTCTTAACAATTTAAAATTTATTTCAGGTGATATATTGTCAGGTGTTTGTTATGTTGGCCTGTGGGATTCAGAAGCTCTTCGAGGATTTGTATTGGCACCTTTGTGTGTATATTTAGTGTTAGGTACAATATTTTTATTTGCTGGCTTTGTTTCGCTATTCCGTATAAGAACAGTTATGAAGCATGATGGTACAAAAACAGATAAACTTGAAAAACTGATGATTCGAATAGGAATCTTTGGTGTCCTATATACGGTGCCAGCTCTCATAGTAATTGCATGTTTATTTTATGAACAAGCTTACTTTGATAGTTGGATGAGGACATGGCATCGTGATATGTGTGCTACTCCAATGTACTCTATTCCATGTCCTTTCTCATATGAAGTGGAAAGACCTAAATTTGAAATGTTTATGATAAAATATCTTATGACCATGATTGTGGGCATAACTTCCAGTTTTTGGATTTGGTCTGGTAAAACTTTAGTTTCCTGGCATCAATTTTTTGATAGGATAAAAGGCAGAAGAGTTGAAGCTTATGTATGATGTACTATAACATTAACTCTTTTTATCATGCTTGCTAATTAATGAAATAAGTAAACTCTGCCAGTTATACTCTATTGTCAATTATTTTTTACAGTGTGCATGCATGTCTTTTGAATTGCATTCTCAACATTTCGAGGTTAAAGCCATAATTCTTAGTTATAAGGTATGTCAATGTAAGAAACATCTTGAGATTAATAGTAAGACTGAATGTGTAAATATGATCATGATTAGTCTTAATCTTTAGATTTATAAGTAGCACTAAGCTTTATAAGTGAACTTAATATACAGTATTTTTATTTTATTTCTTTTCTCATTTATTGTATTTAAAAAGGTTTTTTGTCCAAATTGAACTTAGAAGCTAATCATGTATTAAAAGCTATTCATAAAATTGTCTATCCAAAAAAATATTAATTGAATTTTAAAATTCATTTACATATCAAAATATGTATGTCATTGTTAAGATGTAATATTATTTTAATTTTTATAACTTTAGTGAACTGTGAATAAAATAATTATATTTTTTAAAGTTTTTTTATTATCCTTTTTCATTATGACAAAAAAAGATAGGAAATTTTTAAAACTAAAATATAAACATTTTTTAGTTTTATAGGAATGCTGAATACTTTCCACAAAATCAATAGAATTTTCAATTTGTTTAAAACAATAATTTATTCATATTTAGAATTATACACTATAACATATAAAATTACTTAAAATATACTTGTCTCCTAATCTTAAAAGCTTTAAAATTAATGCATAAAGTTTTACATAGGATTTCAATGAATTATGCTCTTGTGTACTTCCCCCAAATATGAAGCATAAAAACTGAAGCGATGAAAAGTAGGGACATAACCAACACAGGTACAGGACCTCTGAAATAAAATAAAAGAGATAAATAAACATATAATATTATAATGTTGTTTTACGTATACTTAGTATTTTTAAATACATACACTTTGACGCCTGGCGAATCATCAGTGTAGAAACGCCACATTCCCCCGGAGCCTGCACCAGTGCTTCGATTTCTAGCTGCTGTTGTAGTAGTTGTGGATTTACGTTGTCTGACAGTACCCCCAGTTGACGAGCGTGGAGCAGCCGACGCCTTACTTGGAGAACGACCCCCTGATCCCACTGAAGTAGAACTTGGTGCGGGTGGCTACAAATAAGTGATTATTAGAACAAAATTTAATAAATCATTCAATTTTTTGATGTATAAAACTTACCATTTTATTAATTTAAGAACAGTTATATAAAGAAAGTGAAATAAGATTAGCAATATAAAGTTCAGCTACACTTCGATTCTAATGGGAATGTTATAAACAGCAAGAAATAAGAAAGCTTCTCAAGATGGTACGAGTTGGCAACTGACTGTGCAACGCGTACAATGAATTTGACACGTCGTCACCTTAGTTGACAACCTTAAAAAATATATTTAAACAAAATAATATTGGGTAATCTTATATATTTTTTAATTATATTACTTAAAACGATGCTCATTGATTATTATACTTTTAATTCATTAAAATATTATGATTCTTAAAATAAGGTGGATACCAAAAGGTTTTAATCTTTAAGTTTAATTTAGTAATGTTTCCGACTTTCAACACAAAATAATCTATATTGAAGTATGATTTAATAGTGTTTGTACATATATCATACAGTAAATGGTATTTTTATACTCATTATGTATTATAAAATGAAAAATTAGTAAGTAATTAGCATATAATTGCTATTAACACAGTATGTGGGGTCATTGGATACGCGATATGGGATGAATAGAAAATGTTAGGGTTCATATTATTTGTATAAAAAATTAAATGATATAATTTATTATAGTATCATTTGTATAACGACTGTTTCTACATTGTAAACGTCGCTTGAATAACCTCTCTCGCTTGGCTGACGATGGGTGAAATATATGTGGAGCGGCTCATATTTTACTGAATGACCTATTTTGTGGAACGACCAATAACCAATGCGAGTGGAGTAACATTTTTTGCTAAAACAGGAGAGTTTGAAAGTTGGGGGAGATACGACATAAATGCGGAAAAGTAACAGGGTTAATGATGCCTTAGCAGCATTGATGAGACGGTGAAACGTCTGCACAGCTGCGCGTTTAGCCGTAAAGAGGAAAGAAAGAAAGAATGTTGTGGAAATACGATCTCTTCGTAAGATATGCGGAGTCAGCTTAGCTGATCTAATCCTTAATGAAGAAATATATAGTATGGCTGGTACTAGCGAGGATGTCACATCGAGAATGAACAAGAATGTGCTCAGCTGGTTTGGGCATGTCGAAAGGATGAGTGATGAAAGAATGGCAAAAAATATTTATGACAGAAAAGTATTAGTATTAAGTGTGTGTGTTAGTATTAAGAGAGATAGAGGAAGACCTCGGTTGAGCTGAAAAAAAAAATATTTACGTTATTAACGTCAAAAATAAAAAATAAAAACAATTTCGCTAATATTTTATAAAATTAGACCATATATTGGGTACCGTATTGTTCGGTGAGTAGTTGAGAATGTGAATATATTATTTAGAAATTAATTCCTACAAGAAAAAGCACGTAAATAAATATTTAAAAAACATACTATTTTAAATTTTAAATGTTACTTCGAAAAATATTGTCATTTTTATGTAGATTACGGTACGATTCAGTATATACAATATTTATTTTATACTCCTAACCACAGAACACATATACCCAAAGGTATGAGGATCCCCATGCTCATAACTCATAGAATATTTTATTACCTGAAAATTGTCGTTGTGAATTTGTGAAACATAACATTGTCAAATGTCAACGTATGTTGGGATGTAGGTTCTGTGTCTGTTTGGTGAATTTATCGTAACCTAAAACTAAAACTAGTATGGTGATATTTTTTTTAAAATTTGCGCGCTCTATTCATTCTTTGTTAAATATTTCCAAAACAAACATTATGAACAAAGATAAATGTTACCTTAGATTTATTAAACAAGAAAACAAAGTTGATATATCATTCTTGTTTGACATTAATAATGTACCAAGACAATTTAATTTAAGTAGAAAGTCTACAGAAAGTTTGGAAACACTATGTAATCGGATTGCAACAAATGTACAAAAAATTTATAGTAAGAAGATAAAGAAGTCTACCAAAGATACTATTGAAGTAAAAATTTGCGATAATAAGAGAAATCCTCTTTCTAATGAACTTACCTGCTCTGATATATTTTCTTATGAAAATCCAGTTCTATGCATATCTGACAAGTTCTATGAAATTTTATTAAATGCACCATGGATAATAAATTTCCATTTGCCAAAAACAATATTAGCTGGCTTTCCAGTGTATCCAGAGCATTTTCAGTCACAATATACAGATAGACATGTAAGTCTATTTAATTGGTACAGAGGTAAATCATATAATGAAAAAAATAATGAGATAAGTAAAGAACATATACAGTGGGAATTTATTATTAATAGTTTTTATTATACTCCTAATGTACAGGATGTGAATATGAAGTTGAAATTAGAATGTATTCCAGGTGTGTTTTAGACAAGATTTTTAATACAGTTATTGCTTAAAATTATACCTATATTTATATTTATAACTTTTTTCAAGTTAATGAAAGGCATACTGGTCCAGCAGTAGAATGTATAATAAGTGGTCTTGTTGAAGCTGGTCCTGGTCCTTGCCCATTTGAATCTAGACATATGTTTACAACAGAAAAATTGACAGACAGAAGGTAATTTTTTTAGTTACTGAGTAAAAATCACTTAATTTAACTATGAACTATGTATATCATCTAAAACATTTTTTTAAATGTTTGCTGTTTAGTTTTAGATGTGTTTCTTATAACATTCTGGCTGACTTATATTGTGATTCAGATTTTACTCGAACTGTGTTACATCCATACTGTCCCCCATATGCACTTCATATTGACTATCGGAAACAGTTGATTGTTAAAGAACTGAAAGGTAATATTTTCGCTTTTTTTTAGCTTTACACTGTATCCTTCATATAGCAGTGTAGGCAGTGGGAGTTTAGTATTAAGACACTCCATTCTTAGCATACAATATGTTAAAATTTGAGGCAAAGCTGAAGAAAGCAAAGAAATTAATAATTAATTTCCTAAGTGGGAATTGAATACACAACTATTGTGTCTACATACCAGCATTGGCAGTTTAACTCATGAGAAAAGAGATAAATTTAAATGTTTTAAGAAAAATAGCAGGATTCTTTTTTATCAAAATTGGACATTGCATTGCATTGATTGCTCTCTTTTCAAATTATAATATTGGTTAATACCAATCATTACATTACATTAAATTAACCATCATATGTTATTTTTTTAAGGCTATAATGCTGACATTATTTGTTTACAAGAAGTAGATGGCAAAGTTTTCAATAGCAGCCTAAATACTTTCTTAGAATGCGAAGGTTTTAAAGGTCTATTTTATAAAAAAGGCAAATCTGTAGCTGAAGGATTAGCTTGTTTTTATAAAAAAGAGAGATTTAAGTAAGTATTCATATATGTCTGTATATTTATATATATAATAAAATAAAGTGTAATATAGAGTTTCGTCCCTCAACAAGCAAATATCTTTTAAGTTTTTGAGAAGCTCATTCTCGGAAAGCTAAAAAACCACCACCTTCAATAACTTTTATTGAAGAATAAAATGTCTGAAATGTCTCATGTAGAATTAAAAGTAACTTAGCTTAATTTAGTGTGATGAGAGTATCTTAACCTGATAATTTTAAATCCAATTTTCAATGACAATGACTTGCAATTGAAAGTAAGTAGTATAAAAAAGTGGGACTCTTGTTCACTCAACCAAAGTTGCGGGCAGTAACTGGTGTCAGGTATTTCTTAATTAATATCATAATATTGTTATAGAAATATAGGTGAGGACAAAATACTGTTGTCAGAAGCTATAAAGAATGAAGACTATTTAAAAGATATTTGGAATACAATCAAAGATAATAAGCCATTAATTGACAGAGTCCTAGATAGATCAACTGTAGCAAGTGCAACATTCCTACAATCAGTTGATTATCCAAATGAAATTGTTTTAGTTGGCAACACTCATTTATATTTTCATCCAGATGCTGATCATATAAGATTACTCCAAGGAGGCATTCTTATATATTGGTTAAAACATATCCAAAACCAATTAGAAAAAAAGGTAATTACTTAAACAGGAAAGAAAATCTAAATTAAGTTTTTAAAAAACTCTTGAAGCCAGACGTGGTGCAGGTGCAAAGTGTGGTGTGGCTATGATCCCCACTCAAGTAATTGTAATATTTATTTCTTCGTTCTGGCGTCGAGGCAAAGCGCGGCATTGAGTTCCGCACTCAACACGCAATGCCTCCAGAAATTGGCGGAAAGTGGAGAATGCATTGTCTTAACACTAGGTTCACAAACAGTCACATTGTAGTGCCCCTGTGCCACCACTGGCCGCACTTTTTTACTTTAAATAATAGGTGATACCCTCAATTTCAATGTAAAATTTTTGCTTTACTAAATAAATATATTTGAATTTAATTGAACTTTAAAACTTTCTAGTTCTCTTAAAAATAACAACCTACAAACAAATTATAGATGTATGATAAGTACATAATAAACAAAAAATAAATCTTCATTTTTTTATTTTATCTTAAGATGTTTTAAGTTTATTATTGTGAATGTATTACAAAAACATAATGGTTTTTTTAAATATTTCAACTTTTTATATTTAATTATTATTAATATTTCCAGTATACAAATCACAGAGTCAGCCTTATAGTATGTGGTGATTTTAATAGTGTACCATCATGTGGAATATACCAGCTATATACAACTGGGTCAGCTCCCAGTTCTCTACCAGACTGGAGATCTAGTAAGTATTATTTGTATTTATTTTCCGCATCACAGTGATTGCATAATAAATTTTCAGCACCACCAGAGTGGTGGAATGGTAATACAAACATATAAATGATATTAAAAAAAATAACAATGAGTCAAGTAATATACAGAGTGTTTTTGTTATCACCACTTTAAATGAAGCTATAACTATAACTATTTTATAAAACAAGATTTTTTTCCAAAAAATTACAAAGTATTTTTTTAAACAAAATAATTAATAAAATTATCGTTGTGAAATAAAACGCCATTTGTCAAGAATGCGTCATTCTTTGTGTCACACAGACACAAATTTATCAAGGCAACAACGCCGCACATGCCTCATTCATTAAAAAAATCGAGTCCTAGGTGATGGCGGCGATGTTAAATCGCGTAAAATAGAACGAGAGATATCCTTTTCTCTTTCTAGTATGTTGACTCTTAGTATTTTTGTAGTAGTATGTATTTACGTTATTGGTATTTATTCGCAACGGCGTCACACGAAATACAGGTATATATATGGATAAACATCGTGATATGAAAAAAAATCCTACGTCTAAACTGTTGAGTTATCTTGATTAATTTCTTTAGGTGTGGGTTTAAAATATTTCATACAAATTGAATATGAATACAACAAGAGCATTTTGCACAATTGTTTTTTTTTATATTTAACTTGGTCTTGTGTCTTGCCAGCACTCAGTTGATATAGTAAAAAAATATTTCATAAAATTGTTGTGGATTCAAATAATAAACGGTTGTTAAAAAGGTATAATTTTTATTTTCTTTATGTAAATATTTATGCATGTTACGAACTGGCTGGATAGTCAACAACTTCCTAATATTATATTTATAAAAAAAAAAACCGCTTCACGCTCAGGCCGCTTCAGGATATATTTGAACTGAACTCTATTTTTGAACTTGTCTAATTTTCAACCAACTTAAATTGTGTGAAGACAGATGCTTTCCGGGGTGTCCTCATGCTTTTTACGTAACCTTCGTCCAGTTTCATCAAAATTTCTGTGTTTTCAAAGTTCAAGCGAGTCTTCCCTGCCTTTCTTAACACTCATCCTTCAAGAGTGGTCACCAGATACCAAAATGTATTAATGAAAAAACGACTGGCCTCAATCCATACATAACTAGCAAAAAATTAAATCAATTCAATAATATACATATTTTGTAGCAATGTTGTGCATACTACATGCAACACTTTATATTGACCTAATATTATTGTTATTTTTATTTGTGAACAATTGAAATAAAACAAACGATCATTTAGTGTTTGTTAAGGAAAGTTTGCCAAAATAGGATAGTGCCAACAGCATTTAAATAGATTAAGCCGTTTCTGATATTCCTGTGATAAACAGATTAACAGACAATAAAGGCCCCCAATATATATTTTTTTTTATATATTTTTCGTTCCGTCGGTTTTCAGGCTGATCAGTTATTTAACTCTTCTAATAAACAAAAGATTTTGATATTATTATCAAAGAAAGAGTTTTAAATGTTTCTTATTATGATTAATTAGCGGGCGCACGCGGCTTCGCCTGCTTATTTGCACCCTTAGACCCTAAATTTCAAATTTTATTAAAATCGGTGCCGTTTAAAAAAATCCTTACAAACTACTTTCTCCATAAAAACTTCAACCCCCTTTTTTATCGCTTGGAAATGCATTTACGCAGACCGCCCACACGCAAGGCAAATGTCTTACGGATGAGCGGTGACTGTGGGACTCACCGGTGAAACCGATCCTACCCACTAAAACCCAGCGGAAACCCTCTCCACGAGACGCCGCAGGTTCGCTTGCGCATACTACTACGACACCTCAGTGGAAGACCAGCCTATTACGGCCACCGTCGCCTTCAGGTGCCCTGGGGTTTCTCCTAGGACACCCGCAGTCTCAATGACTTGCAGAAGGATCACCATGACCCTCCCACAGTAGCTCCTCTAAGGTAGGGGGAGTTGAAGATGCGCATACTACCTTCTTCTATCCCCTGGCCTACGGCGGGTGAGCGAGTTTACATTCGCGCTGGACTCACACACCCGCTCCGCGGTCTCCTTCAGTGCGATAACCGATTCGCAGAAGGAGACCATAGCAGACCAGTTCCTCTCACAGTCCAGCATAGCCTCCACCACACTGGGCAGTGAGAGGTCCCTACCCACTACAGCCATCAAAGCGTGGCGTTGAGGGGACCAAGCGGGACATTCGGCCAGAGTGTGATGCGCCGAATCGGCTGATGCATCACACTCATGGCACACCGGCGACATCTCCCGACGTGCAATCTGATGCAGGTATTTGCCGAAGCAACCGTGCCCCGTCAGTACCTGCACCAGCCTGAACATCAGGACCTCAAAGCCTCTTCTAACCCAGCGCTCAAGGTGGGGTCGGACTGCCTCCACCGTCGCTAGGCCTGCCGCCGGAGACTTCTTCTTCTTCGGTTTCTTCCGCTCTCCTCCTGATCCGCACGATATACTCCCACGATGGTTCCACGCCTCGCGAATGCTCGCTTGCGCGGAATGCATGCACTCTGGCAAGCACTTCCGCCTGTAGCTCCCAAGGCGGATCGCTTGCCAAGAGAGTTGCCACCGTCCAGGACAGCGTGCGGTACCCCCGGATTGCCCTCACCGCTATGACCCGTTGTGCTTCCCGCATTTGAGTCTTTTTGTGAGCGGTGAGAGAATTTGCCCACACGGGGGCACCATACAGAGCCATGGATCTCAACATGCCGACATAGAGCTGTCGGCATGAAGAATCCGGCCCTCCAACATTTGACAGAAGTCTGCCAAGGGCCCCGGCGGTGTTTACTAGCTTCGGCGCAAGCTGAGCGAAGTGCGCCGAAAACGACCATCGTCCATCCAGGATCAGAACCAGATATTTCATCTGAGTCCGTACCTCCACCTCCTGTCCCTGGATTCGAAGAGTAGCCCTATAGGGGGGACCCCTACGCGGGCCATGGAATAAGAGTGCTTCAGTCTTGGGCATTGATACATTCAGTCCCAGCGCTATGACGAGGTGGATGCCGGCTTCGGCTACACGTGTGGCCTCCTCGAAATTCGGTCCCCGGGCTGTAACGAGAGTGTCATCGGCATAGCAAATGACACTCATCCCGGGGAAAAGACTTCAACGTAGAAGCCAATCGTAGCCGAAATTCCACAATAACGGGCCCAACACCGACCCAAACTTTCAACCCCTATATCATCCCTTTAGGGTTAAAATTTTTCAAAATCCCTTCTTAGTGGATGTCCAGATTATGATAATAAACATCTGTTTAAATTTCACGTTTCTACGCACAGCGGTTACGGCTGTACGTGCGTCTTACCTAAGTCAGTCAGGTACATATCCTTTTATATATATAGATAGATTATTAATGTATTAATCAAGTATAATAAGTATTATGAAGAGCATTATCAAAGGAAGAATTAGTTAAAACTACTCCTGTTAACCCTCCAACTGTAAAAACAAAAATAAATCTTAATCTTCATAATATTGAAGGACTATATATAGTTAGTAGGCAATATAACAATTTCAAAATATTTTGCAGATGAGAATGAAGCTATTACAGGGTTAAGCTTAACTCAAGACATTTTATTAGATAGTGCTTGTGGAACTCCACAGTATACAAATTATACAGCTGGATTCGCAGATTGTTTGGACTATATATTTTATGAAAAGGAAAAACTTCAAGTTGAACAGGTAAACATTTTTATCATTTTATCAACATTTATTATCTATGTAATTTAAATTTTTTATGGTATATCCATGGCTCATCAACTACTGGCGCTTGTGCAGCGTATTGTCTTTAATTATCTCACATTAAGGATACTAACCATTGAATGTTAGTGCTTAAATATATTAGAATATATATACTATATATAAGTATAAAAAATCATAACTTATAATGTCCATTATTATTGATTATTATTTGTGTTTAGTTGTTGCGACAAATTAATATTGCTTTTATATTTTCAGGTCATACCCTTACCAAGTATTGAACAATTAAAAGCACACACTGCATTGCCAAGTATCGTTTTTCCTTCAGACCACATTGCACTCATATCAGACCTAAAATTTAAATAATTGGAATGCAAGTTGTACACGGCTACTAATATTCACCAAAAATTACTACAAATATTTGTGAATATTAAAAATAATGATGCGTTATGGAACATAAAAAAAATGTATTCCCTGTAAACTTTATGTGCTACATGTATTATTATTAATAAAATATTTATAATAAAATCATAACGGATCGATGTCTGTATATAAAAGATAGATCAGTTGCACGCTGTATCCCGCACACAGCAGGGCATCAAAAAGAACCTAGTGTTAAGACACTGTCCCCCACTAATAAAACCAGCCAGCAATGTTTTTTTTTTTTCAATGACATAGTGAATATATATAATATGCATAGAGTGCTTTCGGTAGAATTGTGATCTCTGGCAGCCAACATCTACAGGTAGTACTAGTTAAGGAAAACTATATATTTGTGTTTAAATCCCAAAAACAAATAGCCTTTAAAGGGGGGCAAAATTCGGTATTAAAATCGCTAGCTCAAGTGAAGTATCACATGAAGGGGCTCTGTCTGAGCTAAGCCTGAATATCAGAAAAAGCTCGAGACTTCCAATTTTTGTACGGATGGTCGATTCTCGGTGGGCGAGCCCGACTCGCGCTTCTTTTTTACCCATATGGCTTATCGATCACTTGTAACTTATAATTATTATAACTCTGAATGAACAAGTGTGACAACAAAGCTGTCATGACAAAAATTGTTCCTACAGAAATAACATATCCAATGGTATACATATTATTAATATTAGACAGTGATTATAGGTTATAGATATTTTGCCCACTGTCCTTTATAGAGGAGTTTCTATACAGGCGACAAAACAATTTTTTTCGGGCCAAACTAGCACATTTTTTTTAATTTTTCATATCATTAAATTCTGGATGAAATGACACTACAGTTGTAATCTCAAAAAAATTATAAATCCATTTCGACGGCGATTTAAAATTGTAATATTTTTTGTTTATAATGACACTTATTTATATGTGTTTGTAAGTTAGTTACGTAGGCTGCAATTGGAGGGTTAAGAAAATACGATTTTTATATAGGTAAATATATATTAATAAAATTTTAAAACTAAAAATAGAAATGAAATCTAATACTAAACTATATCTAAGATTACTGCCTTCAATTTTGGAAAAACAGTAATCTAAATTAGTCTAACTTAACCTACGACTTACTTAATTACTCCACGATGGAATAATAAGTGTGGGAAAAGCGTTGTGTGGCGCTCGGCCATCAGACGGATATATTATAATATTAAATAAGTTTTCCGCTTGTGACACCGAGCGCTGTATAACAAGTTCAGTTTTAGAGTAAAACATCAATTGTTATGGGACTAAAATTGAAAGTAAAGGGGGTTGTTTAGCAATATATAAGTTTTTTTATCCTGCAATTCTCGCAGAAGAATCGTGGCGCAAAGTCATAAGCGTGAGACTAAACGCGATAGGTTGCGATTCAATCATTGGGATTAGATTCTTACTCGAAAAAAATATAATATTTAATATTTTCATTTACTCGTTCTTGTGTCGAGGCAAAGCGCAGTGTTTAACTCGAAGTTGGAAAGTGGCCTCATAATGAGAACGATGTGTCTTAACACTAGGTTTCCAGATTCCCTTTACAGTGTGAAGCTAAAAAAATTAGACGAAGCCGCGAGGAGCCCCTGATTTTATAGTAATTTTATAGTAGTTTTAAGGATTTTTTGAAATTTTGTCAATAAATATAGAATAAAAAAAATATGATTCTTAATTTTGTTTTCTTTTATTACAACTTTATCGTCATCGCCTACATACAGTGGTAAGCGTTCACGCTTGATTTACGTTTGATGGGATTCTGCCATCTCATCTAGGAGAAAAAGAATAGTTTAAATATTTTCGTCCCTATAATCCCTATAATATAATAGGGTTGATCTGCCATCTTAGGTACTGCCAACCATACTTTT
This sequence comes from Heliconius charithonia, assembly GCA_030704555.1. Lineage (NCBI taxonomy): Eukaryota > Metazoa > Arthropoda > Insecta > Lepidoptera > Nymphalidae > Heliconius > Heliconius charithonia. The sequence goes on along the minus strand of CM060809.1, from coordinate 5,851,939 downwards.
ATCTGAGATTAAAACATGAAAACGACCAAGGCGTATGCTCACACCCCTAAGACTGCCCGGTGTAGGATTCAGACAAAGCCAGGTTGGCATTAGGCCTGACTTCTCTGCTTCATCTTGTCACTGGAGATATCTTATATATATATATCTCTAGCGTGTTTGCAGAAGTCAGCTATAGAGATATAGACGTTAATGGCCCACTAGACCCCGTTGCGTGTCATAATAAACTGTTAGTTATTTGAGTTGGGCTATGTGGATAAGAAAGATTTGTGATGGGAAAGTGAATGGTAAAAGAGAGAGGGAGAGAGGGGGAGACCTCGGTTGAGTTTCGAAAACACAGTAACAAAGATACTGGAGAAAGATCAATTAGAAAAGAACGAGAGCACCTGGAGAGCATCTGTAAAGAGATTGATGACAGTGAGATGAAAGAGGTATATAGAGACCGTAGCGTTTCGCGCTCCGTTCTCTCTGACTACCCCGCTAGGGATAAAGCGTGAAGTTAAGTTGTTATATAAAATTCCATTTGTTAGGAATGATTCACACTAATTTAATTCGCTAAAAATGCAAATACGTCCGTAATCACAAATAGTGAGAATAATGTTAAGGATCTGAAGGAAAATGATGCTGTGGTACCAACAATGATATACGTATGTAAAGAATTAAACTAAAATATTTAGCTTGTTGGTTGCAAGTTTGTTTACTGATGTGCTAGAAGCTTTACAGTGGTAAACAGAATTTACAAGGAGACGATGTGATGTATGTATATGTGACGTCTCTGCCACAATTAACAGATACGTCGAGTTTTGATATTGCAAATGGCGAAATTAGCATATAAGAATTTGAGAATGTCATATGAAGACTAAAATGTTATAAGCACCGGAAATAGATGGAGTTACGGTCACGCTTCTTAGACTTGTTTTGATTCCTTAATAGCAAATGGATCGAATTCCTTGTGCCGATATTTGTATCGTTACTCGAATGGATCGTATTCGCTTGTATCGATTCATACAAATATCGTATCGGATCAAGCAGGCTTGTGTCAAACTATCATAAATGTAGATAAAAATTAATAGGCGAGTCTATGGATATTGTGGAAATATTAGGTATGCCGTTATGCGGTGATTATTTTTTATATTACGGCTTATACATATTTATTCTTTTGTGTCTATAAAGTCAAGGACAAATATCGTAGGACTCGTAGGATTGGTTTTATATATTTAGCAAAATGTTGAAAATTTCTTTTAAAACAAGCATTAATTCAAGTAGTAATAAGTATTTTAAGAATACTTTTTTCGGTAAGTGGAAACAAAATTCTTTTTACTATTAAATACATTGTGCTTTTGCCATAATTTGATTATTATATCTTTGTCTAGATTGTTGCTTTGTAAGTAGTTCGACATAATGGAATAAAAAATATATTTATAGGATCGTAAGTACATAATTTCTTGTTATTAGGTGGTTGTAATCATATTGGCAAAACAATACACAATTCACCAATAGTTAAGTATCCACAAGTAGCATCTCTTAAGCTGCCTTCAAATGTGATCAATATAAATGAAGCTGAAATGGGTAGATTTTCTCCATTAAGAGCAAGAGATTTGTCAGGTCCTGTTATCAATACTTTTAATCAAAAAGAAGATATATCTAGGATTGATGTAACTTTGCAATATGACCCGTATGTAAATAAATATGACTCTCGTGGCGCTGTTAGCCTATCTTCATCCATGCAGAGCAATGTACCAAGCCCATTTAGTGGTAATCACACTCATCTCAATATGCCAGGGTCCCAATGGGGGCAAGGATATAAATACTTATCAGATCATCTGCACAGCGCTCATTATTTAACTTTGAAACGAGAGTACTCTGGAAATATGTATAAGAAAGGTATAGTTTTGATGTAATCTTTAAAATATTAATAATATGTAAATGAATTTCACACTATTTTTTTATTTTTTATTATGGCTTATGCTTAAATAAATGTACATTTTGATTATTTAAGAAAAGTGCTAATTTATGCTATATAATATATATATTATCTCATAAAATATATAAGTAAATTTTAAAATATAATGCTTATAAATAAAATTTTGCCTATGATTTAATACAGAGTTAAAAGATAATAATAATAATATTACAAAATACAAACATTACAATATTATGATTGTTATAAGATAGTGACCCAGTTAATAAACTGTATGATAATTAAGGCCATGAGTTTGACGCATAGAGTCTCACCACACAATGTCTCGGAAATTAAGCCAAAATATTAAAATGAAGTCCTAACATTAGGTTCCCTCTGCATAACCTCCTATATACCAGATACAGTATGAAGCTAAAAAAAATTACTAACAAGACTAATATTTCAATTATTATGAGTGCATGCATGAATATGTTCACTGTGCCTATTATGAAATTCTCAATTTATAAATTTTTGGGATGGATTTTTGGATTTTAGGATCATAGATTTCTGGTTTTCATGAACATTAGGTAATTTATTTTGCAGTTTTTTAAGTGCAAATTAATTGACTTATTTATAAGTCCTAAAGTTTTCCCCCTAAACTTCACTTAAAACCAAAAAACATCTCACTGTTATGGTGTTAATACTCAAGTACTTAACATTGTTTAGCCAACATTTGGTGTAGTAAATAAACATTAGTTGACAAATTTATAACTCAGCCTTATTTAAGAAAAAATTGGATGTGGTCTGCATAAAATAATGATGTATTTTTAATACACTAATAAATATTAATTATACATAAAATTTCGATAATTGAAGTACTAGTAGTTGTATTCCAGTATTTTGTTTATATTTTTTTTTAATTTACTTTGAGAGAGAGAGAGAGACATTTATTTCCTTCTTTTCCATATGTTTTATCAACTATTGCTAATTTCATCCTTCTTCCAGACATATATTATACATAGTAATTAAATTAAGATTGTTGAAGTTCAAATCATGAACTAACTATATATTCACTAAAACCGTTTTTACAGCCAATGAACAGACTTCTTAGATTTTTTACTCATATTTTGTACTTTATTGTTATAATATTTTGTTGATACTTATTGGAAAATTACATACATTTAAATCAAATTAAGTATACTCTATAATGCTTCAATATTGTTTAAATTTCATTAAATGAACTGCTTACAAAACAAAATTTTAATTGTTTAAGTTAATTTTGGGTATTTCAATTTTTTCAAAGCATAGTTATACCCATTGGGGTGAGGAAAATGAGTACAACAACAGACCCTCCATTGAGTGCCAAAGAAAAATTAAAAAAAGCTGTCAAAGATTATGGTTCAACAGTTATAATATTTCATGTATCTATATCTCTGCTATCTCTAGGAGGATGTTACCTCCTAGTCTCTAGGTATGTGGCATTTTCATTTCATAAAATTGGAATGTTGGCAAAACTTTAAATCTTAATTATATAAATTTGAAATAGTGTAAAGAAAGATTTTTTCACGTACTTTGATAGCGAATTTTTAGGAAACACCTGTAACCCTTATGAATATAGGGGTTTTTAATGGCGCTCAAAACGTAAATATGTAGTTTAATATTTCTCTTACTCCAATATTAAAATGTTTCTTAGCTATTCTTGTTTCATTTCGAAAAACACGATTCTATTAAGATTTCGATTAATGTCAACATTCCTGTTGCATGTCAATGAAGTTTCGCGCTAATAATATTCATTTTAAAAATATATTAACTAATACCAATAATATTACAAAAAAAAGCCGGTGCAAGGATACTGTTATTATAATATTTGCGTATTTCTAAATTACAAGCTACATTTAAATTTTATATTATGTACTAACTAACTATCACGACAAAGTTTTTGTCTCGAAATATGTCCGTATATATACCTAATCTAGATAAATTTATTATTTTAAAATCAAAAACATTTCGTCGGGCTAAAGTGTAAACCTTCTAAGTCCGTTTTTTGTCGTTATGTGTTCCTACATTTCATCATTAAGGCAGCGTTCTACTTCGCCACTCAACACGCAATACCTCCAGAATTTGGCGAAAAATGGAGAAGGAAGTATCTTAACATTAGGCTCCCTCTGTTACTGCTACATGCGGAGTAGGTACAGCGTGAAATTGAAATAATAAATTGCTTGATAGGCTGTTAGAAGGCTTACACTCTAAACCGACGATATTATAGTACACAAGTATATTGTAAATTATATGCTATTATGCGTAATAGGCATGATGACGCTGAGTGAAATTAATTATAAAAAAACATACATAATACGGCACGCCGCCAAGATATGTTGAATATCTGAGCGATTTACGTCACGTTTAAGTAAAGCGAATTGACATTTCGTATTGTATACAGTGGTACACATTACTCAGATTTGACGTCACGAACGACGGATGACACGTTTTGGTGCGCTTTTTAAAATATTTTTTTTTATACTAAAATTTTATTTTCTGCAGAAATATGATAGACGTAATTATTATATATTTCTCAATATTATAGTAGTTTCTCCAAATTTGTCATCGTGCCTATTGTAAAGACAGTTCGGTCGAAGAGATGTGACCGCCCTGAATTTAGATGTTTATGGCTGCGCAGATTGAAACTTATTTTCTAAAAGCCTAACTTCAGGGTGGTAACGACTCAAGGAACGTTCTGTACCTGTATATACTATTCATTAAACTGAGAATTTGCAGTATTTGCATTAAACTGAGAATTATTTATTTTTCAGTGGAGTAGACGTAATGACCATACTAAAATATTTGAATATCGGCGAAGGAACAATATCAAATGCCGTAACATCAAATGCCGGGACTTTCGTTATTGCATATGGAATTCATAAAATATTAGCACCGGCAAGAATAGCGATCACATTAACAGCTACTCCATTTATAGTGCGATATCTAAGGAATATCGGTATTTTAAAACACAACAACGGAATAGGTGGTGGGAAATAAATGATATTTAATCAAATTGTGTGTTGTCATTTTCTTAAATTAATTTAATATTACACCTGTGCATTTGTTAATTGCGAACATAAATACCCGATATGAATAAATATCTTTAAGTATTAAACAGTATTTATTGCTTTGGTCACATTCACCTCTTATCAATTAGATGAATGTCGACTAGACAAAATATGAAATAATCCACGAAATACTGCTGTTTTTTATTTTTATATTGCACATTCAAAGTATGTATTAGAAATCCACGCTCTTCGGATCTACCCCAATGCACCTTGCACATAATCCTTTTTTTAAATACTCATTATTTTTAGCTTCACGCACATAGAAGATACTCTGTTCATGACAAGACACTTCTGTTAATTGGCGGAGCTCGACACCTCGCTTTGCCTCGTTACCAGAGAAAATTAAACTATTATATATAGGAAATAATATAAATATATATTGATATTATTTCCTCGAGTGGAAATCCAGCTCACAACCTTCCATTAGCATATCTATAGATACTTCTTGGGGTTGTTGAGACTGGACTCCAGCTTGGAACTAATATGTGCGTGTAAATGTTTTTTTTAAATTTTAGAGGCAAATTGCCTCTTTTGAAAATAAATTTTGTGAGGGAATGACCATTACCAGGGAAATATTCTGACTGAAGATACATCAAAAGCAACTTGTAAAGTATACGGCAAAGAATTACCTTGTGTAATTACACATTGCTTACGTAGTTGCGACCAATTAACATTAGTAAGACACATTCCAAAAATTCTTTTTAATTATTATATATACCTAAGTATAATCATATAAGTAAATAGAAAAAATCAAAGAAAATCTATTTTAATGGCAAAATTTTTCGTGATTATAAACTTTTAACTTTTATAAATTATTCATGCATGCTATGCTTTTGAAAATTACAATGTCATATAAAATTAGTATCATTTCTACACACAACGCAACAACCACGTCAATTTGTTGGGCTAAAAGTGTGTATCTATAATTTATTAAAGTTGATGTAGTTGGTACATAATTTATAATAGTATCAAACTAAATTTTGAGAGGTTAAAGTTTGAAAAATCAATATCAAGAGATACCACGATGAGTGAGAAGGAATTGAATGAAGAGGACGCCATTACGTCCGTTCTACATACAGACCTGAACCAATTGTAAGTAAAATGTTGTATGAATATGTCATTAATACTATGTAAGTCATATAAAAAATGTGATTTCGAGTTAAACAAAGAGATATCATCTGGAGTCAATAACATAAAAAAAATGATAACAATGTCAAGTGCTCAGAGTTGGTAAACATGTATTTAACCTACTCGGTAATGCTGATAATTTAATATATACATACAACATTTTTTTTAAATTGTTGTAATTCATTCAATATTATTCAACTACTTACTTGTAGTTGAATATCAGTAAGTTATTCTACATAACCATGTGTCGACGTAAAATAGATTTTATGACGTTCACTGGATTTGTTTTTCTTTTAACCCTTGAATTTGGTGCTTTTTGTAAGCAAACAATCGTGAGCACGTAAGTGATAAGTTTATTATATGAAATTGTTAAATGCTATATATAGCTCGTACAAAATAGACTTGTCGTCGTGTAATAACATTTCATTTAACAAATAAACAATAACGTTGTAATTAGACAACAATTACTATTTTAATATATTTTTTTAATTAATTGCTTAGTTAACCTATATTTTAATATAATGATTTTTAAAATTAATATAATGATAAAAGTTCTCAAATATCGATTGTAAAATAAAAATACCACATCCTAATGAAATCATTGTTTTATATGCCATAAAATAAAGTTAAAACGTATAACGTATATAGTTACAAAATTGTTTTTATGATTTTAACTGACAGAAGTCATGACTTTGTCTGCTTATAAAATTAAAAATAATTATGAAACACCAACATTCGCGTATTTCAAACACCTACTTACTTAATAACGTTTATTTTGCAATGCATTGCAAAATAAACGTTATTGAGTAAGGTTTGTCTTTCTCCTCCAGTGTCCACGTGTTTCGATAAAATTAAATAACATAACGAACAAATTGAATTAACTTTAATAAATGAGGAATAATTGTGGCTTGTGCTTTTTTCTTATTTAATACTTAAGTGGTTTTATCTGAATTGAATTGAATCCAAATATCTCTAGGTTAAAAACTATAATTATTTGAACAGATAACATGAAATTAACAGATAACCAGTCGTGGCGCAGGGAGTCTGCCTTTAAACGCGATTGGTTGTAGGTTCGGTCCCCACTCGTGGAAATTTACATTTATATTTTCATTTTTTCGCTCTGGTAGTTATTAGTAAATATGTTGGTTTATTTATTTATTATTAAAATATTTTCATTCCAGAGACATTACAGTACAGACTGCAAAGTACTTGTTTGATTTTACAAAAGATGACGACGTCAGTAATTGGCAGGAGCAGTCTGATACAGTACGCAGCGTTGGAATGTCGAAAGCTGTATTTGTAATACATCAGAATTCCCAATTCAGGAGAGCCATATTCTTTGCTTTATTAAATCCTCAACCGAACGGCGCTGGCTTTGCTGGAATACGGTCTCTTGGGTTTTATAATTTAAGAGACTACACCAAGTTGCAAGTTTACTGTCGTAGTCAAGGGCAATTCAATGGCTTCAAAGTGGTTCTCCGTCACAAGGGATTAAACGACGAACCCAATTATTCGTTTGAACAATACTTCCAGGTGCCTAACATGTATATTACTGAAAAATATAAAATATTTTAAATTTTTTTATTGACATTCATTTCAGTGCAGTGTGCACAAACGCAGCAGTGTAGGTAGAAGGAACCTAGTGTTAAGTAAGACACTCCATTCCTCTCTTTCCGCCTTGTTCAAATTCCGTTTCCAAATTTCAAGGCATTGCGTGTGGAGTAGTGGAACTCAACGCCGCACTTTTTGCCTTGGTACTAGAGTGAAGACATAAATATATTAATAATTGCTAATATTATTCCCCCGAATGGGAATTTAACTCACAACTGTCGCGTTAGTCACGCGCTTGTGCCTCTGCTGCTCTTTCTCTTGACCTAAAATATTAAAATTGTAGCAGGTAATACAATGTTCATATTTATTTCAGGCTCCAAAGGATGAATTCGCATTACGCACCTTACCATTTTCAGAATTTAAAGCTTATTATAGAGGAAAACGAGTAAATAATAACGAGGTCCTAGACACTTCTCAGGTGACTAGTATAGGCATTCAAATATATGGAGGCGTTTATCAAACTATCAAGCAAAAAGGGCCTGCCACCCTAGAAATAGATTGGATAAGGGCAGAATAACTTTAAGCATCATGTTCATACTCATATTATTAAAAAAACAATAAATCGAAATAATTCTATTTGTTTATTTATGAATTTTAATACTCTAATGAAACTGGTAAGCTGAATTCCGGTGTTAAGGGAATAACGTCACACATGAAAAGTGTCCTGTGCGGGAAAAGGGTAGAGAGACTTCTTATAAAAGAAGTCTAATAAAAATGCTTTCTAAATGCCTAAATTGTTTAGCCAATTATTTGACATTCATATGAAGAGACTGTAGTGTTGGCGCTCCGTTCTCTCGGGCTGCCCCATACCTGTGTTCACAAAATCCATAAAATATTTATTGGGCTATCCAATTATTAATGAAAACTTACTATTTACTGTTTAATTTCACTAATAACAAGGAATATTGACAAATGAATATATTTTTTTTCGTCTTCATCATCTTCATCCGTTTGCCGAATTGCGCCATACGTCTCTGGCGAAAATGAAAAAAAAAGTTGCACAACAAATAAAAAAAAACAAGTGAAATCACATATAATGTGTATTTAATATTATATTGCCTAACATACGGAACACCACTAGACATCCTAGAGTCCTTATAATATATTGCTTTGCATTAACATAATTGTACGTTTATCGTTGTCGCGTGGGCAGGAGCAGCGATAGGGCTGTCATGGCGTCAGGGAACAGGGAGTGGTAATTGACGAGGGGCACGTAGGCCGCCGTGATGACGCGCCCGGCGAACCAGCGGCCGTGCAGAGAGTTCACCGAGGCGACGGCGGTGGCGATCGTGGGGCACTTGCAGTACACGTTGCCTTGCGGCGACGCCTTGTCCACGTACACGTGCAGCACGCCGCCGTGCTTGTTGCATTCACTGATCACATCGTCCCTGATCTCTATGTCCCAGCTTGGGTTTGTTTCCCTGTTTAAGAAAATTTTATTTGAGCTAGTTGGTAGATATTCAACGAGATTGTTAGATTAAATGTTAGACAATACCAGAAATAATACTTTTTCTTGAGAGGGATATATTACAATATGCAATATAAACAACAGTCACACTTTAGCATAAAAAAATAAAATACAGGTTAAAAAACTTGTTAAAACTTCTTTTGATGCTTTTAGTAAGTTCTGTCCAGTAAAAAAACATGATTATTATCAACACCTAATCTTTTCTTTACACTCTTTATTGCTAAATAAAAATAAATATCAAGTTAGCCTATTCATTATTAGTGCTCAGTAAAATAAAATAATTAATTATTTTTTATTTCTCAATTTAACTAAATTTAAGTAATAAACTTACGATGACGGGTCGAACATGTTGTTGAGCATAAAGCATTGTGTTGCAATTGGTGGTGCTACTTGTGGCTGAGGTGCGACTAGTGTGGACCCAGCACCCATTAAAACAGATGCGGCTGCAGGAGGTATCTGTTTAAAAAAAAAATGTTTTATTTACATCAATCATGGCAGTAGCTTAATCTGATGCACATCTTAAATTTTCAGTTTTTTTAGCTTTACGCTGTATCCCGCACATAGCAGGGTAGGCAGAAAACATGCGGACCTAGTGTTATGACACTCCATTCCCATTAATATACTTCAATTTCTCATTTTCCGTTTTCAATTGTGGAGGCGTTTTGCGCCGTGCTTTCACTTGCTCTGGTAACAAATACCAGAAGAAGTGAAAGTAATAAATGTTTAATTTCCTCAATTGGGAATTGAACCCACATCCTGTCGTGTTTATAATCGCACGCTAGCGCACGACTGGCCTCAACCTTTTTTTGTAGTGAATGTTTGAATATTTTCATTTATTACATAGAAATGTAATTATTTTTATTCATCTCTCATTACTAATAGTCACTTATTACATTTTTCCATCATTGGCACTTTGATATTGCAGACATAAAAAAATTACAACATATATTATTTGCTAGTGACTAGAGCCTTTATGGCGCCACAGTAACAAAATGCATATAATTTATAAACTCACTTGTAAGCCAGTCCCTTCTGCCAATTTAAACATAAGTTGCAAGCGGCCAGTTGCCCCGAGGTCGACGCCGGCGCGGTCCAGCTCGTCCGCGTCAAAGCGCGTGCTCGACCCGCCGTCTGTGCGCTCTGTCACATTTCCTACTTTCATAGGCCGCCCCGCAAGCTCAAAACCATTCAACTGCTCCATTGCTTTCTTTGCATCAGCTGCATGGTGGAACTGTAAAAGTTACAGTTTTAAATAACTCTTTTTGTTATATTTGGACAGTATTAAGTGGTACTTATGGAACATGTCACATGTAGGAACATAAATATATTTTTTTTACATTTTTAACATAACATACAAAAATTTACACATTAATATTTGTAAATTATATTTAAAATAATTGTAGTAATAAAATTACATACTGTTAAAAATCCATAGCCTTTGCTTTTTCCTGTATCAGGATCAGTCATTAGTTGAATGTGATCAATTTTTCCAAATGGTTCAAATATTCCCCTTAACATATCTTCACTGATGTTAAAATGTAACGAGCCGACATATAGCCGAGTTGGTCCATTGCTAGCCTTTGGTGCTAAGTTAGGAAGTGTGTTGCCTACTCTATTTTTCTCAGCTTGCGTATGTTGTACAATTATAGGAACACCGAGTAGCTTTTGTCCTGTCAAACCTAATGCCTGAAATAAATAAGTATATTATTATTATGTTTCTTTTTTATTCGCTTATTTTTTTTTATTTAATAAAATTTCCAACTTACCAAAGGTACAGATTCTGCATCTTTAAATTCTATGTATGATATTCCTTTAAATCTTCTAGTTTTATTACAAGTGATAAGCCTCACATCTCTAACTTTGCCAACAGAAGAAAAAAATTCTTCTAAATCCTTGGCTCTAATTCTTTGAGATAATTGCATACAAAAAACTGTTCTTAAGTCTCTCTCTTCTGGAGGTAAGTCATCACCTTTAGGTTCTATTCCACGAGATTTAGATCTGTATTCGGTTCTTTCCTTGTCACGACTTCTGTCTCTTCGAATAGCTTGCCCATCGCGGCTTTTCTCTCGGTCCCCATCTCGACTGCGTTCTTTGTCTTTACTAAGTCTTTTCTCTCGATCCCTGTCCCGTTCCCTGTCCTTGTCACCGCGTTCACCGCGGTCTCCTCGGTCTGGCCGGTCTGCCCTGTCCCCTCGGTCCCCTTTCTCCGCTCGATCTCCTCTGTCCGCTCGCTCTACCCGGTCCGCTCGTTCTACCCGGTCCCCTCGGTCGCCTCGGTCACCTCGGTCACCTCGGTCGCCTCGATCGGGTCGGTCGGGCTTGTCCGCACGATCCCTGTCCTTGTCCCTATTAGACCTGTCATTATCGCGATCGCGACGGTCCTTATCCCGTTCACGCTCCCGAACGCGGTCGCGGTCTCGATCTCGGTCGCGATCGCGTTCACGATCTTTGTCCTTTTTGTCATCCTTTTCTCTAGAACGGAGTGAATCCCTATCTCTTGATTTTCTTCTATCTCTCGACCTGCTTCGTCTAAAAAAAATATAACTTGGCTGAGTAAGGTTACCCTCCTTTTTTGTCCTGAATATAAATGTAATAACAATTAAATAATTGAGGCCGGTCGTTGCACAGGGACACAAAGTGTGCCTGTAAAATCGACTGGTTGTGGGTTCAATTCCCATTTCGAGAAATGGAATATTTATTTAAATTTATATTTTCATTTCTTCGCTTTTTAATTAAAAAAAAAGAAGAACTGTATGAGGTAAATGGCTTATTCGAGCCACGCTTTTCAAAGCCATCAACATAAAACACATTTGCTAAAAGTAAATAACTGATAGCAAATCTATCTCGAAAAAAAATTAAAAAAAAATCTTCGCTTTGGTGTCGAGGCAAATTTCGCCACTTAACACGCAATGCCTCCAGAACTCGAACTTGAGGGAAAATGGGGAACAGTGTCTTAATACTAGGTTCCCTCTGCCTATCCTGCTGTGTGCGGGATGCAACGTGAAGCTGATAATTTTTTTTTAATAATTAAAATAGTTTAACAACTGTTTGTTGTATGTGTTATATACCTTCGATTGTTGTCCTTTTCTTTGTCTCTATGCTTGTCAGAATACTTGTCCGACCGGTGTTTTGAAGAGGAAGTGTTATCCTGTCACACAAAGCACAAGGTAGAAGCAGCGCCACAGCAACACACGCCGAGTGAATAAATAAAATTTGCATTAGTTAATTGAATGAACTGTATGAAATCATCTGTGAACTTTCATGAATGACATATTCATAAATGTCATTCAGGAAATTCCCAAATGTTGGTTTTTATTCCTATGCTACAGTAGAGAAGACTGCTTTCACAATCATGTTAGGTCCTAGAGGTGGTTGAATTGGTCCCCGTTCTACACTTACCATTCGGAAAACCACTGATTAAGGATGTACACAGCGCTAACATCACACAGGGATACTTCTGTAAAAGATTTACGACCCATCAGCGCATGGTCCTTTTCAATTTGAAAACTGACTTATAATGCATTGTTTTTAATAGAGAACAAGTTAATACTTAATTAATTGAAGTAAAAAAATGTAAGATGAAAAAAATTAAGTATAGTAGTCGATACCTCATTTTGTTCAGGTTGGTGAAGTATGCTGGACAATTACCACAAAGTTCTATAAATACAAGAAATGAATCTCAAATGTAATTTTGTTTCATTGTGTCTTAGTAAGAAACTGTTCAAAGATGTCATTTTATAAAATTTTGTTAGTGGATAAATGTAATAATAATAAACAGTATGTAATTTTTAAGGTTATGATATTTTTGAACAGCCTAACCTAAAATGTCACTAACCATCACCAGTCACTGCATACATTTGCTTATGCAATTATTATTTATTTATTTATCATATATATTAGATACAATGTATATAACAAGGAACAAATATAATATGTATAATACATACATAATAAATATGATGTTATGATAAATACAGATAATTCCTTTTATTTTTTTAAATATAATGATTTACGCTATGATGGTCGTTCAAATAGTAAATTTGTAACTATTCAGTGATTATCATGTATCAATTTATTATAACATATACTATAAAACTATAGGTAAGTTTCATTCGTAATATATTAAAAAATCTTCAGTATATACACTCAATATTGATAAACATAATTTATTTCAAATAATAAAGTAAGTTTGATTACTTACCAATTTGTTATAAGGAGCTTCTAGCATTGCTTCCACATCAAAGTCTTCGGCCATTCTGTAAAAAATATAAGCACTAAGATAAAAGGATACCTTTACAATACAAAATTATTTGTATCTTAAAACTATATTACTGTTTATATTCACATGGTAATATGAATGAAGTGTTGTCATGCACAGCTGTAAATTTATACATACAGAACGTAGTAAGCTTTAAATGTTCAATATATACATGACAATGTAATGAAATAAATATATTTTTATTAGCATTAATAATTTTTAAATTTAATTGATAAATTTCTAAATTCTAGTACTGAGTACTAAGCGTAATATATAGGTGGAATTATATGTACTCTTCATTAGACCTTAGAAAACATAGTGTATTATTAACTAAGAAATAAGTACATAATTTTAAAATAAATTCCATGTAGCTAGCTATCAGCATTGCAAGTACAAAATGGCGAAGGCTTAATTTTTACTCGACGTTTACAGAAATTTTATAATGTTTAATAATTAATAATTTATATGATTTACCTTAAATTTGTGTCTTTTACGATGACAAATAAATATTTTAAGAAGTTTGTGAAATATTATCTGGAAATAAAATAATGATTAAAGAAATCTAAGAGCGTCAAAGGAAACCACCATAAAACATTGAGACAAGTTACAGAATAAATAGAATACAGATTACAGATACAGATTACAAAATTGAAGTTATTTGAATTTTGATTGCGATGTTGCCTTAATTTAAGCAAATATACGGAAAAAAATTGTACCTATGGTAAATTTAACAACAGCATATTACATTTAATATTACATTAACTTCATATAACATTCAATATTACATTAAATTCATATTATATACACTTTATATATTTTAAAATTGCGTAAACGACAAATTGATAACGTTGTATGTTGCTATATATAATAAAATTAATAATTGTACATGATCGAAAAGTAATAAGAAAATGGAGAATGAAGGAAGATCTATTTTAAATGTCATTCATAAACCACATTAACTGTTTTTATCTATCTTCAATCATCATATTTTATATTAATTATTCATATTAATACTCTGTAGCCTGTCTCTGTTTCCATAGATTTATAGATTATGATGTACAGTTTCTTTCCTTGTGCTGTGTTTTGTTTTTAGACTTGTACTTGTAGTTCATGTATTTGTAGATTTAGATTAAGTGTAATGATCACATATTGTTAGTGTTATAATCCGTAGAAATTAAAAGATAATATTCATATGCTGATTAATAATTAATAATTTATATATTAGTACACTCAAGTTTATGTTCGAGGTCTTTTATACAACAAGTTAATATATTTTGTAAATTGTTATTAATACAATTTTAGTGTGAACTTTTACAATGACTACTGCTGCTAGGCCAACTTTTGACCCTGCTAGAGGTGGGCAAGGACGGGGTGAGAAAGATTTGAGTGCAATATCTCGTCAATATTCTAGCAGAGATCTTCCTGGTCATACCAAATTGAAATACAGGTGCGTTTGTAGATATTGTTTCTTGGTGAAGTAGTACGAATACCATTTAAATATTTAATTTTTCGTAGGGAACAAGGCCAAGGCACTACTGATGAGCTACGTTCAAGGGATTTTCGCAAAGAACTCGACGAAAGAGAAAAAGAAATCAAAGCGCCAGGGGCAAGAAGACCTGCTGAACCCACTGTTAAACGATTAAAAATAGATCAAGTCCCTGCAGCTAGTTTAGACGCAGATGATCCCTTAGAAGGTGACTCTTCTGCTTCGGAAGACTCTGACGATGACACAGCAGCTTTATTAGCAGAGTTAAATAAAATTAAAAAGGAAAGAGCAATTGAGCAAGCTAAAAAGGTAACCTTAAAATATTATTTATGTATGGGAGTCAAATCTATTTAAACTCTTTTTAGGTGAAGCCTTGCACAGGCATGCGGGTTCCTTCACAGGGGAATGAATTGTTTTCATTACCTCACACTGGTAACAAGACAAAGCTATGCTAAGTTCTTAACATGCTATGACTCAAAATTTTGCAAAAGGTGTGGGACAGAACATCTTAACTAGTCAGATACTGGGATACCAGAAAAAAAATGGGTGTCAAAAATATTGCATTTTCATTTCTACAATAACTGGGATTTTTGATATTTATGATTTTTAGTAAAATAAAAGTTGAAACACTTATTTAAACTTGCCTACAATTTAAGTCAAGCTTCTTAAGTTATCTATTGTGTGGCTTTATCACAGGATGTGCCAGGTTGTATATGAGCTTAGTGGTGATACATTCTGACTCTGGGCTCTTTTTACAGTTCTTTTACTTGCAGATTTTGCTATTATGTACTCAAGCCTGTCTTCAGGGGGCTGCCCTTTCATGAATCACCTCTTAGAACTTGTCATTTTACTGCCACATTTCTCTTTTGATGACATGTTCTCCCTTAGAAACGCTATGAAGTCGCTAGCCTGCCGCAATTATTGTCGAGTTAGTTCTATCCCAAATTAGCTGAGCAGTCTCAGTGTTAGTCAAAACATTTTGACTTTTCGCCTCTGTCAGGAAGATATTCGGTTCAACAAACAAGTTCCTCCAACAAAGACCATTTCAGTAGTTAAAAAAAAAATTAAATTAAATTAGCTTCATGCTATATCCTGCAGACAGCAGGGTAGGCAGAGGGAACCTAGTGTTAAGACACTGCGTTCCCCACTTTCTGCCGAATTTTGGAGGCATTGCGTGTTGAGTGGCAGAACTCAACGCCGCACTTTTGCCTCGACACCAGAGCGAAGAAATGAAAATATAAATTTAAGTAAATATTTCATCTCCTCGAGTGGGGATCGAACCTACAACCAGTCGGTTTTACAGTCACACTTCGTGCCACTGCGCTATGACTGGCCTCATCACTCTGCAAGAATCCAGGGCAGTACGCGAGGAAATTAAGAAATCGTTGGCGGTAGTTTGATATAGTAATTATGTCAACTGACAGACGAATGCCACCTCAGTCTACCCGTGACCACGGACTACTGCAAAGTGTTCGAAACGTCGGGTTTTCAAAAATGTACAACAAAACTAAATATACACGATTAATCCGGTTAAAATAGTTTTATTTAAAATGTGTAATAATCGTGAAAATCAAAGAACTTATTATGCAAATATTATATGTAACAGATAATAATTTTTTTAGGAAGCCGAAAAAAAACAAGAAGAAGAAAGAATAAGAATGGAGAATATCTTATCTGGTAATCCATTACTCAACTACTCTGCAGCCGGACAAAAAAATGACTTAAAGGTATTCTTTGTTTATATATTTTGGTGTTATGTTGAATATATATTTTTTACAATATATTACATAATATATTTCGAATAACTCTTGTAAACAATCTACAAATAACTTTAAAGTAGATTTATTAAGTATACATTAATATAATTATTTTTGTCTGTTTCCATAACTAAATATGTTATTATATTTTATAGGTAAAACGACGCTGGGATGATGATGTGGTGTTCAAAAATTGTGCACGTTCTGAACCAGAAAAGAAAGCAAATACATTTATTAATGATTCCCTAAGATCAGAATTCCATAAAAAGTTTATGGAAAAATATGTAAAATAGTTATAATTAATAGTAGTGAAAAAATTGTTTATAATGTTTGGCTTATTGATAATTTGTAATAAATATTTTCTAAATATTTTCCTTGTGTATTTATTTTTAGTGACAAATGGGAAATTCAACGAAATACTTATTTCTTAGTAAAATCTACTGTGACCTGCATCAATTGGATCACACAAAAACTTAAATGTCAAATTTAATTGTAACACCAGGGGATATAATTTCGTATTGATAGAGATTCCTAAGATTTTATTAGAATACATAAAAAATAATAAGACTTTTTTTTTACTCAAAAAAATACAGTACTATCGAGTCGTGCATACGTTCTCATCGAGCTACGTCGAAATTTTTATACGCTTGCTATAACTTATTTATGTTGTAGCGTGTCTGTAGGGAGATTTTTACAAATTTCCGCTACCCAAAGATAATTACTAAGAATTATCGTTTGGCAATCAATGCTATTTATAATTTATTTTTTAAAGTGTTATTCTACACTTAGGAAGGAAAAATACTTATTTAGAAAACGTATAAAAATCTGAACGTAGCGGGACTCGAACCTCCGCCTCCTGGAAACCGACAAGGCGCTCTGACCACTAAGCCGTAAGTCGAAATTTTAATACGCTTGTTACATGCGGGTAAAAAGCCCGGCCTGACTCGGAACAAAGTGATGCTATGTGAATGGTGGGATTGGAAAGGAATCGTACACTATGAGCTTTTGCCACCGGGTAAAACTAACAATTCTGTCGTAACCTCTACTGTCAGCAACTGATGATTAAAAAAGCTATTGAGAAAAACCTGCCTGAGGTGGTGAATAAGAAGGGCTTGGTGTTCCAACATAATAACGCCAGACCTCACTCATCTATAGCCACGCAGCAAAAATTAAGAGAGCTTGGCTGGGATGTGTTGATGCATCCTCTGTACAGCCCCGACCTTGTTTCATCAGATTTCCACCTGTTTCCGTCAATGCAGAACTCCTTAGGAAGCATAAAACTAACCTTAATAGAACATTGAACTGACAGATTTATTTCATCCAAAATTTCAAAATTTCTACAGGAATAGGATCATGGTATTATCTTGTTGCCTTCTTACCCATAAGAAGGCAACAAATCATCGATCAAAACGGCACATACATGTGATAAATAAAACAATACGAAAATACTTTTGCCCCAACCTTCTTTATATCTTCTTTTAAAACAATGCAATGGCGTTCATTATTATTGTTATTTCGTTATATTTGTCATTTCGCTATTTAAGGCTAACTAAGAATTATACTATAGCACTCCTAACTCTGAGGAATGTAGCTTTCGTACAAAAAAAATCTGACCAGTAGTTCCAGAGATCTTAGCGCTTAAAGAAATAAATTAACTTTATTATAATAATTAATACATATATTGTAGATATTAGGCCCTCGCGGGGACGGTTGTAGCTTCGGGAATTCGGCGAAAAGTGGCGAACGGAAGTGTCTTATTGGGGAACGGAGTGTCTTATCACTATGTTAACTCTGTTTTCTCTGCTATTTGCGAGATACTGTGTGAAGCTAAAAAAACAATAAAAATAAATAATTTAATACATAATGTTTATTTAAGCACTCGTCTACCTACTACTATTCACCTTCTACATGTTAACAAAATAATCATTATTTGAGGAAAATAAGAGGTTTTATTAATGACGCTGGTGATAATTGGACGTTCCTCATAATTGTCTCACTTGTAGTACAATGATCTGTTTTAGGATTCTTGTTTTTAATCAAATATGTCCTACGCCCACACACAAATTAACTATAGTTAAGATACTTATAACATAACATCATTTTATGATATTATCCTGGTTATAATATACTTGTTCACACATACTGTAATATGTTTATTTGCCAATCGAACTTTCAATTTCAAATAATTACAATACAAAATAAACTAATACGGCAAATCGTACGGTAGCTCGTCCATCCGTGAGTGTGTGTTTCGAAGTATAAACTATAAAGACATGCGAATGCGCGCGGCCGACGGGCGCTCCTCAGATGTTTACATTATTTTATACGATGTGTGTATGTTGGGGGAGGGGGGGTTGCGGCGAGCGCGGCGGTCGGCGGCCCACCTTGAGTGGGCAGGTTCAGTGGCTGGTCCCGTCTCGAGCGTATTTGTGTTTTGTGGTCGGCGTCTGGCTCATTCGCTAGTTGAATAGCCGCTTTGACGGTGACGGTTTGACACTAGGAACTACGATAGCAGTCACCATGGCTAGATGGAAAACGGTGTTGTGGTGTGCTTCTTTATCGCTGTCTATCATCACAATAGACGCCGCTCTTTCCGGGCTTTATATAGATAATGGTATAGATCAGACTATAATACATCACTCCATGACGCGACACGAACGGCAAGTGGTGGAACATGAAATATTGGAGCTTCTGGGCCTAGGTGAAAGACCGAGACGTTCACAAGCACCGCCGTTGGATCGTTCGGCGCCAAGTTTTCTGTTGGACGTCTACAAGCAGCTGGCGGAGGAACACGAGCAAGCTCGCCCAACTCGTAGTTCCGAGATGGCCCTTAGCGGTGAAGAGCAGCACGCAATCGACGAAAGTGATTTAATAATGACATTCCAGAGTAAAAGTAAGTGTGCCCACAGAATCTCTAAAACTTTAAACTTTTCCTCTAGAACTTTTAATAATAAAGACCGGCCCTGTTTACTGTGTTTACATTATACTGGTATGTTAATATTCATTAACGCAGAATTTGCAAATATATGCGCATTGAGTATTTTCTCAGAATGTTATTTACGTAAAGTTTTATCAGTAATGTATTATAGCAAGTTTTACTTTGTACAGTACCTAGTCCTTATAGTTATATATTATTGCAAGATAATGGTTATTATTAATAAGTAGCTCCTATTCAATATATTTTTAATAAGCCAGAATATAAGTTACTATATTTTTTTGATTCTGTTATATTTTTGTTAAAGATGCATGTTGCATATCGATGTACAAAAATATTAAAAAAAAAATAGATTTCATTTGTTTATCTCGTATTGTACTACTGTGCAATCTTTGGTGTATGGGTTAAGTAAATGACTTTTGTTCTACCTTCAACAGAATTTGTAACAACGTATTAATCTCTACATTTTTAAGATATTCATTTTAAAAGACTCTCATATTTATCTCTTCCTTAAAAGCCGGTAACGCACCTATAGCTCCTCTGGTATAACACGGGGTCGTGGGTGGTTAATCAATGTATGTACCTAATAGAACCCAAAACAATAATTTTTAATTTCTTTATTTCTTTGTCGGATCAATGTTAATAGTTTGTCTTTAAAATGATAATGTTATTACAACACGAAAGTGATTCAGATTAGTAAATAAATTGATTATATTTTGTCTCGTTTAGCGGGCGTTTTACAGTTACATGATACTTATTATGAACATTTTTAAAAAACAAAAGTTTTAAAGTTTTTGTATTAATATTTTTGGGTATATATATATATATATATGTATATTGTATTCTCACAGATAAAACTTTTTTAAAAGATAAACTTTTATATTTCTAATGAAGTCCTTTTCAATAACGACGGAGTGTGCAGGTAAAAATGACTCATAAATGACTCGCATACCTGATCCCATGGAACGGAACGTACCAGACGAACACTCAAATTAAAATGTATTGTCTCATCGAATGTCATTTGTCTCTTAGGACCCTTCTGAGAAGATTTAATTTTTTAAGCTATTATCTTTTTGCAAGACAAAGAGCAAAGGGATTATTTTTATCGTATTTCAAAACTTATTTATTTTAAAGAATGGTTCAATTATATATTTCGAGTATTGCCAAAATAGCCTAGGTGATTGTTAGGTGTAAGTTAGGATGCCTGATTGAAGGATAAACAAGTATTGTCTTCTATAAAATATTATTATTTTTTAGTTGCTTACGTACATACATACATTTTATAGAAAATTTAAATTATATGCATATTTATGTGCTTTCATGAATTTTGGGCGCAAATCTCATTTGCTGCGTATACTCAAAATGTATATCTGGCCAAATATGCAATATATTTAAATTTACTGGAATTTGGAAAACTGATTATGATTTTGTATACTGCTTTTTGTATAGGATATACGGTGCCCATAGATATCTCACACAATATGCGCGAAGAAGTAGGGAAATAATATAATTTTACTTTGATAAATATTATATTTACGTATTAAAAATTATAATGAGCCATTGAGTCAGTTTAGTTATTATTCGGAATTAAGAAAAAATTCACGTACCAATGTACTTGTATTTCATCATCTTCATAAAATATGAATTTAATTATAAAAACTATTTGCGTTTGTTGATGAAATCTGATCGGGCGACATTTTAAATACATAATTCAAAATGTGAGATACCATACATATGTCTCATCTTGCACGTGCAATAAGATCAAGTTATATCGGGTTTGTCAAACGATACGGAGATACACCTGTTACGATATATTATCAAATTAGCATATTATTATTCTGATAGCTGAATAGATTAAAATATAAATAGGTAGCCATGTTATGCTTAATCTTTGCTATTTACAATTATATAATAGTATACAGATGTTCATTACAGCTTCGAACTACTGCTTTAACCGACTTCCGTAAGAAAAGAGATTATCAATTCGACTGTTTTTTTGATTTTTGTTACTTCATATTTTTTGACGGGGTGAATCGATATCAATATTTTTTTTTATTTGAAAGCTAGTGCTGCCCGTGTAGTCTTGGTCCATTTCTGACAATGATATCTATGAGAAAATCACATAAGTCTTAAATTTGCATTAAGTATGTGCGCGACTAATGGACGAATAACTCAATATCATGCTAACATATTCTGATAGTTCTTTTTTTCTTTCAAAGTATACACTTCAAGAATAGTTCGGTGAAAGTTTAGTTAGATTCTATCTATGGGAATTCAGTTTAAATTGAAGTAGTTTTTTTTTGGTAAAAAATATAATTATACTGTACAAGGAGAAACACTGTTAAAATGAGTATCAGAAGTAAGATTGCTTATCGTTGCATTTCTTTTCAACTAACTTTAAAAAAGAAGGTGTCTCATTTTTAACCGACTTCAAAAAAGGGAGAGGTTCTCTATTCGCCCAAATATAATTAACTTGAGAAGCATCCTATTAAGGTATACATCACTTAAAATCGTAAAATAAATTACATTTACAGAACACCACTTGGGTGCATTACGACATGGTCATGGCCGACACGTTTGGTTTGATGTCGCTAGCGCCCCAGGGGACGCCTCGTCCCTTCTCACAGCAGAACTGCGCGTACATCAGGCAGCTTCTCACACGGCCGACCCGACAGCGTTATACACTGTAGTGGCACATCGAGTGATAAGCGTGGATAACTTGGGGTAAAAGAAAGTTTGTTAAATATTTAAAAAATTTATACCTAGATTAGAGCAGATTTTGTTAATATGTAGATATTTTAAAACTCTTTCGTTACTAATTAGTATCTCGGTATCTAACTACGCACTACGCACAGTTAAAATAACTGAAGTAAAGTATTGAACTGAAGTCTAAGTTCCTCGTGAAAATAATATGAGTTTATTTTAAAAGAAATGGCATTAAAATAAAAAGTCATTTTATTATTATCAAACTTTTATTATGAAAATTCTTTCATTGTGACTATTTATGTATCTTTCAGGGGTATTGAGATGGAACGTATTGCTGCGGTTAATACTAGCGCTGGAGCTGAAGGCTGGCTGGAACTAAATGTGACAGCAGCACTAGCGACTTGGCTGAATGCACCAGTTGACAACCGCGGCTTCTTCATTACAATGCATCCGCATACACAACCAGGTTATATATTTTATTATCTGTGATCTGCGTATATCAATCAACATTAATTTAATATTAAAGCTAAGATTTCATACAATTTTTTTTACGATCTTTTTTTGACGGATTAGTATTATAAAAAGTGAGAAATATTTCATAACAAAGATGTAGTCAGGACAAAAAATTAAAATTGAAACTTTTATAGTAAACTTTTAATAAATCTATTTAACGATATACTCGTACCTACTACGCTTTTTTAGGAGAAAAACAAAATAAACCGGCTAATGGATTAGTATAGATATTTACTGCTATCTATGCTTTCATACTATCTGTTCACAACAAACTTAAAACTTAAAAACAAGTTAGGTAAGATAAAATTCAAATCGGATCCAAATAAATAACTTAACCACAAAGTCAAATAGAATAATAATTTTATTTTTAATTATACTTCAGAACGGCATGTAAAACCAGAGGAGATTGGACTGGACGAGACTCACGCTGGTAATTTGGAGGGAAAGCAACCTTTTATGGTAGCATTTTTCAAGAATGGCCCTAAGCTTGGTAGCACCGACGCAGGAGCGCGTAAAAAACGTGAAGCACGAAGATGGCGGAACAATGGTTATTCAGAAAATTATTTAAGAAACCCTTTAACAGGTTAGTATATAAATACTTATTTAGAAAACGTATAAAAATTTGAACGCAGCGGGACTCGAACCCGCGCCTCCTGGAAACCGACCAGGCGCTCTGACCACTAAGCCATGCGTTCTCGCCAAGCTACGTCGAAATTTTTATACGCTTGTTACAACTTATTTATGTTGTTAGCTTCTCTGTAGGGAGATTTTTACAAATTTCCGCTACCCAAAGATAATTACTAAGAATTATCGTTTGGCAAGAGAGAAACTATTTTTAAATATTTTTAAACATTTTTTTTAAAGTGTTATTCCACACTTAGGAAAGACAAATACTTATTTAGAAAACGTATAAAAATTTGAACGCAGCGGGACTCGAACCCGCGCCTCCTGGAAACCGACCAGGCGCTCTGACCACTAAGCCATGCGTTCTCGCCAAGCTACGTCGAAATTTTTATACGCTTGTTACAACTTATTTATGTTGTTAGCTTCTCTGTAGGGAGATTTTTACAAATTTCCGCTACCCAAAGATAATTACTAAGAATTATCGTTTGGCAAGAGAGAAACTATTTTTAAATATTTTTAAACATTTTTTTTAAAGTGTTATTCCACACTTAGGAAAGACAAATACTTATTTAGAAAACGTATAAAAATTTGAACGCAGCGGGACTCGAACCCGCGCCTCCTGGAAACCGACCAGGCGCTCTGACCACTAAGCCATGCGTTCTCGCCAAGCTACGTCGAAATTTTTATACGCTTGTTACAACTTATTTATGTTGTTAGCTTCTCTGTAGGGAGATTTTTACAAATTTCCGCTACCCAAAGATAATTACTAAGAATTATCGTTTGGCAAGAGAGAAACTATTTTTAAATATTTTTAAACATATACAATAACACTTTAAAAAAAATGTTTAAAAATATTTAAAAATAGTTTCTCTCTTGCCAAACGATAATTCTTAGTAATTATCTTTGGGTAGCGGAAATTTGTAAAAATCTCCCTACAGAGAAGCTAACAACATAAATAAGTTGTAACAAGCGTATAAAAATTTCGACGTAGCTTGGCGAGAACGCATGGCTTAGTGGTCAGAGCGCCTGGTCGGTTTCCAGGAGGCGCGGGTTCGAGTCCCGCTGCGTTCAAATTTTTATACGTTTTCTAAATAAGTATTTGTCTTTCCTAAGTGTGGAATAACACTTTAAAAAAAATGTTTAAAAATATTTAAAAATAGTTTCTCTCTTGCCAAACGATAATTCTTAGTAATTATCTTTGGGTAGCGGAAATTTGTAAAAATCTCCCTACAGAGAAGCTAACAACATAAATAAGTTGTAACAAGCGTATAAAAATTTCGACGTAGCTTGGCGAGAACGCATGGCTTAGTGGTCAGAGCGCCTGGTCGGTTTCCAGGAGGCGCGGGTTCGAGTCCCGCTGCGTTCAAATTTTTATACGTTTTCTAAATAAGTATTTGTCTTTCCTAAGTGTGGAATAACACTTTAAAAAAAAATGTTTAAAAATATTTAAAAATAGTTTCTCTCTTGCCAAACGATAATTCTTAGTAATTATCTTTGGGTAGCGGAAATTTGTAAAAATCTCCCTACAGAGAAGCTAACAACATAAATAAGTTGTAACAAGCGTATAAAAATTTCGACGTAGCTTGGCGAGAACGCATGGCTTAGTGGTCAGAGCGCCTGGTCGGTTTCCAGGAGGCGCGGGTTCGAGTCCCGCTGCGTTCAAATTTTTATACGTTTTCTAAATAAGTATTTGTCTTTCCTAAGTGTGGAATAACACTTTAAAAAAAATGTTTAAAAATATTTAAAAATAGTTTCTCTCTTGCCAAACGATAATTCTTAGTAATTATCTTTGGGTAGCGGAAATTTGTAAAAATCTCCCTACAGAGAAGCTAACAACATAAATAAGTTGTAACAAGCGTATAAAAATTTCGACGTAGCTTGGCGAGAACGCATGGCTTAGTGGTCAGAGCGCCTGGTCGGTTTCCAGGAGGCGCGGGTTCGAGTCCCGCTGCGTTCAAATTTTTATACGTTTTCTAAATAAGTATTTGTCTTTCCTAAGTGTGGAATAACACTTTAAAAAAAATGTTTAAAAATATTTAAAAATAGTTTCTCTCTTGCCAAACGATAATTCTTAGTAATTATCTTTGGGTAGCGGAAATTTGTAAAAATCTCCCTACAGAGAAGCTAACAACATAAATAAGTTGTAACAAGCGTATAAAAATTTCGACGTAGCTTGGCGAGAACGCATGGCTTAGTGGTCAGAGCGCCTGGTCGGTTTCCAGGAGGCGCGGGTTCGAGTCCCGCTGCGTTCAAATTTTTATACGTTTTCTAAATAAGTATTTGTCTTTCCTAAGTGTGGAATAACACTTTAAAAAAAAATGTTTAAAAAGGTTAGTATATAAATGTTCAATTATTTTATAGCGTAGAAATTACCTACTTGTATTGGAAAATAATGCTTGATCACAATATATTGCTTAAGCGATTTTAAAAATTTAGTATTTGATAATTTAGACTTTTTAAAAATACGATTACGATATTGTGATTTCTGCTAATATAAGTTAGTCAAGAAATCTTTGAAATACATGAATGACACCCTCGAAAACCAATAAAAATATTCGAAATTGTATTAATTTAAACTGTATTTTCTATACTAATATGCAAAAACACTTAAGTGTATGTTAGTGACTATACTCAGGAAATTTTATTTCTAGCCTTTTTTATGTCATTATTTTCTTTCAGAAATAAACCCAATAAGACGTTTATTGAAATTCCAGATACGACACACTGGACGACCAGAAGCTGCGAAATTCAAACACTTTACGTCAGCTTCAAGGATTTAGAATGGCAGGTTAGAAAAATCATCATTGACGTATAAAGTATATTTAATTAATATTTAAAATCACTTTTAAAGTAAAATATTTGCTATCGCATATTTATTTATTAGAAAATGTTTTGTTGTTGTAAAACTAATTGTGGTAAGTTAGGTAAGTAAGACGCGTATTTATAAACCGCTCTCTAGTTTTAGATCGATATTGAGATGCTGTTTCCATTCATTAATGATATATCTATGAATGAAAGCGGCATCTCAAGAACGATCTTTGACTTGAGAGCGGTTTATAAATACGGGTCTAATATTTTTTTATTATTCGCCATAAAATCAAATTGGGAGAATTTTACCTGTCATCCCAATAACTGGAACCATTTGCCTTGCTTCTTGAAAGTAGTTCTTATATTTTTTAGTAGGTATATAATAATACCCGTGCAAAGTACCTACATTAATGCTTACAAGAACAAAATAAGCAATAGGCACGTTAAAAAAAACATTTCTGAAGTGTAAGTGTACATTTAGGAGATGTTTATTACTTTGTAAAATTATACATAATGCTATATTATTTTAGCGGAGCAGATAGATAGAGAGCTTAACCAATACTTAATAAAAATAAGACACGATTAAGGTACCTTTCGTTACAGGACTGGATCATCGCACCGGACGGATATGGCGCGTTTTACTGTAGTGGTGAATGTAATTTTCCTCTAAACGCACACAAAAATGCAACAAATCACGCAATCGTGCAGACATTGGTTCATCTTTTAAACCCGACTCAGGTTTGATAGCAAAAATATTTGTATTTCTTTATAGATATGGTTGTAAACAAATCTTTTTTTAACCTCTGTTATTAGAGACTAAAGCATAAAAAAACTTAAAATACACACTTTTAAATCGAATAAATAATCTAATATAAAAATTAAATAATTAATAATTAAACTACACATTTAGTGCTAGTATAAATAATTTATATTATATCATGGCTGTTATTCTTCATTAGGGTCGGCCGGCTATCGGTCATTACGTTTTAAGGAAATGTAAATGCCTGCGAAAATATATTTTTGTAAATTCGACAGATTGTGGGGTGGTGGGTTCAATTCCCACGCGAGAAAAGTAAATTTTTAATATTTTCATTTTCTCCCTTTGGGCACGACGCAAAAGCGCAGCGTTAAATTCCACTATTTAAAACGCAATGCCTCTAGAGTTCGAGGAAAAATAAAGAACGGAAGTGACTTAATGGGAACAGGGTGTCTCAACACTAGATTCCTTCTGCCTGCTAAAAATATATATATTTTTAAAAAAGTATTATTTCTTTTTTCAGGTACCGAAACCGTCATGTGCTCCAATCAAACTTTCGCCAATTTCCGTCTTGTATTATACCGACGATTCCAACGTGATATTGCGTAAATATAAAAACATGGTTGTCAAAAGTTGCGGGTGCCACTAACTTATATTTTTTTATTAATATCAATATCGACAATCAAACCTAGTCTTAACTAGAGATAAATTTGAGGTAGCTGAATTAGTCTATAAATGTACGATGTATTTTGTTTATCAAGTTATGTAGGGATATTGTAGATTGTATTTTTGTCTCCATCGACTAGAAATCTTGAGGAAATAATACCTAATACGTTTTCTTAAAAATATAAAATGAATTTGATCTTTTAATCGTCTTGTATTAAAAAAAATTTTATTTATAGGAGTCTTTTTTAATTTACCGTTGAATACATTTTATTATTAATATCATAATTTTAGTTTGACGAGAATAATACTCAACTAATGATATTGTCGTCGAAAGCCTTGAAATATGATAGCCGGCTTTGTGTATTGGTTTAATTAAGTATTTTTTAAAATAAAAATACAAATAGACCTTACTTTTATATGTATATGTATGTATATGCGAATATTTTTATAATTTTTTAAATTATTATTTATATGTCAATTAAATTTTTAAAGTAGACACATATATATTATTTCAAGCAATTTTGACCATGTCGAAAAACTAGGAACAGCCATCACTATTTTTATTATAAAATTATATCATAATCTAATGGACATAAAGAGAGCAATAAACAATAAAAAATATCCTATATTTAAATATCATATATTTTTTTGGTTAATCAAACTACTCAATTGTGAAGTAATCATATTTTTCATGACGTAAAAGCAATTAGGCTTGTAGAAAGTACAAAATGTTTGCTTTTTTACCTATTTAACATTCAATATTATACCTTTTATTGTAATCTCTGAAGTGTTGCCAGATTTTATAGAGAAAAAAAGAGGGACATTTATCTCTGGAATTTTTTGTAACTTATTAAAAGAATCAAAAATAATGATCTAAGTGCGTGGAATAATATTAAAAAAACGGAACCATGCGTGTCCCGATGGGGAAATTTAAATTCTGAGGTAAAAATCGGGACGTCTGGCAACGCTGAATCTCTCTCTGTGTTAGTTTATAAATTACTGTACAGTCTTTTGCAAGTATTTAAAATAATATTAAAATATTATTATTAAATATATTTACTTTTGAAATTAGAGATAAGCGTAGGAAATAATACATTGTGAATTCAATACATGAATCGTTTTTAAAGTTATTGAGATTTTTTTAAAATAATGCAAATAAATGATATTTGTAAATTTTAGGCTATTTATTGTTTTAACATTATATATGTATTCAATTTTAAAACAATATAAATGGATTAGATACCTATTTTTTGTAAAAATAAATGAAATTTATGGTTTTGTACAATTTATGTTTTGATTTTTTTGTTAAAATAAAATGTTTCTACATACCCTGAAATATCCTTTCTATATTTAGGGTAGGGGTAGGTAGGTTCGGGTACAGTATTCCGCGTGTAGCAGAGTACGCAGAGGGAGCATAGTGTTAAGACACTTCGCTCTTCACTCTTTAAATTCAAAAATAAGAATATGAAAAATATATGCTGGAGATTTCAATGAACAATTTCAAATAAAATTGATTTGAACGATATACAGTCAGTTATGTGTGAGATATAGTTGATTTACTTTCCAAAAAAAAAAAATTATGAGCTTGTAATATGTACAACCACTGAAAAAAGTAAGTATTTTCTCCGGTAAAAAATTATAGCGATATTTTCTCTGGGTTAACATTTTAACTAAGGTGTATTCTGTGTAACGAGGGCTTGAACATAGAGTTAGGATGTGTAAAGTTAGAAATTTCTCTACATGTGATAATTTCATGGCAGTGCGGGACATTATCTTACCACTATTTTTAACGAGAATGTTTTTGTTTTGTAAGATTGTAAAATTGTAAGTAGTATGACGAAAACCAGCTAGCTAGCAGTTAGTTTGGATATGGAAAAGGCCTCCAATTGAGTGTGGTATGAGGCGCTCCTGCAAAATTTCCGTACTACAGGCTTCCTGAGAAATTACGTAAGTGAATTTCCAGTTTTATCACTGGGCGTAGCATTAAGACTGCCGCTGCCGACGGTTTTTTGTTATGAATGTCAACGGCATGTCCAATATATATTAATATGCAGATAACAGCACAGTGGACGCTGTATAATCCGGTACTGCAAGTCTTTCTGGATAAAACGTTGACCAGTGCCGAAATAAACTTGTGTCTTCTATTGAAGAATCCCTCGGAAATGTTTTTTCATGGGATGAATGCGGTTTAAGTTTTCGAGAACACTCTTTTTAAAGCCGTAGCCAGTATCCATACATTGAGCTTTAATGTTTCGAGTTTAATAAAAAGCGCAAGGCCAAGTTAGCTTCAAAGAAACTGTAATCGGCAGAGCGCGACAGTACTTCACGCCATTACACCGATTCACCCTCTATGGAGGCCCATAAGGGTGAATCGGCAGCAACCTAGGCAGGTTCGGCCTCATATTGAGTACTGTTCTCATGTCTGGTCTGTTGCGCCCCAGTAACAGGTTTAACCATTTGGAAGCATACAACGTAGAGCTATTTGAATCGTTGTGGACCCAATGATCTGCGAAAAGCTTGATACTTTGGATTTGCGTATAGACGTCACCTCGCTGTGTGTTCTCTACCGCATTTTTCATGGGTAATGTTCCACTTTCTGCCGAATTTTGGAGGCATTGCGTGGCCCAACTCAGCGCTGCACTTTGCCTCGATACCAGAGCGAAGAAATGGAAATATAAATTTAAGTAAATATTTCATTTTCTCGAGTGGGGATCGAACCGACAAGTCGGTTTTACAGTCACCCTTTGTGCCCCTGCACCACGACTGGCTTCAAACGGTAAATAGATGCAGTTAACATTTGCCCGAAAAAAGTTGTGTAGCAAACCTTTGCCAATACAAAAAGAATCCCTTACCTTTATAATTTTGGATTAGGTTTTTATTTTTATCACGGACAAATTCAAGAAACATAATTGAATTGATTAAACAATCAGTAAACGTCCTAACGCAGGTATTATATATTACGCTATTATATATTTTCAACTATTATATATTACGCTATTATATATTACGACGGGCTTACAGTCGGGCTGTATTTGCCAATTTTGTTCATGAATTATTTTTCAAAAAAATCACAAATTCCCTATTATCTAATGAACCACTGAACATCGATGAATAAGGGTGAAATGGATACGTACTGAGGCCTTCTACCTATCGACTACTGTTGATCCGTCGATCGCTTTACGCGATGACATTGGGAATAG
This sequence comes from Heliconius charithonia, assembly GCA_030704555.1. Taxonomy (NCBI): domain Eukaryota; kingdom Metazoa; phylum Arthropoda; class Insecta; order Lepidoptera; family Nymphalidae; genus Heliconius; species Heliconius charithonia. Next base: position 5,821,018 of record CM060809.1, on the reverse strand, counting down.
TCTTTTGTTGCTTACTCGGTATAGTTATGCTAAAAGTATTATAATACAAAAATACTTTTATGTAAATAGTTCCGAACATCCACAAATTAACAATGGCAATATTGAGTTTATATTAAAATGTATAAAAATATTATTATTCACATAAACATTATTTATGATTAAATTTCTAAGAAACCAATCGTAAAAGTTTGTCGATTATCAGTAAACGATAAGAATTGAATCGTCATCTTTGTCCCATTATCTGTGATTACACATACATTTACAAAACGAACTGTTTACTAGTTGCGGTATAGATCGTGTTAAATAAAGATACAGTCAATAATATAGGTATTAAATCTAATAATATATTAAAATTAAAGAAGTGCTTAAAATGTTATAAAGCATACATTGTTGACTAGTTTTAGTGTGGTGAATAGTATTGGTAAAATTTGCGGATACATTAGCGAAACACGTCACAAATTTCAAGGGCGCTGCAGCCTCCCGCTCGTAGTCTGGCGTTGATCATAGGAGCTTTAGCCGGCTTCATTCACCCACAGCCGTCGAACTATATCGCACGTTTCATATTTTCCAATAAATAAACAATACATTCCGCGTCTATTGAGTCTTTCCACCTGTTGTAGTATTATTTATTTGTATAAGTCAATGATTTAAATCTTGTGTAAACAATGTTGCCGTTGTTTTTTCTCGCAACATATATTTTCGCAACGGCGTGTTGTTCTACCGAAATCGAAGCTAATGATCAAAAAATATTTTTTCGTAAGTGTTGTCCAAGACTTCAGGTTTTGATTAAAGTAAACGAAACCAACGAGACCACGAGTGAAGATTTTGAATGTGTGAATAGTGATCATTTAAGAAAAGAATATAACATCTTAGACGAGCCTTTATATGTGAGTAACACTGTTACAGTAAAAAATGGTCTACCAAGTGAATGTGTTTTACAAATATTAAATACAAATAGTACTGTATTTCAACTTAATGAGGAGGAATGTTATGACAAATTCGTAGCTGAACTTGTAAATGGTACTTTAAGAGAAAACGTATTAAAAACTGTTATTTTAACTTGCAATCACACTAACCAAGAATTAGGGGATGATAAATTAAAAATTTATGAAATACGTAAATGTTGCCCGAGCGGGCAAAGTTATGATCCAGCTTATCATGAGTGTAGAACTTTCAATTCATCAAATAATATTGATTGGTTGGATCAATTAAAAATAAGTTTTGGTGATATCTTTGAAATTGAAAGCAATTTATTTTGTAACGGTGAAGAATATGCAGTTGAATTACAAGAGAGTAAATATCATTTATCTATTGAAGGGGATACATTATATGCTTTAAGCATAAAAGGTGAAAAGTATGGAAGATCAAAGTCTGGCAAATGGTGTATGGATCAAGAATATGGTGGTACTGGATTAGTGGCCAAAGTTTGTACCCGAAATTGTCAAACTTTCAGTGCATTTTGTGTTAGGAAATGTTGTCCACATGGCCAGCATTATAAACCGCGTAATTGTTTTAGTTTTGCTAGTGATTGTGTACCCAACGAAGAGAGTCATAATGTTTGGTTCAATATTTCTACATATTTAAATCCAATAAAGGAGCTTAATAATAATATAATGGGTAAGTTCTTCAACAAAATTTAGTATTACATTAAATGGAATAGTTATTATAAATAGATGAGAGATAAGTAAAAAAAAAACTTAGTAATGTTTCTAACTAATAAAATTAATTTACAGTTCTCTTACCTGCAATATATCATCGATTTCATAACTATTGCATTTGCTTTATTTTCCGCGTTAGTTCACCTTTAAAGTTAAACATGTGTCTAAAATTCTAGGGAGCTGAATTTTCAATATATAAATTATATTCAGACGTGAAATAAAATTTTATAATAAACTCTAAAACGAAAAACTGATTGTTGTCACCACGAATATTTTTACCGACACACCAACATAGCAGCAATGTAGCTGGACATTGTTTATAAAATTAAATCGTATTTAATTTAGTATTTTTTGTGAATACTTATAATCTCTACCTCTCTATTATAAATCTGATTAAAATATTTTCACAAAAAATAATTCTGTGGAACATTAACATTCATTGTTAAAATGTTAAAAAATAGATGAATTTGTAGTTGCCTATTGTTTTAAGTATTACTATAATTTATTAAGTTTGTCAGTGATTTCGAAATAACCGTGTTTTTTCAAGTGCATATAGTTATTTGCACGACACAATTAAAATACAATAAAATTTTAAACGAAATATCATAAAAATCCCATCCTGGACAACAAGACACTCCGTCCCTGACACATAATTACAGTAAAATTTTAATTATTACAGTAAATTAAATTTGCTGTACATTTATAGTAATTTTAAGTGTGTTAGTTAATAAAATCTTGGTGTTACTTCCTATATAATTTTTATCAGGAATTTTAATTGTTTTGCAAAAAAAAAATTAAAAAAAAGCATAACACTAAGTTCTCTCTGCCTACCCTGCTGTGTATGGGATATAGCGTAAAGCTGATAAAATATATTAATAAAGTGTACCATAAAAATAATGCCATGTTAAAAATATATCAAAATAAATAATTAGGAATCAAGAAATGAGGAAAACAATTTTATACTTATGCGTATTAATAAAATTGTATAAAAAACAAAGTGTAAGTTTAATTTATAAAACATCTTTGGTAATTTCTTATACAACTTATTTGTCTTTTTCAGGGCTATAGTTTATTAATATAAAAGACAAATACGTTGCGCGCAGTTTCGCCTGTTTATTTGCACCCTTAGAGGTGAATTCTAAAAAAAACCACGAAATACGTGTTCAATAAAATATTTATAACAGTCCAGATGAAGTGAGAGTTATTATTTAAAAAGCACTATTATTCGATGTATTTGACTAGCAGCCCACTCGCGGCTTAGCCTGCATACCACCTATATTTTTTTTAGTATGCTTCAACAGATTTATTATATTAAAAATAAAGAAAAGCAATCAGCTTCTATCTGATCTGACAGCGCTGTATCCCGCACACAGCGTGGTAGGCAGAGGGAACATAGTGTTAAGACATTCCGGTCCCAACTGTCTGCCGAATTCTGGAGGCATTGCGTGTTGAGTGGCAACTTTTGTCGAAAAGTATACTTCCAAATTACATAATATAAAAGCCAAAGCCAATCTTCAAAAAATATTATTGATGACGGAATAACTTTCGTTTGTCATCATCTTTGTAAAATAAAAAACGGTGAAGTTTATCTTACAATTATTTATTATTTCTTTTTACAAAATGCCTTATTGTGACTTATTTATTAAAAATAGATATAGGTGTCGCGAACTTTATTTAAGAACTAATGAAACTGATGAATGTTTTTGTAGTATAATGCACTTAAGAATATTTAATTTATTTCTGCAATGCACGAGGTTTTAGGTAGTCGATGACGTTTCCTAATTATTGCTATTTCATTACTTAAGGCTAACTTAGAATTAAAGTTATAGCGGAATACAGTGAAGTGAAGCTATAAATATGCGACTTAACGTCCTTACAATGGATGAAGCGAGAAACTCACGTTTGTTTATTTTCCTCACTTCACACACTTCCTATTATCTAATAGTATATCTGTGACTAATCAGTAGGAGCTTAAATATTAATTGCATATAAGAAACATAAAAGTCCTATATAGGGTAAAATACAAAAATATGTACCTCCAGACTTCTATTCAGTAGTTTTTGCAAATTAATAGAAAAAATATAACGAGTGCTGTTTTAATTTCTGTTATCGATATATTACCTGAACCAATTAATATTTTTTATCTTTTATGTATTAAATTGACTTTTATATCTTTTTATTATTTTTATATAGAGATAGAAATATAACAGTATTGTTAACCATAATAGTTGAGACCATCGTGGTGCAGTGCCACGTGTGGGTTGTGCATTTAAACTTTTAAAATAATATACGGAAAATTATTTTCTTACATAGTTATTGACGAAACATACCAAGAAGATATTCATTTCCTTTATTAATATAATAATTTATTACACATAGTGTCACCTCGGTAAAAGGGAAACATTGAGTATAGGAAATTTCATAACCTACCTATAAAATACCTATTTACAATATTCGTTGTTGTCTATTAAAAATAAAAGATCTCTGAAGTAGGTACAACTAGTTTTATTTCTAAATAAGTATTTTAAATGAATACACTTTAAGGAAAAAAAGCTCATAGACTGGCAACGCACGTGTAGCTCCTCTGGTGTTGCACGGGGCCGTGGGCGGCGGCAATCACTTACCATCAGGTGACCCGAACGCTCCAAACGAGCCTTGTCCTTTTCCATAAAAAAAAAAAACACTAATGTCTACTACCTAAGTACACTACACGTGTTTAGAAATATAAATCAGTTTGATAGAAAAATATATCTCGCACAAAGCAGGGTACGCAAAGGGAACCTAGTTTATTGGTTAAATGTTTTTTTCGTTGAAACTTACTAATATTCATTAATTCAATAGTTTTCTTTTGTGTATACTTGTACATTTTGCTAAACAAAGCAGGCGCCCGCTGAAATATAATTTTTATTTTGTTTATTTAGGGAAAATTGGTTATTTATTTTAGTATGGTTACCTTTACTGTATTCTTCACAAATTATTTGTCTTTACAAATTATTTAAATCTTTTGGGATTTTATTTGATTTTATTCGCAAAATCGTATTTAATAAAAAAAAATTTTAGTTATTAAAATATCTATATCTAGATAGGCACGCTCGCAAAAAACTCTGTGAAATCCCTTTCATTGGATCATCGGCAAAAATTTCGTGATTATGTAAAAAAACGGTAATTTTTAAATCACAAACAGACACTTAAATTTTTTTATATGTTATTTTTTTTTATATATTTATTTACGTTTTCTTTGCACGCAACAGATAAAGCTGTATATTTATATTATATCCCACTTATTTCTAGATGTAATGGGATTACGAATTGGATTGAATTGTCCACACAAAAGATACGCCCTTAATACTTCCCTAGCGCAGGATAAGCACCATTTGACTCGCGATGCGCACCTGCAGACTCCCGATATCCTTACAAACAATTATTGTGTGGAAGTCTTTGACAGGCAGGATTGCCCTGAAAATGACGTCGTTGCCAATGGTGTTATGTGCTATATACCACCACGCCCAAAAAATTTTTTGATTTCGTTCGTGGTAATGTATAAACTTTTCTTATACTAATTTAGAATTACTTACTAACTCACTTTCCTAAGTGTGGAATAACACTTAACAAAAGCTTTAAAAATAACTTTTCTTATATATTTGTATTTGATAGAGTGAGTGAGTGAGTTAGTTACCTTATTCTTATTAGGGTTTTCAATGAGTCATAATAAATAATTATAAAAGAAGTCCTTGAAGATGTTAAGATGGATGAGTTCTTAATAAAGTGAGGTTTCTGACTAAAAGTATATTTTCGTGCCTAATCAAAATATGACGTGATAATGTTTTTACTTATTACATTTATTTTCAAGGAGTTATGCAATGTAAAAATTGCATATTAGAAATAGATTAAAATATAATTATATTATACATGTTGTATTGTCTATTGTGTTTTTTTAAATATTTTTTTTTTGTTCCGTACCTCCAGAAGAAAAAGCGGAACCCTTACATAGGATCACTTTGTTGTTTATTTGTCTGTCAAGACTAATTATCTCGAGGTCGCGTAGAAGTATCAACCTGAAGTTAATATTAAAAACTCACGTCTACCGTCCCTTGAAGCACAGAAAAATTAAGCATCTATTGCAATCAAAAGATGCGAGCCTTTATGCATACTTTTTGTCGCATTTTATAAGAAATTCGCCGCGTAATCAAAACCTAGGATACTTCCCGTGGATCTATGATCTATGATAAATCTTAAGTTAATGGGTATTTCATATAAAATGAGTGCATACGCTCATAAATTTCAATTTGTCAACTTATAAATTGTACCTTCCGTTGACCTACAATCCTGAAATTGGTACGGAATCCTCTGTGAGGAGATCCGATTTGCATTGACCGGTTTTTATATCGTAATTTACCCGATGTAGCATGACAAAGTACGGCTACACATAATGTCACGATAACGAGCAGAGAATTGTGCACGGAGAGATCTTCCAATAGGTTCTATCTGTATACTCCAAAAAAAACTTGACATTGGATTATAAAATAGGGTATTGAATAAACTTGGGAGCGTATTTTGAGTAGCCATTTTAAATCAATTAAATTTCTCAAGAAATGTTCTAGTGTCTATGTAATCAATATGATTGATGAAAGATTGCACTACACTTGTTCATTATTTACTTTAAATCTTCAAGGGAAAACGATCAGTGGGCTGTAGATTAATAGCGTTATTTACAATAATAACCATATGCTTATAAATGATTCATAATGTACTGTTAGTAAAAAAAAAAAAAACAGCTTCCCCATGCAGCGAAGTAGGCAGAGTTCTGGAGACATTGAATGTTGAGTTGTGGAACTCGAGGCCGCGCTTTGCCTTGCCCACCAGAGCGGAGAAATGAAAATTTAAATATTTCATTTCCTCGAGTTCCACTTGTGCCCTTAAGCCACGACTGACCTCAAATTAATATTATGTAATATAGTTTTAGCATATCTCAATTTCTTATATATTAATAAAAAATATCTTGCGGTTGTACTAATTATGATTTATATTTTAGGTGAACACAATATCAAGTGTTTGCTTGGCATTAACTTTGTTTGTTTACTGTGTATTGCCGGAATTGAGGAATCTGCATGGACGGACCCTGATATGTCACGTCAGTATGATGTTGTTGGCTTACGTTTGCCTTGCGAGGGTGCAGCACAGTAAGGTTGAAGATGTTCGAGTATGCACAGTACTGGGTGAGGATCTAATTGATTTAACATAAGTATTTATTTTAATTGCAATTATAATATTATTGGATAATTATATCGAAGCTAAACGTAGTTATATACATTTAACTCAAATATGAATTATTGAGGTCACCGTGGCGCAGGCGCACAAAAGTGGGACTGTAATGCGACCGTTGTGGGTTCGATTTCCACTCGAGCGAATGAATTATTATTTCTTAATATTTTCAATTCATGACTTTGGCACTACGGCAAAAAAGCCCGGCGCAGCGTTTCGCCACTCAACTATACAATAATTTGGCGGAAAGTGGAGAACGGAGTGTCTTAACACTAGGTTCCCTTTGCCTACCCTGTTGTATCCGTGTACACTGCGTCACGCTGATTCGAATCTAAATATAAATACATTAAGATGAGATGTTTGAGAACAAATATATGTTGTTTGACCGCTTGTGGGTGATTTGTTCATTGTTTGTACAGGGTACTGCATATACTTCGGCTTTGTGGCGGCATTTGTGTGGCTCAACGTCATGTGCTTCGACATCTGGTGGACATTTGGGTAAGGTTCTTGCTTATTATGATTAAATTTTAATGTAAATATGAATATTGAATCACTAATTATGGCACGTTAATTTTTTTTCTTATATATGTATTAATTCGCACAGATTATAAAATTGATCTTGAATTGAAAGAATAACATCTTCATACGTGGGATATGTGTTATATTTGTGAAAAAAATAGTTTGATATTAAAAAAAAAATAGCTCTACAAAACCTTGCACGAAACATAACTAATAATGATTTAAAATAAAATAAGACTCCGTTTCCCACTTTCCGCCAAGTTCTGGAGGCATTGCGTGTTGAGTGTCGAAACGCAAGTCTCGACACCAGAGCGAAGAAGTGAAATATAAATAAATAAACATTTCATGTCCTCGAGTGGGGATCAAACCCACAACCAGTCAATTTTGCAGTCACACTTTGTGCCCCTGCGCCACGACTGGCTTCACTTAAACTAAAGTAAATTAACATACATCTATTTAAACAATTTCTTTTAATATAAAATTATAACATATATTACTTGTAATCCATACTATAAATTGTTTGACGGCTAAATTAAAACACCTTGAACTGTATTAAAATGCGCGTCTTCTGTGAGATATGATTTATAGGAGAAGTTCACTAGTAAGACTCAGTTATTTTCATAAGAAATATGCTTTAATTCTTGTTATCTAGCTACACGGAAAAGCAAAGCAGGATGGATTATTGTATCATCATATTTTTTTAAAAATAGTTAATCTTATTCAGCTCTATTATGGCTATACTATGCTATTTTAGCTGGCAAATGAAAAAATATAGTTCTACAAATAATCTATATATGCATCTTAGTTTTTTTGATGAAAAATTTAACATTTTTATTAAGTTGTTAAAATTTTGTTGTATATTTAGGCAACAAACACTATTAGTAGATTTTAAACAGCAGATATAGACTACAAAACTTTTTACTACACACTGAGTTACTAGTATTTTTGTAAAAAATAAATTGTTTATATTTTATTTAAAATATTGCTCAAAGATAAATAAAAAAATAATCCGTAGTCCCTAAATATAGTATTTTATTTGGATATAAATTAATTGTATTTGAGGTTTTGCTATAAACAGATAATCACAGTTCGTGTAATGATGTTATAATCAGAAAAAAAAATACTTTCATTAATCGTAGGTAATAATGGGCAAGGGCGTGGAAGATTCAAGGTAATCTGCTTTGTTTTTACACACCCATGTGCTATACTTACAGAGACAACGCCTTTTTGCAATATTTCAGCGTGTCGTCTAGTCAAACACAATAGAATCTATGATTATATTGAGGACAAACATTTTCTTTCCAACATCCATAAATATCATCTGGTCCATTGTGAATATTACTGCTAAAATTATCTTATTGTTTGATATTGTTATTAGTGAGTCTTGTCGGGTTTTTACGCTTAAACTCAACATGACTGTTTAACCTTGAAAATGTATTTCTCAATTAATTGTAAAACACCTTTTTTACAATCGGAGCGTATTTTTTTGATTTTATTTGTTAAGGGGACATTGTAAAAATCTGATATTTGTAAATAGATAAAATTTTTAAAAGTTGATACCTATTTGTATATGTATTATTGTGATATTGTTAAATCCGAATTAATATTCAAGATTATTTACCTTCATTCACATAACAAGATATTTTTCACTTTTGTCTCTGTAATTATTGTATATTATTGAACTATTTTTTTATTTACATGACATAATTAAACTTCACTGGATTACACACATTATTATAAAAAGAATGAAGAAATATTTTATTAATTTTTTCTATTCGTTGACGTCATTACAACTATGTATTTAGTTTTAATATTAATTTAATTACGTATGGTTTACTGTGTTACGTATACGGCTGGAATATAATACATAAATATATATTAAAATAAAACAAAATCAGCTTCACGCTGTATCCCGCACACAGCAGTTTAGGCAGAGGGAACCTAGTGTTAAGACACTCCGCTCCCCATTTTCTGCCGAATTCAACGCCAGGCAGAACTCAACGCTGCGCTTTGCCTCGACACCAGAGCGAAAAAATAGAAATATAAATTTAAATAAATATTTCATCTCCTCGAGTGGAGATCGAATCCACAACCAATCGGTTTTACAGTCACACTTTGAGCCCCTGCGCCACGACTGGCCTCATATATATTATATTTTAATTAAACGTAAGAACTAAGTAAATATTTAATAAATTGACTAACGAAAACAGACATTCACTTAACATATTAGCCATAAAGGAGGTGGGGCCTTAATTATACAATATCACTGTCATTTGGGAATTTGAAGGCAGAATATGTATATATGGTAATTTGAATACCGCGAAGTCGAACAACAAATGATCTAAAAATAAATCATGATGACGTGTAAAGTACGTATCATAAAATTATTAAAGATGAAAACATTTGGTTTATGTTAACATTTACGATCAATTGTTTATACTACCTTCGGTGAGAATATTCAGGTGAAGACGCTTGGAGATTGTGGATGTGGATTTTAACATCTATAAATATCTTATTATTAACCGATATATTGTTATAATTCAAAATGTTACCAGCCAATAGTGCAAGGGCAGAAGTGTGCGACTGTAAACGCAACAGGTCGTGGGTTCGTTTTCCACTCGAAATATTTAATATTTTAATTTTCTTCGCTCTGTTAGAGGCTAAGCGTGAAAGTAGTGTCTTTATGAGACCGGAGTATCTTACCCTCTGTCGACTTTACAGTGTGCTAGATACAATATAAAGCTATTTAGATATATATATATATAAAATCATTTGATATATATTATATAGATAAATAAAGTGAATTTTAAAGTTCATTGTTGCAATCAATGTTCCTGCTAGTTTAACCTACAAACGTCTCACAATGTGTCTTGGTTAATAATGTGGCACGTACTAAGAATTTAAAAAAAAAGAAAAATGTGCAAACTGCAAAATTTATCATGCACTTATTTTAACTTGATAACATTTTCTATGTATTGGTTTCTTTATTTTTTTCTTAGCTTCACGCTGTATCCCGCACAAAGCAGGGAAGGTAGAGGGAACCTTGAGACACTCTTGTAACCCAATTTCCACCGAAGCTGGAGGCACGCGTGTTGAGTGGGGGAGAAAAATTAGCAAAATTCATAATGCACTTAATTTAACTTGATGACATTTTCCTTGTATTGATCGTTGATAATAATTAACCAATAACGGAGCTACTTTATCAACACTCTATGTTATCGTTTATTTCGCCCACTATCAGATAATGATCGCGAAGCTTTTCCTATCGTTGGGCGCTTAATATCCGTGACCTATGGAGGAGGGAGGCGACAATCTTACATTAATATTATACGCAATTTAGCCATTAGTGCGTAATATCATGCTTTGTTTAATATATAAGTGTTTCATTTATTAAAAATAAAATAAATAAATTCAGCTTCACGCTGTATCCCGCACACAGCAGGGTAGGCAGAGGGAACCTAGTGTTAAGAAATTCCGTTCCCCACTCTCTGCCGAATTCAGGAGGCATTGCGTGTTGAGTGGCAGAACTCAACGCTGCGCTTAGCTTCGACACCAGAGCGAAGAAATGGAAATATTTCATCTCCTCGAGTGGGGATCGAACCCACAGCCAGTCGGTTTTATAGTCACACTTCGTGCTGCTGCGCCACGACTGGCCTCTTTATTAATAAAAATATTTTTTATGAAAGATATTTACTAGAATTTATTTTATTTATTATTCATATTTACTTTATTTATCACTAAAGACCGTGCAAAGTGGAGTAGGTTGAGTAGGAAGGCAGACCCTGGTAAATAGCCGGGATTAATGCCAGGAAGCAGAAGACTTTATTTATTATTTGTTTTATGATATTAAGTTCACCGTTTCACATTTTTCTCTCAATTTTTTAAACTTTTTTACCAAAGGATTTAGGAGAGCAAAATAATTTATTCCCTTGTGTGGGAGTCGAACACACAACAGTCGCGTTTACAATAAGACGCTGTACCGCTGCGCCATAATATTTTCGAAACATATATTTTTTTAATTCTGCGAAAGATAAAAATAGAGGACTAATAATCAAAGTGCTATTTTAAATCGTCACGAATCAGAGACTAAGGTGAACTCACAATTAAATTGTGTAGTCATTTCCGTGTTGCTTTACAATTATTTGTTAATTAACATTTTTTTTTTATTTAATTTAAAAAAGGACATTTTATAAAAAAAATATATTACTTTATATATATTTTTTAATAATAAATTATGTCACCTTAAACGAGTTATACAAATACAAAACATCAACAAGAAACTTTTACCTTTTGCTTATCAATGATTTATATTGGTACACCTTCTTATTTTATATTGGTATTTAATTTTTTTTTTACTTTTAGGAGTATCCGAACAGTAAAGACTCTTCACAAAACCGGTTCAGAATGTCGGCGTTTTATCTGGTATTCGCTGTACGCATGGAGCGTGACAATAGTGTTCACATTGGCCATGTTCCTTTTAGATTACTATCCCGTCGATTCTGTATTGGATGCTAATATGGGAATTGGGATATGCTGGTTTGGGTCTGGTAAGCTACTAGAATATCTAACTATCGTGTGCGGCTCCGTAGATATAAAATATATGAATCTTAATCTATTTTTGGCATAAAAACTCATGATTGACTTGTGTATACATTTTTAAATATATAAATATATATATCAGGAAAATATAAAAATAGTATGACATTACTACTTTACAAATTTTGCTACTTAACACTACTTCAATTACAATATAAAAATCTCCTTAGAATAGACTTTTTTTAATTTAACTGATTCGCTATAGACTATTAATAATTTTGAATATTAACATTATTTTTATTCAGAATATCGGATACATTATACGTTTTAATAAATGTGCTATCAAATGTGATCAGTTTATGAATTTAAATGATATCGTGATATCGCCAGCTCTATGATATAGATACGTCATATCCATGGTTAATTACTTAAATACACATTAGCAACGGTTTCTCTGAAGTTAGACAAAATAAAACTTGTTCGGATATTCACTCTCCGTGCAAAAATAATCATAATTTGAAATCTAAACGCATTTCAATATATTAACGATCAACGATTGTTAAGCGCGTGTTTCTGTCCCCGTGTCTCATCAAATGTTGCATTATTATTTGCAAATTGCCCAATAGTGACTCAGAATATGCATAATATTCAAACAATTTAATAAATAATGCAGCTTAGATAATAATTAGTCAGTTGGTCCGCTATTGCTATGGTATTATACGTAATGCCCGGGCATTATAAATAATGCGTTTGTTAATCATTTGATCCATAACATATACATTATACATACTTGTTATATGTCTTAAATAAAAATCGTCGTGCATATATATTAATTTTATATTAGCTTATAAGTTACACGACACTTACATTTTTAAATATGTATTTATGTTTAATATCTATTGCCTTCGCGTTAAGGAAAATAGGCTTAAACTTATATTGTTACATGATACCTGCGTTTAGTTCATAGAAAAGATTATCTATAAATATAAACATTCTCTTACAGTTAATTTATAGGAAAAAAATCGAGTTATGCTTTAAAAATACAGAAGAGTAATATATTGTCGTGTCGTTGTTCTATCTACACTAAATATACAATAGAAAAAAAAATACCTTTTTTCTTGTCTATGAAGGATTTTTTAGACTAGTTTTAAAAAAGATTGAAATTTAAATGAACGAAATGTAAAATGTTTAATGTTTCTTTATAACTTATTTACTTCCAAATTAATTTTACAAAATATTTTCAGCTCAAAATTCGCGATCTGATTGGCCGCATTATATATTCTTCGTGATCCCAATGGGTATAGTCACTGGTATTAACTTTATCTTGTGGCTGCTTACGGCGCGCCACTGCGCCCAGGTAAAGTCGGAGGTCCATCGTCTACAAGCTGGTTCTGTGGGAGACAGAGCTAAGCGAAGATTTCGTATAGACAGAGCCAAGTAAGGAAATTTTAATATGACATTGGAAATAATAATAAAAAGCAATATCTAAAGGCGACATGTATCTAGGAAAGCCCGCGGTAAAGTTTTCGGTACATTTTCCTCATATTATTTTACTTAACGTTAAAAATCACGAAAGTTTTTATATATGTTTTTTAATTATACAAAAATTTACATAGCTAATATAATACTCGTATCGAGAATACTCGTATATAAAACTGTCACTGTGTTTATATTTATGTCTGAATAGGTTACATAATATGTACATTAATATGCAACATATCCTACATTCTAGTCGTGGCGTAGGGGCACAAAGTGTGACTGTAAAATCGACTGGTTTTGAATTCGATCCCCACTCGAGGAAAAGAAATATTTATTTACATTTATTTTCATTTCTTCGATCTGGTGTCGAGGCAAAGCGCGGCGTTGAGTTCCGCCACCCAACACGCAATGCCTCCAGAACTTGGCGGAAAGTGGGGAACGGAGTGTCTAAAACATGGTAGGCTCCGCCTACCCTTTTAATTTTACAACAAAAAAATGAATGAATAAATTATATTGGCCGTAATAATAGTGTAATTTAAAATAGTACATTATATAATTTATTTATTTATTAATTTCCATATAAATCGCATTTAATTGTTTTGATTCATCGTTTTAAGTACTTTTAAGCGTAAATAATAAGTAATACAACCTAACATTTATATATGTACCAATCTATTGGTTTTTATTTGTTTATGTAATTATAATAACACAGTTAACATTTTTTATCTATGAAAATATTGATTTTCTTGTGCAAGTAATACAAGTTTTATTTGCTCTCATAATAGGAAAGTAAATACTATTTATATGATGTGAAGGCCTCAAATGTATTTGACTAAATTCTGTTAACTTGTTGACACTAAATATTATAATAAATAAGATTCTTTAACAAATATATTAATATGGATATTTCTGGTGTACAATATTACTTTATTTTGAGTGTAATTACGCCAGGGGCACCAGTGGGAACAATTTCCACTTTGAAGAATGTGTAGATATTTTATTTTAATACATGGATTCATTTTTTTTCATTTATATATATAAAATTTATTAGATTTTGCGGATGTGTGAAGATATCATTACTTATCACTTAAGCCACATTTATAGTTTTATTGGCAGTAAAGTTAATGTCTTGGTCGTTATTGGCGCTATATATTTCAATTGATTTAATGTTCGTATACCCTTTTTCTTATAAATAGATTAGGGTAGCTTTTATAACAGTTAAAAATGGTGCTTGTATAAAAAAATAATGTGGATTTTTGCATACATTTGCGAAAAAACAATGTAAAAGAATTTAAAAAAATGCTACGCATCGACGGAATTCTACGCTGCGTTGTGTTGTGTCATCGGACCGAGGAATGAAAATAAAAAAGGAAATAATGAAAGTAATTCATTTCCCGAGTGGGAATCGAACTAACAACCGCCGCGTTTACAGTCGTACACTGTGCTTATGTTTCGTAGGTGCTTAATATTGCAATACATATTTTTTGCTACGTTTCATGTTATTATATACAAAAGAGGAGTAGTAATGAAAAAACCTAGAACACTGCATAGTGAGTATTTCTTCGCCTGTTTTAAAAAAATATTCTTACAGTGCAAAACATATTTTATACAATTTTATACGTAGAAAGCTATAAGAAATAACTTTTTAGTTTGTTTTTTACTTTAATGTAATATCGTACGGTTGGAGCACCTCCATTACGACGTGTTCTGTGTATGTAGGCAGTGTTTGGCTATATGTAGAGTCGTAAACTCGTAATGGAATCGATCCTCATTTGGAGGAATGCAAGGCGTCAGGTTTTGCCATTTAAAATAAAAATATATATATAATAAGTGGAAAGTAGAGAACGGAGTGTCTTAATACTTTTCTCTGCTTACTTTAAAATTGGAAAGTATGTCAAGCTATAAAAGTCATATAAAAAATGGACGCCATGTAGAAAAAATATTTTGCAACAAAACAGATCTCTCACACATTATTTAAAGTGTAAGAGATTTGTTTTGTTTTTGCCTATTCTATGAACAAAAAAATATTAATTCGGTAACATTAAAATACTTCGAAGAATATTTAAAATCGATTTTGATATAGAGATTACACGTGTTTCTGTCGCTATAAATTATCCAACTACTTCACATTAAAAGTTATGTATTTTAATAGTATTTGAAATATTATTTTTTTATGAAGTGATAGAAAATTTGTTTTTGTATTACTAATATACGTTAGTATATATATATTTTTCTTTTAGTTTCATACTAACGGGCAAGCTGTGGGTGGTGATGGGCGCAGGATGGATATGTGAACTTCTTTCTACTGTAGTGTCCAAGCCATTTTGGCTATGGAATATTGTGGATCTCTTCAATGAAATGCAAGGAGTTTTCATATTTTTGATACTAGTTGTCAAGCCGAAAGTTTACTATCTTATTAGAAAACGACTTGGTAAGTCATTTACAAAAATACACATATATTATTTTTTATTTTTACATTCGTTTGGGTTTCTTACGAATTTCACCGAATAGGCATAGATAGGCTTGTAAAACGTAATTGTTTGTTCAATATCATAAAGCGATACAATATGATACGGCAAGCGATACGGTGACTATTACATATATTAGTACAAAACAACAATTATTTAGTTATCTTTCTTTCTATCTATCACCCCATTTCTTATAAAAATAATAAAGTACTAAAGGGTTGCACGGTTAATAAAGCTGCGTGCCTATATTATTAATTATTTGCTGCTTCCTTGTTTAGTAAGAAACTAAATATCTTCGATATAGTGGTCAATAAAATATTCAAATATAATTAAAGACAGATTAACGTTATGATTCACGTTATGCTTTAATGAGACTTAAAATGTGTTGTGAGAATATTATTGTTATATTTAGACGACAAAGAAAAAGTTAACAGGTCATTTGGTTTAAATCCAATTAAGTTTTAATAAATGTATAATTAAACAAAATATTGTACGGAATACCGTATGTTAATAGCCATACCGGTATAGTTACATACCGTGGGTATGAATGTAAATTTTATAGAACTTATGTGCAAAATGTAACTGTAATTTATTGTGTTTGAAATGCTTTGAAAGATTTGTCGTATAAGACGACAGGAATCTTGAATAAATCTTTTTTATATTTTTAATAGGTAGGAAAATGTTAAATACAAGGATAAATGCTTCATTATTGTGCACAGTGCGTTCTATTACACTTGCTCAGTTACAAGAATTATTCAAGAAGTACCAAATAAAATTAATATTCAATTGCAAATTACCAGGAGTGTAAAAGGGGAAGAAAGATTTCTTTTTTTCTTTATCATTTCACTCATTTGAGTAGTATTAAGTCTTTTTAATAACATTCACTAAAGTAACAAAAACTCCCTATTTTGAGTTCATTTTAAATTAAAAGTGATGCACCATTGAACACGTAGTCGTAAAACAATATAATTCCATATGAAATGTATAAGATAGGTACTTAGCGCGCGACAATCTTGTAAAAAAAGTTATAAGATTTTAAAAGCTTAAACATAATTTAAAAGCTACCCTAATGTATAAATAATATTTTAAATTTATATTTTAAACCACATCTTTTCCAGGTTTATCTCGCACATCGAAAGAGACAAGTACATATTAGTATTAATTACTGTTGTATCTAATATCTATATTAAACATCACCTAATATTTTATTAACATAAAATAATCGTCATTAATACTGGTGGCGTATGTAAAAAGCATGTAGTACTGATATAACTTGTACTACACGATTCCACTTGATATGTGATATGTTTAGTGTTGTGATTACATTAAAATGGTATATATATACCGTGTATAATACGTTTAAATGTTTTGTCATTGTCTATATGTTTAACACGATAAGGATGTGCCGCATAAGTCCCATTAGGGGAAATATTATGCTTATCTATAACCGTACCAGCATACATCACACTAATACAGAGCACTTGAAAAACGGTGACTGTGAAATATTAGCTTTGTCCTAACATATACTTCACAAACCACCCTACGATATAGTTAAATGTATGCATGTTATTTCATTTAATTTTGTTGTGAAAATTGATTAACCTTTACTAATTCGCACAGGACTCGAGAAACCGGATGTGCAGAACAACGCCACGTCTTCCTCAAGTAGAACTTCATCCACATTTTTGTCCAGAACAGTTAGTTCAGATGAACGCACCAATTTACGGATATCTTTATCAAATAATAAGCAGTGTTAGTTCATTATTAACCCGCGATTTATGTTTGTCATTGACCAATTTAAAATTGTATAATTGTATTTTAACATATAACGTGTGTATGTGTGTGTGTGCATTCATTGGCTTATAGTATTTTTTTTCTTATTAAGTATTATTCAGGCCTCTCTATGTTATTAGCGTTACATTATTTTGTAAGAATAGCAAACTAAATATTTGACACTAACAATGCATTCATTGAAAATATTTAAAAAAATATTGAATTGCCACCGAGATGCCATTAATAAAAATAAACATGTTATCAATATCTACTATAATTTAAAAGAAAATTAAGAAATACTCTTCTTCGTCTTGCTCTAAATATTATTACAAAGGTTACATTTTTTTTATTGTACGTAACATTAATTAAAATATATACAAAGCTAACTTGAAGTGATCTCCATTGGCGGCAATACAGTCCTTTAAATGTTGAGGCCAGATATTAATGCGTGTGCTGCTAGCACGTATACTTTCTATGGGAAAATTCTTCACTGCCAATCGTATGGATTATTTTAGGGACTCTAAATTATTACGGCATTTAAGCTTATTTAGCTTTTTAGCATATATACGGTCATTTAATATATTTTAAAACTTTTCTGTGACCTCTTCTTGTGTACTGCTTTGTAGTTATTTTGATTTTACCACCCTTTACTTTTTAAATTAGCATCAGTTATGATATGACTAGTGCGTCTCATAAAGGCTGCAAGTCCTAAGTCATCTTTTAAAATACGGGACATGGTTCTAGGTGTTATCTTCATCTCGCGAGATAAAATTTTTTGCTTTCTGTCTTAAAGACAGGATTTCTTTCAATTTTTTCTCTTTAAGATTTAATCGCATTTTATCGTATGAAGACTACGTGGAGATCTCTTTCTGTCACAAGAGGAGGTTTCATTGTATCTATGGGAAATCCATTACACAAATTAAATTTGGCTCCATACCTAATTTATGTAGTGCGACCACAGTGATATCACATAATATTTACAATATATTGGCGGGAAAATAAGAAAACACAATGAACAATTGTATAAAATTGACAGATTCCAAATTCAAAATTATTATTTTGTTTATACCAATTGTACCAGTATTTATGGCCAGACTTAGTAGATAAAACTTTGATGTTACTATGTGTGTAGGCTGTAATTAATATTGATTTTAAGAATAAATTGTTATTGTTTAATATTAAGTTGGATGTAGAAATTACAGTAGTTGATATAAAAATACCGTAGAGGTCGTCACTAAACGCAACAGGCTGTGTGTTTGATTCCCACTAGGGGAAATTAAACGTTTAATATTTTCAATTCTTCAGTTTGAAAATGAGGCAAAACGCGGTGTTGAGTTGTGCCACTCTAACCGCAATGCTTCCAGATTTTGACGGAAAGTGGAGCATGTTGTGTTTTAACCCTAAGTTCTCAGGTTCTCTATGCCTGCCTTGCTATGATGACACAGCGTAAAACTTCTTAAAAACCGTTTACGCTCACTCTAAGAACAAAAAAATTGAGTTGGATCAGTTTAATATATAGTCACATTCCATTCTTTTTTTTAAATGATTTGTTGAAATAATTCTTTCTTTTAGTAAAAATATATACAGGCTCTTAGCTCTTTAATTATTAAAAATATAAAACTAAAAATAAAAAAATAAGCAATAATTCTTTTTGCTTGTGGATCATTGCCATATTCATTGTCAAAGTCGAAGTCCAAGCCAAATATTTTTTTTTGTTATTGATGTTTTTTTTTAAATAACAATATGTCAGGAAAACAAGCGTTTAATCCCACCTATTTTGTTTAATAAATTGGTAATTAATGAATGATTGGCTTAAATAAAATTAGAAAACTGTGTCTTGAGCATAAATATATCTACATGTTTGTAATTTTTGAGTGTATTAAACGTAAAATGTATTTAATCTAGTCATACAATAAGGTATATTTAGTATTGGAAAAGTAGCAGTAAAAAAATATCTTTGAAAAAATAAATATTTCAGTCAGCCATTTTGTTTTTATTGTATAGTCCTTTCCCGAAGCGTTCTAGCAGAGTTTTTCAAATTTCATAATCATATGTAACTGTAAGTACAAATAGTTTGTCTCCATTGAGGCCAAATGTGGCGCAGGGGCATAAAGTGTGATTGTAAACGCGACTAGTTGTGGGTTCGATTCCCGCTCGAGGAAATGACATTTATATTTGCATTTCTTCGCTCTAGTATCGAGGCAAAGCGCGGCCTATATTATTTTTACGCAAATATAAAATTTAATGTGTAGATACACTTGTTACTGTTGTATACTTAAATTCTGCTGCATTTGCCAACAAATTGATACATTCAATCATTAACACTACGTGGCTGTACGATAAGACGTCATCGGCTGTAAGGACTAGACTTGCAACCATAAACAGTGGAATTATTTTAATCTTACATTTTCTCGAAAAGTATACATCCACGCCATAAAATCCGAATATATCTTTATTAAATTTCCTTGATGATGAAATAGCTTTCGCTTATAAGTTAAATAAAAATCGATGAAATATCACCTTACAACTTTCAATTATTTTTGTCACAAAATGCCTTATTGTCACTTATTTATAAGAGATAGATATATGATATATATGGTCGTAAAAACACCATATGTACATATCGTGAACTATTTTCGCAGGGCACGCGCTTTAAGCAATTCAATCGATATTATATAGCTCTCCTGAAGAAGGCAGCTTTCATAAAAAACAAAAAAAAAGTAAATTACTAGTCCAGTAAATCCAGAGCTAAGACCTTGATCTACTGGTCCGATTTACTTCGTACTTGGTCCGTTTAAACAAACAAACAAATGGACTCTTTCGATTTATAATTTTAGTATAAGTAATGAAACTGCCTTTAATAAACAAATAATATAATCAGATGAAAAGGTATTAAGGTTTTATTAAAAAAAAACACATGTGCATGTATAATGCTCGAAAAATTTATTTACATAATTTTTTTAAATTTTTACTATGACACGGTTTAAATAGATTTTTTATACAGACAAAGTGGTCCCACATTCACAACGTGTGTACTACAAGTTGACTTAATACTACAATTACAATACTAAGCCTATGTCGAGTCTATATCAATATAAAATATCATTAAATTAAGAATACTGATTAAATTCTAAGTATAAATACCGCACAGTGCTTATTATATTAAATTAAGTTCTAAAAACTATAAGTACTTTTTTTTAATAATTAACTAAATAACGTTAAGGTCCCATTGTAAGTACCTACTAAGTGATTCTTTGTAATATTTATTTAAAGGCACGGTAAAAAAAATATGTTATGTTCATATACAAAATCTAAAATGTTCTGATTAGCACTGGTAATAGACATAATGTATAAATTAAGTTATTAGTTATATAAATAAAAATTATACTCATTTATTGTTTTTGAACGGCACCATGAATTAGCCAAATTATTTTAAATCAGCTTCTCGCTGTATCCCCCGCACACAACAGGGTAGGCAGAGGGAACCTAGTGTTAAGATACTTCGTTCCCCACTTTCTGCCGAATTCTGTAGGCATTGCGTGTTCAGTGGCAGAACTCAATGCCGCGCTTTGCCTCAACACCAGAGCGAAGAAATGGAAATATAAATTTAAGTAAATAATTCATCTCCTCGAGTGGGGATCGAACCCACAACCAGTCGGATTTACACTTTGTGGCCAGACTGGCCTGTTACTAATACTGTTTATTTTTGCTAACGTATAAGTTAGGCTATTCAGTAAGTAAATAGATTAATAGCTTTAGTTATAGAAAAATTGAAATGAAAATATTATTATAATGGGTCACACCAATGGTTTTTGTTTTCAGGATATGTAAAAAATAGGTAACTCGAGAAAAGAGGCTCTGTTTTGGTATGGTATCCACAGTTAAGTGTGTGACGTCATATCGCGTCTGGCCAATAGGCGCTTCCATACTTCAGCTCGTTGTGCTGTCGCGGTTTCGTTATTATTCAACTACTTCGTGACGTCAGGTCGCGTCTCGAAACTTTGCAACGTTGTAACTTTGGAAATCCTGGCCCGATTTTGATGAAACAAAACAAACTATTATTATCTGCTCTAGTATATGCATTAAGTACCATAATTTTTATAGTAAAATGATGTGTTGGTATGACTCATTGCTATTATTAATGGTTGTATGTTAAAATCTAATGTAAAGTAATATAAGTAACAATTTTATTACTTTGGGCCTCGATAAAACTTATTAGGACATAGGAATGTTAAAAAAAAATAGATAAGCGCGAGTCGGGTAGCCCACCGAGGCTTACGTACATAAATAGGAGGCCTCGAGCCATGTCTTTTTTAAATATATGTAGAAATACCATCCCACAATTTTCTATCGATGATAGATAGAAAATTTGATAGATCTGAGTATATGGTTTGAATTTCAACTCGATACCTCCAAGCGTTCCTGAGATAAAGACTTTCGACAGACAGGCGGATAGACAGACCGACAACAAAGTTATCTTATAAGATTTTTTTTCTTAAAAGATATGGAATCCTTAAAAACTATCACAATGATGTTAAGGGAATTAAAAAATGTTTGTAATGGTAACTACCACTACTTACTACATTTTGAATTCGAAACGAAATTTAAAATTGAGGCTTTGGATAATAACATCAACTATGCCAATTCGATAAGATTTACCATCAAACAAAGTACGTCTCATAGCCTCGCGTATAAAAAATATTTATATTAATATAAGTTTATAATTAATTTTACAAAATCACAAGTGCATCGCCGTTTCAATTGCCAGTCGTTTCAAAGGCGGTTAGTAATATAAAATTTATATTAATTCATTGTTAAGTAGTCGTTTTTTATAAAATATATATTTTATGTTATTTAAATGATTTCTTCAGCTTTACGTATTGTAAACATTAGATACAAATTTAGAATGTGATTGAAAGTTTAAAATAACTAATCAGGTTAGTCAAATATTTGATATTTTGTATAAATATAACAAAATCAATAATATTTCTTTGCAATTAAACCTAAGGAAATCTAGATAACGAGTGTGGACGGGAATTTAAGCCTGTATTTATAAATCACTCCCAAGTCTAAGAGCGATCTTGAGATGTTGTCGTTTTCATTCAATAGATATGTAATTTTTAATTGAAAACGGCATTTCAAGGTCGATTTCAGACTTGAGAGCAGTTTCTAAATATGGACCTTAAAAAGCAAGTGAGGTTTGGCTCACGTGCGATTATTAGGTTGTACAGTAATTGGATTAGGAGTGCTGTACGCGTTAGGTGTCGCTGTGGGTAATGGTGAAACGGGGGGTGAATTTGGAGTGTCGGCTTCTGCTTCTGCGTCACGCTCGGCCATCTCTTCCTCATCTATGATTGAAATATCGCGAATAGATGGTCTATGGGATCGGCGCCATCCTGAAATTGAAAAAAAATACAATTAGCAAATAACAATAAAACTAACACTTTCGAAATAATATTTTATTTTAACCTTCAATAATTATATTAATTCTGACATCATATTTATAAACACATACGTAAAGATAAGAGTGTCAAAGTGTATCGTCATTCGAAAAAGCATTTTAAATACGCAGCATATTTAATAGAGAGTATGGTGTAGTGCGCTAATATGTATCATTTTAAATTATCGAATATTATATACACAATTTTTATATGTATTGTGTTTTTTAAAACTGGTTTGAGTTTCAAACTAACAGAGAAATTTGAAGGTGCAAGAAAGTTTGTGGAAAATTACTATGACAATGCAGCGGATGCTGATTTAAGTACAGAAAAATGGAACAATACACAAGATGTGAGAAATCGTATTAAACGCCAAATTAATTATAGACAGTCACCAGGATACCCAACAGGGATACCACCGTATTTGAGGAACCATACAGATTATTATAAGCCATCATCAAACCCGCATTATGGACACCATCTGATGAATAATTCCAACAATAGATTTGCTGGTGACAATTCTAAATATAATCAAGGTTATTCGACCTATAGATACAGTACTACGTTAAGCTATCCACCGCACAATCCAGTAAGCCTAAGACCGCCATATTACCCAACAGGAAACGAGAGTTTTACAATTTCTAGTTACATCAGATCAGATCATTCATATAACAATAATCAAAACACTGGTCCTGGATATGGATCAAGTCTATTTAATAGTAAATCAAGCCCATTAATTAATTATCGTCATAACTTTTATGACAATTATTCAAATATCTCTTCTAATATTTTTTTAAGAAATAACAGTTTTAACCAAAACCTTGCTAATAATAATACTCTTAGTACAATAAAGTATCCTCAACATAAGTCTAGTTCCTATAGACCTTCCAATATCAATTCTACCCATACCAGTAATTCTAAGCTAAGCAATGCAAATTCAAACATAAATATAACGAATTTGTCTGCATACAATTCTCGAAATCTATCATCATTCACTAATAAAAAATTAAACAATTCAATACATTCCGTATCCCTCAACAAAACACAACCAGGTCATACATATTTTTCTACTCCGGTGCATTTAAATGATAATAAATATCAATCACATAACAATTCACAATATCAACGAAATAATGGATTATTGTCAAATACGTCTTTTTCTACTTATTTTAAACACGAAACAAGTACAATACCCGCCCTAAATATTTCATCAACAAAATCAAAATTTGCTCCAGACAGTCATAACCTAAGTACATCAAGTTATCCAGCAAGTGTTTCTCATCAATTTAATAATTCTAGCACTAAAATGAATAATTATTTGAATCAATTTAATTCTACGTTTAATAATGCAAGTAAATACGACGGTATAGAACCAAACCACTTCTACTACACTGGAAAAAACAAGACAACAACATTCGATCCATACAAAATTAAACCTTATAATTTTTCGTATGGTTGATTAAGTAATCGGAAAACGAGATATTGTAGTTACATTTTTTTTTATTTAACGATTGTATAAAACTGTATATGCTTGTAATATATTATAATGTAAACATAAGATTTTATTAAAATATTTTAACCAAAGTATAGTGGTAAATAATTTTAGTTTACCTTCCAATACGGGTGGCTTAGAGGTCTTGGAGAGAAGTTTAGGTCCCATTATTGTGATCACAATTGCCCCAAGTGGAGCTGTGATTACAATAGACATGATGCATACAGTGATCACAGTTTCTGCATAGTTTAAAAGTTCAGCTTTTGATTCATCGTCGACAGTCATTTTGCGTACTTCATCCAGAGCCACAGGTGCTAATGCAGCCTAGAACCATAATAAAAAGAATAATTGGGTAATTTGTATTTAATTCCGATATTTAGTATGTTCTAAAGATTTATTTCTTGAATCGATGAATTTGACTTAACTTACTTGTACAGTAGCTTTAGCCATCCAAGCGAGACCAACGAAGAATTTTTCCTTCATGTTAAGATTACTTCGAACAGCAGAGGCAGTCGTAAGTAAAGCACGAAGAATTGTGCACGTGACGATGATTCCTGCGCTGACCAGTACCAAATGAGGAGGAAGATCAGCAATCTGTAAAATAAAAACACGGTTATTATGTTCCTTTATGTGCAAAAATTGTTTGGTTCTCTTTTCTTACAATTATTATCAATTATGTATGTGAAATACTAACATAAAAATAATTATATATATAGACTGTCTTGGTTTACAGAAAAATGATTGTATTATAAGTGTAGATTAAATTAGGTTTTTGTTTTTATTATAAAATAAAAAAATATATATGAATAGAACATGTATAAATATATTTTTTGATAAATGACAATTTATTAAAAAATATATTTATTCATATATTGTAATTTTTCAAAATATATATTTATATAAACCACCTTGTTTCTTATTTTATTGTTGTACTTTTGTTACCTTTTTTGGAGATTGAACTTAAATTTGAACTACTTATAACACAACAACATTTCAGCAAATAAAAGTACTTACTACGACTTGAGCACCAGTGACGGCAAACAACATAGGTTCAAAGAACATCCAGAAAATTTCAAAGGCAGTTGCAACAGGGTTGTCCTCTAGATCCCAGCCTTGTTCGACCCATTCCTTACACGCCACGAATGCGAAAGCAATAACAGCAAGTGGACCTGTAAATAAAGAATAATTACAGATTAATTATAATTCGAAATAATTGTGTGACACTTACATTATAACTTAAAAATACACATAAAATATAAATACATATAATGTGTAAAGTTATAAATACGTAAGAGAACAGAATATTTGTAGCTTATGATAAATCTATAAAATGGAAAAGAAATTATAAATAATACGTAATTTTTATTTTGTTGAACAATTCTCGGTAGTTAAACATTGATAGCAATATTACTTGGTATTAATTACTGCTACAATCAAAAAAATAAACAAAATATTAGTTTTGAATTAGGAATATGTATTTATTTTTGTACGTATGTTCATTGTGTTTTCTTATTTTAGCGCCAATGTATTGTAAACTATTGTGATATTAAAGTGGAGTGCAGTGATAAAGACATAACAGAATCGCTGTATGTGACAGAAAAATGTGTTACTATTTCTGCAAGATCAACAAAAATGCTGTAAGAGACTTCGAAGAAATCCTAAAGCAAACGATTTTATCTCAAAAGATTGTACCTATACCATGTCGCGTATTTTAAAAGATGACTTAGGACTTGGAGCTAGCTTGGACTAGGAGCCTAAAAAAGCCTTAAAAAAAGAATAAGGTAAAATCAAAGGAAGGCCACAGAAAAAGTTTGTTTACGGATGAGAAAATTTTTACAATTGAGCAATACTTTAACAAACAAAATATTTTAACAAAAAAACGTATTTACGCTGAATGCTGATGCTTTCCAAGTAGTCAACGAGTCGCATTCAGTGACAATATTTTTGTGAAAAGGGTATCAAAATATCGGCACTAATGTATCAATGCTATTATTGAGAAGGTAGTTAAGCCATCTTCACCAATACCAAGAAGTCGAAGAAGATTGACCGTCATTCGTCAGTTCTGATCCTAATCTATTGAATTTTAATTTTAAACGCCATGATAATTTGGAGTCCCTAAAACATCTATACTATTGGCCACTTCGAATAAGCTTTATGTATTTTTAAATAAATTATGGATAATAAAACCGTAAAATTTGCCTGAGTTTTTCCGTAAAAGAAATTCTGTCTATTTTTCTGTTATATTTAATGAATGCTAGTAGTTATAAAAGTATCTGCATTACAGTAGGCAGAGGGAACCTAGTGTTAAGACACTCCGTTCTCTACTTTCTGCCGAATTTTGGAGCCATTGCGTGTGCGTTGAGTTTTGGCTGCTAACTTAGCTACAATATAAATAAAAACTTTCTTACTCACCAGCACCACCCCAACCTAGTTCTTCTGATCCAAGCACAGACATAAGACCCCCAACCAGTAAAAGTAACACTCGAATCGGCACTAAAAAGGCATCATTTCTTTCTGGAATATACTTCACAAGGTATCCACAGAATACACCAAAAGCTATACCTCCAATAACACTAACTGGACCCTGAAAACATATTAACCATTATTTAGCTTGTATATAACTTTTCTGCTTTCAATATTAAACAACGTAGACTACTTTGGATAACTTCACACAGTACGATCAACACCCAACTGCCCGCCCTGAAGTTAGCTGTAGACGGCTGCGGAACTTAGATGTTAGAATTTTTCTTACTTTTGAATATTTTTTTCAAGAGTGGAAAATGCGCGTAGGTTTAGTCAACAAATTCCGGGCGGCCACGACTTATTGACTGTACCGTACATATATATATGAAATATGAGTGTGCCACCAAAAGTTAAAATAAAATTAGCTAGATCGAATCTATTATTAAATATTTTTGTATTTAAATACAAAAAATATTTATACTTCAGATACTAAACGTACACTATCAGTTGCCAACACGTAAAACCGCCGTAGTTTATGTTATATACCTACCTGCCTATAATATATAATTAACCTACCTGTATAATATTTGTCGTTAATGAAGAATTCGCGAACATAAGAGACGATACTATGCCGAACACCGCAACACTGGCTGCGTCGTCTATACCAGATACGGCAAGCACTAATGTCGGTATACCTTTGGATACACCATAACCCTTCTCTCTAAGGCGAAACAGACAGGGTACTATTACAGCTGGCGATACTGCAGCAAATATTGATCCCATAAGGAAAGCTGAAAGGATAATAGTTGAAACTACATAAATATACTTCTAAAAAGACAATTAGTACTTTTGTTGTATTGTTGTTGAGCCCAGTCGTGATGCAGGGGCACTGTGACTGTAGAGGTTATAGGTTCGATTTCCATTCGAGGAAATGAAATATTTAATATTTCCATTTTCTTGGCTCTGGTGTAAGGCAAAGTTCTGTCATTCAACACAAATCACTTCCAAAATTCGGCGGAGAAATGGAGTGTCTTAACACTGGGTTTTCCTTGTCATCTCTGTTGTGTGCGAGATACAGCGTGACGCTAAAAAAATGTTTAAGAATGTCTTACCCCAATCCCACGGTAATCCAAGTAAAAGGTTGCTCATCACAGCGCAAAGTACGCATTCAAATGTCCAGGGAACTAAAGCAAGTTTAAGTACAGTGACGAAGAATTTTTTCATAGCATTTGGGTCAAGATCGAGCCCTGCTCTTGTTAAAATTATAGTTAAAGCTATTTTCCTGAAAAAAAAGTAATTGTTAGTATATATTTTTATATACTTTATTTTTGAGAGGTACAAAAATTGATTACAAATTTATATATTTATTTGTTTATCCCGCATACAGCAAGGTAGGCAGAGAGAACCTAGCGTTAGAAAGGCTTTCCTTTTCTTTTGGAAATTTTCTACCATATTCTCAATGTGTGTTGATTGGCGAAACTTAACGCCGCCTTTTGTCTTTATACCAGAGTAAGAGGATTAAAAGATTCAATAATTAATTTCCTTGAAAAAACAACCGTCGCGATTAGTCTCTAGTTTTCCATTGGCATGTATATATTTATTTTACTTATTCAGATTATGCATACCTTACGTAGGACGCTACGTGTTGGTAAGTCGAATCGAAGTTGACAAACCCAATATTTTTCATTACTATTCCTACAATTAACATTCCAATGAGTGCTGGTAGAGTGGTAACCTTCACCATGAGCCATCCACCAAAATAAGCGGCAATGGTGAGAACGGCGAACATAAATAGTTGGCCACCTGGAGCCGCCGTGTCACCCAATATTATCCATACTATAACCCAACTCATAATACCTGAAAAAATCAGATAAATAAATCAGTTTTCCGCCTAATTTTAGAGGCATTGAGTGTTTAGTGGCGGAACTCAACGCCGCTCTTTGCCTCGACGCCAGAGCGAAGAAATGAAAATATAAATATAAATAAATGTTTCATTTTCTCGAGTGGTGATCAAACCAACAATCGTGTGCCCTTGGGCTACGACGGCCTAATTTCAATAAAAAAATCTAATAAGCATTTTGTATACTCTAAATTAAAAAAAATGTGCAATAAATTAAGTCTATCATTGAAATATCATTAATTAATTATTACAATTTTAGAATGGCGATAGAAATTAAAAAAAAAATCAGCCGTAATTTTAACATGAATCATATCGCACAACAATTTCTGATGGTTGAAATATTACATTTTTACGATTTTAATAACATTGTAAATAGTAACAAGTAATACGGTACAATTGTAAGGAAATATAAGAGACTGTTTTTTATTACCTACTGTATATACTAACAATCATAATATGAAACTTTAACTTTTCCTGTTTTATTTATTGCAAATACAATTCAAGATTTTCATTGTTCTACTAAAAGTACTGTAATGGATTTAGTTAGTTAAAAATAGTACCCACCTATCAATAAAATCGATAAGTTTTGAGCAAAACGTCTGTATGATGGGCACAGTGGGTACGGGCATATTTTCTGCCAGTGCGGTGGTTCCCATGATGGAATTCCCGAATCCTCCGTGTGACACTTTTGACAACAGGCGTACCACCAAGATCTGTGAAAAAGATAGATAGTTATCAAATAGATAGATATTTTGCCTTCAAAAAGAACAAAAAAATCTTACGCTACGTATATGTATATTCTACTACGTTATTTTAATATATATATACTCTTTAAGCGCTCACAAAAATAAATTTATTGTATGATTTTACCTTTCGATATGTTCACTTTGATGTGACAATGCTTTTTTGGAATAGATAGATGAGGTGGTTGAATATTTCTTATATCTTCCTTCAATGTGAGTTGGTCGTTCTGTAAATAAGAAAATCGTGTGTACTGTCGACGATATACTGAGACCTAATAGGTCAATATGCCAGCTGTGCGAGGCAATATGTCCTTTACACCACCTGCTTTTCACATGATTATTTTCAGAGCACTCAATATCTTTAGGAATAAATAAGAAATATAATATTTGTTTTAGTTCTATATTTCTATTTTTTTTGCTTCACGCCGTATCCTGCACATAACAGGACAGACAGAGGGAACCTAGAAACATAGTGTTAAAGACACTCCACTTCCATTCAGATACATTCCGAAATTTTCGCCATATTCTGAAGGCATTGCGTGTTGAGTGGCGGAACTCAACGCCACCCTTTGCCTCGTTATCAGTGCGAGGATATGGAAATATTAAATACTTAATTTCCTCGAGTGGGAGTCGAACCCGCACCTGCACGCACGCTGTTGCCGATGCACCATGACTAGTCTAACTATTCATAACTAATCTTACCCCAAGAAGTATCCATTTCAGCTGCCATGGCATTATGAAGATTACTTTTACGGCGCGATGGCCCCTCTGCTTGAGCTGATACCCGGCCATTCCTAGATGTCAAAAAAAAGTTTTAGAAACCTATTTATTAATAAATATTTTTTTTCAATTTGCTATTAAGATATTATTCTTATTATATTACTTAAAATATAGACATTAACCTGTTCTTATTTTTGATAAAAAGTGGACTTGTATTGAATTTTTATGAAAAATAACGTTATTTAAATATTATTAAGGTCATAATTATATCTCACTGTTCTTGATTCTACGTGAAAGGTGCACGTCACGGATATATATATTTTTTAATATTATTTTTAAAATTATAAAACAATTTTAGTCACATTAACCATTTATTTGTCACAACATAATAAATATTAATAGCAGTAAATAAAATAAACTTGCTATTTTTATCTATTGTCGTTAAAAAAAACGTTTGTTGATGCATTTATACAATATGAATATCAAGGTTTAAGTATAATGTAAGGTCGTGTACATTTTTTTTACAGATACGAGTCACCATTTAAATATATACCTATAGATATATTTGTGTAAGTGAATAGTGTAAGTTAAGTAAGTCTAAAATATTAAATAATTATAACAACGAGTACGTCATTATTATTATTTAAATTAAAAACATTCATAATATTTTTTTATGCAGAACTGTCTTGGAAATATTTTGTATAAAAACAACTTTGTGAAAACGTTATTGAGCTGTTTCATTAATTCGTATCGGTAAGGTTAGGAGATTGTGTGTTCAAGGGTAGATAAATAATTTCTATTAAGTTTCAAGTTCTCAGACCATGCACTTGTGTAAGGCCGATGTGTAGGTACTGCCCATAAAAGTGAGCAGCATGTGCTCGCGAAGGTTCCCACTAATGAGACCACCTGTATTTCTTGACCTACTCTTGATTTCAAATAATTAAATCTGACTTAGATTATTATTTTTTATGTCACATGAAGGCAATTATCAATTCTTAGTACAAACTAATATAATTTGTCTATGTACATGTTTTATGTTCATATGATCGTTCGTCGTTTTTAGAGGTTCTTTGAGATATTTATTGTATACGTCTACATTGGATATTATTTATTTATTGGATACATGTTTTAAAACTCCGGTAGGCTATTAATAGTGATTAAAATTAAATTAAATTAAATTAATAAATTAAATTAAATTGGTTTCATCTCACTCTCTCTCGCTATATCCCGCACACAGCAGAGTAGGCAGAGGGAACCTAGTGTTAAGACACTCCGTTCCCCACTTTCTGCCGAATTTTGGAGGCATTGCGTGTTGAGTGGCAGAACTCAACGCCGCGCTTTGCCTCGACACCAGAGCGAAGAAATGAAAATATAAATTTAAGTAAATATTTCATCTCCTCGAGTGGGGATCGAACCCACAACCAGTCGGTTTTACAGTCACTTACTATAAAATATACATTTTCACTTAATAATCAATAGTGATTATTAAGTGAAAATGTATATTTTATAGTACAAATTTTCAAATTATATCAGTAAATTGCAATGCGAAATTCAAGACAAATATATGTACTATAAAAACAACTAGAACATTGATTATTCCTAAGTACGGTTAGTACTCAGTTGTCAAGTCACCAACAAAGTCCGCAATGATACAATAACAAAAAATACAAGATAAGTGGTTGCTAACGACTAACAAGGTTTTCTGATTAAAGGCAACATTGGACCCAAGACCGTATGATCAATTTCTAAAACTAATATTAAATATAATTTAAAAATAATAAAATAAATTAAATATGTTTAATGTTTTTATTTACTTTCAATAGGATTAACTGTCGTCCGTGTAACATGATCTTAGTCTTACATATAATTAGCCGGTTTTCACACTTTAATCTCATTAGAGAAACTTTAGCTATGGATTTCACGAAGTAAAAAATAGTTTTTTTCAAATTAAAAAATATGTTTAATGGATAGGATATAAAATGTAAGATTTTTTACATTCTACTAAACTGTTCGAATTAAAATTGATATTAACTTTAAGAATCATTATTTTTAACACTTCATAATATTAAAATCATATCAGCTTCACGCTGTATCCCGCACACAGCAGAGTAGGCAGAGGGAACCTCGTATTAAGATACTCCGTTCCCCACTTTCTGCCGAATTCTGGAGGCATTGCGTGTTGAGTAGCAGAACTCAACGCCGCGCTTTGCCTCGACACCAGAGCGAAGAAATGGAAACATAAATTTGAATAAATATTTCATTTCCTTGAGTGGGGATCTAAAACACAATCAAAGGTTTACAGACTGGTCTTAATAATATTAATAATGAAAATATTTTTATTGAATGAATATTCCTCATCGGTTATTATTTTATCAAAATTCATAAGAAAATGGAATCCCTTAATAATTTCTAAGCTTATATTCATTGTACGTGTACGATCAGTTCTAACACTTGTACGTGGTTATTGTATTCTATGAGGCGTAAAATTAATACGAATGTGCGTAAAAATTGCATACAAATATTTCAATTTTCTTGCATAATGTTCTGATAACTCTAACTTTCAATATTAGTTCATAGTATAACATTTAAAATTGTTTGATTCTGGTCTAATATTTAACGTTGTTGTTATTTGTTTTAACAATTCTAGTATATTTGTCTTTCAAATCTTAAACGTTTATATTTTTAACAATTGTACGACGACAGAGTCTCATTAAAATAGTGTACGCAGTAAAATTGTAAAAAAATAAATTAATTATGGCCAGCCGTGGCCCAGCGGCACGAAGTGTGACTGTAAAACCGACTGGTTGTAGGTTCGATCCCTACTCGAGGAGATGAAATATTTACTTAAATTTCCATTTCTTCGCTCTGGTGCCCAGGCTAAGCGCGGCGTTGACTTCTGCTACTCAACACGCAATGCTTCCAGAATTTGGCAGAAAGTGGGGAACGGAGTGTCTTAACACTAGGTTCCCTCTGCCTACCTTGCTGTGTGCGGGATACAGCGTGAACGTGATTAGTAGAATTGTGATTTAAATGAATATATATATTTAAATATTTTGTTAATTACCATCTGAAGGTAATAAAGAGATTTATTACGTAACTAGCGGCCCCCGCGCGGCTTCGTTCACTTGAACTATACGAATATTTATAAATAATAGTTATAAAAATGTATGGTTATCTACAGTGCACTAAGTAAGTCGTAATTTTAGTCTTTTGGTACTTTATTAGTATTTTAAAAAATATGTTTAGTTATTTCACATTTATTTAGGTTTTAATATGACAATGGAATTTTTCCCCACGGAAATTTCAATCCCACTAAAATTTTGGGATGAAAAATAGGCAATATGTTGCTCCACAAACACTCTAACTTTTAATATTAGTTACACCATAACAATTAGTTCAGATGGTCTGGACAAAATGGATCTCGAGCTTATTCTGAAATCCAAGCTAAGCTTAGCTTAGCCAGAGCCCTTTCATCTGATATCTCAATATAACTATCAGCTATACTAACAAATTTTGCCCCCTTTTAAGGCTATTATTTTGTGGATTAACGACAAATTGAGTTTTTTTCTGAACTAGTACTATCTGTAGATGCTAACTACCAAGTTTCATATTTCTAGGTCAACCGGAAGTAGTAGATTTAGATTCCCTTGATAAACGGCCAAATTTTTTATTTTAATAAATTTAGAAATACGATGATATATTGTATCGTGTTGAGTGGTAAATATTTCATCTCCTTGAGTGGGAATCGAACCCACAACCAGTCGATCTTACAGTCACACTTTGTGCCACTGCGTCACGACTGGTCTCAATATGGTATAGACAAGTAAATAACAAATAATAAACATTATAAAATGAATTATAAAACTACATCTAAATTAGTGCATCATTAAGTGAACAGTAAATTATGCAAACAAACGCGATCAATATTATTTGTCAATATATCCCTTGATAAAAACCTTTAGCAGCAAAAAATGTGTTTACAGCATAGTGGGTCAATGTTGATAGTAATTATTATTTAGCGAATGTCATGGCTTTAGGCTGATAGTTAGTTACCGGTCGGAGCATAATATTATAAATTAAAACATTTCAGAAAACCCAATATAATAGGTTAAAAATGTAAACAAAATACGAAACATAAAATCAATCGTACCAGTGGAATTTGCTTATATCATCCATAGACTAGAAAAGAACTGATGATATTCAAACGGCTGAATATATTTTCTTAATTCATAGCTAAGAAAATTGTCACTTATTTTCAAAGAAAAAACGAAATTATCTAGATTTTTTGCGTCTTGGGTTAAAAACAGTGAAAACTAGTAATAATTAATTGGCGCGTCACCATAGACGCCATTATGGCGAGCGTTTTGTTGAATGTGATATTGTGGGTTCAAATTTCGCTTAGCGGATTGTTTATTAAATATTTTGATTTGCTTACTCTGATTAGACAAAGCGTATACTGTATCCCGATACTCAGAACGCAAATTTTTAAAATGATAGAAAGTGGATAATAAATCATTAAAGTAGCTTTGAGATTATTGCTAGTAAAGGAAAAAAATCATTAATATGATTTTTTTAAGAAAAATATCATTAATATGACTTTTTGAGAAAAATATCATTAGTATGATTTTTTTTAAGCTTGAAAATTGATGATTTCAATTGTGATGTAAAGTATAATATGTGGGTCACATTTGAGATATCCGTTACTACACAATATAGGTACATGTTTATACTGTCAGCAATGCAGCACGGTAGGCAGTACGTACACCGTAGTCCACACTCCATACGTGTGCTATTGTCTGTTGTAAATGTCACGGTTGTCGCGTTATAATTTTTATATGAATGGGAAAAAAACGTAAAATTAAAAAAAACGCATGTATTAATAAGTCAAATTTAATTGTGTATGTAAGATACAATGGTTCAAAAGGTTTGATAAGTTTTAAAGATTTTATTATTTATTTTTATTTCTAATTACCTTTTCGTTTTCTATGTAACTGTAAATATTTTAAAATATACAAAATTAAAATTGTTTTGTACAAAAATAACCGGAGACGTACAAATGCAGAGCACGGATTATATGCGTTCTGTTATAACAATTGAAATATCAAGATTTATATTAAAAAGTACGTTAAAAACGCACATGTGTGCAAAATAAAAAAACTCACCAATGCCGGACTGTGAGTGCGTCTGTTTCAAGGGATGAATCTGAAGGGAGGTAGCTGTCGTAGGGACAACTGAGGCTGCTGTGAGACATCCTACATGGCACTCGGGGAGTCTTATGCACTTAAATTCGGATATTCACGACTGCTTATTACTAGGTGTTTGTACGGGGGCATTCCGCTCAAGTCAGCACGCTGCACGCCTATGCCGCGGCGAGAGTGCATCTTATAAGAGAAGGTTCGGCTGTGAATAAAGTCGCCCGCCGCGCCTCACCCCGGACACGTGACTGCTACGGTGAGCCGGTGAGCTCAGTTGTGCCGGCCGGCGGCTCGGTCATTGGCCGTGCAAAAAGAAGGTTTGGTTAGCCGTTTCATATCATATACACTTTCAGTCTCAGGGAGCCGTATACTCTTGCAAAGTCGAGAAGATACCCGTCTCCGGCGCAACGTGTGGCGCTACTGCACTTTTATCAGCGCGGTTAAGTTTGAATAAAAAGTAAATTTTGTTTAAAAATACTTCCCAAACCGTTTAATTCAAACACGTCTCGGTTGACACAGTCCGCACCACCATCAGTTTGTGCTTATCTTATTTCACTCGTGTGCTCGCGAGTCGCGACACATACCACGCTCATCCATTTTGAACATTACATTTGATAATAGGGTGAAATTACATTATTTCTACAATTCTTGTAAGTAGGTTATCTTTGTACATCATAAATTATGTGTTCATTAAGTAATTAATTTGTTTTAACAAAAACAATATATGGTTAAAAATACATACTTCCAAATATTTTATTAATTGACATAATTTATTATTAGAGTAAATAGCAGAATTTTGTAGTCAATTGTATGTATTTGTTTGGTACCTACGCAGGTGATATAACAATTAATAGGAGGGCATCCATGTCGAATGGCCATGAAAACGTAAAATAAAACAAACATTTTACCTACAAATGAGTATATAGCCAGAATGAAAACATTATTTTCAATTTCGTTTCAGTTCATTATTACAGCCACGTGAAAATTAAAAACATTTTTATTAAATTCTAATTTACTTTTTATAATTTTAATATTCAAATTATAACTTAAAATAGTATTTTTTAACATAGAAGACGCAGTTTATAAAAGACATTTATTAACATATAGTCATCATATCATCAAAATATTTCGCAAATCTATGTACACGAGGGCGGAAGTCGGCTAGTGTTTCTTATCGCCGTTTTTTCTACATACATGACCCTTACAATGTAAACACCGTCTGAAGTGTATTCAGTAATGGTAGAAAAATTGTTTTTTTCGAAATTTCTTATTATTTGACTCAGTCGTGGCGCAGTAACACAAAGTGTAAAACCGACTGGTTGGGAGTTCGATCCGCACTCGAGGAGATGAAATATTTACTTAAATTTATATTTCCATTTTCTTCGCTCAGGTGTCAAAGCCAAGCGCGGCTTTGAGTTCTGCCACTCAACACTTAATGCCTCCAAAATTCGGCAGTAAGTGGGGAACGGAGTGTCTTAACACTAGGTTCCCTCTCCCTTCTCTGCTATGTGCGGGATACAGCGTGAAGCAATTTTTTTTTTTTAATTGACTTACAAAATTATGGATCATAATACACATCTATGTACAATATTAATTTCTTATATTTCACAATAAAGAGAGAGAGAGAGGGACAGAGAGTAGAGTTAGTAATCTCTTGGATTTCGATTTAAACAAAAATTAATGTATGCAATTTGTTGTTAAGTAAACAAGGTGAAGAGACCTAGTTTTTATGTGACAATAGTGAGTGACATTGTGTGTAAGGTTGCCGGATATCGCTAGAACTTCCGCAATGTTAATGATTCGAGAAATCATTTTAATAGAAAAAAATATATTAACCTTAAATATATATATTTGTGAATATATATATATATATATATATATATATATATATATATATATATATACACAAATATATATATTTAATATATATATATATTTAGCGTTCAATATATATTTTTAGCAAAGTGTTTTATAACGCCTGGCTATAATATAAGAACCTGAGTATGTTGAGAACGAAAAATAAATTTGCTGTGATTTAATGTAGGCGCTGTTCAATGAGTATCTTGTTTTATATTGAACATATTTATTTGTTAATATATAATGAGTGACGCCATCGTTTTGTTTTTATCAGTATGTATAAAAAACAGGTAACACAAGACAAAAGGATGTGTTTTTTTTTATTTTTTTCCTATCTTCAAAAATGACTGAAATGTACATTAAAGTAGGCCCTCCGCGTCAAAATCTGGATAAGCATGTGACGTCATACTGCGTCTTCCTTGTAACACCTTCAAACTTTGATTCATTCAACGGTCGCGGCTTCGCTATAAATTCAATTGATTTTTTATGAAACTGTGTATCTGATAAATAAAATGATATAATATAAATTAATAAAACATTCCGTCACCCATAATCAGACATACAGTCGTCGCGTGACGTCAGCGACTGGGCTAAGGGACGAGCTTATTTAAATTTGTTAAATAAGCTGTGAAACTTTAAAACGCTGTAACTGTTGGAAATCCTGACCCGATTTTGATGTAACAAAAATTATTATTAATTGCACGAGTATAAGTATTAAATGCAGTAATTGTTATGGTTAAATTTTGATGTTTTGTAACCTATAATTGATTTTACATATATAAATAATAACAAAACGTACTAACATTTTCGAATTTTGCATAACTTCTTCGTTATAATTATACATTGTAGTAATAATAATAAATGCTTACACTAAGATAACAATCACGTGACCTAAGTGACTGTGACTTATTTCGACAGCCTTGTTGTATGAGTATGTAATGTAGGCTTTTGTCGTTATAATACATGATATAACGAAAATTCGATAGACTATTGACGACGTGGGCGAAAAGCTATGTCGGCGCTGTTTCGATTGTAGATGTACTGCATTTTTTTATTGATATTTTATCTTTGTGTAAATTTTTTTTATAAGTTTAGTTTAATTTCTTTTAAACGGCTATTATTATGATTTTAGTAAGTAATATATATAAAACGCGTTCTACATTTATTATAAATTTTTAGCTTTTTATTTAGTGTATCAATTAATTTTCGTTGAATGTTTTGATATAACCTAACTACAATATGCACATTTTTGCAAAATGTTTTTTTGATAATTAAAGTTAAATAATAAATAAACTGTAATAATAGTTTCTAAACTAGCCAGTATGAAGGTACGCAGTATATACTTAGGAGAGGTCAAAATGAATAACTCTCCTCTCTCTTCTTGCTATCGATATAGTGATAAAATATGGAGCGTTTTGTGGATTATAGCAATCTGGACGACAATTTCTTTAACTGCAGTCACAAGAATGTAACACATTATGAGAGAAGAATTTTAAATGTTTCATAATGTTAAAGTAATTGAGGTGAATATGAAATATCATTTAAGGCCAGTCGTGGCGCATTGGCAAGAGCGTGCGACTGTAACACGACAGGTTGTGGGTTGGATTCCTACTAGGGGAAATGAAATGTTTAATTTAATGTAATTTGACATTTTCATTTTCTCGCCCTGCGATAGCGGCGTTGCGCCACTCTGTAAGCGATGCCTCCAGAATTCGGTCATGACCATGAGTGTGAAATATTACGAGAGTATAATTTCATTCAATTATAAAAATAGTTATTACAAATAAAATTTTATAGTTATACAAATATATTTTTACTTGACTTTTAATCATTTTCTTGCTTACATTAAATTAAAATATCTATCCAAATTTTGGATCTAAAAACATAGTCACTGTCAAACTAAAAATTGTTTTTGTTATCCCCAGTCAAGTATTCAAAAGTTATACTTAATACTAATAATTTTTTACAAATTCTATAATATAAGAAAGAATTTTGAATATTATTCCTTTATTGAACAAATAGGAGAACAGATAATTATGAAAGTAATTGTCTATAAAGTCAGTTTGCGGACGACAATTTTATGTGATAACTTCATAAGAAAACATTGACGAAAAATTCGTAACTTTTACAATAAAATATATAGCAAAGTTACAAGACACACAAGAACAATTTTTTATTTATTTTTAATAACTTATATGAACAAAACCCATATTTGCTCCCAATATGTTCGTAGGCGCTTATTAGGAATGTCTGGCAGGGGGTTAAAATAATGATAAGATCCGGCAATAGATAACGTCATTTCTAATATTCTTCCCAAGAAAATAGTAACTGCCAAAATAAAACCAAAAATCAGCTTCACGCTGTATCCCGCACACAGCAGGTTAAGCAGAGGAAATCAATTGTCAACGGGGTGTCCGTTCCCGACTTTTCCGTCGAGTTCTGGAGGCATTGCGTGTTGAGTGGCATAACTCAACGCCGCATGGTTATGTTATATTATTATTTTTTTAATTTGGAATATCCATCGTTAATATTATTATTTGGAGTTTAGAAGTTTAATTTTCATTAATTAAATTGATATTACGTTTAAATATTTACTAAACTATTTTTAGCTTCTTCACGCATCTTTTGCATATTACGTGTATGGTGACAGAGTGTCTCAATATTTTAGTTATGTTAAGTTTGACGTTGTGGATTAAATGGTCGAATCATAATCCATGCCTCGTTATATTAGATCAGAGCGGTTAAATAAAAATAACTTAAGCTTAATAACTGAGGGCAGTGACTGTTAATGCGACTGGTTGTGGGTTCGATCCCCACTACAAAAAATGAAATTTTATTTACATCTTATTTTCGTTTCTTCGATGCAAATGGCGGCGTTGAGTTCCACTACTCACCAAGTAATGCTTTCAGAATTTGGCGGAAAGTGGGCAACAAAGTGTCCTACCCTGCTTTGTCTGCCTGTGCCTGCTGTCGGAATACAGCGTAAAGCTGATTCTTAATGATTTTGTTCACAAGTACTGAACTGTCCCATCATATCGATCTCACTTCAATATAATACAAATAATTCTGTTTGAATATGTATTATTTCGTACCGAAATAAAATAGAAAATTTTCAAATTTCACAAAATTTTGAAATGAAAAAAATATTTACGTAAAACGTAAATCAGTAAATATGTCAATAAATCTGTAAATATATATTATATAGAGA
Organism: Heliconius charithonia; assembly: GCA_030704555.1. Taxonomy (NCBI): domain Eukaryota; kingdom Metazoa; phylum Arthropoda; class Insecta; order Lepidoptera; family Nymphalidae; genus Heliconius; species Heliconius charithonia. The sequence continues at coordinate 5,780,307 of CM060809.1, read as the reverse complement.
TTATTTTATCTCTTCACGGTAATTGGTTGAATTAATTATGAATAACCTTGTATAGGTATACTCCTTCCATTGTCATTTGGCTGTTATGTTGTCATAAAGATTCTTATAATCCATGCCATTTGTTCTAAAGGCTTGTTTAGCAATAGCGCCGTATTACAATTGTGTTCCGTCAAAATTTAAAATGAATAGTATCTTGAAATATTGGAACAACGTTTAAAAGAATGTATCAAAATGTAGGAGCCATTCCATCGTTGTGCTGTGCAACAAAATATGATTGTACAATCAATAATCATGGGTTCGATCCTCTTGGGGAAATGAGTGAATTCTTTTCATTTTTCTTTCGCTTTTTAGTTCTCTCACGCAACATATTTGCTGAAAATTTCGAATTGGGGTGGAAAGGGGGGCCAGATTGTTTTGATACTAGGTTCCTTGTGCCTACCATGCTATCTGGAATAAATTATGAAGCTAAAAATGTAGAGTATACGTACCTACTATAGGTTTTAGCTAACCTAAGTGTTCTTAAGTTGTTAAGTCTTAAGTTGACCTCGTTTAAGACATGTGTCGTTTAATTGTACGGGAATAACTACATTAACCAGTAGATAACCAAAAAAATCTATTCTTTTCGATTCGAGACGAGAAGACAAGATTCAATTATTTTTTTCGGCTATTTCTTAAAAAAAAAACTTTACGGTTTCTTGGATAGGTGTTTATCCGCCTATACTACAATAGGATCAAATCAGTCAGAAATTATTTTATCTCTTCACGGTAATTGTAAGTTCACAATGTAATATGAAGATAGTATATTTAAATTTTAATTTTGAATTTCGTTTTTATACCAACATATTATCATGTATGCGTTGAAATCTTTTGCAAAGACACTCTATTGCCAAATTATAATTATATAGCTCATGTGAATGTGAAATTATTTCGATTTTTTAAATAAAATTATTTATTTTAATAACAAACAATAAAAACCTTTAAGACGACAAATAATAATTAAAATTTAAAAATATTACAATACGGTAAATATAGATAGGTATAAAAAAAGTTTATTTTGAGTTAAACATGCAATTTACAATGTGTCATAAATTTTTAAAACATCTTTTCCATATATGGCCGGGACAGATGGATGAAACCGTTTAAATTTGTAACAAAGGTGGTTCAACTACTTTAGCTAGATATCAAGAAATTAATTCAATCATTTAAAACTCATCAATATTTTATGCTACCTTGACCTTTATATAATTTGGATTAATTTTATTTTTTCTACTATTTAGGTTTATTTACCTTTCGGATGGCAAGTTCTCCCTGTCCTTGCTACCTTCATCTGCCATAATGGAGACTTTTCGTTTACCGTCAGGAGTTGGGGCACGAGATGAGTATGGAATTCCCTGGTTTGATGTCAATTGCTCATTTGTTTTCGTAGTTCGAGTGTCGCCGTTTTGATTTTGCAAATCACTAAGATCGAAGGGATATTCTTTTATAGCGGCCATTCGGAAACTTGTCTTGCGGACCTGGAAATATATTAATTTTTTAATTAATTATTTGATAATTTATACATAATTAAATGATAATTAGCTATGTCCATTAGATTTTGACCTCTACATAGATACCTGTATAAATTATATTGATAATTATCGAGATAATACACGCAGACGTGTGAATTGTTGCCATGTTTACTATTTCCTTCGGGACCAGAGGGAAGAAATGAAAATATTTAATATTTCATTTCCTCAAGTGAAATTTGAACCAACAACCTGTCTCGTTTACAATTGTGCACCACCTTGTGTCTCATCTCAGATTTTTTTTATATAATTTTTTTATTCAAATATTAAATTTATTATAAAATAGTTTATCAAGTACTATAAAATATTTTACACAATTATTATTATTTATATTTTTTTTATTATTTTAATGCGGTACTATTACGTTACGCAGAGTACTTTAAACTAAGTCGTTATTAACATTTTTAAAAGTGTTAGTCCACACTTAGGAAGTTAAAGGGTGGATGATTAACGCAATGATTTGAACTATTGAAGTCACTTTGTATTTACCTTAATAAAACTATGTGCATGTATATGTTTAAATATAATTTTGTTGATAATATATTTTCAAGCACTAACTTCGATTCTTATTACTTTACCTCACTGTATGGCATTTAGGATTTCGGTAAAATTTATAATTTCAATATAATTAGTATATTTAGGTATATACGGTATGTATGTAATCCAGAAGTAAATGTTTTACATAATATTTTTATATAGACACGATATTAAAAAATATTGTAAATATGTATTTTTTTCACTTGAAAATAAAACGTTTGTATATTATATAACCCTTACCTTATTTTCTTTTTTACATTTTATTCACAATATAAATAAATAATTAAACAAACTTTCTATTAAAAAAATCTAAAGGTGTATATAATGTTGCGCGCGCGCTTGTCTCCAACAGACTGCAGTGTAATGATCTCGTTTTACATTTTCATTTTATTATCCGCAGAGCCTCCGACATCTTAGCTAATATATACTAACCAAAATCATTTGTTTGTATCGACCGGGGACAATGGATATCGCAAATATGTCACATTGCTAACAACCTATGAGGATAGACAATGTGATGATGTTATTTAAATTATGATGCTGTAAATTGATATATCACGAATTATTTGATGTAAATTATTTCGTTCAGTCGTGGCGCAAGGGCAGAAAGTGTGACTGTAAAATCGACTGGTTGTGAGTTCGATCTCCACTCGAGGAAATGAAATAGTTATTTACATTTACATTTAATTTTTTTTGCTCTGGTGTCGAGACAAAGCGCGGTGTTCATTTTTACCACACAACACGCATTGCCTCCAGAACTCGAATTAAATTATTTTTTAAACTAGATTGTGATAATTAAACTTTGACTTTGTATTGTTTAATTAACTTTTGTTAGATTATAAGCACATCAGTTCTTTATTCGATAAAAATAAGCAAAAGACTGGGAAACGGTTGTTTAAAGGTTTTTAAAGTAATGTTAATGTCAATTACATATATTTTAATATATCTGATTGACATTAACATTGATTTTATGGCGCAGTGGCTCACACATAATATGTATCTACTTACATAATTAAAATAAATAAATAAATCAGCTTCACGCTGTATCCCACACACAGCAGGGTAGGCAGAGGAAACCTAGTATTAAGACACTACATTCCCCACTTTCTGCCGAATTCTGGAGGCATTGCGTGTTGAGTGGCAGAACTCAACGCCGCGCTTAGCCTCGACACCAGAGCGAAGAAATGATATAGAAATGTATAAAAAAAAATTACAATAATTTTTGTAGAGTTCTTAATATACAATGTGTAAATACTAAATTATAATCCATAAAATTGTAAAATTACCAATATATACTATATTACAAAAACAACCATGTTTTTTAAATGTATATAGTACACGATACTAAAACAATTAATTTTATAATGTTCGCATTGCGGTTTGTACTGTCATCTCCGGAATAGCTGAACTGATTTTTAATAGAGCTTTGCGACACGGAGAGGATTACGTGCGGGATCGGGCTTTACACGTCCAGGTATACTCATTTTTTTAAATATGAAAAAATCAATATAACAAAAACAAAATAATCAGAAACGAACTTTACACTTAACAAAACAATACATTTAATAAAAACAACAAAAATAATAACGGAATTACAACAGTGCTGTCCATGTCCATCAACAGGTTAAGCGATAGTAAAAATGACAAATATAAACTAACCGATGACAAAACATTACATTTTAACGGAAAATATCGGCAGTACCTGTGCTCTGTAATTTATTATAGCATTTTATAGTACTAAAATGCGTCTCAAGTTTGAGATCAAGTTGGGTTTTCTGTGTTTTTACATATCAAGTATTAAAACATTATTAAATAAAAATTAAGAAAATAATATACGATATTTTTGATACCATAAAATGTGAATAGAAACATTTTCAGATTGAAATATGCTTTTTACAATAATTCTGACATTTTATGAAAACAATTTTTATTATTGCATTCGTCTCTTTTCACTTTAAATTTAATAAAATTGCACATTGTGCATTTGCAATTTTATAAAAATCAACATAAAAATCATTTCATCGATATCATCGATACAAATTTAAATTATAGTCGTGCCGCTGCGTCACAACAGCCTCAAAAGAAAATAATTGCTTTATAATAAGTAGTTAGACGTAGATATATACTTTTTTTCACTAACGTTAAAAAGAGACACCATTATACGAGATTTTACTTACTAAATTACTATTTAATTGTAATCAAAAAATAATATTTTAAATTGGCAGGTCCGCAATAAATCAATGTTTCTGTTAAACACTAGCAGTTTTGTTTTTTCAGGTGTTCTTCATTTATACGACAGCTTCTATAGAAAATATTATATTATAGTTTGTTAAAAATTATAGAATCTATTTACCCTAATTTTAGTTTTATTTATTTTGTAGATAACCGGCCGATTTGAAAATCCGTCTGCTTTCTGCACAAAGATCTATATTTTCTGGTAATTCCGGGCGTATGGCAACCCTAGATGTAGAAGTACGCATAGAATGATCTCTATAAAAATGCAAAGGTCATACGTATTGTATTTTATATATTTGTATTGTGTAAGCTTAGAACAGTTTTTATTTAATTTTAGAGGCCGCGGTGGGTGCTATACGTTGTAGGTTCAATTTTCCTTTTGGGGAAAAATCATTTTCATTTCTTCACTTTGGAAACAATACAATGCACGGGGTTGATTTCTGACACTCAACACGCATTGTCTAAGAAATTGGGTGTAAGATGAGAAAAGGTGTCTTAATATTAGGTTCTGTCGGTCTACATATTGCGTATAGTCTATATACATTTTTTTTTTAATTTTTTCAGCGTCACGCTGTATCTAGGACCTAGGTTATACCTATTTGATTTCAAAGACTTCCAGATACCTGATTTAGAGTCATAGTGCTCCAGCGAAACTATAAGAAATAATAAATTATCGCCTTAACCAAAGATATGAAGCGTAATGTGGATTTAAGTTTTAAAATGTTAATATATAAACAAAATTAAAATTAGTCTGTAATATAAGTGAAATAGCCGTGATTTTTCAAGTTATTTACACAATATGAAAAGACAAACAAACAATTTTAAGATTTTTGTCTGTTTCTCTTATTCGTATAAGATATAGGGGCTTGTGGGGCAACATAGGCTACTTTTTTGTAGCATTCCTGCGGGATCAAGATTTACGCGGGAAACTACGTTTGTCTTGCGCGCACGCCTAACTAGATACATAATATGAAAAAACTAAATATTTTTGTAATAAATAAGATTGTCTAAGAGATTTAAGTTCTAGTAATATACACAATATAAACAGTATAAATAAATAAATCATAAATAAATTCGTAAGATTCAAATTCGCGCGAGGGTCGCTAGTATAGTATAGTTTAACCTATATATATACATAGTTAATGATATATCATAAAACTCTTTGACTACATCATAATACAGATTTTCTTTAATTCAACCTTTTTTCAAGGTTTAGTTTTAGTAATATTCACCATATAATTTGAAATACAAATAGAAATTTTATATAGCTTTGTAGCACACTCATATTTCGCAATTTTCAGTGAGCTAAGGTTAATCCGAGGTAATTTTAAGGAAAAAAAAAATATGACCTACAGAAACCAAAACAGAATTCATAAAAAAAAAGAAATATTAAAAAAGAAAAAAATATTAAACTCCACATATTCAATAAATATAAGTGTGCAAAAAAAATAGATATTTTTTTTGTTTACACTAAAGAAATAGTGAAGCAATAGTAGTAGTGTTTACTGTGTACGACTGTACGTGAACAAACGAAACATTGACGACAGTTCTTTGCGGGTGACAGCCGTGTATTTATTTGCTTAAGTGGTCTCATCACAATCACATGATCACTCACGAGGAGCCACGAGTTCCCAATAATCAAGCGGCCACGTAATTCGTGGTAGTTCACCGAGCACAGTACACCATGCCGTCGTCGATTTGCCGCACTGACGCTACATATGCGTTTAACGTCGCCCCTATATTGATAATTTAATATAGTCTATTCTATGATTTATCGTAGAATAGATTAAATTATACGTATCAGAGGTCAGTCGTGGCGCAGGGGCACAAAAATTTACTGTAAAACCGACTGGTTGTGAGTTCGATTCCCACTCGAGGAGATGAAATATTTACTTACATTTATATTTCCATTTCTTCGCTTACGGAGAACGGAGAGTTTTAGCACTATGTTCCCTCTACCTACTCTGCGTGTGGGATACAGCGTGAAGCTGATTTATTTGATTTATTGTTTTCTAAGATTTATGACACATCATACCACGGTAAAACAAATACGAAGGCGATATATTTTAGTTCAAACTTAAACATATATAATACGTTTAATAAGAATTTCTTAATATTTTTATTAAAACACCAGATTAACATTTTTTATTCTTACTATTGTGAATTTCAAATTTACGTTAACGTTTAACGTTCAGCTTTACACACTGAAATAAAACATTCAAATAATCGTATATGCGATGAATGGAAAGTAATTACAGTAAACTATTATCTTTTTAACTCTTCATACACATAAGATTTGTACGACAATCAGCTTACAATCTTACTTAAGAATTGCAGCAACTAAAGTTTCTATACTATAGACATTAAGATGAATCAATGGGGAAAAGAATAAATAAATATAAATAATAGAAATATAGATATGAAGGACTATTTGAAAATAAAGTTCTATTACCTCAATAGGAAATGTTCCTTTCAAATAGAATCGTTTAAACGTATAAATTAATAACAATGTAAATTGTTTTCGCTTGTACTACCAAGAATTACTTTTATCGTCAGGAGTTTTGCATTCTTAACTACGTTTGAAATTTATAATTTTCTTTCATTTTTTTTCAGAGATACATTTCTATTTATTGTACATTTCTATATATTATATATATATATATATATATATATATATATATATATATATATATATATTGATTTAATAATATCTTCCATCGTGGTGTAAAGGTACAAGCGTGCGACTATAAATGCGATGGTTGTGTGTTTGATTTCCACTCAGGGAATGAAATATTTAATATTTTCATTTTTACTCTTTCCAATATTTACTACACATATTTAGCTACATCCTTGACCTGTGTGAGTAATAGCTTATATCAACAGTTAAGGATAAATAAGTAAATAAACAGATTTGCTGAAATCATTGTAAGTCAGGAACTGGTTTTTAGACATTTTCGTAATATATCACCTTCACGCTGTATCTCGTACACAGCAGAGGAAACCGTGTACGTTCTTCACTTTCCGCCCAGTTCTGGAGGCATTGCGTGTTGAGTGGCGGAACTCAACGCCGCGTTTTAATTAATATATAGAAACCTCATTATTTTTTATTTTTAAAAGTACATAATGCATCAAAGTTGTTTTACACATCAAATTCCCAATTTTACAATTCAAAGTCATCCTTTTATATACCAAATTAAAATTTTCTAATTCAACTTCAAATTCGTACTTATTCACTTTAAATTCATTCAAGCTACAACAAAAATTTTACATTTCATTTGAAACAAAAAATATTTACATTTTAATTGAAAACCGAATTGCTTATAGTGTATCTAAATTGAAATACGAATTGTATGTAGTAGTAATGTTGTTTAACTGGAAGGAACCTAGTGTTAAGACATTTTGTTTTCCAATTTCCCTCGAGTACTCGAGACAATGCTTGTAGACTAGCACAACGTCACGCTTTATCTTGTTACATGAAAACGACATTAAAATATTCAATAACTCATTCTCCGAGTGCATTAACACCTTTGCACCTGTGCACCTTTACATACGTTATAAGACATTTAAATGGAAAAATTATGAGTAAGCAGGAATTAATCAGGCAGAGTTTGTTTATATTGTGCGGTTTACTCCTTAAGTCAGCTTCACGCTGTATCCCGCACACAGCAGGGTAGGCGGAGATAACTCAGTATTAAGACACTCCGTTCTCCACTTTCTGCCGAATTCAGGCTAAATTAAACGCCGCGCTTTGCCTCGACACCAGAGCGAAGAAATGGAAATATAAATTTAAGTAAATATTTCATCTCCTCGAGTGAGGATCGAACCCACAACCAATCGGTTTTACAGTCACACTTTGTGCCCCTGCGCAACGACTGACCTCCACTTTATATATCTTTCACTTCTTAAGTACGGCCTAAAATTAATTTCTACATAAATTCTAAATGGTATAGTAATTAAACATTGATTAAAACGTGATCAAACATATTTGAACTTTTACAAATATATAAAAAACGTGGTTAAACTATGTTAAAATCTTGTTGGTGATGAAAAGTCTAATAAAAACTGGATACGCTAAGAGTAAATTTTAATTGATGTAAGTTGTTGTTAAGTTCGTACGAATCCCTGTACCATTAACGAGTTGATATTGCTTTGGAGTTTGAAATTTATCCTAAGTGAACATAGAACTTAATACCCATTGGATTTCTCATTCTTTTGTAGGTAAAGTTGAGAACGACACATTTAAATTGGTTCTCATTTCACATTTATGTTTATGATGGGACATCAATACTTTTAGTAATTTTTACCAAAAGTTTTTTTATTGATTTCAATTTACTATTAATAATTAATACTTTGTTATTTTTAAAATCAATATATTTTTCTACGTCCTTTGATATAATTTACATACTTTTTGTTTATTTTCTTGATAGTAATAATTGGTATCCGACCGAAACATCGTTTTTCGCCGTAACTGAAACTTTTTATTATAAGAGATAAATAAAGACAAACTGAAGAAGAAAGTTTATCCGTTTGCAATAAATGGTTAAGATTTATTTTGCGAGTTTTGGTGTTTTCCGAAGTTATGTTTATAATTTTTTTTATAAAGTTGCAAAGTTGGAAAACGCTTAGATTTTATCTCACATCACAAATATCAGTAGATAATTTTTTTCAAATTTTATATAATAAAAATTAAAACAAGTAATTTTAAAAATGTCCGCATTTTGTCATCTTTATTAATTTGATAATATATATCAATTATTTGAAATATTAATTTTAAGATACTACATAATTAACTTCGGTTTATTGAAATTCTATCACTGTATATTTATCCACATATTTGTCAATTTTGAATTGGGAAGAGATAAAATAAAAAATAAAAAATAAAAATTTTAGCGTAGCGGGACCCGAACCCGCGCCTCCTGGAAACCGATCTTATTATTCAAATTTTTATACGTTCTCTAAATAAGTAATAATATTTTTATTTTAGTTGGAACTCTGCAGAACTTTTAAAGAACCTATATAGCTAATTACTGAAAGCAGTATTAGAATTGGTTTCTAAAGGGCACGGGATTGATTTCCGCTACGATTAAATTTTTCGAAAATCATTTTTCTATACTTACTTTAAAATAAAGGTAAGAATTTGAAATTTTACTTTTAATTTTTGTCTTTCATATGATTTTTTTATACATAATTTTAGTGTGAATTTTTTATTCCTTGTAACATTATTTATATTTTGTGTCATGGAGTACTTATATAAAAAGATATATTTACTATACTTTTTTCAATAGAAAGTTTATTGAATGAGTTAAATCTGACGCATAAAACTATTTTCAGTACTTCATAGTACCGAGTTAAGTGTTTACTTCTTTCTATATCTTTTCAAAGTCAAGAGAAATCAAATAGAGTTGTTAATAGCATATTAAATAACGAATTTTTTTGTTATTTAATCTTAAGGAAAGGTGTAGTTTCCCTTTTATTCAAATCGAAAACTTCTAATTAATAAGGTTAATTTAAGTCATATTGAATTGCCTCTTATTTAAAGAACTCAAACATTTAATTTCAATAAAGTGATATTGAAAAAAGGTGTTATTAAATAAAAAGAACTGAAAATTTTATATACTTATTGGCCGCATCCGTATTCTTTCTGAAGTTTATCTCTTGTATTGATATTTTTATAGTGATTTACAATAATATATATAAAAAGACTGGTCCTCTAGTCCTTATATTGATGAATTTCAATAAAGAATGACACTAAAATGATATATTTATGCGATTTTTTGTAGTTATTGTAGTTAACTATTCCCTGTTGGTGACTAAAAATATTTTACTTTCACCATTTAACGACTTTTAGTCAAGATAACGGCGTCACGAAATAATTTGTACAAGTAACAAGATAGTATACTATGTTTAGTACAATATTGCATGCTGTTACTTTTTATATAAAATAAAAAATAAATCAGCTTCACGCTGTATCCCGCACACAGCCGGGTAGGCAGAGGGAACCTAGTGTAAGACACTCCGTTTCCCACTTTCCGTCGAATTCTATATTGTGTGTTAAGTGGCAGAACTCAACGCCGCGCTTTGCCCCGACACCAGAGCGAAGAAATGGAAATGTAAATAAATATTTCATTTCCTCGAGTGGGGATCGAACCCACAACCAGTCAGTCGGTTTTACAGTCACACTTTGTGCCTTTGCACCGCGACTTGAACTTACATATAAGTTTGTGTAAATATGTATTTTTTTGGTATTTTTCAAATTAACAAATAATCATTTGTATGGAATCTTTTGTTACTTGTATTTTTATAGAACAGTAACAATTAAATTAACAATTGTTTGCATTCATCCATTGAGTGACCCATTAATTTAATATGAATCGGTTCGAGCGACGTGTGAATATGACTGAACGAATGGTGAGTCGGGAATCATTTAAGGCTAATCTGGTCCAGACGCTGGTGAAATCATTATTTTTAGTTTACGTCAACTTTGTTTACATTTTGCCCAGTAACGTAACCTTTACAGTGTCTCTACATTAGCTCAACGCGTGGTCACGAATTAAACGTTAGCACCTGTTGTGACTTTTCAGTTTGTGTGGAAAATTGTCGATATCAAATATGTTAATTGAAATATAAAATCGTGTACATTGTCACATAATATTGTATATTAAATACCGTTTGCACATTGTGTTATTAGATGGACTAATCATGTACTAATCAGTTGTTAATATTTATCACTTACTTATTACTTAGTGGTAACAAAACACACACAAACACAAACAACTGAAACACACACATAAACATAATTATAAAACATAATATCGTTATAGCTAACAATTTTGTATATTTAAAAAAAAATGTAAATAAACGTTTTTTTATTTCAGATTATTTCAATTAAATATTGAAACGTGATAGAATATATGAAATAAAAACACATACCATTTTGAGTAATATGAGTCACTGACACTTCAAAAAAAAAGAAAAAAAATTTAAACGCCTCCAGTAATATAGCGGGTGACGATAATAAATTAAAATGGGAATGTCGCGAGTCCCGTCGTGCACTCACAGTATGCTAGTGTAGTATGTGCCTCTGACACAGTTCGGCTCAATGTTATGATGTCGTTTTGCCCCTGACAATTGTATCCCAATTGACACATTATTAAACATAATCATGTTTTAAGAGCTAAGGTTATATTTAAGTAATAAACAAATAAATAAGTATATAGAAAAAAATACATTTAAAACTATTTATTTATGTTACTTTTATATCTTTTTTATTTTATTTTTTTGTAAAAAAGACTAATAAAAGATAAAAAAGAAAAGTTTTTTTATTACTTTTAAAAAAATATAGAAATATAATATTAGGTTAGGTAAAAATATTTATACTATTTTTATCACTATTAATAAGTCACTATAATTAAAAAACATTTTTTTTTAAAAACGATTTCGTAGTGTACACAATGGTTGTCGCCGTATGTTTTTATATTTAAAATAAGTTTAATTAACGTCCTAATTTCTTAGTCAAAACACATGCAGGACATGCGAGAAAAAATATTTTCAAATATAAAAAATATAGTTTAAGAAAAAAATACATTGAACTAAACAAATTAAATGACGTGAGCCGGTTCCATTGTATCTATTTAATACAAAGGAAAATGTTACAATTTTTATAACAACATTTTTCCTCGGTCTGTCATTATTATTCCTAGGATGTAGCGAATGATATCTTTGCGTGACAAACATTTGAAGGTGATGTGATTGAGAAATGTTTATAAAATGTAATTTGTTTAATATTTTTTTAAATATAGTATTTTTTTTTATTAAAAAAAATTAAAGTGTATTTTTTTTTCCTTATAAAAGACAGCTCCAAGTTTTAACATAAGCGCAAGTGTCATTTTTACAAAACAAGAATTAATTCTTTTTTTAAGTCTGAACCTAAAAAAAGAATTAATTCTTGTTTTGTAAAATTAAAATATATATTTTTTTATTAAACAAGGGTAATAATTATTTTAGTTTTTTTTTTATTTTAGGTTTTGTATTTTATATAGTATACATACATATATCTATGTATCTATATTTTTTGCTGGGATCCGCCAAATACTAAGTTAATGTCATTAGGATTTGATCAGTGTTGTCGTTAAGTAAAGATGACGGGGACGAGTGGGAGGAAAAACTCTAAGAAGGATAGCGATACTATAAATAGATAATATAAATTCTGTTGTCAGTTTCGCGCTTTTTAAATATAAGAATTTATATAAATTCTTAAAATTCTCTTTTAAAAATGCAAGACAATTCTCTAAAAAATCGTTGCAAAGTTATTATATAATTTTAATTCATTTATCTCTATCATACGGCACGCGATAATATCATTCGATAAGCATTACTTTATGAAAAGAATTCAAGTGGATCTCAAGATTTTGATTATTGTCCAGTGTGTAAATATTTTGTATTATTTCAACAAATATTTATTTTATTGACCCAACGTTATCGTCCTTCGATTCCTTCGAATAAGTTATAATATAAGAAATGGGTATCGGAGTGTATTTACACTAGGTTCTCTCTGGCTATCCTGCTGTTCGCGGGATGCAGCGTATAGGTGACTTATATACAGAGATACAGAGGGGAGATTGAAGGCAATACCATCCTGTTGTATTTAATCTCCGCTCGGGAAAATTTGAATTACATTTAAATTATGTTGCTATTCTGATTGGCAGTGTTAGAAAAATAATTTTCAAATGAAAATGTTTCTAAAGAAAGAATTATTCTAAAGTATAATATGACATTGCGAGAGTCCTTTTAATACATTGAAAAATAAATGTTACAATTTTTATAGCTACTCTTAATCGACGACAACGACCAATTTGTCGAGACCTCAATAGTTATACAACAAAAAAAAAATATTATACATATATAAAAATATAGATATATTATACAATTCCAGCTGCCGAATTGTACGTACTAAATAAAAAGCATATTTTTTATATTTTTTTTAAAAACCACAGTATGTACAGAAACAGAAGTAAAAAGCGTAACAACGTTCGTTCGTCGTATTTTCGAGGATAAAGCATTCGTCACATGCCTTTGTTCGATTTTAAAATAATATTGATCTGTATTACTTTAAATTTTTATAGCTATTCAAAATTCAATTCGTAGGTGGTTGCCGGTACAAATAATGAAATTTCTGTATAAATTAATTTTGTCAAAACTGCGCTTTTCTACGATTGAAATTTAAAATTACCGGACTTTTATTTCTAGTCAACTAGCTTGCTAGTAAATTAGGCTTGCTTATGCAAGTATATGTATTTCAAATTTATAAATTATTACTATTTAATTAATAACCTTACCTTCTCAAATTTTCTGTTGCACTTTTATGTAATATATCAATAATACCAATATAAACTAAATCGTTGTATCTATAACGTATAAATTATCAATTCACTTTAAAATCGTATGAGTAAATTTAAATTTAATTTTAAATACGTTAATTCGGTTGGTAGCTTGGATAATGTGTGAAATCAGCAACGTTGGCAGGTGTAAGTACGGTCACGAGACATAAGTGGTGTCTCAGATAAGGGATAAGGGCGAGATGAAAACACAACACCGAAATGTCCACCGGCGGACATTCCACGACTGAGACGACTGTCGTTCAGAACTACGTGATTACAGCAGCTAAGGGCATCTACAGTAAAATACACGTTAACTAATGTCAAAGGTTTTTGCTAGAAAAACAAGGTCTTTTAATGTTTAAAAAACGTTGTCTACAAATAAAAATATTTTGAATGACTGTTTTAATCTAATAAGTTGATGTCAGGGTGTTGCAAAAAAAATTAAACGCTGTATATTAAAATCTCTTAAAACAACAATATATTTTTTAAGTAGATAATAAAAAAACAATATTAATGGTATTAGTAATATTGTTACACTCGCAAATACATACAATCTTATTATATAGAAATTATATATATAATGTATAAAAGATTGTTATAGCAATAAAATTTTTAATGAACTTAATTCAAGTTTGGCTTTTCCTAAATTCAACAATGGAATTAAGAGATTTCAGAAAACAACTTTACCTATTACTATATAAACAATATTTTATATAGCCAGGCACTGTTGGGGCATATTTGTAGCATTTGTATGGGTAGATAAATACGTACGTTGCATTAATTTGTCTCATTATAGAGCAAGGTGATGTAAAAATATATAAAAAGTACTAAATTAATTATATAAAATATTATGAAATAAATTTCAGTTTTTTTATTGATTACTATTATCAGTATATGTACGTATTTTGACATCAAACATTGTTACAAAATATTTAAAATCGAGAATTCAGAAGCGTAATACGTTTAAATAAGTATGTATATTATAGATTGATTGGTCCAATACTTACAAACAATACAAACAATAATTAATTCTACGAAAGCAAGAATAATAGAATTATAGTTAATACATACATATAATTTGTATATAGGTCTTAATATCTAATTAACGGCTAGTACTTAATGAATCTAATCAGGTACAATAATATCCTGAACAGATCAACAATAATGTAATACGATTTTTAACATCGTCGTTTATTGAATACATTTTTAAGAATCGTTATTTAATATAATTGAATTTATCTATAACTAATTTTAAATACTGTATCCAATGAGTGCTAGTTTTTGAACTTAGTGTTAAGACACTCCGTTCCCCATTATGACATTTCCGTTTACGACTTTCCGCCGAACTCTTGAGGCATTGTGTGTCGATGGCGGGATACAACGCCGTGATTTATCCTGTTATTAAATTGAGGAAGCAAAATATTAACAAGAAAGAAAACATACAAAAAATTAAATGTTTGATTCTGTAATATAGTATTTACAATTCTTTAGATATGTCACATTTGTGTTTCAAATTTGCACGTGCACGTATCATTTCATTTACGACCCCTGGTTATGTGGTAAAAACCACTAGCCAATAGGCCAAAAACTTAATAGTTTTAATGTTATGAAACAGTACGGATCTTTCAATTTAGAGTATATATATATATATATATATATATATATATATATATATATATATATATATATATATATATATATATATATATATATATATATATATATATATATATATAAATTATAAACCGTTAAAAATTAAGAAAAATATGTAAAAATACTATTCCCGCATTATTTATACTTATAAGAAAATCATAACGGATTGATGTCAGTGCATGGAAGAAATATAAAAAATATATATTGGTGGCATTTAATAACGTAATGGACAATAATTTTTAATCTTTTTATGTGTGTCTGCGCATTTGTTCCTGTAAGTCTCACTATCGTATTTTGGTAAGCTTTTCCTCAACATTTTGAGTTTGTTTCATGTCAATTGGCTTTAACAAAATTGCTATAAGTAACTGTATTATTGAATTAGCTTAAATTTTACTTTTCCATGTATGTATAATTAAAAAAAAACGAAAGTATTGCAGTAATAATAACGTAATTCCAGCGGGCGAAGCCGAGGAGAGCGTATCGATAGTTTATAAATATAAATCTGTATGACGACACAAGAAGACACACTGACTCACCCAGAGATCAACGCACAGTCCAACCAGTAAACCTCGTAGTTATAATTAAATTTTGCGTTAAGGTTCTATAACGTAAGTACGTAAGCACTAGGAAATTTAATTTAAAAAACTGTCCCGAGAGTTAGTTCTCTAAATGTATAGTAAAAAAAACAAAATAGGACGAATAAAAAAAAAGTTTACGTGAAATATCATCGTTATAAAGTTTTAATACTTTTATTTTATTTAAAATAGGTTGTCATAGCGCAGCGGCACGAAGTGTGACTGTAAAACCGACTGGTTGTGGGTTCGATTCCCACTCGAGGAGATGAAATATTTACTTAAATTTATATTTCCATTTCTTCGCTCTGGTGTCGAGGCTAAGCGCGGCGTTGAGTTCTGCCACTCAACACGCAATGCCTCCAAAAATTCGGCAGAAAGTGGGGAACGGAGTGTCTTAACACTAGGTTCCCTCTGCCTACCCTGCTGTGTGCGGGATACAGCGTGAAGCTACATAAATAATTTAATTTATTTAAAATAGGTTGTAGTAATAGGTTTCAGTAGGATACTAGGAAGTATATTATAATAACCAATTCTAAATTATACTAAGGTGTAAAAAGTTTATATTTCTTTCGTGCCAAATTTGGGCAGTATACTGATTATATTAACATATTTATATAGAGAGAAGTTATGCTAAGCTAAATTATTTTATATGAAAATATGCGAGGAAAGCCGCAGGCGGAAAGCCTTTATGCATTTTGTATGTCCTGATATCAAAATATGTCATATGTTTTTTGCAAGTATAAGCTCAAAAACGGTAAAAAGTTGTCATTATTTGGCACTACTATTTTCAATGACACATTGAGAGTCACTTCAGACTCAGTAATATTTAAAGATAAATTATTATATAAAAAAAAATAAGAACCTGATTTTATTATTTTAAGTAGAGATTTTGCTTTCGACATAACCGTAATACTTAATCTTTCACCAATCAAGAAGATAACTTTTATCATCATCTAGAAATGAAATTTCATTTCTCAACCTAATTTATGTATTTGAAATAGTGCTATTATCTGTTTACAACAAAGTACAGATCGCTAAGGATTACGATATTATAAATCTATGTCTATGAGTATACTGTGATAGAGTAGATCAAGAGATTCATGGGCTTTGATGTACTGACGTGTTTAATCTAAATATATTTCTTTTAATGATCTTTTATATTTTTTATATATGTCAATAGATCATTGCAGAGGCCACTCGTGGCGCAGAAGCACAAAATGTGACTGCAGAATCCACGGGTTGTGTGTCCGATCCCTACTCGAGGACATGAAATATTTATTTAAATGTATATATTCTTTACTTCGCTTTGGTGTCGAGGCAAAGCTGGCATTGAGTTCCACCACTCAATGATAATTCCTCCAGATTTCGGCAGAAAGTTGGGAATGGAGTGTCTTAACACTAGGTTCCCTCTGCCTACCCTGCTGTGTGCAGGATACAGTGTGAAGCTGATTTTTTTTTTAAATTGATTCTGTGTTTGATGTACGTATTGTTTAGATAGACGTATGAGAATGAATACAGTTAATGATTGTTTGTATTAATATTATCATAGAAGTTTTAATTGATTTGATGGACAATAGTAAAATTGTTTCATATAATAGTTTACTCAGTAGTAGTTCTCAGTAGCGTAGTGATTATACAATTTATTATATTAATATCGTTACTACAAACTGAATGTTTATAATATGAATATATGTATATTTTGTATGTGTAAGAAAAAAGATTAGATTTTTTTTTAAATGTACACGTATTATTTTGTTAACATGCGGGACAAAAAGAATTTTCGTTATAAATAAAGTGGATATTTATAAGTTAATGGGTATATAACAATATATAGCAAATATATTTATTTAATTTTGCATTTTGATCATTGAAGCAAACATGACCACTTATCGCCATTAATCGGTCTTGTGACTGCTACAATAGGTGGTTTATTAAATATTTTGCAGCAAAGTGAGATTTAAATAAGCTATTACCATTGTTAATGCTTTGATTGTTTGTTATATGTTATATACGATATGTGATAATATTCCTTACTGACAGATTATCTTCTTTTGTCACGATCTCAATGATGCGATAACTGAATCACATGGTTTAACGTCATTGACCAAGTGTAGGTATTGTCACAGTCGCGGGAAGTATTCGGATTTATTTAGCATTCATGTCCATTCTTGGCTACTTAAATTGCGTATAATATATTACAATATAAAATTATTTTACGTTTACCTTATGACTCTAAAGTAATAATTTTAGTGTATGTGCTGTTTGTATAGTTTTTATGTCTTTTTTATTTTGTTTTTTAAATTTATTATGGCAGACAGACATTTTTAGTCTTAATTATAGTAGGTGAATCGATAATAAATTGTATTTATTACTGCTAATATATGTATAATAATAATAATATATAAAATCATAATAGTTTAATATTAGTCAAGTTCAATTATTAAAGTATAAGATATTTACTGTTAGTATGTATAGTTGTATGTACGAAGTATTAAAAATGTAAAGGAATTACCGAGGTTGCTGATCTAGAAGTCCTGCCTGTGCTGCCTGTCGTTTTCAGGTGAAGTTTGACAGCGTCAACACCGGACCGTTTTGTGCGGTCTCGTTGTGACAAAACTGGTGACCGTTTTCCACGAACTTCCTGTTTCAATGCTTTCTTATCCTTTTTGTTTACATGTTTTTCTTCTTTTCTGATGTGTATTATATGTTCTTTACGATCTCGCGTTTTCATTTTTACAAATGATCTATTTTCATATTTACGTAAATACAAAAAATACTTTTCTGGCAGAATCGATGATATTTGATAAACACAACGAAAAATATATCGGAAGCTATATTTTCCACAGCCTTTTGACAGGTAATTGATAAGATATTCGTCGAAGGTGAAGTGGTAAGAGTACTGATAAAAAATAATACAGAAGTCAGCTGCCTAGCGTACGTGACGGTTGAGGTCTTTTATGTTAACACCTCGATGCGATCACGTAGAGTTACGAGACCTTGAACTGACTCTAAACTTGCACTAGTCAGTATTCAGAATTTACACAGACACTTGATATAAATGACAAATAAACGCCATAATTGTCACCATGGATCATGGACAGTATGTGCAAGCGGGCGGCACAGGCCGGTCGGACTGGCGCACGCGCGCCTCGCTCTACTGAGACACTTAGCGTTGCCTCAAATTAATTAAAGGATCTTGTGACACTATGAATCAAGCATGTTTTCAAATAAAATAATATTTTGTATAGAAATAACAATGACTTGAAAAAAAGAAAAAGCCGTAAAAGCAAGCTGAATATTAAAATACATGTATTATTAAAAATACTTTTTTATTAGACTTACTGACATTTTAATAAAGTACGTAATAGGCTGACGCTCTGCATGAGCTATTTTTTAATAGTATTCATGTCTTAACAAAAATGTATCCATAAAAATTAGTAAATTATTAAAAAAAAAACCAGCCAAGTGTGTGTGACTCGCCTACCAAGGGATTCGTACCAATTTCAGGATTGTACTTAGAACTTATACAAGTTAATAATAATACAAATTATATAAAAAACTTTTGAATTTGAATTGAGAGCAAGAGAGAGAGAGAGTAGTGCGTCGTTTCGACTTCACCGACAAAAAAATGGGAGATCTATATGGTTGTTGAGTTCCGTGTTCACTCAAAATAAAATAAAGCTCTAAATTAAAATACAATTATTTTTTTTTAGTTTCTTGCTATATCCCGCACACAGCAGGGTAGGCAGAGGGAATCTAGTGTTAAGACACTCCGTTCCCCACTTTCTGCCGAATTTTGGAGGCATTGCGTGTTGAGTGGCAGAACTCAACGCCGCGCTTTTACCTCGACATCAGAGCGAAGAAATGAAAATATAAATTGAAGTAAATATTTCATCTCCTCGAGTGGGGATCGAACCCACAACCGAACGAACACACACTTCGTGCCGCTGCGCTACGACTGGCCTCGAAAATACAAATAATGGAAAAAAAATAAATTAATATTTATATAACGGATAAAAACTAATATATATTTATAAAAATTATAATTGGAGTTCGTTCAATACAAAATAAGAACATACGCGCGCAAACGAAATTTTTTGACCCACCATGATTTCCCACCAAGGACGAGACCGACTCTCACCTGACCAGTTTTTAAAATTAAAATGTAGTGTAGACTAATGCTCTATATATTGACATTTATAATAAATTAAAATAATTAAATTGAAGTCAGTGGAGGCGCAAGGGCACGACTGTAAACTGAGGACTGTGGATTTGATTCCCACTCGAGGAAATTAAATTTGTATCTAATTTTATATTATAATTACTTCACTCTAGTATCGACGCAAAGCGCAGTGTTACTCAGCACGCAATGACTCCAGAATTCGTCGAAAAGTGGGGAGCGGAGTGTCTTAACACTAGGTCCCCTCTGCCTACCCTGTTGTGTGCGGAATATAGCGCGAAGCGGATTAGCATATAGTTTTAACAGTCACGTAATGATTATGGCTTCGAATTATTTTTGCTACCCGCGCTCGCAAGACAATATGCGGAATTGAGTTGTACCATGAGTGGTACAACGCACGTATGAAATTGGGACCCATGTCTCAACATGGGTCCCAATTTCATCCGGAAAGTGGAGAATACTAGATTGCCAACCTTGATATAAGGCTCCCTCTGCCGAGTAAATAATTAAATATTACGAAATTCAATTAAATTTTATTAAAATAGCTGTAAAATTAATGCCATACAATAAAAGCCATACATTAATATCGAAATTCAGAATCATACCGCAATATATAGCATCTACGCCCTTTACTTCGTCTAACACTTTAGACGAGCTGATTTCGATTACAAGAAGCCCTTACCAAGCAGTAGGAGGAAGCTAGCTAAACTATGTTTTTTTCATATTCACGCTGTAGCACGCATATAGCACGGTAGGCAAAGGAAGTCTAGTACTATACGCCACGTCCCATTTACCGCTGATTTCTGGAGGCATTGCTTATAGAGTATGTAGTGCCGTGCTTTATCACGACTTTAGAAAGGAGAAATGAAAATATTAAATATTTCAGGAAATGGAACCCACAAACTGTCGCGCTTACATTATTCACACGCTTGTTCTTCTGCACCACGACGGGCCTCTTCATAAAATAGAAAAATGGCTCAGTAAAAATGCACGGTCACCTGATGTAGAATCAGATAGATATCAGCTTAACTCTATAAAACTATGGATTTTTTTCTTAACATATATTATATTTATCGTTATAGGCTGTTAAATAATTGTTCACAAATAATACAATTCGTTGAAAATTGAGAACAACGTAACGCAGTGAACAAACACTGGCTGTAAGCAAGATAGTTGTAGGTTCTATTCTTACTTGGGGAATGATTAAATTTAAGTCAGTTTTATTTCCTGTCGTTGGTAAGGCGAAACCTGGCGTTAAGTCTTACCACTAAATTACAAAGTTTCTAATTTAAATATAGAGTGCGAATAAGGCTTAGTAGAGCCTTGACGTAGACCTACTCTATATAGCAAATTCAGAAATTGCATCTTATAAACATTAATAGTCGTAATGGAAATGGACATTAGCTACCTCACTATCTAACACCGTGTATTTAAAATGACGAAACCTTGAGATATCTCCAAGTGGTATTTATTACACTGCTTATAAAATCATATAAGCAAAAAAATATTTTACTGAATGAATGTAGCAATTGACGCAATGGTGTACATTTACAAAAGTTATCCTAAAATATAATTTAATTTATTATATTAATTATAGTATTTCTATATAAGTGCCACCTAGTTTTCTTATAGCAATTTAGTCCAACCACAGGTTGTTTGTCATTTGACGATTTTTAAGTCAGCAGTATCCGTGCTGCTCGTAAGATGGCGCTTTTTCAAATTTTGAAATATTTAATTGAAAAAATATTTAAAAAGGAGTAGTATAAGGTATATAAAAAAAATATGTAAATAGGTTGTATTATCTGCTATTTTTTTATTCAGTATTTTTTTAGTAACTATAAAAAATAGTAGTTAATAAATATAACATTAAAATACAATATATTGTTTTTATTACAGTCACCGCTACCAGACGTCGCGACTTCGGCGCGCTTTTCGTAATTTTTTCCACGCACTTAGATAAAGTAAGTATATATAAGTTAGTAACAATTCCAGAGATAAATGTCCCGTTTAGCTCCATGACAAAATCTGGCAACGCTGGTGAGAACAGACTAACTTGAGCTTGAACGAACAAAATTAACGTTTTATTATTATAAAAGATTGGAGAATAAATTCAATTTTGTTAAAAAAAATGAATTAACGTGCAAATATTAAATGTTTTATTAAGGTGTATGGTGTAGACTGCATATAATATTATGTCGAATCAAGTTTATTCCAAAATTATATTTATGGGATATTTTCAAGCAATATGATATTATGTTCTTTATTAATATTATTTTTTCCATTACGTGTGCTTTTATATTTATTTTATATTCTTAATATAGAGGCCAGTCGTGGCGCAGTGGCACAAAGTGTCACTGTAAGACCGACTGGTTGTGGGTTCGATCCCCACTCGAGGAGATGAAATATTTACTTAAATTTATATTTCCATTTCTTCGCTCTGGTATCGAGGCAAAGCGCGGCGTTGAGTTCTGCCACTCAACACGCAATGCCTCCAAAATTCGGCAGAAAGTGGGGAACGGAGTGTCTTGCACTAGGTTCCCTCTGCCTACCCTGCAGTGTGCGGGATATAGCGTGAAGCTTAAAAAAAAATATTCTTAATATAAAATAAAATGAAACCATTATTATAAGTAGGTATATTTACACATTTAAGTAATATATAATTTAAGATTCCATTATTCACTTATTATATTTAATAAAAAAAACATTTATAAATACATACGTTTCGTTACACGAGTTCACATATTACAGCAAATTTATAAATTTAGACAGTCACAGTGCAAGACATTAAGTACTTTGTGGGCTTACCCTAAGATTTAATTTTATTGCGTTAAATTAAATCAAATTGTAAGTACATCTTTTTATGTGTAGATTATATTTAATTATATACGCGCAGCGTTGAGATCCGCCACTCAAATCCGCAATGCCTCCAGAATCCGGCGGGAAGTGACTCTAGTAGACCTCTCTATATATAAAATATAATACTGACAATATTAAAACTTATTATAATACTAAACTAGCTACTAAATTTGTTTTCGGCCAGCGAATATTTCTTTTTTATAATGAAATCAAATATTTGTGACATTCATACTTCTTTATCAGTGGTATTAAAATATTTAAATAAGACTTACTATTTAACATGTACATATTATATACAAAAGTGGTGTTACTAATACAGTAGTAGCATTTATGGCACATTTCTACAACAACAAGAGTTAGTTTAAATATGAAGGAGGTACATTCCATTGCTAAATTTACGTTCTAAATATATTATGTTTATATAAAATAAATATAATATCTAATAACAGAAATTTATCAATAGAAAAACTATGATGTTAAGCAATCTATCGATGAAACTAAATTTCTTTTAAAAATCTTATTTATTAAGACATTCATCTTATAGATTATTATCAAAAGACAGCGTTAAAAATATTTGCAATATATTTTTTTGTAAAGCAAAGAAGAAATTTTTGTAAGTAAACTCATAAAAAAAATTGTAAAAAAGAAAATTAACAAACAAACTGCCCTGTATTATCTTTATACTTATTACCTACTAATAACTGGTATTTTTGGTGTTATTGAGCCACAATATTATATAAATAGATAAATTTTACTTAAAAATAGAGAAATATGAGTTTCTCCGTCTAGAAGTAAGTACACTTAAAGCTTATTATTTCATAACTTGACATCTTCATTATGACAAAATGCACTTGATTTTCGTTGTTTGAATCTGGGTACTGAAAAAAAAAATACGAGTGCTTTGAACGGTTATATTGTTGGATACATTTTCGTTTATAATAAACTATATGTTGGTTTTGATATATTCGCGTTAATAATAAACTATATGTTGGTTTTGTATATCAAGCCCCCAACCAGATATTTCTACTTGCGATTTATGCAATTTATCACGGCATGTATGCATTTAAAAATTTGTAATTTATCACGGTGCAGAGAACGGAGAAGTAAAGCGGGAAATGTTAAAAATAATATACAAATAGATATCAGTCTTAGTCGCAAAGATTGATCATATTTATATAGTTTTAATTTCAATTATAATGTTGATACTATTTTTCACATAGTAGAGTTAAATGTAGGCAAAGATAACCTAGAGGCGGCGGAACTTGTAAATGAAAATAATGACATATTGGTTGGGAATCGAATCCACAATCATTATTTATAGTCATACGCCGCGCCATGACACCACTGCGCCAGCCTCTATATTAATTTGAAAAATCGACATTAATAATGAAATTTAGCGGGAGTCACTTATATACCCACATAAAAACAATTTAAATAATTGATATATTACCATACTTACTGCTCTCAATATCTTCAGTATTATTAATAAGCAACATTGGGCCCAAATTATTAACTAGAAGAAATCCAATGGGTGTTGTAATGAAAATAGCTTGTACGATAAGTCTCATTATATCCTCAGCAACAACAAATTCTTCAGTGTATTTACCACTTGACATAATTATAGTATTTATTGCCAAAGGACAAAGGACAGCCTGCACAAGATTTAATCAAAATTATTATAAAAACATTTAGGCATCTGCGGATATATCTAAACATACGTCATCTTAGGAAAGCTGAAATTTTGAGGACAAATAGTCTAATATACAGAGTGGAAGTGTCAGAACCATTAAATTAAACCACAATTTTAACTACTCTATAAAAACCTAATACAATTAAAAAAATTTTTTTATCCCAAAAATTAAAGTGTTTTTTTCAAACAAAATAAATAATAAAACTATGGTTGAAATATTAAACGGCATTTGTCAAGAACGACGTACGTACACATTCTGAAATTGAGTCGTAGGTATTGGCGGCAAAGTTCAAAGTTGTTTAAACTATATAAAGTGAAATAAAAAAAATCTACGTCTAACTGTTGAGGTATCTTGATTAATTTCTTTAGGTATGGGTTTAAAATATTTTACCCTATATGCTGTTCCCATAAAAGGAGTGTTTGACACTTCCACCCTGTATAGTTAAGACGGTATGCTAATTTCATTTCATAATTTCAAAGCGTAGGCCCTTCAGAGGTGAAATTTTGATTTCAGCTTTGCTAAAATGACGTAGGTCTGGCAGCCCTGGGATCTTAGGTTCTATATGTTTTTTTTATAAAATGTGAGAAACATTAAGCTATTATTAAATTATTCTTATGAATATATACATTCAGTAGCTTTGTTGATGAAATATGATAAAAAATATATATTTGCCTCTTTTTAAATTTTAGGCGTTTAAAGTGCAACTAGGAGTAAATGCTCAACTACTTTCATACGTATATGAGTACATTAATGTATAAAAAAATCTAATTTAATCAGCTTCACGCTGTATCCGCACTCAACAGGGTAGGCAGGGGGAACCTAATTTCAACACACTCCGTTCCCCACTTTCCGCTGAATTTTGGAGGCATTGCGAGTTTAGTGGCGGAACTCTACGCCGCTCTTTACCGCGACGCCAGAGCGAAAACTCATACTTTGTGCCCCTGCGCCACGACTGGCCTTGTTAATGTATTGGAAATGGTAAATTAGAACTAATTCAAGAGTATAGAGGAGAAAATAAATAATGATTCACCTCTACAATAGACTTCGGTATCCATGCACAACATATAAAGATCCTCTCTTTCAACGTTAGTTTCCAACAAACCAGAGCCGCAACTATCAGTCTTACAGAGACGCATACTAGTAAGATCCCTAATCCAATTAACATAGTTTCCGATATCGAACTGTGCACCTGCAATTTATTTAATAGTTCAATATTATTATGGACTTTAGTCAACTTTAGAATTAGATGAACACTCGGTACCAATTTATACAGAAGTGTTAAATAAATTATTCGTTTACAATCACTGTTAAGGTAAGAAGCTATTAACTTTACAAAGATATAATAAAAAAATAGTAATGATACATATAAATATAAACATAGATGTATGTAAAAAAATATACTAACAACAAAAAACGTTCCAGTGTAGGCAAAGAGAACCGGCTCGCATGTTGACCACAGGACTCGGTACACAGTAGCGGCCGGATTTTGGTTTAATTTCCATCCCTTCTTGGCCCAGTACGATGCCGCTGTTGCATTACACGCGAGTACTGCTACACCACCTTTAACATACAAACATACAATATAATTTTCCTTATAATATACATGTAAAATACAGTAGGTAATTATGATGGGAATAAAGTAAATATTTTTAACAAAGTATTTCACAATGCATTACATTGATGAAATGACGTTATAAGTATTATTTGGAGATAAATGGTATAATTTTATAAATTTAGTTATTTCGAACCTGTTCCACCCCATCCAATAGAAGAAGTGAAAATGAATATAAAAAGCCCTCCGAATAGTACAAAGAGCACTCGTAATTCAGTAACAAAAATGTCTTTTGAATTGGGTACATATTTTGCTAGACTTCCCCAAGCGACTCCAATCACCACTCCCAAAGGTAATGCTAAAATTGCCTAAAATATTTCAATTTATTTCTTTAATAATATCTTTTTGGAAATTCTTAATAAAAACATATATATTACAACTATTTATTTTACGTTAACAATATAAATTTAATTAGTAGTCAATCTTGAAAGTTGAAATGATTGTAACTTAAGGCTTTTATATTAATTAGTAAATACTTACTTTTATATAATGATAATTGTCATCAAATTCATAAAATATAAAGCTAAAAAGTACTCCAAAGACGCCGACACTGAGAGCGGTGTCCAATCCTCCTGAGGTACATACTAGTTGTGTCCAGTTTATCTTTCCATTTGCTTTCTTCCCATGTTTTATAACTGAAGGCATTATTACAGGACACGATACGGATGCATAGAAAGAGCCCAAAAGGAAACCTTTAAAATATTATTTTCAATTATTAATGAGAAATGAGCGATTTTTTCAATCTAAAAGCAAAAGTATTATAATATAAATAAGAAAATCTCTAAATTCTTAAATAATCCGTTTAGCAAAAAAGTAAGATTCTGTTGAAATCTTCGTGATGTTATTTTGATAATTTAATATGTTCCGCTAATATAATCTTACATTAGATGTGCCAGTTTTCAAAATCCTACATATCCTATATTCAACCCAGTACAAAAAGCTATATCACTAAAAAGCTTCACTTAAATCCGTTCAGTAGTTCCAAAGGTGTGCGTATACAAAAAACTAATCAGATAGACGAAAATTTAAAACATCATGTTCTATTATTATTTCTTCATCATCCTGATTTTTTTGAATAAACAAAAGAAAATCCGGTCCTTCGTTATCTGACAAACGGACAAAAAATCTCTTCATAGCTTGCATTTTTATAAAACAGAAGAAAAGTGACAATAGTAAGACTAAGGGGATCGAAAAAAATATATTAAAATCAGTGTAATAACGATATAATAAAAAGCTAATTTTCTGACGTTAATTAGGAGACTTTTCTGACATTATTTAGGCAGCAGTTACGTACATGCTGTAAAATTGTTGGTACACTTCAGTGAATTCATAGCTTCAACACTGTGGTACTATATAACGTCATGTATTGAAAATTCATTCAAATCTTTTGCAATGGCAGTTCTATAGCGAAATTTATTGAATTGGCTCCACCTCGAGCGTATATTGCGCGCCATTGTGTCGAACAACGTGACAAATTTTATTTTATCAGGAGAAGTGCACCACAGTTTACAAATATCAATTTTAATGAACACAAAGAAATAAATAAAAAACATTATTTCAGGTCAGCCATAAATATTAATAAACATTTTATAATATTATCGTTTATATTATTTTATGTTAAGTACAACAGAAACTGATCACCGCGCAATGATAAAAATACATTTTTATTACTTAATAAAGATATGGTATCTAATTAGTTAATCTTAGCGGAAATTTTAGTTCAGTGAACGGAAAAATATAAAGTTTTCATTTCGATTGATTTAATAAAAAAAATGATTTCATTGCATAGGTGATTAACAGCTATTGCCGTTATAAGATTATGATAAATATTGTGATTAAAATACTTACTCCAAATCGAAGGAAAAGCAAGATTTATTTTATATTTATTTTATATCAAGTAAAACAGAAAGTGATCACCGCTCAATGATAAAAACATATTTTAATTACTTAATAAAGATAGAGTATCTAATTAGTTAATCTTAGCGGAAATTTTATTTCAATGAACAAAAAAAAATTAAAGTATTTATTTAGATTGGTTTAGAAAAAGAAATAATTTAATTGCATAGGTGATTAGCTAGTGAATAGCTAGTGCCGTCATAAATTCTTATGAATTTATACTAGAGAAAAATAAAAAAAATAATACAAGATATATTTAAATTAAATATGGTGATTAAAAGTACTTACCCCAAATCCAAGGAAAACCAAGAAGGAAGTGCGTGCATATTGCTACAGTCACCACTTCCGCGCTCCATGGCAGTGCTCCTAAAGTTAATACTTGCTTCCAATTTTGTTTCATGAAGCTAACATCCCAAGATAAAGAGCCTTTTCCTAAAATAATTACCGGATATATTTTCCTAAAAAAATATAATTCCATTAACATTCTTTATTGATTCCATATTTCATAAAATTTAACGTATTAACTATAATAATAAATATAAATAAGGGGACAGGGGCACTAGCGTATGACTGTAAAAGTACACAAAGATACAGCGTGAACCTGATAAAGAGAAAAATAATAAACATAACAATTTTTATTAACAGTTTCTTACAGTTTGTTTAGTTGAGCTATTATAATTCCTATTATTATATAAAAAAGTTCACAAAAACGTCTAGATTTTTTATCTAACGTCGTAGATTTTTTATTTAATAGAAAACTTAATCATTTTGTCAGAAATTTGCTGTATTTAAAATTATAATGAAGATGAAAAAAGTTTAAGACTATTCCTATATGCACTTAACTTTAGCCTTATATGCATATTTAAATATTATTATACCTTAGGAATCCATCGATATCTGGATATGCTCGCATGTCCACAAAACCAAAATGTCGAGCGAGGATGCCAGTGAGTAAAGCTGCAAGCAGCGGGGGAAGAGTAGTCAATTCTTGTAGTATTTGGCCGCTCGCCCATGCAATGACACTGATGATTGCCAGACGAAACCACTGACCATTCCATCCCCAATTTTCGCCCCATGCAAACCACAGATATCCCCATGTTAGTGCCCCTATGAATCAATGATACTAAATTCTAACAAAATTAACAAATTAATCATATTCATTAAATTATTTGAATGTTTTTATAGGTTTGGAACTAACATGAAATTATTATAAATTATATATTTAATATTTATTTAAATGAACTACTAAAAAAATGTTAAAACACTATAATGAAGCGTTCATCAAGTGCCTTCTGCAAATTAATAATTATTTTGGGCAGCTACTAATATTGTTGAGGTCTCGTTTAAAACGCCGCTAATAACAAGTTAGTTAACGTATTAATTGGTTAAAGTTTTTTGTCACAATCAAACTGATTTCATCTACACAATATTATTTTTAAAATAATCTATTTAGTCAACCATTCACAGGAATAAAAATTTAAATAAAAATTTTGTCTATAAAAAGTACAGTAATTTCATTCATTCGTTGGAATTAATAAAATAAATATTAAATTAAAACAAAACTTGATTGTGCATGTGCTTTGAAAATGCACGAAGGTAACAAATTGAATTATGTTTAACTAGTTTTCACATGCTGATCATTCGGTCCAATGGAAATAGCTAAAAGTTGTGTATAACACGTGACACATTCTAAGTTTCGGGGGTTACTCTGACAGGTACATCAAAACGATTAAGGTTATAGATATTTCAAAGGTTGCTGATAAAAGAGAGATAATTTTACATATAAAGGCTCACTTACCTAGTATAACTAAAGTAACGTAATGGATAATTGTTGGGGCTATACTAGAAAACCATGATGACCTTGTAGCTCCATCTTCCTTCGAAAGCTTATCTACACTGACAATGGGAGTTGCATTGACCGATCTACAACATTACCACAAGTATCTATTACAATACACCATTTTTTTATAAATATTACTTTTATGGCACATATCATCTCACATACTGATCATGCACCTTTCCAATTTGTGCCAAAGACATGCTTCTGTCTAGCAAACTATCGTCTTCGTTCATGAGTTTCGTTTAGTTTGCTCAATTAATATAAAACAAACCCAACTAATTACCGCGCTTATAAAGATATGCGGGACGTTGTGATTGTAATTTCATTGTTTAAACAGAGAGGTTTACTTACCTCTTGTCTTCCTCCTGATGCACGAGATATACACCTTTCTCGATAACTGTAAAAGTATGTTGATCTGAAAAAAAATATGACTTGTTTATATAAAACGATACTATAAATAAGTATCAGTGCATTTCTAGATGTGCGCTTTAATTGATATTAATTTAGAGGGCATTCATGGTCATGACGCAACATCATCAGCTCCTATAATAGTAATTTTATATTCAATTGGTACGTTATGAAATATGGAGTTATTAAAGAATTATATTGATTATTGGAGATTTTAAAATTACCTTATTAGAGCTAAAGAACAACGGATTGTTGTGGTATATTTAAAGATAAATCAAGATAAGTAATGTCCTTGAATTAAATTATTTTAAGTTTATATTTACTTGATATATCTATCTACTCGATTTTATAGAAAGTGAGAATTATAAAAAAAGTAATATACTAGCTTCTGGTAGCTAGTACATCCTCACAAAATTGTATGCTGGCTATAAGTGACTAATCCCCTGATCCATACAAATATTTTAATTAATACAAATTTTGTCACTTTCTAAGAATTACAATTATTGACGTGTATTTTCCTTATTTTTAGTTGTCTGTTAGAGCTCCTCGGTATATGTTCCTAATATTTCATTTTTGTACGTTGCAAATTACACTTATTAGGCTATAATATTGTTGTAAAGACGCCATCCCTAATTTTTTTTTGTATTTAGGCGTTCCCATTAAAGTTATTTCTCTATATTTTGATGTATGAGGATAAAAATATAAATCGAGATGAGTAACTTCTCGTAAGGCGACACATACATTCACATTTCTTACAGCTTTGGCAATATCTTAGAAATCTAAATCAGTTGTTCCTGGTTGTTCATTAATGAAATAAAACTTTTAATAAAATTTACCTGGTCTATTATAATACAGGATAATCTTTGATAGAATCTCTTATAGCATTACTTGGCTGTCCATCTATGCTATGCTATGCTCTGTCTGTTAATCCATCTGTCAAGACTATTTTTCTCAACATCACGTGGAAGTATCAGCGTTAAATTAATATCAAATATCCAAATCTACAGTCACTTGGGGCTCACAAACATTAAGCTTATAAGTCAATGCAATTAAAAGATATGAGTGTTGGCTTCCCGTTTACAACGGTTATAAAATTTGGTAAGAAGTAAAAATAAAGGGAAAAATATTGTAATACGTGAATTGGTAAGTATATCACAGAATTAATATTTGTTCGCCTACACCAGGGGTTCCCAACCTTTTCTTGATCAAGGACCACTTTTATATCATTCTTGGTAGCAGGGACCACTGTACATGTAGGTATATCTAATAAAAATTAACTGTGACCATTAAACAGAAACTTACTATCCCGAATCATAAAATTAAAATATATCGCGGACCATATTTAGGCTTCTGCGGACCACTGGTTGGGAACCATTGGCCTACACTCATTAAACTTTGTTACGATACCTCGGGGGCGAGTCTAACACGCACTTGACCAATTTTTTTATATAAATTGTAATAGTGATTATGTTTGAATAATAAATTAAACGAAACACACAAAATTATTTCGCTTTAATTATTTAAAGCGCGTAAAATATTATGACCAGTAGAAGTAGAAGGAATATTGTATATTGTATACTAATAATATAATCGTCTGGTGAAAGAAGAAAAGAAAAGTTTATTATGACTCTCCGTTATACCGTTAACCAGTTTATGATATGGTTAATTTAGTTAATGATTTTGTAGCGATAAGCTTCGAGAAGCCTAAGATACTATCACAACAACATTTATGTTGGACCAAACACTGACTATGCTGCAGTCAGTTTTTGGTCCTGTTGTTTTTGGGCTGTTTCGCTTGAGATAGTCTGTTTTCACTCTGGATTTCAAAATAATGGAGGTTATCTATTCGATTATATATTTTATATCAATTCGATTATATGGCTTAGAAACCGATTAACGCACGATTCTTTGTCACGTATCGCCTGAGCCAAGCGTGCAAATGAAAGCGCGGAATAAAGAACAGAGAGGCAAGATCGACCTTAGTATTCAAATGTATCCGTTCATTGCTACTTGTAATTTGTATATATGTAATTTAAGTAAAGAAATATTTGAATTAATGAATGCAGATAAACATTATTTTATCAAAGTTCTAATTTTTAATATGCTTCTTCTTGGCATTTAATATAAAATAATGATTTAGTGATAATAATTTAATTCAATTTATAAAAGTATGAATTTTACTTCAATGTTTTCGTATGTTTGCGTAAAATTATCATTAGTTAACAAATTTTACAGATAACCATAGACTATAATAATAAAATTTGGCAGGAAGTGTTTTCTGTACAGTAAAAACTTAAAGTACAAATAAAGGAAAAAATTAAAAAAGTGAAAATATATAGATTTTATAGAATAAAAAAAAATCCATACAAATTTATAATTGTAGTTCATTTAATACAAAAGGAATGCAGACGTCTGGAAATTTAAGTTTGTCAACTCTTGTATGCCAACGGGAAGTATCCCGTTGGCATACAATCCTGAAATGGGTACGGAGCCCTCGGAAGGCTTCCCTTGATATCCACGGTAGCCCGAATCGCCTTCGACGGGTTTTTTAAATTTCTAATTAGATACTAATGTCTTGGTGATTTTAGTTAATCACTTATAACATACAAATTATATAAAATGAGTGTGTAGCCCTTCTTTTTGTATAAGTTTCTCTTATTTAGTATATATTTACTTTAACGAAAGCGAAAATAACCCTAAACAATATGCATAAATAAAGTTTTGGTTTCTATATTATATAATATCGTAAAATGTAAGAGCCGTCGTAATATTTGTACACACATATCTTATATTACAATACATTAACATGAAGAATTTGAGTGTATTGTTATCTCCGTTCAGCAACGGACGAGAGCAGGCTAATGATTAAATTATTCTTTCAAACAAATTAAAATAAAAAAAAAAAGTTATTTAAAATACAAAACCCGACTCCAACATTATATCTATATATGTACGTGCACAAAATTAAACAAAAATTAAAAAGAAGAAAGTAATATTTTTATTACTTCAAAATAAAGATAATTAAAAAAAAAATCTTCACGCTGGATCCCGCACACACCAGGGTAGGCAGAGGAAATCTACTGTTAAGACAGTCGGTTAGTCACTTTCCGCCGAATTCTGGAATCATTGCGTGTTGAGTGGCGGAACTCAACGTCGTGTTTTGCCTCTACACCAAAGCGAAGTAATGGAAATATACATTTAAAAAATATTTCATTTCCTCGAATGGGGATCGAACCAACAACCAGTCACGTTTACAGTCACATCGTTTTTCCTTTACGCCACGGCTTGCCTGTATAAAGATAATTAAAATATAGCTCATAAAGTTATTGTTAGTTGTGATATATTCTTTCATTATTTACTATAGTTAAGGCAAAAATAGCATTATTAAATTATCGAACAGAAAACAAGGCAGTCCTATTGTATATAGGACTTCAGCGTTCTCTTTAAAACTTAAAAAATTATGACAGCAGACGCAATGCGGTGTTCAACCTGTTTTACATCGAATAGAGGTTTTCCACATGTAAAAGAAAATTACATGGTGATCTCACTATTAAGCGGTATATAAATTATCATTTATAAATATGGAATTATTATAACGCTGTTTCTAGACCCTGGAACATAGAAATGGCATCGCATGAGCGGGGAGCTCACCAATTACTAACTAGCCAAACTTTTCACGCCGAGCTTCCAAATTTCTAATTAATCTACGTTAAACTTAAATTAACTGATAATGTTAATATTAACGTTTTTACCTAAGCTGTTTATAATATTATAAGAAAAGCAATATGAATTATGAATTGAGTTGAGTTTGTAGAGTAAATGTTTACTCAATTAAAATGCGTCGACTTCTAAATAAATTTAAAATTTTGGTCATATAGGGTATGCCGTATGCTAAATTAGCATTGCTAATACGAGTTGATAAAAATGTTGAGTTTAAAATGATAAAGAAAAAGTTTGCAGGCTATTCAGTTAACGCAGAATCTTCAAAACTAAAAATATATGTACCTATATATGTAATATATACAATATTTATTTTATATGTACATAATTATTAAATAAATATTTATGAAATGATAAAACCACTTAATAGATAAAGTTGTAAAAGAATATTTTTAAAAATTCTTTATGTGTTGAAGAATATCGTTAGAACATTTTTTACCAAAATTATTTAATCAACGCTCATGTTAATTTGTAACGTCGTCGATTTCCACCGAATCTCATAATCAGAATCTTAACAAACTTTTACAAAATTATCCCTTAAGTGTATCCTTTACATTAAAAAAAAGAATCATCGAAATCGGTTGTCGTTATATTAATTTACTTGTCCATTTCTCGCGCACGTATTTAGTACAAATTTAAGACTGATACGATTTTCTCATGGATAACATTGTCAGAAAACCTCCTTTACTTACAGAAGTTGGCTAAAAATACAAATGATTAACTGATATGTTGCTTGTTAGCAGTCAATTGTTAAAACAACATGAAAAAAAAAATGTTTTTGCCACTAAGATAAAGAGTATTGGCCACCATATTGTGTGAGCATCAAGCAAAATTTTGCGTATATATAGTTAAAAAAATTTGCTCAACTGCAAAAATTTTCAAATTATCTTGTCATTGAGATAAAAAACTTAGATATTTCAACAGAACAAGTGAATAGTAGTCGATGTATTGATTGATAGCTATTGTACTCACAAAACAATGCAATAAATGGGTCGAGTAGCAGACGCAATTAATTCAAAAAGTGTTGATGAGGATACGAGTATATCCGAAAAAAAGTTTTTTAATATATGTATACGTATGAAACGAAAGAAATTTTTTTTTTTTATTTTTACCATTCTTATAAATTAACAATGTATTAATATTTCATGTCGTAGGTCAATAACATAAAGGGAAGAACATTTCTAAATTGATGTTTTAAAGAAAGCTGCAATAATTGTAGCTAACTATAAATTTGTAAAGTACACTATATAGAATATTTACATTTAAAATATCGGAAAATCTATATTAATATAACAAAGCGGAAGAGTTTTTCTGTTTGTTAAACGCTAAGATCTGGATCTACTGGTCCGACTTACTTTTTTTTTATTTTGTATAAAAGCTACATTTCTCAGTAGTGCTATAGGCTGCAATATAGCAATACGATGTAAGGCTTAGAATTAAATAACAAAACAACAATAAAAATGAACGCCATCGAATTGCTTCAAGCGCGTGCGCTTTAAAATAGTTAAATATATGTCAGTACATTGCATGATAAAAATGTTCTATTTTATTATTTCTAAAAAAAGTCCTCGACACCATATCATCTATCTTTTATAAACAAGTCACGTAAGGCGTATATTTTGTGATTTAAAAATGTTGACAATTCAATCATGAAGGAAATTTTATGTAAGTTTCTGCATCTATAGCATGTAAAATGGACATATAATTTTGGGGCTGATGACATCCTCTCAAGCAGCCATGGAGTGCTTGCACTTTTTCAGTATTATGAAAACTAGTTGTTTAAGACTGAATCAACCTGTTAGCAATTGAAGCATAACAATAGTATTAGATGTGGTATGCGGGCGAAGCCGCGAGTGCGTAGCTAGTCGTGAAACAAAGTACAAATAAGCGACTTAACTAATAAGTTCCCTTAAATAAAATTCTCGATATTAGAAAAAATGTCTAAATTTTGTCAAAAGAGATTAGTACTCCTGCATACACGCGTGCTACATACACAGTAAATAATATTTTATATTCGAGAACTATTCATTCACTGTAAATTACTTACAAATATAACAATAAAAGTTACAGAAATTATCATGTAAAAGTAGATATGTATATGTAAAACGTAATTGAAAATATTATTTAAAACTTCGAATACTTATCAATGAATTCACTAGCTAAATTCATATGAATGTGTCGTGATATAATTTAAAATTTAATAGAGCAACCAATCAAAACTATTTATAGCGATATTTATCTATGGGACATAAATAAAATCTGATAAATGTTTGCTAAATTGTTTAAATTCAAATCATATTCTCGTATTGAAGTGTTGCTTTTCATTAAAAAAAATCCTAAATGCTAAGGCAAGCACTGTGATATATTGGAAATAAATAGTTATTTTAGAAAAATTAAAGTTATTTTAATAAGAACGCCGTTACAAATACAGAGACAATATAAAAGGATAGGTTTTATCGTAATCCCTATAGAGAATTCATTGATTATTTAAATTCTATATCATTCGAACTGTAGACCGCAATTTACAATATTGATAAGTAATTTCTATTCAATATTTTGAATAACTTTTCATAACGTACTAATTTCACGGTTATTAAAAAAATGCGATTTTTTACAGCTAGTATTGATACTATTCTACTTTATAACACTTATAACCCGTATTAGTAATGGAGTTAAAATGTAAAATAGTTAAATTATTTATTTCAAATTAAACGTCTATATATATACTTACTTTCATGCATCGCCGTGCACAATCCTAAGCTTGCGAAGAACGAAGACTGTCACTAGTTTACAATAATATATTTTATCCAAACAAAACAACAAATAGGAAAAATCATTTGAATGAGCACTAGCGAATCGTGCGCAGGGTGGCGGATACCACGTAGCGTACCGCTTACAATACACGTCAAAAGCCGAATCAATAAATTATTGTCATTTGACGCTAAGGTTCTTAACTGCCTTGAAAAAAGATGTCGACGCTTGAATACACCAGTTTTTGCATAAAATCATTGATACTCTCGGAGATAAGAAATCTTTATGGCACATCTGTTTGCATGAGAATATTTAACACAATAGTTTCTATTGTTTATTTAGTATCAGATGCTTGTACACCATTTAATCAACTCTATATGTTATTTATTATCTATTAATAGTATACATGACAATTATTTTGGAAACTATTAAGGCATAATACCGTGAAACTCAATATAATTATAGCGTAATATATTTTAGACTTTTTTTCTTTGTTATTTAAAGTAATTCACTGGTTTAAAAAGATGTTCTCATAAAAAAATATATGAATAACTATAGAAAAATAGAAAGCAACGCACCAACATAACAAACGCATGAGCATAACAAAATAGGAAATAGCATCTTTCCAATTTTTTGCCCAGGATTTTTGTATTATTTAGAACCTGTGTAATTAAATTACAAGGATATTAAAACATTAACCTTACTGGAAGTTTAACTAACTGTTAAGACTCCTGTTAGTCTAATGGTATTATGGATATATGCTATAATTGAATATACAGTACAATATTAATATTCTTCTCAAAAAAAATATAGAGATATATAAGACACAACATATGAGATTTTTTAAATGGTTATATTACATTTTCTTCCTTTTATTTTACAAGGAATCATATTTCTCTATATTCTTCATTAATCTATCTTGTATTGATCGATATACACAATCTCTACGTAAAGTTCAGGTTCATGGTTTATGCCAATCTATGTTCCCTACTATAGAGATAACACATTTGAAAGAACGCTTTGGTTATTGTTTTTAGATCAAAATTATAGACATTGGCGGAATTCAACGCTGTACTTTGTCTTTCTAAAGTTCTAGGCGTATAAAGCTCAATTTGACATGTACTTGCCTTGGGGAATGTAAGGGAATAGGGCAATTGAGAGAGGATTTCTCGGCCTTTATACGAGACTACGTTTTATAGTCCACGCTAACGTAGTTGCGCGATGTAGTTCGTCTTTTATGTGCCGCGAGCAGACAACTTATTGAGTAAGCAAAAGTTAAGAAAATTTTGTGATTTTCTTGGTTGTCTCTCAAAAAGTTTAATGTAAATTATTAAATTTTCTGACTATTTGATTATATACTCATCTAGCACAAATTTTATCTAAATAAAATTCTTGTAAAGTCTACGTCGCATCTGTTCGAAATACTATGTTGCTATTTTCTGCATAATAGCTGCAAACGGATAAGAATATTTTTTTGATATAATACGCCGATAAGGTAATGATGTTATAGTTCTTTGTGATTGTAATCTATTTATTAATAATATGTACTAGTTTTCGCCAGGAACTTCGCTTGCGTGGACTTTATGGATCATGCCCTCTTTTAACCACCTGTCGTACGTAAAGTATTTGTTTTAATATTAAGGTAACGGTTTTACAAAGGGTCCGCAAAAATAAGCCTACTTAGTTTTCTTCGAAACTTCTGTAGTTTCACATTAGGTGTTCTAGGTCTTTAATATGCTGATGTCATCAAAAAGTGCTTATAACGTTTAAAAAGATCTCTACGAGATGCTTCACTTACCTTTTTTATGTGAATCAAAAGTGGTTAAGATGTTGATTAACTTCTCCTGAAGCGCTATATTAGTAATATTTCTCATAGATTAAACATGTTACTAGAGTTTCAATTAAAGTTCATACCTTCAAAGATATAGCCTATATATTGGCGAATATATTAGAAAAAAAGATAACAAAATCCGTCTAGAAGTTTTGACGTGAAATGCGGACAATAGGCAGACAGGCAAAAATTACAAAGTGATAACTTCTTATAGTAGAGTAAACCTTAAATATTTGTAAATGTAACGTAAGGTAACGTAACGTGTCGTAACGGCGCCACTCTATCTGGTTTTCCTTTCTCTCACGGCAACAGCAGGCAGACCCTCCTCTCACTCTAACCCACAGCGGTATGCGTATTTCGGACAGACGCTTCTCCCTCATCTCTTCGCATGACTCATTTACTCATTTACTGTGCGATGGACCTAAATGCCAATTGTTATTTTTTTGGGATTAAATAATGATACTAATAATGTAAAAACACAGAAGTCGCATGTCACTTCTGTCGAGCGTCCCGAGACACACTCGTTTTTTTTATGAGGCTAAAACAAGCGTGTGACTGTAAACGCGATAGGTGTGCGAGGTTAACACGAGGTCTTCAGGTTCCGTCTGCGTACCCTGCTATGTGCGGGATACAGCGTAGAACTTATTTAGCTTATATTCAATGTACAGATTTCACTCCTTTTAAAGTTTTATATTTATTATAGATATGCTTAACAAATTTGTCATAGTTATAAATAGTAATCATTATGATAATAATGATCATAAAAGCATTAAAATTGTAAAAATATCACCTATTTATGTTTCCGCTCTCATTGAAACTTTCAAATTTTTGTTTATAAATCAATGTATTGTATTGTGTATGTATTGTGTTTTTTAGGGTTTTGTACCCAAAGGGTAAAATGAGGCCCTTTTACTAAGGCTCTACGGTTTCTCAGTTCTTTTGTCACCAGGCTGTATATCACTAACTATGACAGATAGACAACAAATCCTATTAATACAGAATAAAAAATACAGAATAAAATAAATATATAAGGAGACTCCCATACAATAAACATGTTTTTTTTGCCGTTTTATACATAATGATACGAAATCCTACGCGAGCGAGTCCGACTCGCACTTGGTCAGTTTTATTAAAAGCAAAAGATATCTTTAAATGTGTTATAAACATTTAATTCTCTATAGATAATTTGTATAATACATTTGTTCAACAAGAGTCTATTGTATTTAATACTAGCGGGCCCGTGTGATTTCAACCACTTCTACCATACTAATATTTATTTAATATATTTATTAAATGGTGTCAAAGTTTCAATAGGATCTCTAGCAGGGTAATCAGAAGCAGCAGGAGAACGGAGCGCCAAACGCTACAGTCTCTAAAAATACCTGAGTAATTGAAATGAATAACAAAATAAGTAGTAATTCAGGGAAATTCTTAATATTAGAAAAAAATGCCTGTATAAACAACAAATAATAAGTAAACGTAACTTATGGAGGTTGTTACAATTAGAAGATATAGCTAACTAATTAAAATTAACAAAAAATAAGAAGTAAACGTAACCAAAAAAAATTTTTATCATTGAAATAGATATTAATTACTTAAAAAAACTAAACAAAACCAGCAGTGCTATCAATATTATCAACCTAATAAAAATATTTAAAAGTATAAAAATTACAAGTAATGCGAAATATAATACCAGAATAAAACAAAACAAAACAAAATACTTAATCTAACCAAGAATTAAAAACCTGAATAAGCGAAGAGAACCAAAGGAAAATATAAATTATATTAATAACAAACAGCAAATAACCAAATAAATATTAGTAATAGATAAAAAATGTATAAAAACTTTTGACACAACTATCATCGTCGTCTCCCCGTTCGGGTCCGCCATTCAAAGTGACCTACTCAAAAGTATTGGTTATAATTATATAAAGTAAATTACAATTAAGATGAAATGCCAAAAGTGACTATTATAAATATTTATAAGGAATAGTAACAAATTATCGTAAATACATTAACAATCATTCGATTATTTAAAAAAAAAGTTATTATCTTAAAATGGTGTCCGTGGTTCAACGGTAACGAGATAAACATATACTATAGCGGACTTTTTTTATAGGTTTTGTAAAGGACAATATTTTTGTAGAACATTGTTTTTATGTGTCTGATAAGGTTGAAGCGGCGCACGCCATTTAAACGTTCAGGAAACTCATTTTCTTTGGTTTGGTAATTTGGTGCTCTTTTCTTAATACAGCGACATTTCTGTAAAATCTGAAAAAAAAGTAACCTATATTCATCCCAAAATACTGAGTATCTCTATATGAAATTTCATCACAATCGAATCAGCGTTATTACTTCACAGACAGACAGGAAAACTTACTTTGGAATTTGTAATAATAATAAACAAAAACAAACTACTAAAATAGGCATTGAATTAAAATGAATGAATAGTTCCATTATTTTAAGTTGCTGCACGATTTTCTTTTACACTATATGTAAAAGGTTACACGATGTGTTTACTTAATAGAGAAGTATTCTTAATATGCATGGAGGAACCGTATTTGTTATTGACGTACCTCATCAGTTCTGAATGACCGGTAGCTATTTGAGAAAAAATATATTTTTTTTATTGTTTTCTATAGTCTTTTACATATTAAATATATATACAGTCGAGACAAAGCGCGGCGTTGAATTCTGCCACTCAAAACGCAATGCTTCCAGAATTCGGCAGAAAGTGGGGAACGCTATGTCTTAACACTAGGTTCCCTCTGCCTACCCTGCTGTGTGCGGGATACGGCGTTAAGCTGATTTAATTTTAATATTTTCCTCGCTTTTGGTGTTATCCTTCTACCTACTCTGCTGTGTGCGGATAGCGTGACGCTAAAATATAAATATTTTGTAGTATAATTTTTTTTATTACTACCTGATTGAATGGAACTATAAATTAAATAGATAAGATAAATTGACCTGAATATGAGCTATTTTTAATCAGCGTTTAAATATATATTTTTTCTTTTATAAATATTTATTTCATTATTAATAATTTTACATAATGTAAAACGTTAAATTTTACATAATGTAAATCAAAGTATGATTTTGTTAAACAAAAATCATAAAAAAAAAATTATAGTTTTGAAGACTTATGTGATTTAGTCATAGATACTATTGTAAATCCAAAAAAAATGGGACCACACGAGAAGGACAAGCTTTCAAATAAAAATCATCAAAATCGGTTCACCCAGTCTGAGGTAACGAACATAAAAAGGAAAATAAAGTGGAATTGATAAGCTTCTTCTTACAGCAGTCAGTTCAAAAGGATACGTGGGATGGGATAAATATACGAAATGTCTTAAAATATTTTTTTATTTTCAATATTAACACATATAATTTTATGTTGGTGTAAAAAATTTTTTTATTTTTTTACTTTTCTTTCAATTTATTTGATTCAATATTTATGTTAACATTTACATTGCATCTATATATTGAATGGAATCAATAGTATTTTTAATGTGACCAAATTCCGAGGCGTTTGGCGTGACTTGCGGTGGTTGCGATGGCTGATTATCTGTAATTTTCCTAAAGGTTTAAATTTTATAAGGAAATTAAGTTAAATATTGGCGGAGGCCAGTCGTTATGTTTCATACGTATGTATATATATAAATCACATAAATTTTACCTTTTGGAGAAACTCTACCGTCCCGAGATAGTAATACTGGGCCAAGGGCTGTTGTTAAAATCGATCCTAATGTAGAGGTTATTAATATAGCGATTACAATGATATTCGAATGTTGTTGAGCGATCCACTGGTCTTTCGGTGTGGCGCCTTCAGCCGATAAGGAATCTGTAGCCACACGCACTAGAACTGCCTTAAAAGATAAAGAGATTTGTTTAAAAATAAAAGAATTAAAAAAAGAAGAACAAACATAACAGAAATATTTAGCTGCTGTTGGTTTTATGAGATTTTTTTGTTGTTTACACGTTTAGTCAGACAAAAAAATAAATTTGTTTGTTGATCGATTAAAGTTTTTAATAACGAGACAAAGCGTGGCGTTGAGTTCCGCCACTTAAAACGTTATGTCTACATAATTCGACGAAAAGTGGGAAACGGTAGTCTATTAATGGGAACGGATTGTCTTAAAAATAGGTTAACAGGTTCCCGCTTATTCCCCATGAATCGTAACAGGTTCCCTCTTGTTATCATACAAAAGGCAATTGTTATAAAATATCAAATAGTATTACTGAATAAAAATAAGTTCTTTATATTTACACTACAACAACAAAAACTTGTACTATATTTACAGTATTTAACCTACTTAAGGTACCAAGGATATTTGCGAAAGAATAAAGATAAGAGCTTAACGAGAGTTTTTAAATTTAAATACTAGTACGAGGTCAGTCGTGGCGCAGTGGCACAAAGTGTGGCTGGTTGTGGGTTCGATCCCCACTCGAGGAAGTTAAATATTTATTTACATTTATATGAGGTGTCTTCAAAATCAAATTTACCTTAGATCCTATCATGATCTAATAGTTACACAATAAGAAAAGTTTCATTCAAATCGATCCAGTCGTTCACAAGAAGTGCGTGCACAAACAGACCAGAAGAGAGACAGATATTAGAGAGAGAGAGAGAGAGAGAAAAAAATGAAATAATCATACATTTTAATGTTTTAAAAGTTATAGTATAGTATTAATTTAGCCATAATTTTTGTACCATTTTTTTTATATTCATGATTTTGATATGGGCAATTTTATGCTCTATGGATGTTATCTAACTTCCACATTTAATATATAAAGCCACAGCTAGATGTAATGCGGTAAATTTCGTCACACCGCCGCAATTTACAGAGATAAAAGATAAATTAAATATATCTTTACTTTACATATATATAAAAATTGGACTGATCTGTACAACATATAAATAAAGGGCTTTATAGTCATATAAAAACACATAATCTGAAGGTATATATTTACGACACCTTATATAAACGACATCGACGTTTTTAATGACAACTTAATATAACAAAATTAACATTTATATACAGTAACAAAAATAATAACTTATAAAATATAAATGACGTTAGTCGTCATAGTAGTCGTTAGTATACTGATATAATGACGAAGTGCATATTATGATCAATGGAAATGAGAAAAAAATCGATTAATTC
This sequence comes from Heliconius charithonia, assembly GCA_030704555.1. Taxonomy (NCBI): domain Eukaryota; kingdom Metazoa; phylum Arthropoda; class Insecta; order Lepidoptera; family Nymphalidae; genus Heliconius; species Heliconius charithonia. Next base: position 5,736,415 of record CM060809.1, on the reverse strand, counting down.
TACTTAATGAAATCTAACATAGCTTTTTATAGTGATTTTGTTGCTTCACACTCTATCCCGCAGATATCAGTGTAGACAACGGGACCCTAGTGTTAAAGCACTTCCTCACTTTCTACCGAATTTTGGACATATTACGTGTTGAGATCGAACCCACGACCTGTCGCTCTCATAGTCACATTCTTGTGTCCCTGCGTCGTCAAATTACTGGCATGCCTTAAAATGAATTAGTTCCTAACTGGCTGGCGGACCGTTACAGTAGTTATAACTCACTAACGAACTTTTATGTAATGTTTCAATATTACTTAGGTTAATAATGATAGCATTCGTCTGCTTCAAATTGTTTGTAAATATGGTGACACTTGCTATTAGCCCAAGATCCCAGGCCCCCAAAACCTACGTAATTTTAGCAAAGCTCAATTTTTGGGCATTATTTGTCCAATACGTAGTTAAGACGATATCTGTATTTACTAATTTGAAAATGGGGACCTTTCAGGAACTCAAGCTAAAGGTATATGTCCAACTACGTTAAGATAGAAACGCTCGTATTTAAATATGTTTTTGAGAATATTATAAAAAATATATATTTATTATTGCCAGACCCTTTATGTGGGCCTATATTCGAGGACGTCCTTAAGGTTATTTAAAATTGAGGCAAACTATGTTATACGAGCATATCCTGTCTATATGATTAATGACTGGTATTGTAAACATACAAATGTGATTAATAACTATATTAAAACCAGTACCTACAAACAAATATTCAATGGCCGGAATCGTTAGTGAAGTAATATATTTTTATGAAAGGAAAAATAGTATAGTAAAGTCTTTAGTAACCGACAAGCACTAATGATACACACTTTTATTTAACTGCGAAAATATGAATATATTATGAAATACTTATTTAAAAAACGTATAAAAAATTAAACGGACAAAAATTTGGACGAACAGGAACGTATGGCTTAGTGGTCGGAGCGCCTGGTCGGTTTCCAGGAGGCGCGGGTTTGAGTCCCGCTACGGTCAAATTTTTATACGTTTTCTAAATAAGTATTTTTCTTTTCTAAGTGTGAAATAATGGATGTTTCTAATAAAGTGTTTTTAAAAATGTTATGAAATTCTTAAGTTAACGACATTAAACTATAAGTGCTTCCTAATGACATCATAATATCACTTTCATCAATTGCTTTGAGTCATAATTGCTTAGACATTAGGTTGTTCAATATTTTCTTTACTATGGCAGCTATTAAAATTGAAGCTCAGCTAATTTTATGAATTGCCATTGATAAAAAATTCGAGGTTAACTAATTTTTATCGAAATAACGTCAATTACAGAATCTTCTTAAATGATTTCTCTATTTATCTGCAGACATCGATAATATATTTTTTTTTATTTCAATCTACATTTAGAACATGGCAGAGTAGGTAGTGGGAACCTTGGAACCAGAGTGAGGAAACTAAAATATGTAATATTTTATCTCCCCCTGTAGGAATCGAACCCCTAGTTGTCGCAATTATAGGCGCACATTTGTGTCTGCTAAACGGCCTCAATATATATGTACGAGTATATACATTTTTGCCGATTATTTTTTCATTAAAAAAAAATCCTCTCACAAATAACAACGGCCATTTATACAGCCTAACCTAAAACGTTGCGGTAACAACCAAAAAATATGGAATTTAGGTGAAAAAATTGTATAACTCTCTATGACATGGTTCAAAAAAACATATTCATTCGTTTGGAAAACGTCAGCTCTTTTTCAGTTGCTGAAAGGATGTAAGCTACTTCTACCGGTCTGATCGATTTCATATCTCATGTTCTGTCATTTTAATAATATTACCCACAGAAAGTAAACTATATATATATATATATATATATATATATATATATATATATATATATATATATATATATATATATATATATAAAAATACTATTATATATAGTGCTTACCTCCACAATGGCTTTAGGCATCCAAGTGATAGCTACGAAGATACTTTCCTTTACGGGTAACCGACTGGCCGTCGCAACTAAGAACGCTGTGACCATCCTGACGCATAAAGCCGCTAATATGCAACCTACTATCAGTCCGAAATCTGTTGTGCTCATCAGTGATACCTATGGCAAGATAAATTAAATTAAATATTTCTCTCAAAATATAGTTAAATTTCACTGAGTAGAGTAGGTAACTTATTTTTAATAGTTGTAGGTCAAATATGGGATAACGAAAACATTTAAATCGTGTAAACGTTCTAGTTAATGAAGGTCTGCAAGATGCGTCGAAATTTTTAAACGCTTTAAAGTAGTAACAGATTCGAACGATTTTGCTACTGCCTTCGAAATATATTGTAGATTGAAATATTTGATAGTGGTCTGGGTACTGTCACTATAATGTAAGAGAAAACTATTATCAATTTTTAGTTAGGATTTCGAAAAATACCAATATATTTTCTTTTATGTTTTTAACTTAATTTTAATAATAACTACAATTGTCTTTTTTTTTGTCGTCACGCCGTACGTGCATATCAGCGCGCCTAGAAAACCTAGTATTAAGACACTTATTTTTATGTCATTCTTTAATCACTGTGTTGAGTGACGGCACTTAACGCCGCGCTTTGCCTCGAAAACAGAGCGAAAAAAATGGAAATATTATATTTAATTCCTCGAGTGGGAATCGAATCCGTAACCTGTCGCTACGACTGACCTCTAATTGTCCATAATATTATAATATATAGAGAGGAAATTATTTTGCTTCATCAGTGGCATCTTTATATTGTACACAAAATTGTAAGAAATAATACAATGTAATTAAATATAAAAGTAAAAATTGGTTCAGCCATAGATTTTATAAATTTTATGTGCATGCGAACGAGTTGTGAAGACGAAGTCTGCAGCAAATAGGTATAATCTCATACATTGTTTATTCGAGCAACGTCATAAATCAACTTTACTACTATCATCGCATTATGCGGCTATGTATCATCATATTGTATCATTTAGTAATGTTTTGTTTTCATTCAATTTTTTTTACAGCCTTTTTTTGTCTATTTAAATATACTAAAACTTTAAAATTATTTTATTAACAATATAGTACAAAACAATATTGATAGAAAATATTTTAATTACCTCAAAATAATAACCGCTGAGAGTAAAAAGCATCGGCTCAAATATCCTCCATAAAAGCTTGTAGACTTCAGCAACAGGATTATTGTTGATAGGCCAGCCTCGCCGCGACCACCGAGTTGCCGCTGCGCCCGCACATACCATTATAGCTACTCCTGCTAAATAATAAATTGATTTAATTAATCAACATTGTATTCCGCACATAGAGCAGTAGACAATGGGAACTTGGGAACGTAGTGTTGTGGCACTTCGTTAGGTATTTATTGGCGGGTGCAACATACTGGAATAGCGTTCATCGTCATTTATCATATCCAGCTCCATAGTCAAAAGGTAACTTTCCGCCGAATTTACGAGGTATTAAGTATTGAGTGACGAAACTCATATCACCGCCGCGCTTTGCCTTGTTACCAGAGCGAAGAATTAGAAATATTATTAAATAATAATTCATTTTCCTGAGTTGAAATCGACCCGACAACCATCGCGCTTACACGATTGTGCCACTGCGCCATGACGGCTATTCTTATTCAATATTGAAATTAAGCGAAATAGTGATGGAATAAAATGACAATCGTGTAAAAAATCTATTTATATATATCTCTATAAATATTTACAATTTCAGCATGAAGCGGTTATTTCGAGACTAATTGAAGAAATATGTGAAACTGAATCGTGCAACGTTAAAGTACTTAAAATAATTTAGTTTCATTGGCTTTAATTGAAATGAAGGCTGATTAAGGAGTACCATATTTATTGCAAAGAAGTCCGGCGCTCATTCTCATGAACACTTTACGAAGAAACACGACAGTATTTAATATAATATTAAGATATGATAAAGTCGTCAATATGAAATTACACACAAGTTCAATTTTATAAAATAGCAACGCACATCAAATAAAATTTAATTCTATAAATATACCAATAAAGCAGAACAGATTCGAACCATTTTATTGTCTGGAAAATTAACCCTCAAATGAAACATTATTTTTTAAAAATTTTAAACCAGAAATCTTTTCAAGCAATTTTTCAAAGGCTACAGCATCCTGACTATTATATAGTCGTTTAAAAGTTAAGCACGTACGTTTATACTTATTACAACCACCTACATTCTTGGAAAAAGCAAATTAGATCTTTTTCTTGTAGAAACATGTCGATGGAATAAGAAAAAAAGGAAGATAGGATATCTTTAATTTATCTATTAAAATATATTTAACATTTATTCTTATGATAAATATAACGGCATAATGTTTAAATTTTATCTAAAGCTAAAGGTTTACCTTATGTTTTGTAATCATTGTGATTTATGAGTTATAGATTCGATTTATTAATTTCAAATTAAAGAAATAAATTTATTTTTAACAAATGCATGTAAATTTTGCGAGGAAAGGTTTTTATAGTTGACTATCTACGTCCTAAAATAGTTTAAATTATATTTGTTTGTATTCTTTTATTTGAAGGCCATTATGTCTATCTTGACTAGTATCGCAAAGATTCTACACAAGGTTTACATACGAAATTAGGCACTCAATTTTTTTTTTTTTAAATATACCCAATGTTTGTAAAGAACTCATATTTTTCAAGACAAAAAAACATATAGCGTATATGCATATTATATGTAACAACAAATCTGCAAAATAATAAACTTTACCATTTTATTGCTCAAACATGATGTTTAATAATAAAAAATGTACGGCTTATATCTCGAAAACAATAAATATACGGCCCAGGCGATATAAGTTAAAAATTGTTGATAATGTCCACCTCCATCGACTGTTTAAATTTTTCTTTAATTATACCGACTATATATTAAAAAAAGTCGGTTTCTTTTTTATCTTTTTTTCATCATACTCACATGTACCGCCCCAGCCGAGATATCCACTTGCATAGCTAAAGAGTATTCCGCCAGTAAATATAAGAAGGCATCGAATAGTTGGCGCATATAAATCATTATGATCGGGCAGAACGTCGATTAATACTCCCCACGTGACTCCCAGGGCAATTCCGACGAAAATTGCGAATACTGCCTGTTGTAACAACAAAATATGATTTTATCATAAATTCTTAAATACAATATTGTGTTTCATAAATTTCATCAACATCAACATTGATGGTGCCTTTTGAATCAATTTCAATTAAAATTGACAATAATTTTCGAATGCTTATTCAAGAATAAAATTGCTTCATGCTGTCTGTGTCTGTAGTGATAACGAAATAAAGCATGCATATCGTTTTATGGTTTAATTTAATAAATAAAATATTAAAGCCGAAGTACCAAAATAACCCCATAGATTATTGTTATTTGTATCTCCACGAGATGGAAACTCTTAGTCAACCAACAAACTATATAAAATAAATATTTTCAAACATAAATAACTATTCTATTAACATTTGTTAATGTTAATATAACTAGAAATTTTTATGTAATACAAATATTTAAAAAGAAATAATTATTATACGACTTAATTAGGGATCTCTGTCTATAGTTTTCAATCGAACGAGCTGCTACAAAAATTTCCAACAAATTAAATTCAATTTTCTTATTATTGGCAAACGAGAGTGTTGCAGAACTAATGGGGCTTAGTTACGTTAGGCTGTTGTAATAGTATTAGAGACTCTTCGGCTACAGATACAACCTATTAGTGCTACGCTCATAAAAGCAGACCGCCTGAGTACTTAAGAGCATTAAAACTGAAAGCAAAATTCAATATTACCTTGACTATACGGTAAACGGGTGTTGATTGGTAGAACATGGCGCTGTTGATAACTCCGAACATGCCTTCAGTAAAAGCTGTATCTAGACCACCGGCGTTCGCTACCAGTGATGCAATTTGATTTTTTAATCCTAGACCTTTAGCACTGAAACCTACAGTGGTTGGCACAATTATTGCTGGAGATACTGAAGATGTTATGGCTCCCAGATGAAGTCCTGGTGATAAAATATTTAAAGATACATTTTATTTATCGTTGCTCTGGTTTTCCTTATATCCGAACGCGTTCCAGCTTAACGTTTTATCCATTTGTTCCAAGTATTTAGAAATAAATATTTAAGTTCCACTAACGCAACTTTCTAATGAATCTTGCTTACCCCAATACCAAGGGAATCCGAGGAGTATATGAGTGAAGAACGCCGTAGATAAACACTCAGCGATCCAAGGGAGGGTTGCCAATGAGAAAACTTTTACTGAATTACTTTTTATATATTCCCAGTCCCATGTTAGTGGGCCTCTTGTTAATATAATAACTGGATAAATTCGTCTGAAATTATTGCATGGCTTTAAAAATAAGACGCTACAAATTGTTTTTAATATCGCAATCAAAGGTTTACGTTCATTTTAATATTATTAGTAATTGATATATTATATTAAATTAAATTAAAAAATATTAGTATAAAAATAACAGCGATATCATATATTCCATAATATAAGAAGGTAACTTTAGCGAGTCGGATCAATGTTGTTTAAGAACTTTGTGGATAAGAAGCACTTAGAGCGAGCTGTACCTAAGATGAAAATCTATCTTATCTGCAGATGGATTTTGCAGAAAGTTTGTCGAACCGAAGGATTTGTACAAGACTCCCATCAAAGTCATTCCGACGACAGGATTAATAGTAGTACACCTTTCCAATGTGTGACCAAATACATATCCTGTTAGAATTAATGCAGCCATATTGAACACGTAACCTCCGGGCAACACTAGGTCTTTGAAGAGAAACCATGACGTCCCCCACAAGCAAAAAACTGTAATAAATATATTGTAGTGTAATATACATTTATCATACTAGAGTCAAGGCAACTAATACCATTATGGTTTTACGATCAAGTAATTTGTGATAGGTAATTAGACCATATCGTCAAAAATATAAGTCAAGCTTTTTATTCAAAAAGAAAAAAAAATAGTGGCATATCACTTCATTAAATTTAAATATAATTGTACATAATAGGGATAACCTGTTAGGACACTTCCATTCCCCACTGTCTGCAGAATTCTAGGGGCATAGTATATTTTATGTTTTCAAATAAGGATCGAACCCGTAACCTTTCACATTTATAGTTGGATACTTGTGCCTCTGCGCTACGACTGGCCTCAAATTCGATGTTATTACATCTAGCCTAATAACTTATTTGTAGTTGTTACATTATAAAAGAAACTGTTATGGCAGTAGTATACACACACGTACAATTTTGTGAAACAAAACTTTGACGGATTCTAAGATAAGTAGGTATTTATAGTAATTATATGGGAAGTATTTATTTGAAAGAGGCCAGTCGTGGCGCACAAACTGGTGTCGAGGCAAAAGCGCGGCGTTGAGTTCTGCTACTTAACACGCAATGCCTCTAGAATTCGACAGAAAGTGGGGAACGAAGTGTCTAACACTAGGTTCCCTCTGTATATCCTGCTGTGTACGGGATACAGCGTGAAGCTGAAGTATTTATTTAGTGAATTATAATTACCACATATGCAAATTGCTACATATTGCTTCAATTCTGGGACAGATGGCAATTTGGACAACAGCTTTTGTGAAAATTTAACCTCAGTTTTCTTAATTTCTTCCCTAAAATATAAAATATTATAATGCTTAGTATTCATTCTGTATCTGGAATTAATATAAATGTAAAAATGTATTATACTTACTCACGTTTTGAGGTGGCCTTCTTCTAATTTAGTCATTTTATTACAGTTTTTATTCATTATATCTTCATCTGTAAAGTGAATTACTTATGCTAATAAAGAAAAATACAGTATAAGACGCTACAAAGTTATTAAAATATCTTTTATGGTACTGGGTTCATATCCCTACGAAGTATCTTTAAATACGTGCTAAGAAACATAAAAGATTTCCTTATCTGTAAAATATGAAAGAAATATAATACAATAATATTTTAATATTAATATATAAATTCAAAAATATTTTATTTTACACTAAGTTCATACTCGAAACTTACTTGCGTGTAAAGATTTGCCGGCCATTGTCCTCGTCTTATATACTTCCTAAAGTCTTTGAAATAAACGACGTTAGTCAAGAGGAGTCCGTCATATTTTTGTATATAAAACGGCTGCTTTGTTGTCGTCGATGGACTCGTGTGATCTCAGTTTCAGTTCCTTTAATAAAACAAGCGTTCGCATGCGCACTCCTTCCAATTGATGTAATAGAAAACAAATTAATCACAGAATGTCGAATAGCACTCTCATAGACGAACGTTTTAAACACAATTTTACTTTCATTTAACTTTGACGATGAATGAGACGTTAAAGACGCATATCACTTGCACAGTATCTATACACCAATAGTTATTGTAAGGTATGACATTAATACAATGATATGGTTTATAAACAATTTTTCTGTCTGTTGTATCATATTATGCGTGGTAGTAAAACCTCAGCATTAATTTATACAGTGCGCACTAAAGAAACGAGTATTGTAATATGTTCGGGCACGTGTAGAGACTGACCGTTTAGTAAAAGATTTCTAGTCCATATTAATGCAATCGACTTGGCGCTAATTCAATAGGGTTTTATTTTTAGTTTTTCGTGTCGTTAAGCCTTGGAATTGTCTCTAGTTATGACATTTGATGGACCTAGGCCGCGGTGCTCTTTAATTTGTTAAAGCTATACATTCGTATATAAGTATTTATATTATGTTTATCGTTATACGTTGCGTACTATACCTACTGTGGTGTGGCTACGTAGGGTTTTATGTACGGCAAAGTACAGACCATATGTCACTTTTTATTTCAATATTATTTATTAATTATTTTTTTTCAACTTCACGCTGCATCCCGCACTCAGTAGGGTAGGCAGAGGAAACCTAGTGTTAAAACACTCCGTTCCTCATTTTTTGTCAAGTTCTGGAGGCATTACTTGTTGAGTGTCGGAACTCAACACTCGAAATTTTTCATTTTATCGAGTTTCGCACCCACAACCAGTCGATTTTACAGTGACACTTTGTTCCCCTGCAGCACAACTAGTCAGTTTGTGTAGAGTATAAAACATGATAATCTAATTAATATTATAAAGAGCAAAATTTTATTTTGTTCAACACCTTGAATTGTTTATGAAATGATGTAATTTTTTGATAACTAAAAGTCGCTGGTTAGTGAGCTGAGTACGAGCAGGGGGCAAAGCCACCTAGTACACATTTTGTTTACAAAATGTACAAGATGTTGACATATTCACGCTACCATCTTTTGCAACAACTTCTAAGCAAAAAAAGGATAAAAACGTTTTGTTTCACGTAAAAACCTATTTTGCTGAGAAGACTCTGGTTGAATAAAGATGAAACTACGTGAAAAATAACTTTTTTCACGACACACTGCTTACTTCAAGTATCAACCTCCAGCCTTGCGGACATTCAATATGTTAGTTTTGAAAGAAAGTCATTCTGTTGGTAAACAATAACGTACAATCGGAAGCGTTCCGCCCGCAAGAGCGAGCGCGCAAACTGAGTCTTCAAAGGCCGGGCAATTTACCGTACAACGCCCGCCGGATACCGGCTGCTCATTAACTATGAACGTCGTCATCAAGACGCATCTTCAGTAGAAAAAAAACACATTTACCAGTAGCACTCTCCACGAATAAATGCTCGAGTGAGGTGCTTTTGAGCGGCCACGGCTACAAAGTGCATATAAATTGCGCCGCGAAATTGAAGCGGATGATATAAAAGGACCTCTATAGTACACTTTTGAATGGTACGCTAAGGGCGACTCATGTTGAATTCCACTAGTTCTATGAAAGAACATAGAGAAAGGTGTACTTCGAAACGGGAACACGTTGTTGTTCAAAGGGCTACTAGCAACAGTTTCGTTTTATTTATCTGTATATATTTTGTTTTTTCCAAAAATATATTATAATGAAACAAGTATGGTTGATGATGTAAACATAACACCCACCTTTTCTTAATGTTAGTACAAACTTACATACAACCGATGCAATGAACGAATGAATCTTTTAAATTACGCAACAAAATTTATTGTGGTTTCTATTATTAGATATCGTGATTCAAAGATCTATTTACACATGCAGATTTATAATGTTATAGTACGCTTGAGAATATCAAAGATTCTTAATGTGGTGACGTAAAACACATAAATGGGAAATAAGGAAATAGCCTAATCCCTAGCCTAGCCTAATTAAATTTTAGATTTACTGCACTTAATTTTTTTGTTAAGAAATTCTAGCATTGTCTTCTCTTATTTAAATTGTCTGTTGTCTTCTCATTCTCATTGTCTTCTCTTATTTAAATTGTCTGTTTATCTTAATTAAATTGTAGCATTGAAGTTAGAAACTAAACACACTATAATTCTCTCTACCTGCAAAAAAGGCATAATTTATTAAACGTTTTGCTACTATTGTTGTACGTTGTGTTCATAACATTCATTTAGTATCTACTAGCCTGTTAAAAAGTACTAAATCAATCTTAATCTAAAATTTTTCAATCTTTTATTAATAGTCAATATTTTTACATAAAACGCTTCCGTCATTTTAGCATATAAATATAAAATCGTGCTCTTTAAATATAAAAAGTTTTTTTAAAAGTAAGTTTGCTTGTGACAAATAATATGTAGATATCATTGACACCACAAAAATATTTATTCATTATGAGTTTACATATATTTAAAAAATATGGAAGTCGTTTAATACAAAATATTTAACGTAATATATTTGAACTCCAAAGTTGTGGGACCAGTAATCTACTTTTTTCGTTTAAGATTGTGTTTAATTTTCCAAATTGATTTTAAAATATTACATACAAATATGATCACAAAACGATCAAACGTAAACGTATCACGTAAAGACTTTAATTAAGCCGTTTCAAATAGTTTTAGCCATCACGTAAACCTCAATAGGTTTAGGTTTTGATTTGATTGAGCATGTTTCGTGGAAGGCGGAAGAGCCAGAGAGAATTTAGTATTTACTATTAGTTCTCCACTTTCCTCCCGAATTAGAGATAATGTATGTTGTGGCGGTCGGTGGCGATATTAGGAACATATTTAGACTTCGAAATTACACAAAATTACGTATATGCTAGTATTTAAATAAAAAAAAAATAGAAATAAATATTTTAAATTATTTTAAAGTAAAGAAAATAATAAATAAATTATTGATATTTATAACTATTTATTATTTCGAAACTAGTAAATAGCTATATTAGTATCAATAATGTCTCTTATTTTTTTTAAATTCTTTAATTTGAAGATATTAAAATATAATTTTTTTACTAATTTATTTTTGTTTAAATTTCTGCATATAAGTATAAATTTAAGGTGGATTTTGATAACATATTTATTTGTTACGTTCGGTTTGTTAATTATATTTCACTGATAATTCAATTCAATTTACAAAAGTATGTAATTTTTCATCATTGTACACGTATTAATTCATACAGGTATATTATTGTTCTATAAAAAATACGACGGCTCTTACAACTGCTTACAATTTTAAAACAAACAGAAATTGCTCAATATATCTTAAATAAAAAACAAAAACGTCTTGTGTATAATTTATTTTGGTATATCTTTGCAAAAGGCGTTGAGTCCTCCTTTTTGATGTTTTTGAAGGTGCTCCAAGTAATAGCTACATTGCTATTAAGATAATTTCTAATCTTTATAAAATATATAAGCTAATGTCTGGTAATACAAAATTTAATCATTAAAAGTTGAAGCATTATACACATTCGCTTACCCAAATAACTTGACAGTATACAACTAGTCTTCTATAAGTATAACCTATAATATTTAAAAGATTTCCCCCTAGTTAATAATTTATGGGGAGTTATCTTCTATCATCACTATCATTATCAGTAATGTCATCAGATGATGGCTACAAGAAATATGGATATAATAAGAAACTATAAAAACTATAAAAGGTACGTGCCTATAAAATTTAAGGGTTTCTTTTGATTTCAATGGGATTCCATTTCAAATCAATCCAGATCATCAGATCCTGATTTATCAGAAACGGGCCCAATGGAAAAATACGTCCTTTCAAGCAAAAGAAGAAGAATTTTTTTAAATGAGTATTTATAAAAGGTCGGTTTTTAAAAAAGAATAAAAAATTCATTTATGTGGAAAACCGCAAAAGGTTTTTTGAAGTTGGTTTCTAGGTATTCGATAGGTACGCGCGCACGACACATTCGGATCTTTCCGCATAAATACCGATCTCACAGGAATTCCGAGATAAAAGGAATATTCTGACGACATATGTTCCTATACAAGATAAACAGGGCTCTATCTTTCACTGAACATGCCATAAAAATCAGTTCAGCTGTCCCGAAGATTAGCCCGGATAAGTGAAAAGACGGACAAATAGACAAAATTTTGAAAATTGTTTATTTATTTTTTGGTATCGTGTAAATAACATGCATGCAATCGAAAAAAACGGTTATTTCGAAATTACGGACAGACACTTTTTTAACTTGTATAGATAATCAGATGAATATATTGTTAAATATCTTATGCGTGTAATAATTGCAATAGCCAAATAACTTATTAATATAGGACTATATTAAAGTGTAAATTGAACATAATATTGGGCACTTATCATCCCAATCTATAAACTCAAATGACATGATAATAATTATGATTATGACCACAATTGAGACGTATTCACAATGAGTTAAACCTTCACAATGAGTTAAATCTAGCTTATTGCATAAAGATAAAAATGATTTTATATATTTTAGGGCTTGATCTCTCAAAAGAAAATACTGGACAAGCGTGAGTCGGGCTCACCCACCGAGAGTTCCGTAAAAAACAGGACAGCAGGGTAGGCAGAGGGAACCTTACCTTAACTGTGTTAAGACACTCCGTTCCCCACTTTCCGCCGAATTCTGGAGGCATTGCATGCTGAGTGGTGGAACTCAACGGCGCACTTTGCCTCGCCACCAGAGCGAAGAAATAAAAATATAAATGTTAATAAATATCTCACTTCCTCGAGTGGGGATCGAACTCACAATCTGTAGTAAATTTATTTATTTACTATAGATTTTCCCCGATGTAATAGTTTGTAATCGTAAAACTATGAATTCAACTTTTTATCACGATCTAATAATAAATACCAGAAATTATGCAAAAAAGTAACTTTACATCTGTCCTGAAAAGTAAGAATCACCCGAAAATTCAGTTTGTCAACTTTTATAACTTACATTCCTGTTGACCTACAATCTTGACATTGGTCTTGTGTCTTCTCTTGACGCATCCTGCGGGAATGTTTCCTTATGGGGTGAAAGGAACTTGATTTAATTCAACCCCCAGGAGGCACAAGTTTGCGTGTTAACCACTAAGAAAACTTTACCATTGCCATTATTATTACCATTTGTTGTGTCAAAAGTTTTCGAGAATACTCCTTTTAAAGCCATGCCTAGTATTAGTGCATTGGGCCTTAGCGTTTTGAGGTTCTACCAGTATAGCAATCATCTGAAAAGCAAGGTCAGGTTGCCCTCAAAGAAACTAGTAGTCATCGGCAGAGTGAGATACTTTACGCCAAAACACACACACACGACTGGCACTGTATAGGGCCTTCTGTGCGGTTTCGTAGGAACTGCCGTCCACGCGCCACGAAACTGTGGAAAGACCTGCATGCTTTCATGTTTCCAGGTCATATGATTTGGGTATCTTCAAAAAGCGGGTCTATCTTCACCACCTTCGCAACGCACCTGTAGCTCTTCTGGTGTTACACGGAGTTGTAGGCGGCAGCGATTATTTACCATCAGGTGTACCGTACGACATTTCAATAAACTAAAATTGGTACGGATACCTTATTGAGCGAGACCTACTGGCACTAGTCCAGTCCAGCGTTTTTGTATTCTCTATTTTATATTTCAAATAAGATAAATATAATTTTCTCTAGTTTATCTTATGTAAACGTGTTGTTGATACTGTTAAATAATTCAATCATGAACTTCTATTATGTAGTAGCATAAGATGTGTCCTTTTGTGGTAGAAAATTTATCGTAGTGCTCTTGGAGTTTTGTTCATCGTAAAACATCCTGTCTACATGTGGATAAGTGACATTTAAGATCCAATAACTCCTTGTTTTATTCTATCCTATATTGCTTGGGTTTAGGTGCACTAAAGTATTTGTTAAGTTATTTTTATTTTTTTAATGTTTAGAATTAGCGAAAGTTTACAGATCTGACTGTCACTGTTAGTCATCTGTTTATATGTACATATTACAAATGTTAATATTGATAAAAGAACAAAATGTCGTTGTATATTTGTTAATGACTTATGCGCAAATGAAAAATAAGAGAATTTACATTTCATAGTGTCTAAATATCTATAAAAACTAATAAGTACACATTTTTTTTATATTATAATTTACCATGTATGTTATAACTTTCGTTACTAGATAACATTTACGCGATCTAAGTAAAAGAAAAACTTTGCAAATTGCCACAAGATAAATGGGCCTCATGAGATTTTCTTTTAAAACAAAAGCTTAACATACCTATACATAATATTGTACGAGTGATTGGGTAGGCAGTTATGTTTATTTGAGTTTGTTTGTTTGAATTACTAGATATCTTCGAGATGTGAATGTCTGCAAAAATTACTAATAGAAATAGCAACAAAATTTTACTTTTTTTTTTTTTTTTTGTTAGGATTCATTGTGGTAATAATAATTATGATATACCTTATTTAAATCCTCGTATTGAGCTCTTGAATTTAATACCTATATTGTGATATTCAAAACGAATTTTTTTTTCAATAAGTTCGATAACCACCGTGATATTTTTTTAAAGTCACCTATCTAAGAACACTTGGGCTGCTAAGACTAATCTAACGATACCTCAATTATGTAAATCGATTTAGCGGTTGTGGAGATATGAGGTGAGTGACTTTACACAACGATAAATAAAATCTGTATTTTTTTTTTATTTAATTAAACATAAATAATAGGAATTAATCATATGTAGGTACTACTATTGTTATGTTTTATTTTGATATAGGTGTCAGAATACATTGTGTTCTCGCGTGGCAGAGTTCAACGCCGCGCTTTGCCTTGACACAGAGCGAAGAAATGGAAATATAAAAGTAAGTAAATACTTCATCTCCTCGAGTGGGGATCGAACCCACAACCAGTAGGTTTTACAGTCACACTTTGTGCCCCTGCGCCATAACTGGCCTGGTTTTTATATTTAATATATATTTTTATTTATGATAAGATAATGCACAATTTATTATCTAATACTGTTTGTTGGTTTGACTATTTACATATGTACATTTTATTTATTCGCAGTCGCTACGACAAAATGGTGCTGTGAAAAAGTGATAAATGTTGTCGCATTAAGAGTGTGTACTCGTACTCATATGTACCTACATAAACAAAAGTAGACGCAATTTCTGTTAAAATTGTTTTGTAATTTAAACATTTATTTATTTATTTATATTCTTTTTAAAAAATGTAATCTTAATATATTTTTTTCTTTTATGATACAACGAAATATCACGGTTGTATTGAACAAATTATAATTACAAATTTGTGTTGATAAAGTAAAAAAAATATTATTATTTCATTAAATGGATGATCATTTAAACGTCACTCAGTCGTTACAGCATTCGGGGAGTCCCCGATCACGGGCTATCGAGTATCGACTAATGAATGTATATATCAGAGGCCAGTCGTGGCGCAGTGGCACAAAGTGTGACTGTAAAATCGACTGGTTGTGGGTTCGATCCTCACTCGAGGAGATGAAATATTTACTTAAATTTATATTTCCATTTCTTCGCTCTGGTGTCGAGGCAAAGCGCGGCGTTGAATTCTGCCACTCAACACGCAATGCCTCCGAAATTCGGCAGAAAGTGGAGAACGGAGTGTCTTAACACTAGGTTCCCTCTGCCTACCCTGCTGTGTGCGGGATACAGCGTGAAGCTAATTTAATTTAATTTTAATTTTTAATGTATATATGCGGCATGCGGGTATCTGGTCTTTATGTCATGCGTGAATGACACCCTCCAGAATCCCGCACGCGGGCTATATCGTATAATGAAAACGGTTACAGCACGCATCCCATGCGTGAGCGGAAATCTCCGGCACCCAGAATACGTGCTGTAACGACCAATGAAAATGAGCCCTTGACAACAAATATAAAACAATTTAAGAAATACAAAATATTTGTCTGTAAAACAGTTAAATAATTAATTATTACAGACAGACACTGTAATAATTTATTTATTTATTTATTTATTTAGGATCGTCAACAGAAGAAACATTACAACATGGTCAAACATCGAGATCAATTTATAGACTAAATGTTTTCTAATTAAAGACAATCACAGCATGAACTAAAAAAAAAAAAAAAATTATTTAATTAATTATTTAACTAATAAATTTCATATATTATACTGAGAATGTATAATAAATATAGTAAAATGTATATGTACTAAACATCCCATTATGTTTTATAAGTTTTATAAGAGAAGATAAAAGCTTTCATGTTGTTTTAATAAAATAGCAAAAATTATTATTTGTAATTAATTAGAGTAACTGAAGTTAAAAAAACCGGTTAAGTGTTCCACAGTCGAACTCACCCATCAGGGCTTCCGTACTATTTTCAGCCAACGGGTAGTACAACTTATAGAAATTGACAAACTTAAATTTGCATATGCACTCATTTTGTATAAAATAAACTACAAATATATGTTTGTAATGATTTTCTTCTATGCCTTACTTATAAATGTTCACTTTTAGGATTTCTTTTCTAAGCGTAAGTTCGAGTACACTTTAAGTTTTGATTACGTGGCGAATTTCATACAAAAAATGCAGCAAAATCGATACATAAATCCGTATCTTTCGATATGCAATCAATCAATCAATATATAAGCTTTTCTGTATTTTAAGGGACCGTAGTCTTGAATATTTGATATAAATTTTAGCTTGATACCTCACGCGATCACGGAAAAAATGGTTTTGACAGACGGACAGATAGACAACAATATGATCCGTGAATAAGGGTTCCGATTTACCTTTTGACGTATGGAGCCCTGAAAATGATCTAACGCGTGCAAATAAATAGTAACGTTTTATATGAAATTAAAACTTATAGTAAGTAGACCGAGGCCATTTGGATCAATAGGTGAATCGGATCAATATAAGAAATTCGTTGATACTTAAATAACGTGAGACAAATAACTCAAACGTCTAACGGCTTACTTCCCTTTCTCCCATCCTTATTAATCGTCAACGGTAGCTTTGAGATTCGTTGTTTACATCAGTGTCAGGTTGTTGGGTGTGTTACATTTTTGGCATTCGTCTAAAGTAAGTAGGTACTTATAATTTCATTACATAACTCTATCTCTGGATTTATATTCAAATTTTGAGTTTTATATCTTTTATTGATTGGAAAAGGATCTATTTTTATATATTATACTTCTTAAGAATAATGTGATAGGAAAAACACAAAATATTTATTTAAAAAATGTTTAATATTTTAAAGACAATCTAATTCGCCCCCAATCCAAATATGGGGTTATTCGTAATTATGTCTTTAAAATGTGTTATTTCATATTTAAATTTAATGATTATTTTTTTATCTCATTATAGACAGTTCGTACGTACAGTACAAAAAATTGACAAATGAACGAGAGTGGTCTCAAGAAAAAATAAGAAAAGCCGCAAATAAACTCTTGACCAAAAAATGTATAATAAGGAATATTCCCTATTTTCAAGACTGTCTCTAAGATACATGTTGGACAGCCTTCTTTAGATGAGAACCTGAGATTTTATTACCATAAAGTTTGTTGTACTTAGCGAGTCGTCGCTTCGGAATGGCATCTAAAGTGATTTGTTCGCGTTTAAATATGCGTTTGAATTCGCAGAACATCAAAATATTTAGCTCTCAACACTCAATGCCTCGAAAATTAATCTAAAAATGATAGAAAAAAAGAAGTTAAAAAAATGAAGACAACTAAATCTTATAATATTCTAACGTAACGGGACTTGAAACCTTCCAAGCCCTCTGTCCACTGAGCCATACGTTCTTATCAAGCTATGTACATACGTCGAAACTCTTATACGCTTGTAACTACGTCATATTCACAAATAAGAATATCTATTGGGAGATTTTTACCCGCTCTCCGACGTTTATTGCTAAGAATTATAATTTGGCCCAAAAGAATATTATTTACCAAATGTATGGCGTGTTTTAAAATGTTATTCCACACTAAATAAAGAAAAATATTTTAGAAACGTATAATAAACGTATAATGAAACGAAATTGAACCCGCTCTCTCGGAAATTGTCCGTAAGTTTTTATCAAGTTATGGAGAAATTCATCAAAGCCTTCTACAAAACTTGAAAGTTAAAGTAAGAGAATAAATTATAATTATAACAAATATACCTTTGTTTAGGATAAAGAAGTCTATCACATCTTGCTAATTAGTTAACTCGTCATGCAAACTTACTTCAAATGACAGAACTTTATAAATCGTTCAAAGGAAACATGCGGGACAAATTGCCGCCATTTTGCAACATGCATTCTGTCAGGGGAAATTAGCGCTTCTTTAGTATAAATGTGAATGAGATATGAGTACGAGTAGTTATGCCTATGTTTACTTGATATTGCTATTGATATATTTAATAAAAATAATAAAAGTAAGTACTGCTGCTTTAATTAACTGCAATAATCAATATTTCAATAAAAATAAGCATTATTTTTACATGCCCATTAATTTTTATATTGAATTCAATAATTAAGCTTAATACCATTTTAAAAAAAAATAGTTAATTTCAAACTGTCAATGTCACAAAATAAATTACAACTGAAATTCAAATATTCTAAGACTAAATTCTGTTTTCTTCCTATTTGGAACTTCAATTTATGTGCTCAAACGAGGTCGTCCCGAGGCGCGGCGGTTCAACTCGTAAGGATGTCTGTGTCGTATCACGATCTGGTGCAATGTTAATCTAAGAAAGATTCAGTCAGAGAAATCGGTGAGTTCAGAATATGTTTGTTGAAGATTTAATTTTTAAGGTTATTTTTATTACTTAATGTGAACGTTAGTTCATATCCCTTTTTAGGAAATATTTTATTCAATAATGGCGTTACCTATACAATATTATAGGATATGCTTATAGAATGTAAGCAGTGAAATATATTTTTAAAATTAAAAAATATATTTTTAATTTTTGAGTCTAGACAAAAGGCGGCGTTGAGTTCCGCTGTTTACCACTTAATACACAAATACCACTATAATGTGTATAAAGTAAGTGGAATGTGGGGATTAAATTATCGACGTTAAGTAAAGCATGTCGTACTAGTTGTATAATGGTGCTGAAAGTATATCTAAATGTAATTATTATTAATATTTGATAAATCGGATGATATTTGGATATGTGACTTGTATACACATAAAATCTCAATAAATCAAAATATTTACCCTAAAAAGAAGCGTATTTTAAAAAAATTGAATTTACTTTGATATGGTTGGTTGGTGGATGTTTGGGATAAACTATAAACCGAAACAAAAGTATTCGAATTTTAGTTTATTTTTATTCACGGATCACGGGTCAACTGAATTTCACTTTCCATATATTCATCTATGTAACTTTACTATTATTTTAATGCTAACACTTTAAAGAATGTACTGTACTAGTTTTAGCAAGCACTCTTTCTGTGGCCCATCGGTGTTTTGGCGTAAAGTACTGTCTCGTTCTGCTGATTACCCCCTGTTTTAGTGACGCTAACTTGGCCTTGCTTTGCAGATGATCGCAATACTGGCAATCACTCGATACGCTAAGGCCAAACGTGCTGATAATGGGAGCGGCTGTAGTGTTTTGGAACACTGGCATTGGATGGGATGGGATTTTATTGGTGGCTAACGCGAACCATGGAACGTATATACGTTCCATGGTTTTCTGTAATATTTCTTTCCAAATTTGTATTTGTCGTGACTTTCTTGTATACTGTATTGTATTCCACTGAGCTTTGTAATTTGTGTTATGACTATATATAATTTAAGGTGGTGTTGATTAAACTCAGTGTTAACCTTGCGTAGACTTTCATTTATCTCTCTCTTTATCAACACTAAAGATTTATGATCAGTTTTATGGAGTAACGCTTGCTTTAAGCGACATGATTATTTGGAGTCTGAATTTTCCCACAGAAAGAGTGGTACCTGGCCTTAACGTTTAAAGGGTTCTATTGCAGTCAATAGAGACCACTTGGAATAAGCTTATATATTATTGCAGTGGTATAAAGTGTGACTGTTAAACCGACTGGTTGTGGGTTCGATCCCTACTCGAGGAGATGAAATATTTACTTAAATTTATATTTTCATTTCTTCGCTCTGGTGTCGAGGCAAAGCGCGACGTTGAGTTCTGCGCAATGCCTCCAAAATTCGGCAGAAAGTGGGGAACGGAGTGCCTTAACACTAGGTTCCCTCCTTCTACCTGCTGTGTGCGGGATATAGCGTGAAGCTAATTAAATTTATATATATATATATATTTATATATTTATATATATATATATATATATATATATATATATATATATATATATATATATATATATATAATTATTATGGCAAGATTGCGTACAATTGCGTTACGATGCCAACATAAAGTTTATTTTGGGTTAAAATATATAGCATTCACGGCAATTCTCAATAACATACAAATTATTACAAATAATTTTATTATCAAATTACAAAATAATTGGCGTTATAGTAACATATTATGTTTACATTTTATAATGAAACCAGCAAAAGCGGTATAATTGTACCCATACAGAGCATACAGGGCTTTCATAAATCAATGTCGAAAAAATAAATTAGAGTATATATGTTTTGCCATGAATATAAATGGATATGCGTGCTTGGAAGTAAATTGTTTTGGCAAATTCATATGAAAATTGTACAACTACTAGTGATGTGTATTATTTTTAATTTAATCTTACCTACTTACCTTTTAAAGGGCCCCACTTCCAAGTTAGTAAGTACGCATACAGTCTTATCTACATATTAGAGTACTAATTCTCAAAATTTCAGCTTTGCTAAAATGCCTGCGGTCTGGGGGTCCTGGGATCTCAGTCTATTTATATAATAGATGTAATGAATGGTACCCAATATTTTGAACAGGCACACACAGACTGTTTAATTATTTATTACTGAAAATATATTCGTAAATAGACTGAGGCCAACCGTGGCGTAAGGGGACAAAGTGTGACTGTAAACGCGATTGTTGTGGTGTGGTTCGATTCTCACTCGAGATTCGCTCTGATGTCTAGGCGGAGCATGGCGTTGAGTTCCGCCACTCACCACCCAATGCCTCCAGAATTCGGCGGAAGTGTAATTTCATATCGTTAAAAATCTATTTTGTATTCCTAGACATATTTGACTCAACACTTTTTGGATCAAAAGAAAAAAAAACTTAAAGGCCTTTTAACTCAAGATCGCGCTGCGGTGCGAAACAGATAAAGCAGATATAAAACAGAAATTAATATCATATTAAAATTTTCTAATCGACGTCATCGAAAACGATTGTTTGTTCTTCATAATTTTTGGTTCATTTTGTATGAACTTCGCCGTGTATTTAGCATACAACAGTACTTTCAGTTGACCTCGAAATATGGAATTTGGCATGAAGTGAGGATTCCTCCTTATTATTTGTAATGACAAATAAGGAAAAAGTCCGAAAATTGCAAATAGCAGTTACTTTCATACCAAATGAGTGGCTACGTCCGCAAACTTAATGTTTTATTTGATCATGACATTGGTACAGAACTCTAGGTTGACGAGACCGATTCGCACGTGATCGTTTTTTTAATTTAAATATAAACTATAATAGATGGACTATCTCATTTTAATGAAATTATAGTAATATATTAATATTAATTACCACAATTATAGCTTTTAATTAAATTTCACCTATTAGCAAGTCATTAATTATTATCGCAAGTTGAATTTATAACGAATATAATCCATTGCGTATTATGAAGATAAACTAAATTTAATAAATAACTGCAACAGTCAATATAATAATAATACATTTGTGTATTTTCTAAGGGGCCTCTACGTGTTGAACCTGTGTCCCCTCGCAAGCCTTCCAAAGGACCGGGTTTTTTTTAAATCCGAGAATTATGAAAGAGAAACATAATAATAATTAAGTGGAGATTTGGAAAATTCCGATTTGTTCCCTTATTTTGTATTATTCCTATATTTAAAGATATTTTTTTCTTTTGGACAAAACTCAGCCACTCTATCTACGGAATACAAAACAAAACATATGGCTTCTTCTTTGTTGGCTTTTCTCTTGAACGTTTTGTTGACGATTTCGGCTTCAAGAGGTGTACTTACTATTTCTAAATTATCGCTTCATCTCGATATTTTACTTGAGGTCTAGTTTAAGATTGTTTAGGATTCTTTATTACGATTTTAAATATAATATAAACAAATAAATTAAAAAAGGAAATAACAAAACAAAACAAAAAAAATACAAAAAAATAATGTATATTATATTAGATTAATGTAGTTTAAAATTTATGGTAAACAGTTCTAAGACACGCTGAAGATGATATGGTTATTGAATGTTTATTCGATTGCAAAAATGAAACAAAACGAATAGGTGCAGCGATGCGGACGGAGGGAGAGGATGTGACGCCGCGCCACCACGCCACGTTGATTTACGATGCGAAACTATATACTACTCTACCTACACATATATACACATATATTTGTATTTATGTTTTAATAGTTTCTGTTATTTTTTAACATTTTTAAAGTGTTATTTCACATTTAGGAACGAATAGTACTTATTTAGATAACGTATAAATAAATGAGGCCAGTCGTGACGCAGCGGCACGAAGTGTGACTGTAAAACCGACTGGTTGTGGGTTCGATCCCCACTCGAGGAGAGGAAATATTTACTTAAATTTATATTTCCATTTCTTCGCTCTGGTGTCGAGGCTAAGCGCGGCGTTGAGTTCTGCCACTCAACACGCAATGCCTCCAGAATTCGGCAGAAAGTGGGGAATAGAGTGTCTTAACACTACGTTCCCTCTGCCTACCCTGCTGTGTGCGGGATACAGCGTGAAGCTGATTTTTATTTTATTTATAAAAATTTAAGCGTAGCGGGACTCGAAGCCGCGCTTTTTTCAAATTCAAATTCAAATTTTGTATATTTAAAGTAAAATATTTAAATCATAATTTTCATATAAATTATTGTTAGCATTATTTAAACAACAATATCAAGAAATTACTTAAAATATTCAGTACGTTTTTAACTTGACATATTTAATTGTATAAGTAAGTATGAATTATTTTTAATAAGTTGCTTGCACCGGGAATATATGAAACAATATGAAAATGATCTGTGAACGTTAAGTTTAAATGAGTGTTGACAAAGGCGGTGATAAGAAAGACCGCACAATTTCGAAGTGGAGTGGCCATTACCCGCGTCGGCTGTGTAAAAGAACGCTTGCGATTGCATTGAAAATGTCGCTTTTAATTTTTCAAAATGCAAAGCTTAAATTCGCATTTGCGGATGGCACTGTAACTATACGCCTAAAAGCTGCCGCAATACAAGTCTCTGGCTTTGTTGTTTATACAAAGCCCTCGCTTACATGTGCTTCACAAAAACTTTCTTTAGATTGCTGCACGCACAGTACATATGCACATACGTCAATCAATATTTCAGTGTAAAATATAGAAAAGATAGATAAAGAGAAGAAGAAAAGAGAGAATAATAATTTAAATTCAATATGAATATTTTTATCTTACTACATATTATAAAATATATTTTACAATGTGACGGGTCTGGTGTCGAGCTGTAAGAACCACCCGTGCATCCGCGACCTGCCTCTTTATGCCAGTTGATGTATTACGAGCCGCTATACGCTGACTTTGTAATATTTATATAGCAATGATTTATTCAAATGTCGTAGACAATCCAGCTTTAGAAAATACAGTGTCGAGAAATGAACGTCCTATTATTAATGTTACTCCAGTCGTAATATAGAACATAAAAATTAAATTAAATTAAATTAGCTTCACGCTATATCCCGCATACAGCAGGGTAGGCAGAGGGAACCTAGTGTTAAGACACTTCGTTCCCCACTTTCTGCCGAATTTTGGAGGCATTGCGTGTTGAGTGGCAGAACTCAACGCCGCGCTTTGCCTCGACACCAGAGAGAAGAACTGAAAATATGAATTTAAGTAAATATTTCATCTCCTCGAGTGGGGATCGAACCCACAACCAGTCGGTTTTACAGTCACACTTTGTACCACTGCGCCACGACTGGCCTCTAATATAGAACATATTAAATATATTAGTAGATACTTTTATTTTTTTGTTACAAATATTTTCAGAGAACAATGGTTACTCATTGGTGAAAGATATACATTTTGATAAAAAAATAGGACAAATATTATCTTGTCTGAGGAGTATTGCACTTTTGTTTGACGTTTTCAGAATTAAAACTAGGACAGTGACAATGAAAGAGGTGTGAAGGGGAGAGAATAACAAACGGAACATGACAGCTTACAGTATCTTGAACTTTAAAAAAAGATGGTGAATAGTGTCGATTGTATTTTCGATAATTATTTAAGTACCTATAGACCTATAGGTTACCCAATGTTTTCATAATTTTATGGTTCAAGAGTTTATACCACAGTGTCCAAAAAATTATACTTAAATGTCTTGATATAAGTAAACTGTTGATACAATCAAATAATAGAAACTATATTAAGCATTATATTAATAAAATATTTAATTCAATAACTTCAATACATAGAATATACCAAATTCATGTCGTCTTGGAAAACGCAGAATTAACATTTTTATTTTAAACTATTTTTAAATTTTGATATCGATTTTTTTTCACACCTTCACTCTGTACCCCGCATATAGTATGGTAGGTAGTGGGAACCTAGTGTTAAGACATTCCGTTTTCCATTTTTCGTAGAAATCTGAAGGCATTACGTGTTAAGTAGCGGTATTAAACGTCGCGCCACCATAGTCGGGAAATGTAAATAAAATTAATTTCCCTGAATCGAAATCGAACCCAGAACCATCGTATTTACAGCCACACGCTTGTGCCACTGGGCCACAACGGGCTTAGATATTATTATACATTATACATTATTAATAAATGAGACAAATGTCTGGATACGGCCATTATACGCCAGTGCTTCGAGTAACATCGTAATTGGTATAATTAAGTTTGACGTGAACTGATATTTCGATCTTGTACAACGTTGCTGCCTCAACTACGTCGTACTATCGCCCTGGTGGTTGCGGTGAGTAACGGTTTCTCGATCGTACATCGCATAAGCTAGCTATATAATAAACTTAATTATTTTTTGGTATCGATAAGTTTTATTTATAAGTAGATAGGCTTTAGAGGCCAGTCGTGGCGCAGGGGTACAAAGTGTGACTGTAAAACTGACTGGTTTTGGGTTCGATGCCCACTCGAGGCGACATGAAATATTCACTTTCATTTATATTTCCATTTCTTCTTTCTTTAGTGTTTCGAGGCAAAGCGGGGCGTTGAGTTCTGCCACTCAACACGCAATGCCTCCAGAATTGGACAGAAAGTGGGGAACGGAGTGTCTTAACACTAGGTTCCCTCTGCCTACCCTGCTCTTTCCGGGATACAGCGTGAGTAGACTGTAATTGACTTTGTAATATAATACAATCAATGCAAATTGATAATTAGCATCAGCTTCAAAACTGGTAAATTTAAACCAAGATAATTTATTAATATTTTTCACTATATTGTAGAATAATGATGTTGGAACTTTATCACTTACATGAAAAAATGCAGATTTTGAGAAAGAGTAGAGACAATTAAAAAAGTAATATTCGATTTAATACAAATAAATCTGATCGCGTCAATATTGGCAAATTATATACTTTATACAAAACTGTGTATCCTAACGGATTTGTAATATTTCCATAATTGGATCAATTTGTGCTCCATTAGCAATATATTAAAGCGATTGTCATATTCATATTCCATTTACTGAAATCTCTTCATTTTTGATATGTAGTAATCGGTTGTATTAAATAGTAATAAAAATCAGTTTCACGTTGTATAGTGTTAAGACATTTCGTTCCCTATTCTCTGCCTAATTTTTCCATGCGTGTTGAGTAGTGAAACTCAACTCTACACTTTTGCTTTGGCACCAGAGCAAAGAAATTACAATATTATTAAATAATAATTCATTCCTCCGAGTGGGAATCGAACCCAAAGTCATAGCGTTACATTCAAAAGCTTCTGTTTCTGAGCCACGACCGCTTCTAAATAAAAAAAATAGCATGCTTTATTTGTGAAATGAACTTTGCATAAAATGTATGTCGAAAAATAAATCTTTCAACTTGTATTTCAAAAAGTAGAACTAGTATGGATATAACCACGGCCTGAGTTGTTACAATACACTGCAATACTAATCGTTTATAGACAAAAATAAATATAAAACTTATTTATTTAGAGCACAAACCAAATTTCATCCGCCAAAAATATTTTGCATTTTATAAAATATACAAAATGTTGCAATCAAAGAACATTTCTGGTTATTCGATGGTATATATAGTGTAATATGTCATGGTTGATCCAAAAGTAACTTGTTTTTAAATTATATAAAAAAACTGAGAGAAGATGAAAAGGACAGGTAAATAAAGAAGGGTAGGATAGGTAAAAGAAAGAAGGGAGCTAACGAAAAGAAGAAGGAGGGGGGGAAGGGCCACTCCCACGGATTGGATCTTGGAAACCATTCAAGCACTCTGACCACTAAGCCGTACGTTCTAAATACACGGATTCAAGCCTGCTACATTCAATTTATAATAAGGTTTCTAAAAATATTTTTTTCGTCGAATGTAGTGTCGAATAGGATATAAAAATGTAAAACATAAATAAATAAATTGTTAGCAAACTCGTGTAAACCAGGGTAGATATAAATGAAAAAAATATATATAAAAGCAATGGAATTATATCAATTGAGGACAGTTGCTTGTAGGCAACGATCCTTATTGGAAGGAAACTCGTGTGAAGGATTGTTATTGGGTGATACATATCACTTATTGCAATTACGTAGAATCTCTTTCCGAGTAATTTAGAAAAATATAGACGATATGGGTTTTTTCTATTTTTTTAAAACGTTAACCGCGTCCGGCTTCTAACAAAATAGCATTCTACCCTGATGATGTTTCTTGTTTGATGACGATAGATGCAAATGTATTTTCTTCGCAATAATTTTTGGGTGGCTGAAGTTAATAATAGAAAAAACTCGGGATTGTACGATGATAAAACACACACATGAAAATTGCGCGGAAATTTCAGAAAGTAGTGTCTTAATACTAGATTTTCTCCGCTTGCTCTTTAATATGCACGATATTAGCGTAAAGCTGAAAAACAACTTAAATTACTGTTACCTATATTATAAGAGTAAAAATTTACTATGAAGGAAGATCTTGCAATACAAAAAAACTGAAAAAGAAAAATATATAAATATTTCATAGACAAAAAATAATTACAAACTTATATTTGTAGTTAATTTCAAACAAAGCAAGTGCATATGTCCGCAAATATAAGTTTGTTAACTTTATTCGGTGCATCATCAAACCCTTTAAGGTATTTTTCAATCACAATCCCGACAGAACTCTCGGTGAACGAAATCGATTCGCGCTTGGCCGGTTTTAATTTTTGGCTTAAATACACTTAATAAATATGCGTATGTTTCAAGCGGGCGTAATCGCACAGGGACCGCTAGTTGATTCATAAAAGGAAAATATTTGCAACATAGTGTCACACTTTTTGGAAATCATTAATAATAGCTAATTTAATTTCTATTAGATAATACCATACTTACAACGTTCTTTTATGAAGATTTTGTAGATATTGAAAATTTAAGTTATCATTTACACCAAAGAATACCCATTGAGATTTTTATGTGATTCCTCGAATAACTTTGGACGAAAAAATATTCTCGGCCGCAAGAGAAATTATGAGCGCGCCTGTGTGAATATTAATATATCGACGAGGGAATTTAATATTTGGCGCAGGACATGAAAGTAAGGAAATTCCACACTTGGAATTTATGTTGATTTGAGGGTTGCAGGTTGAGAAAAAAATATATTTTTTTTTATCGTTATTTCTATATACGTAACTATAATATAAATAAATAAAAAAAATCATAGTATAATCCATAGAAGAACATTAAATGGTTTTTCTTATGTAACAATACAAGTATCTCAAGTTAAAAAAAAAATAAAAAAAAATGAGAATCATTTTAATTTCTACATATTTTTTAATTTCTACTTATATGTTTTATGTTTCTCATGCTCGAGAGTCCTGCTATTACTCTCAGGGTAAGGCTTAATTTCGTTTCGTACACGTTCATAAATCCGCTGGAGAGTTGTTGGCAAGGAATCTGTTTGGAACCCTACCAAAGTTTAAATATACACAATCAAAATCATAAAAATCACATAATATGTTACAAAACTATTATAAATTTTATTTTATTCTGACTATCACTAGCGTAAGGCTTTTAATTTAAATAATTTAAAGCTAACTAGGAAATAACTTTATAATTAAATGTGATATGATATAAGAATGTGTATATGTTATTCAGATGTACAAGCGTGCGACTGTTTACGCGACAAGTTGTGGGTTCGATTTCCACTCAATTATGCAAATATAAAATATTTAATTTCCCCATTCTAGTAAGAAGGTAAACGCGACGTCAATTTTAGCCAAAGATTTTAGCGGAAAGTGGTTTAGTGGCATTACACTAGGTTCCATCTGCCTACTCTGCTGCACGTGCGGGATACGACGTGGAGCTAAAAAAAATTATAACGCTAGAAATACATAAGTCTAAAAAGCAAACATAAAATTCGCAAAAAATACCTCTGGTGTAAATTGGTGAAGAGTTACTGCAGTACTATGTCAAGGTTATCCAATATTGTTAAAGTGACAAGACTCAAAATAGGGAGTCGATCGATAAAACCTGGAAATTGCTTATCATTAGCTAATGATCTCGAAACGGCTAAATATATATACCTTGAATCATGCCTAAAAAAACTCTCTTTATAAAAAAACTAAATTAAAAACTAAATAAAAAATTATCCATTTGGGAGCTACGATGCTATAAATAGATATACAAATATACACAAATGCATATACAAACATGAAGTGTTACAGACACGTACAACACTCCCTGTTTTCGTGCGGGGCTAAACATTATTTTAAGTAAATTGTCAATAAGAAGGTTTGTCACGAGTTCAGTTGGTATACTTTGATAAGGTCGAGTTTGATAAGGTAGTATTTAGGCCGATAGTAATATGGCCAAACTAAACAAAATAATTGTTTATTTTAGACTAAAACAATGGGAAAATATTTTTTTAGTTATACCAAAATAAATTTAATATGATTTTAATAAACAACCAAGTAGCTGTATATAATGTATACTTATTAACAAGCAAACCAAAGCGTATTTACCTTCTTAAAAACGAGAATATAAAAATGAATATAATAATAATAATTTTTAATTAATACCAAAGAACTCAAAGCTCGAGGCGGAACGCACTAATCAGTTGTTTGTTCTCATAGTTCTGTTGTAACAGAAAGCTATTTTTTGATTAATTATTTTTTTAATGTGGTTTAGCTTTTTTGCTTTTAAATTTATTTAAATATAAGTATGTACACTTTTATTAAATATTTCAATTTCAAAAGCTCATATAAAAAATAGAATAAATATACTTATCAATACCTAATTATATGGACTACTGTACTTAAAACAGAATTCACTAAATACTCGATGAAAAATTAAACTTATTGAAGTAACAAGTGAAATAATGATACACGGTCACAGTAACATAACATTTACATATACATAAGTGTATATGTTACCGGTAATCTGTGCTATTCGGTATTCTATAAAACACTCGGCATTGTGTACAATACCTAAAACGCGTAATGTATGAAATTAAATTAAATCAGTTTCACGCGGTATCCCGCATACCTAGTGTTAAGACACTCCGTTCCCCACTTTCGGCTGAATTCTGAAGGCATTGCGTGTTAGTTAGTGGAAAGAAAAAATGGAGCAGCAAAGAAATGAAAATATAAATTTAAGTTAATATTTCATCTACTCAAGTCGGGATCGAACCCACGACCAATCGAATTTGCAGTCACACTTCGTGCCGCTGCGCCACGTCTGGCCTCAATTATTTAATTCATGTATAAAACGAAAGTAAGGAGAGTGGATACATGGGATCATTTATAGCTTATGTTTTAAGCGCAGGTCAGGCATGGTTATTTTAGTAATTTTAAAATTTAAAAATTTCTATCCTAACCTAACGTAACTTGCATTTAAAATCCGCTAACTCTGTGGCTCGAATATAGAAATATAGACCGAGATTAGATTAGACCAAGATTTATTTTACAAGTAGCCGGTGGAACAACAAGTACTTTATACAATACCTAGTAATTTTATTCATTACCTAGGTAAAGTATGTAATTATACATTGCCGAGGTATTGTAAAAATATCCGAAATTTTACCGAAGTTTAATATCTATGTTCTTAATATTAACATACATTTATATATCCTAGATGTAGTCTTCCTAGATGGAACTTTGAAGACAGTTTGTAAGCCAATCGTTTTAGGAAGCAATCGTAACTTGATAAACGGCATTAAAGCCTGAGGCACAATCGGATTATCTGCCAAGTTCAGTCAAACGTTCATATGGGTGTATGTACAGTATATAACTATACGTTTAGGTCATTTAGACTAAAATTACACTGTAATCACTTTGCTCGTAGTAAGTGCGATTTAAGTAAAAAAGAAAGGAAAAAAATGGAAATTTTATGCTTAATATTTATTATACATAATATGTAAAAAACAAAAAATATATATTGCAAAAGCGTTTTGTATGTGAAAATCATTTTTTTATTTACATTGACTAATAAAAACTACTCTACCTGAAATATCCCCTGTGTATGAAGTATTGTACATTCAAATCATCCTCTTGTTTGCACGTGTAAATTGTTGAACAGGAATTTTTCATGAATAATTTTTTCAATGCTTTTACATATTATTACATTGAATTTATATAGTGAATTTAATTTTCTATAGTTATTTAATATTCGAATCATTTTAGCTTTATCTTCACGCTGTATCCCGCACACAGCGAGGAAGCTGGGAAGCTAGTGTTATTACACTGTTCCCATTCCAATTCCGTGTCCCATCTTTTTTCCTAATATATTTTCTACGTACGTGCAAATTGTGATGATCTTCTCTCTGAGGTTTATACTACAATTTTGGGATTTTCAAGTGACGATTGTACAGACGCCTTCTTTCTCAAGGGCCAGCGAAGCGTGCGCTGGTATTGTAGAAGTTAAGTCTGTCGGCCAAGTTAATCACTTTCCGTCATTGTTATGATATTGTTCATTTGTCCCCCTTTTTAGGGTTACGTAGTCGAATGGTGAAAAATGGAACCCTTATAAATTCGTCATATCTATTATTCCGAAACTATTAGAGTTACACAATTGTATCTAAGCAAGTATATTCCGTCCACCGCTTTATCATTATTATACAAAAATAAAATAATAAATAAAATAATATTAGGAGGGGGCATCCTATACATGGTACTGAACCAAAAAAATCATAATACGTGTTGGGTCTCTATAGGTCCTTAAAAAAGGCATTGAGGTTTAATACCTTTTTTTTTCAAACTTTTTCAAAAATCTAAAAAATCTGCTTCACGCTATATCCCGCACACTACAGGGTAGTTAAAGAGAACCTGTGTTATAAAATGTCGTTCCCTACTTTTTGCCGATTTCTGGATGCATTGCGTGTTGAGTGGCAGAACTCAACGCCGCACTTTGCCTTGACACCAACAAAATGGAAATATACATTTAAATAAATATTTCGTCTCCTCGAGTGGGGATCGAACCTACAACCAGTCGGTTTTACAGTTACACTTTGTGCTCCTGCGCCATGACTGGCTTAAAATTTTTATTCATACAAATACCATAAAACACTATGAAAACAAAGTATTTTTTCGTTGACGAAAAAAAAATTGGTATTTTGGATAGTTGTCGGCATTTTGCTATATTCATTCAATATATTATGTCCATGATCTATGCTTGCTTCTACGGAATCCTTCATGTGCGATTACGACTCGCACTTGGCTATCTTTTTAATAAAAAAATAGGCAAATGAACTCAAAGAATAACAGAAAAAAGACACTGTGTGATGTGGCTTGAACGCAGAACTTGCCTATGTTCAGATTTCAGATATTGTAATCGCGCTGTTATAAATTGTTATTACTATAGTATGTAAATATATATGTCATAGCGTAATTCCCGCTTTCACGGGCGTAGGATTAAGGTGGCCAGGTGGGCTGTGCCCACCCCAGAATGGTATAAATTATATTAACAAAAAAAATAGCCCTTAAAATTTTAAAAACGAACACGAACATATATAATTATAATTAAACAGTATTTAGAGTAACAAAATTAATGTTATTTATTGAATGAAACATATTTATTAAAAATATAGTTTTTATAACGTCACTTAACAGCGCCATAATAGATTCGCTTGTTCATTCACATTTCATATAAAATATATAATAATGTACATATGTACGTATACCTCCTTACGTGTGGTACGTGTTTGGTACAGTCTTTATGACGTTTGCGTGTCTTAAACTTAACCTTCGAGCTTAAAGATATTAAATTATAAAACTTAACTTTCCCTACATTAATATATAGGTATTAAGTTGTAAATCCTACTAATATTATTGATGTGAAAGTTACCGAGGATGGGTGTTTGTTCCACTTTCACGCAAAAACTACTAAACTCTACAATTTATGGCAAGAGTATTGTATAATTTATCAATAAAAAATAACAAAAAATTTAAGCGGGCGAAGCCGCGTTTGGGTAATTAGGTTTCAAAAGATCAAAATGAAACAATTAATTGTTATACCCTTATCCGTCTCTGTATCGTAATCTTCCTCCTAGGGATCAATATAGTTTAAATGTAAATGAAATAAATAAATCAGTCGTGCAATAATCCAGTCGTGGCGCATGAGCACAAAGTGTGACTGTAAAATCGATTGGTTGTGGGTTCGATCCCACTCAAGGAGATGAAATATTTATTTAAATTTATACTTCCATATCTTCGCTCTGATATCGAGGCAAAGCGCGGCGTTGAGTACCGTACTCTACACGCAATGCCCAAAATTCGGCGGAAAATGGAGAACGGAGTGTCTTAACACTAGGTTCCGTTCTGCCTACCCTGCTGTATGCGGGATACCGCTTAAATATAAAAATGAATAAAGGAAACTAGGTCACAGTTATAGCCTTTGAAATATTTCCGAATGCGGTACATTACACACTGCATAGAGAGTCATTTATTTGAGGAGTATTCGAGTACGGTTGGTGGTGGCGGATATCAGCTTATATATCAGCCTGCGCGCATCCGGCTTGCGGTGATGCTGTAAACGCGCAGACATTTGCTCGTCCTGCCACCATATCGCCAAAACACTCCCGTGTGCATAAAATAACAATAATAACAAGTAAAAAAGTATTAAATAATTTTAAAAACTTTTGCCATCCTTTTATAATTTAAATATCAACCAATTTCACTGAACTGACTAACTAACTGAAATAGCGCCTAAATAAAAGAACTTCTGGAAGTTCCTAGGAACATTTATAATAGTCCAGCTTAATAAAAAAATTATAGATGCCGCCTTGGTAATTTTTTTAAGGCGATGATTTTTTTTTATGAATAAATTAAGGTCAAAGATGTAGAATATCAGATGAGAAATATTAAGAGATCAGCTAAACTACCAGGTAAATATCTTTTTTATAGTTTTAAAATAGAAACTTATTTTAGTTATTACTTTAAAAGATTATACTGAAGATTATACTGTATGTTGCAGCAAAAGAAACTGAAATTTGATTTGAACTCTTGAAACAGAAACAAGTGGACCGGATACAAGTCAAGAGTAGGACGGGCGAACTATAAATACGCGACAAAGCTAGCTCTGGAGACGCTAACCTTGTATTCTATTGTATTTAGATAAATAACTTATTTATCTTTTGAGACATACTCGTAATATAATAGCGTCTTCCATGTTTAATGTTGTTTAAAACGACACAATCTTCTTAAGTTGTTACTTATCATATTATAATAATAAATAATAATTATTAACACGTTGTGTATTAAATTAATCTTTTCATTTTCTTTTCTTTTCTTTTCTATATTGATTGGAAAATGAAGAATGATTTATCTTGACACTAAGTTTTCTTTGCATATGTGCGAAATTGCACTACGAGGCTGATTTTTTAAAATAGTTTATTAAGAGAGAAAAAAGTAATTTATTAAAATAATGCAAATTTAAGAAAAAAATAACATTTTCTTAAAAACCTATCAAATAGAATTCATATCGTTTTGATAAAATTTATATGAATATTTTGCATATCTTAACTTGCCTGCACATGTGCTACGTTAGCAATAAATGCAATAACGTTTTGGAAGAGTTTTCCTGATATATTACTGTTGTGCCACAGAAGAAAGTTATATTAGTCATTGAAAGTTACAAAGCTAAATATTAGTTTTGAAAATAAGAATAAGTTTTACTGAAAACACGACATGCAAAAACCAGCATTGTTCAGTCGTAGCGCAGAAGCACATGTGTGTGACTCTTAACATGACAGGTCATAGATTTGATCCCCATTAGAGGAATTTAAATATTCAATATTTTCATTTCATCGCTCTGAGTTCCGCCACTCAACACGCAAAGCTTCCAGAATTTGGCGGAAAATGAGGAATGGAGTATTTCAAATAAGCTAAAGAATTCAATTAATAAATCAACCAGTTATTTTCGTACATAGAACGCCAATCAAAACCCCAAACGCGTTCAAACCCAATTACAACGACATAATAATACCTCGATACAACAAAGCAACACGAGCGGGTTGTTGTTTCCATATTATCTAAACATTTACAGCATACAACACAAGTAAATGCAATAACGTCTAAGTTGAAGACAGTAAACAGGGCGCATGGCTTGCGGTATGCGGCTTAAAATATACTTTGTGTTATGCATTATACTAACAAATTATACTAACAGGGCCAACTACGTATATATTGAACTTCGAATAGATGCAGATGGTGTGAGACGTGTGTAATTAATTTGATTTTATATTGGAAAATGTATTTAATTTATTTTAAATAACGGTAGAGTGGTTTACTGTGGGTTAGTTTTTTACTAGAGTAAGACTATAATGTAAATAAATATCTTCTTCAAAAAGGCTTTTGTCCGTCTGTTCATCTGTTAAGACCATTTATCTCAAGAACACGTAGAGATTTTAAGCTGTAACCCATAGAGGACAGAAAGAACCAAATTTGCCTTATGTGGCAAATTAAAGCCGATACGTTACTTTACGTCGCCGTGAACTTAGTTATGATATTTGGCGAAAGTAACAATACAAATAAAGAAAAATATCTGAAAGTGGAAATATTAATATTTCATATATTTCATAGAAAATAATCATTTCTAATTTATAATAAGAGATCATTTCACACGAAATGAGAAATTAATTTCACACTTCATCGGTTATTAACTTAATTATGCATATTTTGGAGATTTTTTATGAGATGATATCAAGAAAAAAAATATTAATAAAGACGCTAAGTAGTTTCTTTTTTATATCAGAAATATAAATTTAAATAAATATTTTATTAGAGTGGGGATCGAACCCACGACCACTTGCGTTTACAGTCTCGTTTACACTTTGTGCCCCTGCGCCACGACTGGCCTCTAACATAACAAGCGTATTTAAAAATGTATTATCATAAATCTCATAATTCAATAATTCTAGTGCAGTAATTGTATGGCACATTAAGCACATAAAACTGACATTGACACTTCACTATGATGCGTTATGAGGTCGTATTCTTTTACGAGGCAGTAATGTTCAAAACATCTTTAGCTATTTGAGCACCGCTCGTATTAACTGCTGATAAGGGACACCTTAGAGGAAATATGATATTTAGTAAACGCGGCTGGTTGTGGGTTCGATTTCCACTCGAGAAAATGAAATATTTAATATTTTAATTTTTTTGAGTTGAGTTGTTGAGTTCTGTCACTCAGCACACCAAAGTGTATTTATAGGACGGAATGCAATAGAAATAGGTTCCCTCTGCCTACTCTTGATGGTTATAGCGACAACAGAAATACGTCATCTGTGAAAATTTCAACATTCAATCTTTCACGGTTCATTAGATACAGCCTGTTGACAGACGGACAGATAGCAGAATCTTTAGTAGTAGGGAAAAGGTAAAGAAATAAAACATTTTTTTTACCTATTCAGATGTGTTCTTCAATATGGGCATAAATATATTGATTTCTGTAAAACAGCTTTTCTGTAACTGACGTATCCAAATAAGTTCACATAGGAGATCATCAGTTCAAGATGGGGTAATATGCACACGAATTTCCTCCAATCCCCTATGAGATCGTCTGTTTTCAAAACACTTGTAGTTCAACGCTTCAATGGCTCTCCGAAGTTGAAAACTGAATTTACGCTGTAAACTCCAACTCACTTCACTTGTAGATAACTTTATTAAGAGTGCTTATAGTGTACAATATAAAACAATGGGTACAGAATATAAAATGCTCAATAGAAAACATAAAACTAATTAAAATTAAATTTAATTAAATCAGCTTCACGCTGTAATCCGCACACAGCAGGGTAGGCAGAGTAAATCTAGTGTTAAGACACTCCGTTCTACATTTTCCGCCGAATATAAAACTAATTACTGTATAATATTAATATATTTTTGAATGACACTTTTCATCTTTGCCAATTAGTAAAACTTCTTACTTTCCCTTCTCTCTTTTTTCTTTACTTTACGACTTTTAGATTTCTTGTGCCTAAATAATGTTTTTTTTTAACTTGGGATTACAGAAATCTATTGACCCCACTTTGTAAATGAAACCTAATATACTAATTAAAATTACTAATTAATTTTCTTTTTTATTCACTTGATACATTTTTCCGATATTTTAATAAAATGACTAACTACTATCGTGTCCACTATCATGTAATCCGGTCTATGTGGTATAAAACGAGCAAAGCGAGTTTGTCCAACGGTCCGAAAGAGTCAGTGATATGACGATTTAGGAGCGACAGAATATTCCATTTGATTTGTTATATTATCGGCAATTCACTAAATGTCACTTGTAAAAGTTAAGTTAGTTAATTTAAATTTAATTATTATTTGAAGTGCTATCATCGTAGAAGTTATTAAGCTCGCTTAGCAAAATTTAATAATATAATATGTATATTTGAAATATAACAAAACGATAATAATTATCTTAACCTCATTTTAAAAATTAAAAGATATATTGTATCGAGAAAACAAACACAACACAAACACAGGGTATAAAAAATAATATGACACAATATGGAAATGCATGTAAGAAAGATAAAAAAAATATCTAGTGAATAATTTCATTTTTCTAAAACTATAAAAAAAACATATATAATGGTTTGTAATGAAATGTCAAAGGTTTCATTTTGTGACGCGGGTTAAAATCCTGCTACATATTTTTTTTTTTAATTTTTCTTAAATAGCATTTTAATTTCATTGTAGTGGCATACAAAAAAAAATGAACATAAAAAAAAAACAAAAAATCCGTCTGCATAAAACTAAAAAGAAATAAATAAAGTTTGGATTTGTATTTAGGGTTAGGCCGTACCATCGGCTAGCTCAAGTGAGGTATCAGATGAAAGGGCTCTGGTTAAGTTCAGCTTGAATTTTAGAAAAACTCAAAATCTTCATTTTTTCGAAAATGGAAGCTCGGTAGTAGAGCCCAACTCGCGCTTATCTGTTTTTTTTTAGTTTTTTGCTTATAATGATCTTCAATTGAAATCAAAAAATATCAAGTACCATTAGTTTAGAACGATGAACTTATTTAAAAAGATCTCCACTTAAAATAATTACACTTTTTACAAAAAATACATATTAACTTATAGATGACGCTGGGAATATTTGGCTGTCATATTCTTGTATTTTGTAATAGAGGTACGACGATATCGACTCAGTATCCATGCTTTACAAGTATTGTATGGAGGGCACTCGATATAGTGCATTGAAAGCCTCAATGGGGTCATAGTACTTATATTTGTTCCTAACAAATGGTTAGTAAAATACTTAATCTTATATTAAGTATGTATATATTATTATTATTTATTATTCATATATCTTAAGCTATTTACTTGAATCGTAAGAGAGCACAGAAATTGACGATGTATTCCGCACACAACAGTGTAGGCAGTAGAAACCTAGTGTTAAAACACCCCGTACCCCATTTTCCACCAACTTTCGAAGACATAGTGTGATAAGTGGCGGAACGCCGTGCTTTGCCTCGGCACCAGAGAAAATAATGAAAATATAAATTTAAATGAATATTTCATTTGCTCGACTGGGGATTGAACCCGCAACCAGTGCAGAACCCAGATAAAATTATAATAGGTATTTGAGATATAAATACAAAAATATAATATTTTTAACATATCCATATACAATCTCGTCTTTAAAAGATCATGTAAAAGTGTTTGTGCATATAGATATTTTACATTATTTTACAATCATAACTATTAAATTCCAACATCAAGGTTTTCATAGATTAAAAAAGTATATATATTTTAATTATTAGGGTTCCGTACCTCAAGAGGTAAAAACGGAACCCTTATAAACTCACTTTTTTGTGCGTCTGTCTGTCATCTGTCAAAACCATAATAGGTATCAAGCTAAACTTAATATCAAATATTTAGGTCTATAGTCCCTTGAAACAGGAAAAAAAATAAAAAATAAGTCAACGCAATCAAAAGATACGTGAATTTATGCATCGATTTTGCTGCATTTTACTTAAAACCTACAGGGTACTTCCCTTGTACCTAGAATTATGAAATTTGGCTAGGAGATATCATTTGTAATACAAATAAAGGAAAAAATCGTACAACTGAAAATTTATAGGTATATCATAGTAACATAATACTACAAATTTATATTTGAAGTTAATTTGAAATAAAATGGATGCATATATTATGACCTCCCGCTGACCTACAATCCTGAAATTGTTACGGAAGCCACGGGTTTCCGAGTCCAACTCGGACAGAACCTGTTTTTTTAATTAAGATAAATAACTTCTATATTCACCAAATCCGCATTTAGTTCGTCAAAAGTGACTAAATTAATTCAGCGCTTAAGTTGTCCGACACTAGCTTTTTCATTTCCTCGTGTAGTTTAAGCGGCGTCACAATTTAGCGCTCCTTGTAAGTTGTGAGGTGCAGAAGGAAATTAATGACTCCGCTGTCTAAATCCTTACAGGAGCACGGTTGTTCTTCTAACCCAAACTAACACATGATGCTGTTCTCGATTTCAGTCTTCTTGACATACACTAATCTAATTTTGTTATTAAACTTTAAACTTTAACGCTAAGTTATATCTATATAAACTTTTTATAGATTGAATTGCGTGAGAAATTTTTTTTTAACGGTATATATATTTTTTTTAATTTGACAAAAAAATCTTTTATGCTTTGAGATAAATTTTAGTATAAACTCGCCATATGTTTTAAATATTTTAATTTCTATTTATTCTTCGAATTCAAATGTCTTTTTATAAACAGAAATGAAATAAAAACATTTGAAGAATAAGTAAAAAATATACACACTTATATAAAAATAAAGACAGTTCTCTCAATAACCTCTTTTCGGAGTAAATAACATGTTTTAAATATTTATATAAAAAAATATTGTTCCTACGCAACACCTCTTTTGTAATAAAAAAATACTAAGGAATATTAAAAGTTAAAAATGTACTACGAGTCATAACGCTCTCATGTATTTTGTACGAAGACTATTTTCGACTCAGGCCCTAAACAAAAGGATCACGTGTCAGCCTCAATATTAGTTACCTATGTCAACTGAGCAGTCTACAATGTACCTGGCAAACAGATGTATTACATACGGGTAACAAAACGGAATCGTTGTTGGCATAATTCTATATATTTTTTTTATTCCATCTTATCGTATCTTAATGGAAAGAAATGGGGTGGAACAGTGGTGTATAAAAACTTTTCAAATTTAATTAGGTATGAATAAGACAGACTTATTTATTTATATTTAATTTATTGATGTTATCAGTATACTTACTGTTGTCAGAAGACATTATTTTATGATGAACAACTCCAAAAAAGAGGACGTATCCTGTAAGATTCTTTATATTTATTAGTGTTATAAATAAAGGCCAGTCGTAGCGCAGCGGCAGTGTCTTAACACTAGGCTCCCTCTGCCTACCCTGCTGTGTGCGGGACACAGCGTGAAGCTCAAAAATAATTTAATTATGGATAAAAGAAGCTATTGACAATTGAATAAATTCATATAATTAGAAAAATACATTCTACCGAATGTATCCGTGGCGGAGGCTGAAAAGAGAAAGTTTTTACAAAACACGTGTGAGTGAATGCTTTGTATAAATAACAAAGCCGGGGCGCGTTGCTGGAGTTGTTCGGGGGATAGTTATCGTGCCTCTCAGAAATGTGAATTATTTTAAATTGTCAAAAGTATTTCATAGGTACTTTACCGCATAAAGTTAGAACTATTAGTCAAACTATAAAGTGTTTGTGTTTTGCAACAATATTTCTAAAGAACTGAAGGAATATCGATCATTTATTAATTTTATTTATTTCAAATTACTTTAATTCTATTTATAGATGATTTCGATACAATTCAAGAAAGTATATATATAAATTAAGCGACGCAAAGTATGTTCAGTAAAGATGGAAGATGCAAGATGGATGTGGAAAGGCGTATTGCTGCCGGTAACATAATTAATGAAGCGTTAGCAGCATTGATGAGCTGGCGAAACGTCAGCACAGCTGCTCGTTTCGTTTCGTGTTGGGACAAACGCTGTTACATGGCAGCGAAACGTGGTTATTACAGAAGAAAAATTACGAAAGAATGAATGTGGATGGATGGAGATGATGGATGTGGTGGATGTGGAGATGAGGTCTCTTTGTAGGATATGCGGAGTCAGCTTAGCTGATCGAATCCGCAATGAAGAGGTACACAGAATGGCAGGTACTAGCGAGGATGTCACGGTGAGAATGAAGAAGAACGTGCTCAGCTGGTTTGGGCACGTCGAACGAATAAGTGATGAAAGAATGGCAAAAAAGATTTATGATGGAAAAGTGAGCAGTAAGAGAGTGATAAGGAGATCTCGGTTCACCTTTGATAATTACAATTTCAAAGATACTTAACGAAGGTAACGTTTAAAGATTGAATACCCCTCCGTGGGCAAGTACGGAGAAGTTGATGACAGTATGCAGAGACGTTTGGCGCTCTGTTCTCTCTAACTATGCTGCTTTGGATACATCGTCAAGCTAGTAGTATCAGTTTAACACTTACTAGTGATTAAAATGTTGTCTTAACATCTTTATTGGTATATAAAGAATTAATAAATAATTGAAAATTATTTAATTTCTTTTTACAAAGTGAATGCTGTACAACTTAAAATTTTTGTAAAACAATAATTAGAAAACTTACTTAAAAATATACTCAAGACTCCAAAACAGATTCAAAACTATTTAACTCAGCGCAACCGACGACGCTAAAATAACCGCTTAAGCTGTTTAATTTTTCACGAAATTCCCGCAAAGCTTCGTCCACTAAAGAAGATTTAAATATTTCATTTTACCATCTTTGCCGAACCTCGCTTTATGAAAAAGGATGTGAAATTTTATTATTTATGGATTACAATAGAAACAGTTAGGTATGTAAAAACACGAATGGTTAAACACTTCATGTTGATTTTAATTATTTACGATATTATTATTTATGATTTAGATACTAATTTCGAGGCCAGTCATAGCGCCGCGGCACGAAGTGTGACTGTAAAATCGACTGGTTGTGGGTTCGATCCCCACTCGAGGAGATGAAATATTTACTTAAATTTATATTTTCATTTCTTCGCTCTGGTGTCGAGGCAAAAGTGCGGCGTTGAGTTCTGCCACTCAACACGCAATGCCTCTAAAATTCGGCAGAAAGTGGGGAACGGAGTGTCTTAACTTTGGGTTCCCTCTGCCTACCCTGCTGTGTGCGGGATATAGCGTGAAGCTAATTTAATTTAATTTATTTTTTTTTTACTAATTTCTATTCGGTGAAATTTGGACCCAAATGAAGTAGGTCATTACTGTTAATAATATATTATAATAAGGTTTTTTCTATTTTTATTCAGCTCTACATACTTTTGCGAGATTGTTTAGTGGCAATAATTAATTAATGAAACGAAAAAAAGAAGAAAGAGGTAAAGGAAAGTGTTGTAATGGAGACGGAGTATCTTAAGTCCACGGGAGGGAGGGAATCCCTCCCCCGCAATGTACCTGCTATGTGCAATTTTTACAAGGAAAAAGAATTCCACCAGAGTGGAAGGCGTTATGATATCTATATCATTATCAGAACTTAACCAAACTTTCACCGAACTTTCCTTAAATAGTATCCTTGACTTTCTAAAAAAAAAACCAGACCGTACAAAAATTGGAAGTCTCGAACTTTTTCAAAAATTCAGGCTTAACCAGAGCCCTGTAATAACCTGATATCTTTGGGTAACAGATTATTACTTTTTGATGCTATTATTATTTATAAGATTTAACCACAAATGAAAAGTTTTCAGAATTTTTCCTGAACTAGTTACTACCTGTAAATGTTAGCTGCCAAATTTCATAATTCTAGGTTAACTGGTTCACCCAATCAAAACTTCTGAGGTAACAAACATAAAAATACAGTTAACAATTTTTGAGTTTTAAATGTTAAATACCACAACTCGGTAATTATAGAGCCACTTTAGCAATTCGAAAATACAAGATTCATGTTATACCCACAAGAGATCATTACCTTCTCTTATTTTATTTCATAGCAAAAATCTATAGAATATTTGGTATTATTTGAATAAAATATTCCTCATTATCCATCGTAGCGGTTTTCATGTCACGCAGGCTTTAAGGTACTTGATTCTTAAAATATTTGAATATCAACTTGCCAATGTATTTGATTAGTTATATCAGTAGCATGCTCACTTAAATTCTAAAAACACTGTAAAAGATAAGGCTGGTTACCTCTGGAAATAAAATTTTCTTTTTAATTGATCAACAAGTTACAATAATACGTTAAAACATGCATTAAAATCCATGTATGATGTTTATCTCACTTTTATAAAGCACTTAGTTAAATCAGATCCTAAAAATACCTAAATAATTATTTAATATATGTATTTTTTTAAATTATAAACTTAAATTATCGGCAATTATGTTCAGCCAGGAACATTAGAACTGCGCCATGATGACATAACCCTTATCCAGATAGTCGTATAATGTTTTAAACTAAGAATGACGGAACAGCATCAGCCTAGATCGTAATATGATCGATGTCAAAAGTCACGGTGTCTACCATTCCATAAAAAAGAATATCTCCATCGATCAGCAACAAGAACGCGGCCAGCTTAAATCTCGGCTTGCCCGTGCAACCCATTTGGCACCGATAATAACAATACACAACCAACGTTAACTATTAATGTCACAATAAAAATTTTGAAACAGTTGCTGCAGCTATATTATTACACTTTATTTTATTTTGTGAAAATTTTTATTCGTTCTTGTAAATATAAAATTATATAGAATGTGTATGTATTTTATTTGATTTAATATATCTATGTTATTTAAATAAGTTTCTTCGGTGTTTTACAGTGAAACTTTATATTGTAATCTGTTTATTTTCTCAATTATTTTAAATAAATTTTACTCAATTATTCTTTCTTTTTTCTCCTTTAGAAATATAGAGTAAAATTGGAACTGCTTGAATCTTATTAAGTATAAATAAACGCTAAATGTTAAGGGGCCCTTATGTAAATGACGCTGGTAGAAAATGCGGAGATGGTTTTTCATTATAATTGGCTCCTCTTATCAATATCGGCATGTTACAAAGTATGCCTATTGCCCCAGTATAAGAGCAATTCATTTGTTTCATAATAATTACATACATAAATTATGCTAAAAATAAACTTTGTAGACTTAATTCAAGTTGAAAATTAACAATCCATTAATATTAATTACTTCAAAACAGTAGAACGTGTTAAAAT
Organism: Heliconius charithonia; assembly: GCA_030704555.1. Lineage (NCBI taxonomy): Eukaryota > Metazoa > Arthropoda > Insecta > Lepidoptera > Nymphalidae > Heliconius > Heliconius charithonia. Next base: position 5,692,154 of record CM060809.1, on the reverse strand, counting down.
CAGCTTCACACGTATGTATCCCGCACACAGGAGGGTAGGCGGAAGGAACCTAGTGTAGAGACACTCTGTTCCCCACTTTCAGCCCAATTCTGAAGACATTGCGTGTTGAGTGGCGGAACTCAACGCCGCGCTTTGCTTCAACACCAGAACGAAGAAATTAAAAAGATTGATGAGAGAAAAAAAGATGATAAGAACCCAGTCGCGTTTACAGTCACACCCACACTCGCGCTCCTGCGCCACGGCTGCCCTCAATTAATAGTAAAATGTTTTATTATCAAAATATTCACTTCGTTATGATTCTTGTATTACATTATTAAATGCTACTAACGTATAACCTACACCATACTATAGACAATTCGAATTCAAACACCAGTGGACGAGTGGAGTGCATACAAACACGGAGCAGTAGGTACCAAACCTATATATCAATAGAAGCGATAATGACTATCTGTTTATGAACAATGATGTATAATTGGACGCTCACAGTCCTCGAGTGCGGAGGGCTCTTCACACAATTTCCACTGAGCAATATTCGTCGATGTTCAACTCCAGAGCACTTCTCTCGAATCATTTAACGCTATCTTAAATTGCTATAATGCTGAACAATGACAGCTGCGAAAGAGTAAATAGAAAGAAAAAATTACAATAATCACGAAAGATGAGTATTTTTTTTCTTTATTTTCTGTGCAATATTTAAAAAAAAATCAAAATCAGCTTCACGCTGTATCCCGCACACAGCAGGGTAGGCAGAGGGAACCTAGTGTTTTAGACACTCCGTTCCCCACTTTCTGCCGAATTCTGGACGCATTGCGTGTTGAGTGGCAGAACTCAACGCCGCGCTTAGCCTCGACACCAGAGCGAAGAAATGGAAATATAAATTTAAGTAAATATTTCATCTCCTCGAGTGGGGATCGAACCCACAACCAGTCGATTTTACAGTCACACTTTGTGCCGCTGCGCCACGACTGGCCTCATGCAATATTTGCTTAGATTAATTAAAGTTAAAGTTATATACTATACTAGTAAATAATATTTTACCAATCTTCGGTATTCTTTATTTTAATTTAATCTAATCTACAGGTAGAAACATATAAAAAAATAGAAATCCGTCTGTAATACAAAATTATTGTATTTTTGTATGTGCCAAGTAGACCCTTATGTAACACATTTATGCGATACAATACAAAAAGAAACTATTTAAAAATTTTTGTCTGTCTGTTTTGTCCGGAAAATCTAAACTGATTGTTACGTAACTAACATAACGTGGATTGTGAATCAAGATAATATATGTTATTTTCTTTCGAGATCGGGATCTATGCAGGAAAAATCGAGTGTCAGGCGCACGTACTTGTTGTGTATATAGATGTAATAACTAAATATTTTTCTGTAATATAAAATTCTAAAAGATTTAAATTACGATTTATTATGTCCATAATACTATAGATAGACCACAGTCAAATATATTTTTTTCTCTAAATACTACTTACTAACTTAACCTCACGCTTTATCCCTAGTAGGGTAGTTAGCGTGGGGCCACCTTTATCATGAACAAAGTGATTGTTAGATCAAAGATAAACTAATACAGATGATAGGCAGGTAATTTTCAATCACACTTGTACCTGGTATGGCATGAACCGAATCCAAGATATCTATCTAATATAGATAGATATCACCGGTTTCAAGATATTATCCATTTAATTTACTTTTTCTAAATTCTTCTTTTCTAAATATCATATTTGCGTTACAAAATGCTCGAGAAATTTTATTTTGCAACCGCCAGAATATTATAGTTTTTTGTTTACTGGGTTAAAATGTTTAAAAATATTGAAAATTTGAACAATTTTCAATTGGTGTTTTCCAAAAATGTTATATCAAAAAAAAAGACCAACCTCACTTTGTTTTCTTTCGCTTAATGCTAAATAACTGAAACTAAGTATATTTTTTTAAGATATAACGTAATTAGCCTCCAGTTTAATAAAATTATGTACTACAAGTATGTGTAGTGATAATATCTAGCAAATAGATTATTTTACATTTAAACCACCAGAAGGATTAGTGGTCAGAGCTCCAAGTGCTGTTTCCATTAAAAACCGCGGGTTCATCTCCAGCTACGGTCAATTTTTAACACTTTTTCTAAAATGTATTATAAAATAATACGTACTCTCTAAAATCTTGTAAAGTAAAACTTTTATAAAATTTCCTTGAACTAAAAAATAACAAAAATAAGACTTAAAGTCTCTATTTAAAGTTTATACTTAAGAACGGTTCAACGTTTAGGTAAGTTAAATCTGTGCTGCCGGGAGGGATGATACGTAAAAATACTGTTTATGTTACATTCTTTATTCAAAAAAGTAAAAAACATTTCCGTTCTCATACTTTATTAATGTTATAATATTCCAGCGAAAAGTTTTCAAGATAATAATAATAATCGTAGAAGAATTTTGTAGCTAAAATATTATAAATAATATCCTTTACAATCTCTATAAGGACCCTTTCATGGTCCGGTGGCTATATGTATGCGCCTGGGCAAACAGTAACGGTAACCAAATATTATCAACTTATTATGTTATTAAATATATACGTTGAATTGAAGTTGAGGCCAGTCGCTGCTCAGTGGCACAAAGTGTGACTGTAAAACCGACTGGTTGTGGTTTCGAAATTCGGCAGAAAGTGGGGAACGGAGTGTCTTAACACTAGATTTCCTCTGCCTACTCTGCCATGTGCAGGATAAAGCGTGAAGCTAATATATATATATATATATATATATATATATATATATATATATATATATATATATATATATATATATGCGACAGGTCGTGGGTTCGATTCCCACTCGAGGAAATTGGTATTATCTCTTGCTCGCTCTGATAGCGCGCCGCGTTGAGTTCCGCATGTCAACACGCATTTTATCCAGAATTGGGCGGAAAGAATGAAGCGGAAGAGTTGCAAAGACCTACTTATTTAAAGAAGCTTAAAAAAAATAGTAACATTCTAGTTCCCCGTATGCATGTTACTATCTGAAAATTGCCTTCAGGTCTCATGTGTAGTTAGTAGGGTAGACGGGCTAATTAACTTAACCTACACTTTCGCCACAAGGCAAAGATAAACTCAGTTTCATGATTCAGACGATCGGTTTTGAACTTGTGACACACTAAATGACAAAATCAATTTTGCTTACGAGTTGAAGTAGTATATTTCCGATTTATAATTTTTCGTTGTGTACCAAAATTTTATATACTTATACACTTTTATCGTTAGAGATTTTTTTTTATTGTCTCTCTATATTTCGTCGTATTTGACTGTTTCTTGCCTTTGCATTTTTCTAATGGTTTAAGAAATGGTTTAATAACGAAAAATATAATAAAAGAAAGGGCCGCCATAATTTAGTTACTTTTTGAATCTACTCCAACTTACGTAGTACTGTAAGTAGAATTTCAACATAACTAACGAGTCGGGTCTAGAGTCCTCAATAGTCTCCATTAGAGTGCTGCCTGCAATCACTTGTACATTGGAAATTCTCATACATGTTAGTTCAATAATGAAAATGTACATACGTAAAAAAATATTAAATCAGCTTCACGCTGTATCCCCCACACGGCATTATAAACAGAAGGAACGTGGCGTTAAGACACTCCCTTCCCCCATTTTGCGACGAATTCTGGAGGCATTACGTATTGAGTGGCGAAACTCAACGCCGTGCTTTGCCACGATACCAAAAGGAACAAATGAAAATATATTTATCTTTTACACTACGTTTGTTGACATAGTTTGCCCTCCAACTCCATCTTCTCCACTTTGGCAATAAATACTTATGTATAACTGTCTACTATATTTATTTATAATGTTACTCTTTACACAGTGTGCACTAAATTTCAGTTGGTCATAGACATGCGTAATAAAATAAAATAAGAGTAAACATTAAATAGCACCTGGATGTATAATAAAAGCATACGACCGAAGCTGCATTATTTTTTGTTTAAAAATGTGGAAAATACTATAATACTTTTTATTTTTATTTATTTACTTATTTAGAAAACGTATAATAATTTGAATTATACGTTTAAATTTTTATCCATTTTGTAAATAAGTATATTTCTTTCCTAAGTGTGGATTAATGCTTTGAAAATGTTAAAAAATATATTTATTTTTCAAAAATTTTAACTTTCCCTTAATGTATGTAGCTCAAGTATGTTTTAGGATTCAGGATTGCTTGCAAAACCTACACATACATCGCATTGTGCATTACGATAACAAAACAATAAACATCAAATTAATCAATATGAACGTCATATATTTTTTTTATTTTGTTATTTATTTATTATATATTCATTTTCCTTGGTGATTTGTGTGTTATAATTTTAATTTATATATTAAGTGTAATTCTATACAGAAACCTTATTGTGAACGAACTTTTATTAACTGCTATAAACAAAAGATAAATAGTAGAATTCTATACTGACTGGTCGCTTGTTGCGGTAATTGGATTGGCTTTAGTAGATAGAAAATAAGGACATTGCCCCACGATGCCCGCAGTACCCGGGACCTAGGATGCGAAAACTCTACTGTTTTAAAGAATAGTAACATATTAAAATTATGTTAAATACCCAATTCTTCTTCTTAATTAGATACATTGTTTTATGCAAAATGTTCTATTCACTATGCATCAATAATGATTGAGACTAAAGCAGTGTTTCCCAAACTTTTTAGGTGCCATGCCCCACCTTAACCTTTCTATTTTTTTTATTATAAAAATGAAATCAAATACTTATCAATAATATCTATACAATATATATGAATATTAAATCAACGAGCTATTTACAACTATTTATAACAGTTTTAAAATACACTTATTTCAAATGAACACCAACTGAATGATGTGAAACACTACGTTGCGATGACCCCGTGGTCTCCTTGAAGACTCCAATCATCCAGTTGATATTTTCATCTCGTCAAACGAAATAATTATTTACGGCAATTATTAAAGAAGTTGCCTTTTTTTGTTAAATTTGGCACCGATGACTACCACCTATGCATTGTATATAATATGGCGAAGCAAAAGGGTTAAAGTTGTACTGAATTCATTTTTGAATAGCCCCCTTTAACTATCAAATTGCTCCCTAGTGGGGCGTAAGCCCCACTAAGTATAAAACAGTACTCGTATATACTTTTCCTTAAGATTTATAATTAAGGATTGCGATGCAATTTATAATTTACTTTATTCTCTTCATATCATAGATATACCGTCCAAGCGTTACTCTTTTCTGAATTTGAATTCACTACTCTGTATATAAAAAGCACTTGGGATCATAGCTTATCAAATGCACCAGGTCGATATTAAGCACAGAACAATTTTATGATATTTTACACAAAGTTATATTTTATTTTGTGTAGTTATACGCACATGTTACATATTGTTGAGGTAGAACGGATAAAATAGATGTATATTTGAAAATGTTAAAATTTACCTAGAATTTTACACACCATAAATAAACTCTCATGCAGTTTTCCTTTATAAATATTTGAAGCATTTTCGTGCAGCAAAAGCGTTTTAACGCTGTGTTAAGCACGCTAGAAAAATGACACGGTAAGCCACTAAGGCATATCATATTAGAAGCTATTGCGTTAGTTATATTACAGGACTACTAAAGTCGAAATGTGTAAACGTAATTTTATCAAAAATAATGTTATATTTAGTTAAAGAAATTAAATTAAAATTAAAATTGTTTGTTATTTTTACGTGTTTGTATTTTACAGTTAAGGCGAAGAAAACTGATGATACATTACGACTTTCCCTATATTTTAGTGTGTGTGTAAGTGAAGACATGTTATACAACGCCAAACTTTAATCAACCTCTTGTAATTCTATGTTTAACATTATCTTAAGTAAAATGTTGATTTTTACATGATATAACGGCTTCTTATAGTACTTGATGTACCTATACCATTTATTAATAGCGAGCGGTCCCTGCGCAGCTTTGCCCGCTTGAAATATAAGATTATTTATTACGAATAATACTAGTTGACATTATTTTAGTCTGGTTAATCTTAATTTTAATTAATTTTAATTAAGTAGTACAGCGCGCACGGTAAAGGTCTTTTTTACCGCGTAAATCCGGATCTCACAGGAATTAAATATTCTATAGGTTGCTCCAGAAACCCTCTATCTCAGTAAAAGTCTCAAAAAAATAGTGCAGCTGTTCCAGACATTATCCCGGACAAACACAAAGACAAACGGACAAATGATTTAAAATTATATTGTTTCTTTGTGTTTAATTATCGTGTAAATAACTATATGCACTTAAAACACGCTTATTTTGAAATCACAGACATTCAAAATGTACAGACAGTATTTTATATAAATATTAAATATTTTTAAAATAAGAACAACATTCACATTTGTAACACAGTAATAATCCATTAAATAATATATAGTAATGGTTAAAATAAAATGAGTATAAACGAAATCCGTCCTATACTTTGTGAGACGAGTGAAGATATTTTATTCAGGTCAGCGAATAAGGCCATGAAAGAAAATTTTATATTATATCGCTTTTGATATGCGCTGTAAAGTTTAAAGTAATATTGAATCTTATGTGTTGCTTATGTACATAATTATATCATTTTTAGGTCGATTTGTAATTATTTTATATACATAAGTTCTGCTATAATTTAGTTATTCACATAAAAAAAACATAATCAATAAATTATGAGCTTTAATATGTTTAAACTATTTTTGTTTCCCAAATATTATTATTAAGGAGGCCGTCGTCGTCGCAGGAATGATGATAACGCGAAGCTTGTGGGTTCGATACCAACCACCCACGGAGTATGAAATATTGAATATTTTCTTTTTTTGCTCTGGTATTTCTCTTGGTTAGAAGTCAAAGCCTGGTGCTGTCCAGCCAATCAACAGTCACGAACTCAGAGACAGTGGAGAACGGAGTGGCTTAATAATAGGTTCCCAAGTTTTCCCTGCTTACCCTACTATGTGTGATATGACATGTCACATATAGCGTGAACATAAAAAACATGGTTTCTATAAGTATGACATATGGAGAAATTTGTACTATTATCTTTTGTTCATAATCGTTACACTGCGCTTTTTATGAATCTGTCATATCACAGATATATGTATATAATATACTATTAAAAAATGGTAAAAAAGTAGTTTTTTCCGTAAAATATTTTTACCGAACCTATATAAAATTATTTAGAGTACTTACTGAAAAAATTGCAATGGAACACGAATTTATGTTTTTTTATTTGTCTTTCTGTTTGTTTGTTTGGAATTGCTAAATTAAAAAAAAATATTCAAATTGAGGTCGTCATGGCGCTGTGGGAGAACTTTTGCTTTTTGGATCTGATCTATATAAAATGTGTATGCTAATTCCTACTTCGGTAATCAGTGGCCACTCAAAGCAAAAACCAGTAAATAGTATAATTAAGAATATGGAAATATTAAATTTTACATAACTGATAATTTATTTTATTAAACACAAGTTAAAACTAATAAAAAATTCGAACATCAGTCAAGCGCCAAAATGATGATGTGAATGTAGCTTAATAGATGTATGTTATCAAAATATTATTAATTTAAACGATGTTTATCAAATATAATTTCATACAATTGACTAACCGAGAAAGAGTTAATATACTCCCATACAATTCTATATATTTGTCTATATGTAGGTATACCTATCATTAATGTATACTTAGGTAACTAGAGCACTTGTCAAATTCAGAACTTATTTCTAATATTAGTAGAAACCGTATGCAAATTTTGACGTATGAGCCCCGAGGCATTTAGCCGGGAGTGCCACAATGGCCGCACTTCCCACTCAAATGACAAACAAGTTAGTTAAGTACACACAATGATATTGTTTGAAAGTTAGCGTCACCGGCGCGCCTGAGTCTGGAGTACTATTGATAGCAGCCGTTCCATGTTCGACCTCCACCTGCTTAAAGTTTACGTCTCTCATGTTCTTGCACACTCAAATAGGTTGGTATGAAATTTACTTTAGATATCTTCCGTAAAGGTCGTAACTTTCCTTGATAAACTAAGGAATGAATGAAGAAAATTTATAGAAGTGTTTGACATTTTTCGTTATATTATTGTTATATTTATCTTAGATTCTCGGGTTCAAAAGAAGCCGTTCCTTTGGAAGGACACAGGTCCAACACGTAGAGACCTCGTAGAGAATGTAAAAACTGGTGTTGCTGTAACGGGGTAACGGGGATCCCTGAGTAACCAGTAACCGTACCATTATTATTAATATTACTTATTATTTAATTCATTTAACATAGTAATATCAATCAAATACTTTATACTCACTACTTCACGGAATTTCAGCGTAAGTATATATATTGTTTTCATCATTATATGTTTGTAACTGGCATTTATTCTTAAAACGCGTCTGTTATAATCCATGATGAATTACTAAACGTAAGATGCTTCGTCTTACTAAAAGAAGATGCGTATAAAAGTTTTCTGAGAACACTTTATGTTGCCCGGAGCGAGGTTGGAGTTAAAGGTGGCATCTTAAATGGAGTAATTGGGTTCTGTGTGAGGCTGATAGACACGGAAATGCCCCAGGCCAAATGCCGATTATCGAGTTATGAATCGCCACCTGGAACTACAAATACTTCAACGACAGATGTGATATTCTGGAGGAATGTTCTAACCTTTCTGTTATTTTTTGTTATTATTTAAATAGAAAAATATTCATTGCTTCACAGGTCAAAGAAGTGAAATAATTTCTTTACTATGAGTTATTTTTTTATTTTCAATAATAAAAATTTTAATAATGAACCTATATAGGATTTGAATCCTATATAGGTTCATGACAAAGCCAGCTCTTGTAGATGTTATTTTTAAAACCTTAAAAAAAACATAACAATAACATAACAGCATTAGATTACCGTATTATTATAATTTTATTTATATTGTGGTTTAGACATCAATAAACTTAAAAAAATCTCAAAATTAAATTACTTTTTTTATTCTTAGATAGACAAATACTAGACATAATCCTTACCAATTAACCAATAAATCATTTTTTAACTACATTCATATTAAAATTAAAAAACACATATATATATATTATATATTTTATTAATTTTAATTTATAATATTTTATAATTACAAGTTATAAATGTAAAACATGTTCTTTTAATTGTACAAGACGTTTTACTAATATATAATTTAAATGATGAGAAGACATTTTATGTGCCTGCAGAATACTAGATTAGGGATAGTACTAATTAAAGAGCAAATAGGTAATTTGGCTCGGATCGCTCTTTGCATTGTGTATTATGAACGTGATTAAAATTCCCAAGTGCCTACATATAATACCTGTTATTATTAAGGGAAAGTAACATGCTATGGTATACAGATTTGTTTTTTCTAAAATATTTTGTGGATTGATAGACCAGAAGTTTAATTAAGATCTCAAATTTGTTGGTAAAATAAAAATTTATAAAGTATCATACAAATGCAATTTTGCACCAACGTATGGAATGTCGGCTATCATTATTTGCTGTTTAAATTGAATAAAACTTCATTTCACCACAAAATAAGAAAATAAACTTCTTATAATTCCGTGGACATTTTTATATTTTTCAAAACCGCCTCAGCCTTTCTTTCTGAAGTTCAGTTGGCGGAATTATTTTTTTTACTTTACTCATTTTTCTTAAATTGAAGTATAGATAACACTTCCACTGACAGAACATTTCTTTGTTCTTAATTTAAGTAATCAATACATTTAAAGATTATAAATATAATAAAATCAGATTAAAAAATACGTTACCAGCAATTTATAAGGCAAAAAGACAATCTCTAGGCAATGTAAAAATAATTATACAAAATAATTATATCTACTGGTATGTAAATTTACTTTTATAAAAAGAAAAAAAGTGTATAAATCTGTCTGTCCTTATCAACTATCAGCAAGAAATCGTGTGAAACATAAATAAAAGAACAATGTGTTTCAATAAGAGGAAATAACAAATAATAATTTTATTTGTACTTTCATGCTGCATCGAGTCATGCTCAACAATAAAAACGTTGTAGCGACCGCGCTGTCGACGTTGTAAATTGGATTGACTTTTCCCGATAGAAAATGTACGTTACGTTCTTATGGGACACACGCCGCTACGGACAGTAAATACAGAAATGTTTATTTAAAATATATAAATTGATATAATTTTTCGTTATTTATACGTATACAAATTTAACGTTTAACGATAAACGAGGACTTAGAAGCGAATTTAAATAAAGTTTCTTATCTTACCATGGACCTGATAACATTCTTCAAATGTTTTTATTCTCAAATTTTTTGCAGGCTATTTAAAATAACATGTGATTTTTGTTTTTGCATTACATTTATGTGAACAGAGTTGAAGTGTATTGGCCGAATACCTGTAAATTTTATATAAAATAAACACCGGCTCTTATGTTTTATTCAAATAGATTTTACAAGCACTTGCGAATCGTCAATTCAATAGAAGTCCGTAGATATATTCTCTGTACGACTACTCGCGCTAAAGGCAGTTCTATAAAAAGGCGAAGATATATTGCTTTTATGATATATATATATAAATATATATTTTTTTGTATAACACACATAGCAGAGTAGGCAGAGGGAACCTGACTACCTATTTCACACTTCTGTTCCCCATTTACCACCGAATTATGGAGGTTTTGTGTATTAAGTGGCGGAAGTAAACGACGCTATTTGCCTCGTTACCAAAGCGGGAAAATGAAAAAAAAATCATTTCATTTCCTCTAGTGGTAATCGAATCCACTGTCTGTCGCGCTTACAGTCGCACACTTGGAATATATGTATTTGGGATAGGGATCAATATATAAATATATCGAACATCTTCTAGCGTACATCCTGTCTTAATTGTATATTTACACCTTCCACAATATCAACTTGTTCACACGAGTACATAAACATACCATTATATCATAGTTTGCACAATATATACAAAACTTCTTCAGATTTCGATAAAATATATCGGTATAACTCTAGTATCACTTTTATAATATTAGAGAAAAATACCAAATTTAAACACCAAAGTGACTATATATCCACTTAACAGAGAGAGTAAAATTTAATTAAAATTTACTATAAAATAAACATATATTTTTTCCTAATATTTTTTCCTAATAGTAATGGCTCCTTACCGAGAAGAACAAAAATATCAACACAAACTGTTATGACAGCGGTTAAAATAGCATGGATCTGCCTTTAGCCTTTTATTGCAGTATTTTGCATCTCGAGCACACTCTTTACGGCGTCGTGAATTTCAAATCTGCAGCATCAAAACGACTGCAACAAATTTTGATGCAGCAATATCTAGTAGTAAATATACTTTTATAAGACGCTAAAATTAATCATTCAATCATTATGATAATAATAATTTCATAAAAATAAAATAAATCAGCTTTACGCTGTATCCCCCACATATCAAAGTAAGCAGAGAGAACCTAGTGTTAAGACACTCCATTCCCGACTTTCCGCCGAATTCTGAAGGCATTGCTTGTTGAGTGGCGGAACTCAGTGCCGCACTTTGCATTGACACCAGAGCGAAGAAATAGAAATATAAATTTAAGTAAATATTTCATTTTCTCGAGTGGGGATCGAACCCATAACCAGTCAGTTTAACAGTCACACTTCGTGCCGCTGCGCTACGGCTGGCCTCTAGTATAAATGATTATGCGAATTATTAAAAACAGAGGAATACACCAATCAGACCACATGAAAACGTTTGCTGCTGTCAAAATATGGGCTATTATAGAGTCAACGCAGGGATGATTTATTGGCTGACGGTATGATCAGGTATCGAGGTGTTTGCACAAAGCTACGGCAATAACGTTGTGCGTGTACAACACCAGAGCGAAGAAATGAAAATATAAATCCAAATAAATATTTTATTTATTCGAATGGGAATCGAACCCACAACCAGTCGTTCTTATAATTTTTTGTTTCATTGCGTTAATTGGAAGCCAGATACAATATCGTGAGGATTAGGACTTTACGTTGGTTGTCACCGCTCAATGCAAATTTGCTTAGCGATTTAATGTCCAGCCGTCAGACTACAATTTCAAGTTATTGATTATTTTCTTTCGTATGATTTACCTTTTGTTCTTGTGTCCCCTTAATACCATTAATACATTAATATTTAACACGGTAAAAAAACCTAGATTCAAGGCTCTGCGTACTTCACTTTCCGCCAAGTTCAAGACATTGTGGCAGAACTCAACGTCACGGTTTAAAACAGAGCACATACATCACGTATTATTTTTTTTACGTTTTACTTAAAATTATTTTTAGCAAATTACTACACAGATGCTAACAACATAAATAACTTAATGAGGACGTATGGTTCATTGGTCAGAGCGCTTGGACGGTTTCCAAGAGTTCCAAGGGTTCAAATCCGGCTACGTTTAAATTTTAATACGTTTTCTAAATAAGTATTTTTATTTCCTAAGTGTGGAATAACACTTTAAAAATCCAATATACAACACACAGACAAACTGACAGACAATCTATAACTGTTTGTCCGTCATATGTGTAAAAATATCAAAACATGATACAAATAAATATATTTCTAACAAAAATGCGCCAATTAAAAATATATTTTAAATAAAGTAATTAATATATATACATTTCAGTTCACTTCCAAACTAATAAGATTCATACTGCAGTTCAAGAAGATAAGAGGAAACAAAGGAGAGAGATTTGTTAACAGTGCTCAGGTTGTATATTCATCACCATCGATCAGTCCGCTTACCTAGCGAGGAGATTGATACATCGTTACTATATTTTACTGAAGAAATAAACATAGAAACTAGGAGAGTAATTGTCATTTTTCTAATATTACTGATATTGGTGTTATATTCTAAGCTTACTGATATTTACAAATACTAATAAATTACAGAATATTCTATTATTACAATGAACATCAATTTAGGTAAACTTTCTTTTTTATCTGTACAAACGTGTAATGCAAATTATGTTTCTATATTAAGAAGAAAAAGTGCAAATTATGTTTCTACATCTAGAAGAAAAAGTGCAAATTATGTTTCTATATTTAGAAGAAAAAGTGCAAATTATGTTTCTACATCTAGAAGAAAAAGTGCAAATTATGTTTCTATATTTAGAAGAAAAAGTGCAAATTATATTTCTACATCTAGAAGAAAAAGTGCAAATTATGTTTCTATATTTAGAAGAAAAAGTGCAAATTATGTTTCTACATCTAGAAGAAAAAGTGCAAATTATGTTTCTATATTTAGAAGAAAAAGTGCAAATTATGTTTCTACATCTAGAAGAAAAAGTGCAAATTATGTTTCTATATTTAGAAGAAAAAGTGCAAATTATGTTTCTACATCTAGAAGAAAAAGTGCAAATTATGTTTCTACATCTAGAAGAAAAAGTGCAAATTATGTTTCTATATTTAGAAGAAAAAGTGCAAATTATGTTTCTATATTTAGAAAATTATTTTCATTGATATTGCGAATAATATTTTTAGTGTACATTTATATTTCCACATATAAATTTGGAAACTGTAATAAGAAAACGCAAAGAATATATAATATTTAATCAGTCGCTCCAGTCACATTTATCACACTAGGACCTTCACTATCACATTATTACACGTTTATTTTATACAATTTAAATTTATAAAATAATGACGGACTGGTTTCTTTTATGTCAAGCATATTAGATAGAGCACTTCATTTTTTTTTTGATAGCAAATGTGTAAAAATTTACATATAGATTTAATATATAATTATACCAACATTACACATGATTGTGTAGTTTAATATGGATATGGAGCACAGTTCACTATTATATCCAAATGTTTAGATGTTTCGTATCTAGCTAGCAAAACTCTTCATTTAGTCTTTCATCCATAAAATGTGGTTTTAAGGCTGTATACTGTAGTATAAGTGATTATGCCAATTATTAAAAACAGAGGAATACACCAATCAGACCACATGAAAACGTTTGCTGCTGTCAAAATATGCGCTATTATAAAGTCAACGCAGGGATGATTTATTGGCTGACGGTACGATCAGGTATCGAGGTGTTTGCACAAAGCTACGGCAATTACGTTGTGCGTGTACAACGTCGAGGCACCAAATTTAGGTATGATATACCACCTGTTTAGCTCCTCAGTTTAAAATCGTTCAATTTTAATGAATTTTAGATTTAGAACAGATACAGCATATAGCTAGAAGTTAACAAAAGTATCTACTATGCAACGAAATAATTATAATAGTACATAGTTAAATAACGTTTTTGAATTAATATAAATAAGATAATAAATATTTATTTATTTACACTTTAATGTGCCCAACTCTATATCCTATATCACAATTCAATGTTCAATATCCTTAAATATGAAATGTAAAATTTATTATATTATAAATTTTAATATAAATTTCATAATATTTCAAATTTAAATAAGCAAATATGAAAAATAACAAATTGTATAATCATAATATGAAAAGACGAAACTAAACTGGCTTCACGCTATATCCCTAGCGGAGTAGTCAAAGAGAACGGAGCGCCAAACGCTGCGGTCTCTACATACCTCTTTCACCTCGTCCACTGTCATCATAATATGAAATATTCAATATTTTGTATAAAAAATGGAATAACGTATATGTTTAAATTCTATGTTTTAAATTTTTGCTACGTAATAAAATATTACTTACCGCTAGTTGATATAGTTGAATAGGACGCCCGGTTTGCGTGAAACCTAACAATGTTCTAATTATCTCGCTATTTTCCAAATTTCTCTATAATTTATAGCAGTAAATACAACTATATATACTGGTATATTGTTAATGATATGTATCACTAATTTACATTACTTTTTATCATTATATTAACTGATTCGCTTAGAAACTTTACGATCGTGCGCTTAATGAGAAAGTACTGTTTTTGTTGTTAAGCATTGGTTGATTGCAAGTCGGACTGGTACAATGAGAGTTCCGTATCAATTTCAGCATTATAGGTCAACGGGAAGTAAAAATTAAAACTTAACTTTATATTTTTTTCAAGTTATAAAAAAGAAAAACTTATTTTTATATTTATTTCTACTAACCATTAAGAGCTATAATGAATTACATATTAAGAATATAATGCTCGCTAATAGCTTTTGCTTTCGTTGACTCAAAGCTTGAATCAAATCATGAGACGGACAAAAAAGATCCTATTTTCTGTTTTTTCTTTTTATCGGCTATAAATGTATTTGTTTTTTTTTTTAATTATTTAAAATTACTTCAAATTAGTACTTATAGTATTAAATTAGACTTAAAGTAGATAAATGTCAATAAAGTATATTTATTGACATTTATCTACTTTAAGTCATTATTTTCCGCTCGTAAATCATTTTATACATGAAATTCGCAACCGAGCTACACTACGTTAATAGAAACTGAGTATTAATATTTGTCATAGTTGGGCTTTGATAGCTATAAAACAAATATAAAATGATTATTTTGATAGTCAAATAAAAGGGAACTAAATAAAAAAAACGGCTAATAAAAAACCAAAAAGAAGTAGTAAGCCACAGTCACTAATCACTTAATAGTATTTTCTACTTTTTATCTAGGGATTCCCCCGGGACCGGGATTTACGCAGGAAAAACTGGGACGCCTTTGACGTGCACGCCTATCTACCGCATTCCTAGAACGATACGAAATAAGTAAACATTTTTCTAGTATTTTTGCGAGCAAAACAGATAAAAGCCCAAGATTTAAATTACGATTTATTAAATGCATAACTTACTTAAATAATCGATACTTATAATAAAATCATAACAGATCGATGTCTGTATATGGAAAAAACGTTATTGGTGGCATTTAATAACGTAATAGAACCAGAAAAATTGTTTTTGTAAATATTTGTCTATTTGTCTGTGCGTTTGTTCACGCTAACCTCAGAAATGGCTTCATCGATTTACTGGTGGTCTTAAGGATTTTATATTATCAAGCTTCTATCAGCTTCACGCTGTATCCCGCACACAGCAGGGTAGGCAGAGATAACATAGTGTTAAGAAACTCCATTCCCCATTTTCTGCCGAATTCTGGAGGCATTGCGTGTTGAGTGGCAGACTCAACGCCGCGCTTAGCCTCGACACCAGAGTAAAGAAATGGAAATATAAATTTAAGTAAATATTTCATCTCCTCGAGTGAGGTCGAACCCACAACCAGTCGGTTTTATAGTCACACATCGTGCCACTGCGCCACGACTGGCCTCAAATTATCAAGCTTCTCTTGATATTTAATGTTTTGTTTTATTTCAATTGATTCGTAAATGAAAAATTGATTTAGATTTAGATTAGTAACCATTTTTAAGAATATTATCCGACAAATTTTTTATAAATAACTGTTTTATTGAATTACCTAATGATATTATTATTAGAAAACGAAGGTAATGCAGATTAGTAAATTAATAATTATGTATGTGGGTCAAGGTGGTGGAGGCGTGCGGCGGCTGCTGGACAAGAGTAAGATCACTGTTTAACATATAAAGTTTTACATTTTTATAACCTAATATTTAAATCTAGTTTGAAGAAGTAAAAATGTGAAAATGTTAAAAAAGAAGGTATAGGGCTTAGTGAGTATGTCTCTTATGATTTTTTGTGTCTTTTGTTTTTTTTTACACTGTCTACACAATTGTGTATTATATTTATTTGACTTTTTTGTTACCTTATTTAACTTAAATATGTAAAGACTATACTAAATTTTAATCAATTGCATATATGAAGTAAAAACTTACAATACAAACAAAAAATAAAACGTTTGAAATTGACCCCAGTTCATTTTAAGTGACGCCCTCAATGAATGATTTTTATATAGGTAACTTTCGTCTATATTTAATTATTATAAAACAGTGTGATCTTATCATATTCAATTGATCGATACTAAAATACTATTGAATGTAGGTAGTTGTAAAATTTTTTAATTAAATTTTTGTATCTCCCACTGGACAAATATTTATTAAGAAGATGACAGAGATAAAGAGAAAGAAATTACCGACTTATAATTATCCACTGATTGTGGGTTCGATCCCCACTCGAGGAGATGAAATATTTACTTAAATTTATATTTCCATTTCTTCGCTCTGGTATCGAGGCTAAGTGCGGCGTTGAGTTCTGCCTCTCAACACTCAATGTCTCCAGAATTCGGCAGAAAGTGGGGAACAGAGTGTCTTAACACTAGGTTCCCTCTGCCTACCCTGCTGTATATGGTAATACATCGTGAAGATGATTTATTTATTTTACTATTTTTATATTCGATTTAAATATAAAAGTGGTTCAGATGAACAAGTTATAAAAGCATATATGTACCATAAGGGTTCCTCAGCAAGCGCACGGTTCACCAGGGCATGTCGTTCTGCCATATACGACTATAACGTAGGTACGACACTTGACACCGGGTTACGTGACCGCGCACACAATAACATTAATCTTTTTACGATGATACTAAAACTAAACAGGTAGTGTTCGTCTCTAGAAATTGACAAATCTATTGCTATATATAATAATATATTACTTTTACAAACTATACAAGTACTTATAAATATTTAAAAAAATATTTTAAATGTTATTCCACACTTAGGAAAGAAAAATACTTATTTAGAAAACGTAACTATTTTAAATAAGTAATTATTTGTAATTGTCGTGGCGCAGTGGCAAAAAGTGTGACTGTAAAACCGACTGGTTGTGGGTTCGATCCCCACTCGAGGAGGTGAAATATTTACTTAAATTTATATTTCCATTTCTTCGCTCTGGTGTCGAGGCAAAGCGCGGCGTTGTGTTCTGCCACTCAACACGCAATGCCTCCAAAATTCGGCAGAAAGTGGGGAACGGAGTGTCTTAACACTAGGTTCCCTCTGCTTACTCTGCTGTATGCGGGATATAGCGTGAAGCTAATTTAATTTATTTTATTTTATTTGTAATATGTGATCACAGACACACAAAAACAAAAGTTAAATGTATAGTTACTAATATAAAAGTATATATAATTTATGTTCATAGTACAAAAACAACTTTTATTAATAGAACAAAATGTTTTACGCAAAATAAACTTTGTGCTGTCCAATTATTATTCATGATCATTTTCCTTGATTCATAAAATTAGTACGCTCCAATATTAAAAGCCCTAAATTGGACGTTTGTAACCAGAACGGGTGCCTATAATAATGATTTTAATCGGTTTACATAAACTTTCTGGGCGGCCACTTTCATCAACTAAGCGCTGGAACTTAGTTAACAAGGCAAACATCGTTAAACTTTGAACTCAGTGGTAGCTATAGTCACACTCTTGTTAAATACTCAGCAACAGCGCGCGTTGCTGCCTCATGTGCCGATTTTTGGATGGAATGTTTTGAATTTTGATGTTACCTCGTAATGTAATCGGTTACCAGAGAAACTGCACAATCGCATATGTAAAAAGACATTTTTTTTTAACTTGATTAATTAAAAAAAAAATATAATAAAGTAATGTGAAGATAAAAATAACATTTTCTTATTACAGGTATTATTTGTATGTAAACAATAATTTAATTAATATATTTGATAAAGGAATTAGATATAATAATAAAATAAGAAAGGGTGCTGATCAAGTGTATGTAGGGCTAAGTAATAACAATAAAAAAAATAAAATAAAAAAACTTGATTAATTAACTGGAATGATTATTTTTATTTTTCTTAAAACAAAATGATAACGAATATAAATAAAGTTCATATATTTATCTCAAAATGTTATTCCAGTTAAAATGTTAATAAAGTAAAACATTGTGTTTAAATTTTTGAAGTCAAATGCAACGTAACTCTACGTGCCGATTGCATTTTCTTTGACGGTTTCAGATAAAGGAATATAGCATTACAAACGTTGCCATTCAGCGTATGGGTTATATGTGCACTATATAAATATGATGCTTTAAAATAAACGCGAATTTCACAATTCAAAATGACGTTACATAAAGTACGAGTAAACCTAGTTATGTCAAACCTATCAATTAGACTTTTTAATAGTTGAAAAATACACAAAAATATAAATTGATATATTGTTCATCGTTCTTAAATCGTGTATCGTTCCTAAAAACAAAATAAAATAAATATTTAAGGGGGCCTAAACAAAAAGCGTGATTTTTATGACTTTTAGAGTTCCGTAGCCAAATGGGAAAACCTTCCATTACGTCCATCTCTTTCATGTTATTGAAGAGTGAAAAAAAATTGAGAGAGCTCACCGTGATACCTTATATCATGTATGAGATCTTTCTAAATTTCTTCTAGTTCTTAAAACGTGTTTGATTATGCTAATGCTTTGTGAGATATTCTCTTTTAAAGTCGTAAAAAGTGTGTTAGTTTAACAAAATTAATTTCATGGTATGGAAGATAAAATAAATCCATTCAAAATAACATATCAAGAATAATAAAATGATGTTGGTAGTACTATATGTTTTTTGTTTGCTGCTACGAAAGATAACTATCCCTTCGTATGTAGACCGGACTCCAAGATACATCGCGTTGTTGTACTTACCCTCCTGAAGCTCAAAGATCCTGAAAAACAAGGCGCCAAGTAACAACGAATTGATACACCATTCCAAACAAATTTAACAATTATTTATTGCAGTGAATCGGAAAAATTCCGTGTAACATATAAATCACATCTTGGAAGTCTTTGAAATTTCTTCTATTATTTCGACAGAAACCCTTGTCAGCTCCATTACGCCCCGACACGGAGACCGTCGTGATCCGTCCGTCCTTCATTTGCGCGAGTTATGGCCTTCTCAT
The DNA here is from genome assembly GCA_030704555.1 of Heliconius charithonia. Lineage (NCBI taxonomy): Eukaryota > Metazoa > Arthropoda > Insecta > Lepidoptera > Nymphalidae > Heliconius > Heliconius charithonia. The sequence continues at coordinate 5,672,330 of CM060809.1, read as the reverse complement.
ATTTCCCTCGCGGCATTTAGGCGGCCAACTTAAAACAGACTTAATTGGATATTTTATTTTGCGTTTTTATTAAAGACGCTGTTACGTGCAATTTAAATATATATATTTTTATTAAACTAGAAATTATAACATAAACACATGCTTATTATTACTCTGTTTTAATAGTTTCTTTTAATCTTTGTTTACTACATTAAAAAATTATATATTTTTTCAATTCTATCTTCTTAATGTTTTACTTTAGTAACAGTAAATCGACGGTTTTGACTCTTGAACTTGTCCTGGACCTGATGCCAGTAATATGTACAAACTTTTACCCGCGTCGTCGATGATAAAATATGTCTAAACAACGATCCCAACTCTTGCTATAAGCTTTTACTGACGTAAAAGTTGGAACGACCGTAGAGTAAGTGATTTTTAAAAGTCACGATTTACTGTAAAAGTTCACTTAATAATATTTATACTTGCAGTTTATAAGTCAAAACTAAAAAAAATTTTAGCAGCTACAGTTCGCTTTTATAAAATCTATGTATTTATGTAATATAGATAAATATTGAAAATATATCTTTAGGTATTTTGAAGATCTAGCTTGAAAATATCAACTATGATTTAACAAAAAAATTAAGTCATCTTCACTCTGTATCCCGCTCACAACAGGGTAGGCAGAGGGAACCTAGTGTTAAGACACTCCGTTCCCAACTTTCTGCCGAATTCTGGAGACGTTGCGTGTTGAGAGGCAGAACTCAACGCCGCACTTAGCCTCGACGCCAGAGCGAAGAAATGGAAATACAAATTTAAGTAATTATTTCATCTCCTCGAGTGGGGATCGAACCCACAATCAGTCGTTTTACAGTCACACTTCGTGCCACTGCGTCACTACTGGCCTCAACTATAATTTTATATTCATTTTTTTTAATCTAAATCTTTCACCTCAGATCTTATGTTACAAGTCTGTCCATAGATCTGCATGAAGTACGTCGTGTAGTATGCCTTTGTAAGTTCTCACCTAACTAGATACATGGATAGTTTACGATATTAACAACATTATTCTGAGTCATACTTCAATATTAACTTTGAGGCCAGTCGTGGCGCAGTGGCACGAAGTGTGACTGTAAAACCGACTGGTTGTGGGTTCGATCCCCACTCGAGGAGATGAAATATTTACTTAAATTTATATTTCCATTTCTTCGCTCTGGTCTCGAGGCTAAGTGCGGCGTTGAGTTCTGCCACTCAACACGCAATGCCACCAGAATTCGGCAGAAAGTGGGGAATGGAGTGTCTTAACACTAGGTTCCTTCTGCCTACCCTGCTGTGTGCGGGATACAGCGTGAAGCTGTTTTTAGAGCTCATTTTACTGCGATACTGAAAACTAAATATGTCGTCAAACAATTTATCCGCGTAATATTTTAAATATACAATATGTCATTCATAAATAATCGACACATTTTTTTAACAAATCACATAAACAAAACAAACTTACATTGTAGAATTCTTTTATATTTATATATGAATATATTTTCTGCTTAACGTCAGTACCTAATATATATTTTTAAAATGAGATATCGTATTCTTGGCTCTCTGTGAAAATTTTAATATTAAAGCTAGCAGGTAGATGAGCAAAGTTTCTTCATCGAGCGATGCGAGTTTTTGTGTACACCTACATTGTCCGTTGTGGGAGCAAAAGAAGAAAAATGAACGTGCCTACTTTCAAAATAAGCACAATGTTTAAAAGGCGCTCGAAAATTACACATAAGAACTTCAAAGGCATGAAGAAAAAGAAATTCTTACACAGAATTTTATTAAAAATCGAAAAAACTGTGTTCTAAACATTACATGGATCTAAGTAACAATATGAAGAATGAAAGAAAATAAAGTTATAACATTTATTATTATAATGTTTAAATTTAATATATATATATGTACTATATATAAAACGTGAAGCTAAAATTTTGTACCCATTTTTACAAAAACTGTGCGGACGTAGGAGCATGAAACTCGATGCAGTTATAATTTAAATATAGAGGAGTGCAAAATGCTAATATTTCTTAAATAATGAATAAATTAACAATACATAAAAAATACATTAATTTAATAAAATATATGAGGCGAGTCGTGGCGCAGCGGCACGAAGTGTGATTGTAAAACCGACTGGTTGTGGGTTCGATCCCCACTGGAGGATATGAAATATTTACTTAAATTTATATTTCCACTTCTTCGCTCTGGTATCGAGGCTAAGTGCTGCGTTGAGTTCTGCCACTCAACACGCAATGCCTCCAGAATTCGGCAGAAAGTGGGGAACGGAGTGTCTTAACACTAGGTTCTCTCTGCCTACCCTGCTGTGTCTGGGATACAGTGTGAAGCTGATTTTTATTTATTTTTTAATAAAATATATATAATACCTACATACCATATTATTGACAATATACTTTTGTACAAAGTGATATTTACAAAACTTTGCAATGGCAACGAATATTGTACGCTAGTTATTATTCATATGTAACCCGAATAAGTCCGTGTCATTTAGGGATAAAAAATAACACGCCATTAGTTACTGAATTTTGTCATAGGAATGGGATGTGATTTTTGCATAGTTTTTTATTACTATATTGTTTTTAAATGTGTAAATAGTTATATTTTTATTTTGTATTCAAAAAAAGTTAATTTTAATGATGAGGCTTGTCGTGGCGCAGTGGTACAAATTGAGACTGTAAAACCGACTGGTTGTGGGTTCGATCCCCACTCGAGGATATGAAATATTTACTTAAATTTATATTTCCATTTCTTCGCTCTGGTGTCGAGGCAAAAGCGCGGCATTGAGTTCCGCTACTTAACACGCAGTTCCTCCAAAACTTGGCGGAGAGTTGGGAACGAAGTGTCTTAACACTAGATTTCACTCTGACTACCCTGCCGTGTGCGGGATACAGCATGAAGTCGAAAGACGAATAACAAAATGATCCATAATACTGTTGACATAAGGTACATCTAAATTTATACAGAGTACTTTTGTAGCATTATTGGAAAAAGTCTCAGAGAATTTTTATTCCTCTAACCGCTGTTTTTAGAAAACCATGACGCATACCAATTTCTCAACATTAATCTTGACTCGACATTCCTTATGTAAATAACACTTTAAATTGATATTGATACAATAATATACTTCTTAAATCCTTATCTTAAACCTCTTATCAAAAACCTGTGCGTAGTAAGAAGTCACCCTTCTTATTTTACATTATACGGATATGGATTTCAATATATGAATCTCATTGAGATTCAGGCCTTGCCGCATCAAATAACGGTAAAGAAGTAACTATGTTTATTTACTCGTAGTGTGGTGTTTCAATTTACTCTCTAATAATATCTTAAATTCGCCTTAATACCGCCTTAAGTAGTTTTAAGAAATAATAAAACACAAATAGACTGAAAATAAATTAATCACAAAAATCGCATATCAACATGCTAAATACATACAATTAGTAAATATATAGGAAATATATATTTTAGAATCATGTTCAACATCGATCAAACTGAAATAAATGATAATCATCACGCAAGGCTACGGAGTAATCACTCGATATATAACGTTTCATCCAAATTTTCGAAAAAAATATAAAAAGTTAAAATTAATAGGGATTTTGTATAAAAAAGTCATTACAAATTTATATTTGTAGTTTATTTTATACAAACTTAAGTTTGTCAAAATTTATAAATTGTACTCCCGTTGACCTACAATCGTGAAATTCGGTGGCCGAATCCAACTCGTGGCTAATCAGTATTAACGGAGTGCTAACACTATAAATATTTGTATTATGAGAAAATATTAACGGAGCTGTCGCTGATCAGACCCAGGTCGTCCTGGCGGTCAGAGTAGATATGCATTTCACAAGACGCCATCCTATCGTTCAAGTTTCATAACTATATTATAATAACATTTACTACATACTTTCGAGTTGTCCGCAATCTCTTTGCTTGAACTATTTTAAGTAGTTTCGACTCTAAAACATAAGGTCCCAATTTTTCACGTTTTCGTAGAAATGTCTGGTAATCTTCTTTTAGTACACTCTTGCACATTTCAAGAAACTTACATGTCAAATATTTTTTACGACTAACAGTTTCGAATCTGTTTTGAAATCATTCAGTAAAGGAAATATACTAAGAACTTTTAGACTAACTGAAATAAAATAAATCAAATGCAAAAAAAACGTGTTGTTTGTATTTAAAATGTTTGTTTCAACTATTCTAGCATAATAAATTAAAAAATAAAAAACATTTTAAACACAAATATGTAGTAGCTTATTTCAACGATTTTATAAAGCAACTTTCATATATCTTCCACAACATTTATGTACTGAAAAAGTACTTAAGTTAATGCTTCAAAACGCTGTTGCAGCGATTAGCTTATAAATAGCCATAAAAGGTGAGGCATTATAAGCCTCTTTACAAAGTTGATGTGAGGAAACTTGCAAAGTGGGTAAATCAATACATAACAACAATGATAAGGTGCAGAAGTTAAAGGTTATCACAACCGCAACTCTAACTTACCCATTTAGTCATTTTGAATTGGGGCGCAATAATGCCTTATTATTATTTCAATTAGATACTAAAACTATTATGTAATGACAAACTCAATAACGGTATTCATTATAATCAACTGTTGTATAATGGAATATTGTTGTTGCAAATTATGGAATTTATTTAACATGAGGTTAATTAAGCGATCCCTTAATAAAAAGAGAGTGTTAAAAATTAGGTTACTTTAAGTAAGTACTGAATAGTACTACAGTAGTACTATAATAGTACTAGTATATACGGTTATATGTATACGCAATCTGCATACATACTCGTATATGACAATATATGCCTATACAAATTTAAAAGTTTAAGTTTAACGTACGTGTTTTTGAAACGAGGGCGTGTTTCTTGTCTTTCGTGCCAACAATATTAATGCTACTGTCTGCACGGTCACGTAACCATCGAGTCGAGTGTCGAAGAGCACTGTCGAAGCCTTCCTGGAGACATTTCCACGGCTTATGCCTCTGCACGACACCGTCGACTCGTAGTAGGTGTATAATAATTATTTAACTTATGTCATACGTTGATTTTTTTGATCTTACCTTATTTAATTCTCTTTTATTGTTAATATTTTTTTCTATGCTTTGAAGAAGAATATTTCTTAAGTATGTTAGAAAAAATAGTTATATTTAGAGGTGTTACTGTCAGTATCAAAATTAAAACCACGTTATCTCTATCGAGATGGTAAAACGACAGCTGCTGCCCTTTTGGCCATACATAATGCATACTGTAAGCCGTAGCAATTAAAATACACTGTAAACACATATTAACTTTATTTTACTTATTTCAAAGAAATCAACTTTTTACAGCGTACCTTTAACTCAAAATTAAAACTTGGCAACTAATCTTCTACTGCGACTTCCATATTGAAAATTAAACGAGTTACGCTGACAACTTTGTTGAACTTTATTACTATTTCTTTCATAGGACTTTCTAATAGGATTTGAACTTTAACATAATTTAATTTCATTCAATAATAGATTATATTATTCGGAGGCTCACAATAGAATAATCCGTACTAGTAATACCTTTACCTTTTTAATAATAGGTTATTATTAAAAAAATATTTGTAATGATTTCTTCTAAAAACGTAAATATTATAACGTTATATCTAACATTGTAGTAAACATAAAAAAATCTCGTACAAAATAAAAATATATTAGTACAACAGTCGCACCAAACATATTTTTGTTCTCAAGAATCTCATAAAGAACTTCCCAGTACCAGTCTTTTTCTCAGTGCCCGCATGGTATAATTCAGGTATACAAAATTCCTTCTTTATTCCCGTGCGTCAAATATTAAATTCCTTTACCGACGTATTAATATTCGTATGGGCCTTAACCTCAACCTTATCTTATCTATTTGACGATCTTTTTGACTCTGGAAAATTTTATACTTTTATTATTATAGTATAATATATGAGTATATAGTAATAATATATATTATAAGCGGCGTTGAGTTCTGCCACTCGACACGTAATGCCTCCAGAGTTCGGAAGAAAGTGGGAAGTGTCTTGACATTAGGTTCCCTCTGCCTAGCCTGCTGCCCTGCTGCATATATATAAGCAAACTCGTGTACAAGAGGATAGATATAGGTGAAAAAAACTACCTAAAAGCAATGGAATTGTGTCAATCGGCAGCAGTTGACAACGGTACTTATTGGAAGAAAATTCGTGTGAAGTATTGTTATGGAGTGTTACATATCACTTATTGCAATTCCGTAGGACCTCTTTTAGAATAGTTTAGAAACATATACACGACATGTTTTTATCTGTTTTTTTTAACTTTAACCGCTTCCGATTTCTAACAATATTCAATATACTAGAGCTTCATATTAAATATTTTATCTTTGGAATTTTATTATAAAAAAATATAGAAATAGAATCTAATAAAAAACAAACATTTATTATAAAAACGCCAAAGTAGGCACTCTAAAGAGTTTTTAAAACAAAAGGCTCGAGTATTAAATTAAGCCACTGGAATCATTACAGTGAAATATATTCACCTTCTAACTAAATGAAAAAGTTTTTACTTTTTTGAAATTTAATTCTAAAGTTACTTTTGGTAATAATAACCGCAAAGTAGGGGTTACCTAATGGGAATTGATAACCAGATCTCTTAGTCATAAGTTCGACACCATCCGATCAAAAGGTTATGCCGATTTATTATTATATTTAAACATGTTCTAAAAAGTATGAAAAAGAAATAGTCCCCGCCGAAATTATTATGTACAAACTATATAAAAATTATACCACTAGCGTGGTAGTCAGAGAGAACGGCGCGCCAAATGCTATGGTCTCTTTATACCTCTTTCACTGTCATCAACCACTTCAAACATGCCCTCCGGGAGGTTCTCATGCTTTTCCGTGACCTTGCTCCAGTATCTTTGCTACTTTGTTTTTCCATCACTTTTCCATCATCAGTCTTTTTTGCCATTCTTTCCTCACTCATTCGTTTGACGTGCCCACATCAACAGAGCACGTCCTCCTTCATTCTCACTGTGACATCTTAGCTAGTACCTACCATTCTGTGTATCTCTTCATTGTGATTCGATCAGCTAATCCAACTCCACATATCCGAAGAAGAGATCGTATTTCAACTGTAGAACATTACGTAGATTACGGCCGTATTATGTCCTGATTAAAACATTATATACACTATCAAGCAAATCAAAATTTATATGGTACTTACTTCTAGTTAAATTAGAATTTTAAAATTTGACAGCTAGCATCTACAAATAGAACTAGTTCAGGAAAAAATCTATATACTTGCGGTTACATCCTAAAAATAAATAGATGTAAAAAGGGGGGCCAAAATTGGTATTAAAGCCGCTAGTTCAAGTGAGGTATCATATGAAAGGGTTCTAGCTAATCTAAGCCTGAATTTCAAAAAAAGCTCAAGACTTTTAATTTTTTTACGGTATCATTGGTTAGCGCCCTTGTTCTTCTTATTTCACTTATTTTAGAGTTAAGTTAATTCATGTCAAGTATACTTATGACTTAATATAGCAGTTAAAGTTTTATTGTTTCATATTATATTTAATATTTTAGAAGCGATTTTATATTTTTTTACAATTATCAGGTGATTGCAAGCAGAGCCGTGTGCAACAACTATTAGTGTTTACATATTGGAAGTGTGCTAAGAAAGTTGTTTCATTTCATACCCCACACAATATCGTAAAGAAACTTTCAATCCCGTTATCTAATCAGATCGAGCAACCATCGATGCCCTGAACGCCCTGAAAACTTGATCATTTGCCATTATAACCATCGATGGTGATTATAGTTATGACCATCGTGTGTTTTAATCAGATTATGTAGGTATATCAAATATTTCTTTCTATAATATATAACTTTTAATTACTTGTTCATTAGCGATTGAGATGTAGTGATGCATACAAATACAAAAGACGTATTTAAAGAATTTAAGCAATAAAAGACAAAGGTTTCTCTATGTAAGGTTTAACTAAAACGAAACAGACGGTACAAAGACGGTAAATTAAAATGACTCACCATAAGAGCTGGTTGAGCTGCCAGCATACTTGCTTTTGTAAAAAAACACTATATCTATTTCCCATTGTCTTTATTTATTTTTAGCTTCTTAAAATGTTATCGTTGATTAAATACTTATTATATTTTAATTAATATTCTTATGTTTATTTTTTCTGTAGCGAGCACTATCATTTACATAATAAACATCATAGTCAGGGATATATTTTACGAGAATTATCGCCTAAACATTCAATATATAAAAAAAAATATATAAAATTTATTCGATAGATTATTAACATAACCAAAGCGTCAACTTACTTGAATTTCGTTTACTTGCACCAAAAGTATGCGCACACTTACCCCCAATACGCAAGCGTGTGCATTAAAACTTTTGTTTGTTTTTGTGGTATTATTTTCTAAAAAAAAAGAGTGAATTTATTTTTATTTTTATTCATAAAATAAATGCTAATTTCAAATTATTCTTTAATTTTACTATTAAATTGCAAAATGAGACCCTAAAGGAAAAGTCGCAAGCGCCCACTTGACTTACCCGACTCTATATAAGGCAGGTATATAAAGCACTTCAGTTCAGCAAAAATACTAAACATAAAAAATCAATACAAATAAGAACGTTAGAAAACGTCGAGATTGAAAAAATAAGCACCCCTTTAAAAGGCTTAACCTAAATAAGGAAACCGCAAAGATCGTAAATTAATGTGACTCGCTCTGAAGCAACCAGCCGGGCCGAGTACCGCCCCTATTAAGTGACGCAGTTCACCTCATGTTTAAGTATTTTGCTTTATTTGTACGCCTTTTTTATGTATCAGCTTTACATTCATTTCTTTATGAATAGGATAGTTGTAATGGAAACGGAGACAGTCGTAATGGAAACGGAGTGTCACTAGGTTCCCCTTGCCTTCCCTGCCATTTGCGGCATAGAGACTGAAACTAAAAAATATAATATACATGTATTAATTAGTCATTTTCTGTAGTTTTTTTGAGCACACTTTTTTAGTCACTCTTGCTTCGCATTCTCCACACAGCATGGAGTAGAGAAGACTTTATATTTTTTAAACAGTTCATACTGGACATACCACAAAGCCTAAATAATTTAAAGCGAAGGAAGGTATCCACAATCATCACTTCTTCGAATAAACACTAATGTAACTATCACTTTTAATTTTTTTTTCTTATTTTTACAGACTAAATGAAAATACCTAGATTGAGTTCTTTGTATTCGTTAGTTTGTAGACTTCATAAAGTTATCGCGTTTAATAATATCCCTCTATAATATATAAGTTTAAAAAACCTACTTGAGTGCAGGAAATTTGTCACCTTCGGGAATGTAGTGGATGAGCAAGGATTTGTCGGAATTCCTATAGGAACGAGATTTAACGTTTTATAGTCCAAACAAACGAAGTTGCGAGCTCGTCAATCTATCATTATTTTTTTGTCATACTATAATAAGATTTTAAGTACAATTATTATGGAAACAACACAAAGAACTGCGCTTTAAAATATTTACAAGAAAATTGACATTTTACAATTTTACCTGAAAATAAGATATATATTATGGAATTTAATTACAAATTTTGTTAATCACCGTTTTTAAAATTTTATACATATAAAAGCAATATAATATATTAAATTATTTTTTGTCTGTTTTTTTGGCTTTATGTTGTATCCCTCATAAAGCAGGGAACAACTAGTATTGGGACCCTTTGTTCTCACCTGCAACATATATTTTATCCTATTCTATTTTTTTGAAATATTGTGTTGAGTGACAAAACTCAACACCGCACTCTGTACAGTTACTAAAGCAAAAGCTTAGAAGCGAAGTTTCCGTCTTCTTCACGTGATTTTCCGTTCAAAGTTGTGCGAAGAAATCTGCGTACCTTGTCTTTGATTTTTTGTGGAGTTGATTTAGTATTAGGTCCCTAAGTAGTTTATAATAAAAAAATTAAAAACTCAAGTTTTTACAAAAGTACAGATACAATTTGTACAGAAGAAAGTTATTTATATGTGGTATAAAATATTTAATGCGATTGTATACATATAGAAATAGGTACCTATATTCTCATTACATATAGATATTGTGTAAGTAATTATTTTTTTTTTTTTTTTTTTTTTTTTTTTTTTTTTTTTTTTTTTTTATTTTTTATTTCGAATTTTTTATTTATTTCGAATCGTCTTGACAAAGGGGTATAAGCGTGTGAAAGTAAAAGTGACAGCTATGACTTCGATTCCCAGTCGAGGGAATAAAATATTTAATATAGTTAGTAAAACCTAGTTCGGATAGCGAGGTAAAGCGCGGCCTATAGTAAGTATTTTAACACATGCCGTTCGCCCTACCTTCATGTGTATTCAGACCAAAATGGGAATCGGAATATCTTAACACTAGGTTCCCAGGATCCCTCTGCCTCCCCTGCTATATGCGGAAGACAAAATGAAGCTAAAAATATTTACTTGATTTTAGATATCGTTCTAAATAAATATAATTTTGCTAAGTAAATTCTGCATTATTTAATAATATAGCATATAGTTTCATATAGTGTCCAAACAAATAACCATAAAGCGACCGCTACTTTAATCTAATATAAGTACGGTCTCTCGCGGAAAACTCTGTACGGAAATGTCTCCTTATTTTTTTTGTAATATAATTTTTATATCTTTCGTTCGATTTTATTATATTTGTTTTTATATATAAAATATCTTCTAAAGAATTTTATTTTTATATTTTTTTTATTTTGAAGAGAATTTAAGGATTACGTAAAATATATAATCTGACGAATTTCACAAGCCGGTGTAAAAAAATGGATTGATAAAATTGTATCTAGCTACGGGTTGCCTTTCTCCATATTTCTATTCCTATCTCCCCCATCTCACTATGATGATGATAATTTAAAAAATACAAAAAAAAAGTTTTTTATAATTATTTTCTTAAAATTACGAGTATTCTACTTCAAACATATACTCTTTTATTTACATGCTATTTCTTGAGCTTTTAAATTAATTGCGATTAACGATTTAAAAAAAACTTATTATCAGATAATCGTCAGCTTATGAGATAACACGTCTAGGTCTACGTGAAGATGAGCCATATACCTATATCTTAATCTGACGTACTTGAGCATTTCAAAGTGACAAAATTGTTTTTGCACATTCTAACAATGGTTGCGAAATTTTTGTCACATCCAGATCGTCACATTATCATATAAGAGATGTTTCAGGCTCTTTATTTTTAATTTTTAACCCTTAATAACAAAACCCCACCGATCAAAAGATATGTATTATTTGACATTTCTTTCTTGTTGTCATTTAAGCTTCGCAACCCATTGGGTCTCTATGACGCTCGAGAAAATTTAGCCGGATTTAGCATCTTCGACTCCCGTACCTTAAATTACTTACACAATTCTTTCATATGATTGAAAAGAATTATATAGGTGAGCATCTAGCAATCGCATCGTGCATCCTTTGAACAAGATTATGAGTAGAATTAAAAAATATGTAACGAGGCAAAAGCGGGACGTTGTGTTGCGCCGTTCAATACATAATGTCTCTACGGATATGTCTTAATGAGAACGAAGTGTCTTAACATGAGGTTCCCGGAATCCCTCTGATAGCTTGCTGTGTGATTACAGCGAAAAGTAAAAAAAAAAAAACAGAAATTATCGTTGTATAATGAAAATATAATAAAATTACATATAATTAAAAAAAATTAACTACAATACTCGAATTTGACGAAATTATTTTATTTATATCTCAGCTGTGTAGTAATTGGTATATTTTTTGTCTATTAATAAAAAAAATATCTGGTCAGCAACAACTGGGTTAGTAGTAGTATAGGCTGTGTCAGTGTATAATTAATTAGAAGCAGAAAGCAGTTCACCATATTTATATAAATACATATGCACATATTGAGAGAGCCATGCAAATACAGCCAATATTACATTATTAGTAATATGTACATGGTTTGTTAATTTTATAACCAGGCAGCGTTCATATGCTTTTAATGATACAATATAATGATTGTAATTAACTGGAACGGTTCAAATTATAAATTTACTAACTATTGTATTAATTTACAAAAGCAGCATTTTATAGTGGATTCAAAATTTACGTTTATGAGGTTCTGTCTTATTATAATTTTTATTTCTTTGATTCTATCATTTAAATCACAACGTCACGCTGTATTCTGCAAATAGCAGGGTAGGAAAGGAACCTATGTTCCCGACACTAGTGGAAGTAAGTAAGTAAGTAGTGAGGACACTCTGTTCTCCACCTTCCGCCGATTTTTCGAGACATTGTGTGTTGAGGGGCAGAAAACAACGCGGCACTTTTGCCTTAGTACCAGAAAATAAAATAAATAATGATCTATTCCTCCCAGGAGAGACCAAACCCACAACACAAGTCACGCGCTTGCCCTTGCACCACGTGGTTTCGAATATTATTTAAATCACACTTGCTAATAAACTATATTTATAAATAAATGTATATGCTTGGTTTGCCACAGTCCCGTGATTGCTGACGAATTGCGAGCCTCCCTTATAGAGCTTGTTTACATTTTAATGAAAGGAAAGGGTTGTAAAATTCGTGTTTATTTAAGCAATCACTGTGCAACCCGCAGACGTGTGACGGACGCTGTTATGGTTTAAGTGATAATAATTTAAAAGATTTAACAAATATGTACAGATTTTCGTAAATTGTAGATTTACGAAAATCCTGTACATGATATAAAAAAAGTCCTTACTCACGAAATCTCGATATATTGTATATCTATTGAATATTTCAGTAAGAGTTGATCAGCACGATAATATATATCATTATACAAATATTAGCCATGTCTTTAAAATTTAACATAAAATTTAGTAAGTATTTTAATCTAATTTACAATAGTGACAAACAAAGTAACTCTCTCATTAGTCACAGTCACAAAAAATTTGAAATTGAAAAATCTCTCAAGAATTGTTGGCGGTAGTTTGATATAATAATTATGTCAACTGACAGACGAATGCCACCTCAGTCTACTCGTGACCACGGACTACTGCAAAATGTTTGAAACATCGAGTTTTCAAACATGTACAATACTAATTATACGCGATTAATTCGGTTAAATAATTTCATTTAAAATGTGTAAAAATTCTTAGACAGCTTTCAGGAACGACATCAAACAAACAAACCTTTAAAGAAAGGCTGTTCGTAAATCACTAAGATTAATTTTCAGCGCACATAATTTATACCAGAAAACCAGGCCACGAGTCGACCAGACCATGAGGCAATTTACAAACTCGAAAATCGCGGAAGTTCGTTAATTATTCGACGAGAGCAGCTCGGGCGCCCTGGGACTCACGTTTATTGACAATTAAGACAAGACTCAACCGCTTCACGCACCTTATTGCTCTTACCGCGGTCACCACCCAAAGTCGACTTCGGATATTCCTTATCCAATAAAGTATTGATCCTGTAACTGTTATCTCAAACTCCTTTGAGAATATTATTTAAAAAATAATGCCTTGGCTCGTGATGTGTCTAGTGGTTAAAACCGTTTATAGTTGTGATCGTGAAGAACCCAAAATCTTTTAGAGATTCAGAGGTAACAGTATTAAGAATTTTCTGTTATGCCATTAGAAGGTATCGTTTTAATAATATATTTGCCATCAGAAGTTGTTCTTGTGTCAGTTATTTACATAACTGGAAACTCGACAATATGATATTGTCATAACTCGAAGCTCGTCCGAAGAAAAGCCAAGAGCGCGTCCTATCTTCCTCTCCACTATAACAGCGAACTAGTTATAATAAAAGGAAGAAAGAGTACGGGCACCTCCCCGCCCTACACCGTGAATTCCTACCAGACTGCGGCTGCAACAGTCTTATTGAACTCTCCGGGACGTTTGTGTGTGATCAGTCTGAAGGTACTTGTTACGCTTATTTATATTAAGATTATTATATTAGAATTGTGATTCGTGATGTTTATTGATTTGTGAGATCAATATAAGTCGTTGGAACGAACGCACTGCCGCAAGGCGGCCGATATGTTAAATAAACGCACGGCACACACCCCACCGTCGTGTCTCGAACCGTAGGCGGACACTACTACATACACCAGAGTTCCAGGACATAAAATAGCACCACACACCCGCATGAGACGGGCGGACACTACTACATACACCGGAGCTGGGACATAAAATAGCACCACACACCTACTAGTCGTATACCAAGTCATAGAAATGGTATATCAATATATCAATGGCTAACGCCATACAAACACAGCTTACGTACCGCGAGCGTACTGCGAGACGGCATCAGCCACGACATAGTTAATGTCACTGCAACAGTTCGCATAAGCCCATCACGTCAGCTTCCGCGACGTCAAGCAACATTCAATATTATAACATTGGTCAAATATAACATTAATCCATAATATGTGTCGCTCCTACACATATATTTCCTTTATAGGAAATTCGATCCTAAAAGATCGTGCCATCATAGACTTCGAATTATCATATTATATTCATTATACATTTGGTACGAGTCTTTATGTGCATCATATTTATTAGTACCGTAGTACTTTAGAGTTCGACTCGACCGCTGCCTTCCAGCATCACCACCACCTATATATACGAAACGACGGTTGCGACATTCGGGACGACAATACACGAACTCGTCTCGATTAATATGGTATCAAAAATATATAGTTTGTATTATACATAATTAGCTATGTTATTTATGTGTATTGCCATGCATATTTTATTTTATTTATTTATTTATTTTTAACTTATATCCGTGGTACATACTGTTACATTCAACCCCCTAAATTCTATGGAGTTCATCGGAATAGAATTTACATTCACATATTTATAAATTTATTTATTACCAACCCCCAGACTGGGCAACCCCCCAACCTCACTATGCTTTGTTTTGACAATCCCCAAACATGAATATTCCTTACACTGTAAACCTCCTCTATCTCATTCCATTTCACGGACAACAAATTGTAGGCGTATGCCTATTTGTATATATATGTATTTTATTACAAAGCCGGTTGACCATCCTGGTCACGGCACCAAATTGTAACTGTTATCTCAAACTCCTTTGAGAATATTATTTAAAAAATAATGCCTTGGCTCGTGATGTGTCTAGTGGTTAAAACCGTTTATAGTTGTGATCGTGAAGAACCCAAAATCTTTTAGAGATTCAGAGGTAACAGTATTAAGAATTTTCTGTTATGCCATTAGAAGGTATCGTTTTAATAATATATTTGCCATCAGAAGTTGTTCTTGTGTCAGTTATTTACATAACTGGAAACTCGACAATATGATATTGTCATAACTCGAAGCTCGTCCGAAGAAAAGCCAAGAGCGCGTCCTATCTTCCTCTCCACTATAACAGCGAACTAGTTATAATAAAAGGAAGAAAGAGTACGGGCACCTCCCCGCCCTACACCGTGAATTCCTACCAGACTGCGGCTGCAACAGTCTTATTGAACTCTCCGGGACGTTTGTGTGTGATCAGTCTGAAGGTACTTGTTACGCTTATTTATATTAAGATTATTATATTAGAATTGTGATTCGTGATGTTTATTGATTTGTGAGATCAATATAAGTCGTTGGAACGAACGCACTGCCGCAAGGCGGCCGATATGTTAAATAAACGCACGGCACACACCCCACCGTCGTGTCTCGAACCGTAGGCGGACACTACTACATACACCAGAGTTCCAGGACATAAAATAGCACCACACACCCGCATGAGACGGGCGGACACTACTACATACACCGGAGCTGGGACATAAAATAGCACCACACACCTACTAGTCGTATACCAAGTCATAGAAATGGTATATCAATATATCAATGGCTAACGCCATACAAACACAGCTTACGTACCGCGAGCGTACTGCGAGACGGCATCAGCCACGACATAGTTAATGTCACTGCAACAGTTCGCATAAGCCCATCACGTCAGCTTCCGCGACGTCAAGCAACATTCAATATTATAACATTGGTCAAATATAACATTAATCCATAATATGTGTCGCTCCTACACATATATTTCCTTTATAGGAAATTCGATCCTAAAAGATCGTGCCATCATAGACTTCGAATTATCATATTATATTCATTATACATTTGGTACGAGTCTTTATGTGCATCATATTTATTAGTACCGTAGTACTTTAGAGTTCGACTCGACCGCTGCCTTCCAGCATCACCACCACCTATATATACGAAACGACGGTTGCGACATTCGGGACGACAATACACGAACTCGTCTCGATTAATATGGTATCAAAAATATATAGTTTGTATTATACATAATTAGCTATGTTATTTATGTGTATTGCCATGCATATTTTATTTTATTTATTTATTTATTTTTAACTTATATCCGTGGTACATACTGTTACAATCCCTATAGGCCCCTAATAATTTAGTACTTTTGTAATTATGAAGCAAAATTTATTGAAACCTCGAAGTAAATTTGATTAACATAATTATTTTTTAGGCTGTATTGATCATAATGTTAACATTATAACATTATTATACTGATTTGCATATTTAGTCTCAATTAGAAAGAACTTAATTGAAGAACTATATATAATAAGAACTAAATAAATGATACTGCCTACATTTTTTTTTCTTAATATGATTTTCGATTATAATCGAAATTCGGAATAAAAAATATATATTAAATAAAGGATTTTAAGTTTTATTTTTAAATAGATACGTTAGAAGTAGATCGTGTTTATGTATTTCTTTGTTTTAATTTTCTTTTTTCCCATTTTATTCTCATAATTATTATTATAATTTCAAAAAGTCAGCAATCATTGCAAAGAAGACTAAACAGCTCATAAAATAGACAGCTTCACAACCCAAGAATAATTTTATGATGTTATAAAAAGGAAAGAAAAATCAGCTCGTGAATCGAACACATCAAAAGGTTTATACCGTAATTGACAATTGAGGCCTAAAAGTAATGCCCTCGTCAAATTACAGATCAAATTTTTAAACATTTTCACCTTTGTAATAGAGGCGAGAATGTCATTCTATAAATTATTGTGAAATATATTGAACGGAAGCACAGTTTGTTTTCATCATATGTTTGTGTTCCTTCTACATAAAATATCCAAAAGTATATAGGAAACAATAGAAGCCAGTCGTGGCGCAGGGGCACTGAGTGTGATCGTAAATCGACTGGTTGTGGTCTCGATCCCCACTCGAGGAGATGAAATATTTTTTAAATTTATATTTTCATTTATTCGCTCTGTCAGTTAAGAAAGCCCAATAATTTCCACGCTTTAAACAGAATGTCGTCAGGTCCCGTTTTTCTGTTCTTCATGCGTCGAAGGCAGTTACATGTTTCGTTAAGGGGTATTAGGGCAACAAGTCCGAGATTAGGCAGGTCGTGATGCTGCAAAGATGCTGAGTGTCCAGCAACTGCTAGAAGTAGCTTTTTTATCTCTTTACAAAGGTATGACTACAGAGCAGCGTACTCTGGGAATCTCTGTAGCAAAGACATATCTTGCGCCATTTTATAATGAAAAAATGCTAGTTTGTAAATGAGCTTCTGCCTTTCCACAGTTTCAAAACTTTCATATAGCGGTAATAAACTCTTACTGCTGGCTCTGGCTACAGCTCTAGGCTATGTATTGTAGTCTGTCCGCAGGAGAGGCTACTTGGGTTGCTGATACTTCTTAAAGGCAATCCCCCTGCCGATGACACGTCTTCCCTTAGACACGCCAAAAACTCTTACGCTGCCCGTCGCAAT
The DNA here is from genome assembly GCA_030704555.1 of Heliconius charithonia. Classification (NCBI taxonomy): domain Eukaryota; kingdom Metazoa; phylum Arthropoda; class Insecta; order Lepidoptera; family Nymphalidae; genus Heliconius; species Heliconius charithonia. The sequence goes on along the minus strand of CM060809.1, from coordinate 5,654,506 downwards.
GATTGCCGACTGAGCTCGATCCCAAGTATAAAGAAGACATGCATTCAATTCCTATTGTACAACATTATCTGTTTAATATCGTAAAATTTCCTTCGTGTACTCTCATACAACATGACATTGACGAAGCGATTAGTGCTCAATTGGCAAGCTCGAAACGCCATAAACTGAGAACTGAACTGATAAGACTGCAATTAAAATAAAGCATAATAACGGATTCATTCTCTTTAGAGCACGTTTAATCTATTCTTAATTTGAGAAGTGCCTACTCATAATTGTCCGCTAAATTTTATTATAGCTATATAATAAAGTAACTTGATAAAGCTTAATTAACGTAGAATTATGAATACGAGTATTGCTTCAATTCATTAACATTGGATTATTGTTGAACTACCTAAATATAAAATCAGATTCGCGCTGTATCGCGCACACAGCAGGGTAGGCGGGGGGGAATCCTGTGTTAAGACACTCCGTTCCACACTTTCTGCCGAATTCTCGAGGCATTGCATGTTGAGTGGCAAAACTCAACGCTGCGCTTTGCCTCGACACCAGAGCGAAGAAATGGAAATATAATTATAAGTAAATATTACATCCCCTCGAGTGGGGATCGAACCCACAACCAGTCGCTTTACAGTCACACTTAGTGTCCCTGCGCCACAAATGGCCTCATATGGCCTCTAAATATATTATGGCTGATTGACATTTCAATATTTCAATACTTTTATGCAAATCGTAGACACAAATATATTCTATGTTAGCGGCCCCGTTCAGCCACGCCGGCTTTGCTTTGAAATATATTAATCTTTATTTAAGTGTATTTCGTAAAGAACCGACCAAGTGCGAGTCGGAATCGCCTACAGAGGGTTCTGTACTAATTTCAAGATTCTGATTTTGAAATACTTTGTAGATTTTGATGATGACGATGATGAAATACACTTATTTAATATGAAATGAACTAATAAATTTTAGCTTTTCGCATTTTTTCCTTTATTTGTATTGTAGGAGCTTACTTCGTGATAAATTTCATAGCTGTAGGTTTAATAAATAGGTTTAAATTTTTTTTATGATACTGGTTTTAATGTTTTAAATGCGTTAAAATACTTGGACTTATAACAAATATTTTATTTTCGTAGTACTGTAATAGACTTAAAATATCGATTATAGATCTAAAACTATTTTCCATTTTTTTTCCACTTTTAGATTGTCAATTAACCCAATGAGACCAGTCATGGCACAGGGGCGCAAAGTGTGACTTTAACACCGACTGGTTGTGGGTCCGATCCCCACTCGAGGAGATGAAATATTTACTTGAATTTATGTATCTCAACTCTTTATATTTGGGCTCAAAAGTTTTTGTTTCCTTTAAGATTTATGTGATTTTCTCATAGATAATAATTGTTAGAAATGAACCAAATTAAATAGAAATGGGACCACACGGGAACCACCATAATTGTAATAAAAAAAAAGAAAAATCATAATCAAATCACCCAGTCAAAAGTTCTGAGGAAACAAAAAAAAATACAGTCGAATTGATAACTTCCTTCGTTCGATTAAAAAATAGATTTTGTTTTTATTATTAAAACAAGTAACAAAAAGTATTAAAAACATAATAACAATAATATCCCTTTTATTCCATATTTTACATTTTAAAAATAAAATTAAATAAATAAATTAGCTTCACGCTATATCCCGCACACAGCAGGGTAGTCAGAGGGAACCTAGTGTAAGACACTCCGTTCCCCACTTTCTGCCGAATTTTGGAGGCATTGCGTGTTGAGTGGCAGAACTCACGCCGCGCTTTGCCTCGACACCAGAGCGAAGAAATGGAAATATAAATTTGAGTAAATATTTCATCTCCTCGAGTGAGGATCGAACCCACAACCAGTCGGTTTTCAGTCACACCTTGTGCCACTGCGCCACGACTGGCCTCTTTTACATTTTAATTCCGGTATATTACCGAATATTTCTCTTATCTTACATATATATATACAAAGTGATAATATATTCTAGCCATAACGCTTGAACGTAAGAAATAGAGAAAATAATGAACACGACCACTTGGTATTTATGAGCCCTGACTTATATTAGCTCACACAGGCTTTTGTGTATGTTTCCTTTATTTCATGCCCTTTATATCATATAAAATATAACGCTATAAATATGCTACTTAACTTCCTAACAATGGATGAAGCGGTAGAGCCACGTTTGTTTATTTTCCTCACTTCACACACTTCCTATTATCTAATATTATCTAATAGTATATCTGTAATTAATGAGAGCCATGGTAGAATCTATGTACACAAATTTTCCCGGGGAGCCCAGTGTCCACTCAGTCCTAGTCACTTGGAACCATCCTTTCCAAGACAAGTCAGCGTTTATGTACGAAATGTGTTGCAGTTCCAATTTATTCAACCTTAAAATAAGAAGTGGTGCCGCAGCCAGTCGTGGCGCAGAGGCACAAAATGTGACTGCAAAATCGACTGGTTGTGGGTTCGATCTCCACTGGTGGAGATGAAATATTTATTTAAATTTATAGTTCCATTACTTAGCTCTGGTGTCGGGGCAATGGGGCACTCAACACGCAATTTAGTAAGAAAAACCCAAACTTTCTTGACTTACCTCATACAGATTTTTTTGCGTAAAAGTTATTTAAATATAAACACCCATAAAAAGTAAGAACGAATACTTTTTAACTTCCGTTTTAGGTATATTCATATTATTGCCAAATAACAATTTGGAGTTACTCCTTTTGAACCAGAATTTAACAAATTGTCACTTAAGCGAGGAAATATAGGTATTTAAAATAATTAATTCAGGTAATACATGATTCCAACGGTGTGCGCATAAATAATTCATTGAAATCCGGCCCGAGGCCGCGATATAAGCTGGTAAAAATGGTTTTACGTGCGCGAGCTCGCGGGCAACGGGAATGTCTGCGTTGATATAGCCCCGTACAGGCGGCACGGCCAACAAATTGGATGCTTAAAATTCAATTTGAAGGTTTCACGGTCCGCTTCATCTGTTCGCCCCGTTCGTTACGAGCCGGACTCGTTCACATATCCAAATGGAAACGCAATTATTTTGCAGTAACTTGGAATGTTTCAATGTTTATCGCCGGTATCAGCAGTTGTTTACGTGCCGGCCGGCGGCGTTCCACTCATATTTGTCGATTAAAGGTAAAAGAAATGGTGATCATTGCAACACTACGAGGGCAGAAGTGCCGCGGAAGCACAATCGCGTGTCTATAAGCGCGACAGGTTGTGGGTTCCATTAATTCTCGAGGAAATAAAATATTTAATATTTTCATTTCTTCGCTCTGGTGTTGAGGCAAAGAGCGGCGGCCTTGAGTTACCTCACTCAACGCACAAAAGCTCAACACTCGGCGTCCAAAGTCCGAAATGGAGTTCTCTATCACTAGGTTCCCTGTTTATACTGCTACATGCGGGATACAGCGTGAAGCTGAAAAAAATACATACCACCGATATCGTGTTATTGTTTCATTAAAAACAGCTGAGCTTTAAACGATTATGAGCCAAAGTCTAAGTCTAACATTTTTAATCGAATATTTAAGCAGAACTTCGGCAAACCATAGACTGGTATGCAAAATATACTCAATTTGTAAAACTGTGTTAAACAGGAGTTTCTGAAAACTGTAAAAAGTTTTATACTGAACTCAAAATAAATTTAAATTTATAAAGCACGTAAATTAAATTTTTACTAACGTTATTTATTTCTCTTATACAATTTTTATTGTACCTCTAACCTGTTACTTTGTTTATACTCTCTTTAGTTTACCAAGATCTATCCAAAACAACTATTTACTTTTTTATGGCGCTATTTTACAGTTCAGTACTTAATTTATGGCGATCGAGCGTGCCTATTTACTTTTTAATTTGGCTTTTAATTTCTTGTTTTACCTTAATTCAATTAATATTATCTAAATATAAGTTAGGTTAGTCTAAAGCCTAAATTAACTTATATTTAGTGAACTGTACTAAAGTACATGAGTACCAAATTTTATTAAAAGTGCAGCGTCAAGCTCTTTCCCACTTATCAGAGTAGGCTAAGAGAACCCAGTGTTGACACATTCTGTACCCCACTTTCCACTCAATTTAAAAGATTTTCAGTTAGCACTCGAACCACTCGGCAGTGGCGGAACTCAACGACGCGCTTTGTCTACCAGAGCAAGGAAATGAAAATAATTTAATTATAATCATTTTTTCAAACGGGATTCGAATTTACAACCATCGCATTTATAGCCTGATAGCGAAAATTGTTACTTAAATAATTTAATCAGCTTCACGGAGGTAGGCAGAGAGAATCTTAAGACACACCGTTCCCCATTTTCCGACGAGTTCTGAAGGTATTGCGTGTTGAGTGGCGGAACTCAACGTCGCGTTTTGCCTCGACACCAGAGCGAAGAAAAGAAAATATAAATGTAAGTAAATATTTTATCTCCTCGAGTGGAGATCGAACCCACAACCAGTCGATTTTACAGTCATATTCTGCATCAAGACTGACAAAAAAAAAACCGAAAAATAAAAATAAAATAAAAATAACTAAAACTGTGCAAAAAAGACCATTGTTGACAGTGGATAAATATCTGATGTGGCATTAATCCGGAATTCCGGACGGATGACCGCTTCGTGATGCTTAGGAAATTAAATTACTCACATCCTGTTTCGTTGTTAAAAGGTAAAAAATTTTACAAATGCAATTTTTCACTTGTTTTCATTTTAATTATTTATTTTAATATATACAAGTTCAAGTTACAATACGTCTCTCTCAAAACTATGTAAGTAAGGTTAGGTAGATTGTAATAATGTAGCGTTCGTTTCATAGGCGTTTTCTCTCTACCGCACAGTCGTTGAGGAAATATGACTGTGAAGTATCCTCTCGTGCGTTCATCGACCTTCCTATACGTGGAATATCATCCGCTTCCTACACTCAATTTTCCTCATCCCACTCAGACAAAGGATAATGCTTAGTGAACTGTTTTCCTTACTTATTTTTTCTTTTAATATAAGAAAACAAAAGTTATGCTTGTATAATGTATGTATTTTAATTTTTTTAAATTGTCTATACATTATTTTTTACTACTATTTATGGCAAGCGGCAGCGTTGAGTTCCGTCACTCAACATGCAATATCTCGAGATTTCTAAAATAAGTGAGGAACGAAAGTGTCGTGACAGGAACAGAGTGTCTTAGCATTAACTTGCGAAGTTACAGCGTGTCGCTAACAAAAATATTTATAAGATTAAATAGTTACATTAAAAAGGGAAAATAATTCAACTTTTAAATTTCATATTTTTATTTGACACCATATTATACGCATTCCATTTATATACCAAATTGTAACAAAATGTTTATGTTACAGTATTATACAAAGAAGGTTCCATTGAGCTACGACGATGCTTACAATATTAAAATAAATCGTACCAAATTGGGTTATCATAATAATATTTTATATTCTGTTGTTTACAAAGGACAACAAGGTTTGTTAATTAGATATCATATAATATGATTTAAGCTCCAATTCATCCAACGCAATTCCTGTAAAAAACTCTTTGATATTATATCTTTAGTACTTTTAGCGTACATAAATATTTACATTAATACTAAAAATACAAATGATTCTTCTTAGAAATTCTTAATAATTCCATTTATTAATTCCATAATAGAAACAATGGCAAAACGGAGTTGTTTCGAAATGAATATGCCTATATGTGTTATTATTAATATTGCACTTAATAATTATTAACTTTAGTCAATTCCTCAAATATGTGAATGAAGATGATCTTGGCTTAGGTTTATTTCAACTTTACGATAGATTTAACATTTTGTCACAACGAGGATAACAATGCATTATAATTTCTAAATCACTCATCATTACTTATCATCAATTCCTGGAAAGATAAAAGTTTGGACGAGTACTATCTAATTATCTTTTGTAATCTTTTGTAAATTTTAAACGCTCTTTTGTGTACTAAAACATAAAAGTTGTTATTATAACAAACAGGGAAAATTTGTAAATATAATGTAAAAAGTTAAAAAAAAACACAGAATTTATATATTATAGAGGTGGTAAAATAAAGAAAGTATAAGAAATGATAGGTTTACCCTGTTTACCTTTAATTTGGAACTCATATACTGTGGTGAGATACAAATAATATTAAACAGAACGTGCCACCGTGCCGTAAGTACTCGCCCATCCACCGCAATAATAGTTTTCAATATTTATTTATCAAAAACTACGAAATCAAGATAGGTATTTAGAAAAAAAAACATTACAAATATTACAAGTTACACAATAGAAACCATAAAACATCTTATATTTTATTTGACACATTGTTTGTTAATATTATAGTACATCTAACGATTTAAGTCTTTTTGCACTATGTTATTGTTATATTCACACTTATTAAGTATATTGAATAGGCTCATAATTGATTATAAATTTTACAAAATATTCTTCATAGTTGAAATATAAAACAGGAGATAAGATAGATATATATATAATTTGTTTATATTTATAAAGACTTATTAAAAAAAATATTTTCTTGATATCAAAATAAACAACTGAATACACTTAAACCTTATCTCGTATTAAACATTCCAATATTTTCATTAACAATTCAGCAGAAGATACATAATATCAATAATGTATTTACAGCCAGTAAACTTCTGACCAAGATTTCACATTGCCTAATTTCACTTACACATAATTAAGTTATATTTTTCACATTATTTACACGACCTATTTAATATTTTGAGGATATAGTGATAATTATTTACATTATGATCAATTTAAAATCACAGTTTTGTCCGAGTATTCACTACAACCTCTGCATTGTCCAATTTCTGTAAATCTCATACAGATATCTCCTGTATTTGAACTCGTTTCTTCATAATACCAGGTGGTGCAGGAGTAGTTGCTGCCGGTGGAACTCTTAAAATACCCGAACCTCCAACAGCACCTGTATCTTCTGATTCACCATTCGTATCTGAAGTGGCATCTGGTGAATCAGTCAATGGACCAAATTTAACTTGAGTAGAACTATCTACAACTCGTGGCTCAAAAGTGCTAGTCCTCCCAATAGCTTCTGGATTTCGTCCATCCACTTTTTGTATATCTGGTTTCTGAGTATCGATGCAAACAACACTGCCTGCTTCTATTGCACTTCCAACACTCACGTCTGGCAATGAACTACGTGCAGCCCTATGCTTCTCGTCATAACAACTATACTCTCCGAACGTTGGCTCGCCACAATCAGAGAGAGTCCGAAGGTCAAATTTTGAACCCGAGCTCCTCTGAACGTGTGATTTACACTCAAACCCGAATCCTTTGCCATCAAAAGCCCGAACTTCATAATCTAATTTGCCATCATAGTTATCAGAGGACGATGAGCTCCCGGCCTCGGCTAAATCATCTTTGCAACGCCGAGGCCGGGATCCTCTTTGATGATAGATTCCTGCAAATATGAGTACGTTTAGAAGTAACAGAAAACAGCCAACAGCTATCGTTACTGTTAGGGCTGCAGTATACGATTGATAATGGGAGGACGCGAGACGGCGCAAAAGGGCATCATCCGGTTGAATCGGTGGAGTAGTAGCGTTAGGCGGACATTCAGTTGAGAGTGCAGGTGCCGGAGATGGTTTTGGTTGAGCGGTACGTGATGGAGGTGTACTTCGACTCGTTTCCCCGCGGCCGCCGATATCTATATTTATTACGTGCGGAACGTGCGCACGGGATAGTGATTGAGTTCTTACTGCACCTAGGGGAATAATAACGAGGCATAATATATCAATATTATATTTAATTGGCATTTATTTTTAATATTAATTCAAATAAATTTCCAAGATTAACGCATTTGAATAAAGCTTACTTGTGTTGTTAGTGTACATGTTATTGTTACCTTCATAATAATTTGCATTATCATCTTGGAAGTGATGATGTCTCATTGCGGCATCTGGCAAATCTGACCCGGGCCGATGTAGCTGCGGTATAAGGGACAACCATAGTGACATTTTGTGACCACGATAGTGACTCCTCATCTCTGACTTACCACCTGCGATAAAATCAACGTCGTAATATAAAAAAAATCACCAAGACAAACAAGACAAATAAAAAAAATATTTATGTTCAAAAATTTGTTTTTGTTAAAGCATAAAATATGTAAATAAAACGTACTAATTTCCATATAAAGCTGGTTGATGGTGTCGTATGTATCCCAGTAGGGCGTCTGGTCGGGAGCGAGCGGAGGGGATTCCCCCATCACGGGACTGGGCGGCGGCGTCGCAGACGGATCGTTTGGATTGCTGGTATAAATAATATTTGTAGTGATTATGATCCATATAAATAATAATTTGGAATATTTTTGTATTTCTAATAAATTAATTTCAGATACACATTTTTTTATGTATCTTAATTTACCTAAATGACTTCGTATATTGAGATTTAATTAACAAAATTTATAATAAGAAAAAAATGCTAAATAACATAATAAACCGTATTCACGTGCAATGAACAACGTTTAAAACTTAAAAATCATTACAATTTTACTTACTTAAAGACGTATACAAATTTGAACGTAGCGGGATTCGAGTTCGAGTCTCTCTACTTTAAAAAATTATACGTTTTCTAAATAAGAATATTTCTGTCCTAAATGTGGAATTACACTTTAAAAAAGTTAAAAACAATAGAAAAAACATATGAATTTTATTTCACAACATAATGTTGACTATAACATAATAAAATAAAACACGTCAGTAACAGCAATACTGCTATCAAATATTTAGATAATAGAATACTATTTTCTGGACAATATTTTTAAATAAAAAATAGTCCAAATTAAAACCCTCATTGTACACCAACGTTTCGAAAGGATTATTTAAATTACAGTCACTTAATCTCGTTTTATAAATGAGCTGTGATTTATCTTACTCTCTTAATTAAAATCTCTTTTTCGAGAAACATTCCACGGTTCAAGTGTTTTATGATGTACGACTACATGAATAAGGTGGGTTGAGTACGTCACTTGAGTTATATAATGCTACTACATTACCATGTGGAAATGAATATCGACATTCACGGTGTCTGTGTGGCGTTAAGGGCACTTTAGAAAGTCAGCATCCATTATTATTATTACATACATTAAAAGCAGTCAACCTCCACGCTAATTACTATGTGGAAGCAGGTACTGTGTCTTATTGTTTTTATATTGTTTACGTAAATCTCATTTATTTGTTTGCAAAATAATATGAAAGACAACAGCAAAGGAGATCAGTCGTGGTGCAGGAACACAAACGTTCGACTAACTTAACTACTGAACGCGTGGGTACGATTCCCACTCGAGGAAACATTAAATATTTTAATTTCTTCGCTCTGGTAATGAGGCAACACTTGCGTATTGAATTCTACACTGCGCCTTACAACAATTTTGAATTCGGCGCAAAGTGTGAAACGGAAATTGTCTTTATAGAAATGGAGTGTCTTAACAATAGATTTCGAGGTTCTCTCTGCCTACCCAGCTGTATGCAGGATACAGCGTGAAGCTAAAAAAATATATTGTATACATTAAAATCATAATACAAGTTAAAATATAATACAACTCAGTATTCTTAAAGGTAAACATGTACTTTATATTAAACTACATAAACATATTACAAGCATAAGCACATCTTACCCATATTTAACAAAATTCGCGAGATAGTGCATACACAACTTGGAAACTCTTTGTTCCAGCAGTGTAAAGTTTTGTAGATGATGAGACTGTGAAAGTGGAACTCCAAGATAATATGGTAGCTCTTCGCCGTGAACCGAACCTGGCCTCTGTAAACAAACAAACACATTCAACTTCCTGTACGCTTTTCATAGTTCACATTGCCAAAAAGTATTGAAATAAATTTGTCGGCTATTTTAAAAACATTTACCTGTTTTATTCCACCATATCATCAACCCAATATAAATACATATAATATCATAAAACAATTTAAAGTACATATCATAAGTTAAAATCTTTCGCCATACAAGCTTTGATCTATCGAATCTCAATCCTAATTAAGTATTACGAATGTTTCCCAGGATAACTAGCATATTTTTTTCTTCACTTTTATTGCGCACTTTTCAAATTCAATATACTAGCAACAAACGGTTTTAAATGTATTTGTATTAAATAAAGTTTCAATAGATATTTATTTAAATTTTAAATATATAAAAAAAATATTAGAAACATTCACAATATAAAGCTGATTGTAACATTTTGTATATTATTTATTTTATATGCATTCCGTAAATCCTGCATTCGTATTAAAGAGAAAAGATAATATTCAGCAGGTGCGAACGCACCAAACGAACGTGCCTAAACCTGTTTTCGCTGAAAAGCTCACGAGCATTTTAAGTCGCTTAACTTTAGTCAAAATACTACATATTTTTCATAAAACGAGATAACTTAAATGCAAAAAAATATACATGAAACTTTTTTATTTGTGATGTTATTTAAAACTCTACTTTACCTGCGGGTAGTCTTTATCCTGGGAAAGGTGATGAAAATGTGTGAAGTATGTGGTCCCGCCGCGTAGAGCGTGCAGGTAACCGAGCCTTATCAAAGGCGCTGCTGTTCGACCGTCACTTAACACCTAGAGAAGTGCAGTCTTATTATACAAAAAAAACCAACATTTACAACAAAAAAAGTTTCAACAAGGTTTAAGTTTTTTAAGTTAAATTAAGTGATACAAACATAAAGATTAATGGAATGTGTATCACTATTGAAACTCGAAATTAATATTCCATTAAAAATAATGACTTAATTAAAAGCGGACATTTATACGATTATTTCTATATGCACGTCGGTAGCTGTCACAATGAAACAGATTTAACGAATACCAATAATTGTGAATGTAAAAATATTTCATTAATTATTATGGAATTTGTGGATTCCATATAATATCATCTACCATGTACTCCCGTAATGTGGATAATTTTATATTATTAGTTTAAATGTATGAGGCTGTCGCGGCGCAGGGGTGCGACTCTAAACGCGAAGGTTATGGGTTCGATTCCCTCACTTTATAATTCTTGTACGTGGCTTATATACTAATATTATACTTACGGACTCTACTTACTGAGAGTAGAATAAATAAACCGGCAATTATTTTAGATAAACAATGAAGTGAACGAAAGCTCTCTTAAATTTATAAATAAAATCCGATAGGAAATACATAATAAGCGGTCGTAAGAAAAATATTTTCTTAAGCTACAAAAACCGCACTGATATATATAATGGAGTTAAAAACTCCAAGCTTTAATTTTTTAATAAATTCATTTATTTATTTTTTACTTCGGAAGAATTCATCAACACAATAAACATTGTAGTAAAAGTAAAGAAATTGTTGAGTAGATTTTTTTAAATACACCCACACACACATATAACAATTTATAATATAACAAAGTATTATATCAGTTCCCCGATTGCCGACCAAATATAGAGAAATGAAAATATTCCCCAGATTGGTTTGTATTTTAAGAAATTTCGACGAAATCTCTACAGATGTGTCGATATTTGTTAAAATGCCGCTACATATAATAACGCTTAAAGTATTACAAGAGTTACAAAATATATGACATTTCGAACATCAAAGAACCTCTTCACCACTAGTGGTTTTCACATAACCACATCTTCGTAATACATTCTTGTATGAACATGATTTTATTTAAAATATTTAATAATTTTATCGGCATACCATATTATTAAAAGTTAACACAACCTTTTTTTTCAGCTTAAACGAAATAATATTTTTCAAATGACATGTCAATTTATCAAAATTCTATTAAATCTTTAAAAATTCAGCTAAAATTAGACTTTTGAAATTCTTATGAGGTGACATAAGCTTCTTTATGTAAACATACAGTATAAATGTAAACATAAAGTCAATAAAACATAAGGTTCATGTTTAGAAAAAAACATAATTAAATCAGCTTCACGCTATATTCTGCACACGGCAGAGTAAGCAGAGGGAACCTAGTGTTAAGACACTCCCTTTCGCATTTTCCGCCGAGTTCTGGAGACATTGCGTGTTGAGTGGCAGCTTTGTCTCGACATCAGAACGAGGAATGAAAATGTAAATGTAAATAAATATTTCATTTCCGTGTGGGGGTCCAACCCACAACCAATCGATTTTACAGTCACACTTCGTGCCCCTGCGCCACGACTGGCCTCATATGGCCTGGAAATATATTAAGGCTGATTGAAATTTCAATATTTACGTAATTATACTAATTACGTTTACGTTTGCTAGTTCTCTATATTAGTATATTGTATTATCTAGTCTATTGTATGCATTAAGAATCTAACGATAACTATCTACGTCGAATTTACGTTTACGTCAAGTTATATTAAAAGTAAAAGTCAATATTCAACAAATTAACTGTCATTATCATGCGTCAAAAAAATACTTTGAATACAGAAACGAGTAGCTATTTATATTAAACCAATATTTTGAATATGTTTATGAAAATTAAATGTTGGTTATGAATATATTTTTTAGCTTACGCTGTATCGCATGAGCAAAGGGAACCTGGTAAACTAGTGTAGTGTATTAAGATACTTCCAATCCCATTTTCTATTGTGTTGAGTGACGGAACTCAACGCCGCTCTTTGCTCCGTTACCAGATGAAGGCAATGAAAATATTAAATATTTAATTTCCTCGAGATGGAATCGGACCCACAAACTCACGCGTTTAAACTCATCAATATAACAATTATTTATTATGAAAGTGATGGCGTCATAGCTTTCATTGGAGATAAAAGACTTTTCTTATAAAGCCTTTTGAGGTGACCACCTTGTATTCACCGCGCGTCATTAACTTCTTTTGTACATCACAAGAACGATCGGTGAGTTGCGAAAACTGCTCGAGGCTTAATTTAGGATTGTTTGGGGAAACATAAGAAGGACGATAGATCGCTCAGTGTATTTGCAATATTTTAAACAGATAAACATAAAATATAGAATAAGTTCTTTAATTTTCATGATTATTACACATTTTAAATGAAACTTTTTTAACTGGATTAATCGAGTTTATTTTGTATTATACATTTTTAGAAACCCGACGTTTCGAACACTTTGCAATAGTCTGTGGTCACGTGGAGACACAAAGTGTTCGTCGTCGTGTCGTAGTCTGCAAAGTGTTCGAAATTTCGGGTTTCCCAAAATATATTACAATAATACAAAATATACGCAGTTAATCCGGTTACAATAGTTTCATTTAAAATATTATATAGAAATCTGTATAATTGTAACTTTGTAGTGAATGTCATTTAAGTCAATAAATATTGTATGATGTTTTAAATTCCAATAAATGTTTCAAACTTTACTTTCTTCCTTAATTTTGGACACTAAGTATGAGGCATCCGTTTTACGTATGTAATTAATATTATGAAAACCAAAATCCTAACTATATATCTATCTACAAATAACAACAACCAGAAAGGAATAAAGAAATCTGGAAATACAAGAGACAATTAGAAAAATGTACATGGATTTGATAATAGTAACATTAGAAATCGTGCTTTTTGAAAACTTAACAAATAACACAAAACCATATTAAAATAATATCATAATAACTTTAATAAATTTATGACAATTTATAAAATTACTGTTTTCTATTACTTCATCATATTAACGACAATCGACGACGAATGTCTAGTGGCCCCTAAATGATAAATGACATTCCGATTTGATAAGTTCTTGTCTCTTTTGTTGGAAAATTTAAAAGAGAGTCAGGGACGGTGATGTAGTTCATTAATCATCGCGCCTAGGGTCACGTACAACGAATTGAGCCTCCACCTTCCATGCCACTGCCTTTAGACGCAGAGAACAAAAGAATAACGGTCAAATATGAATGTCGAAACTCACGAATAGGCACGACGTATTTTGTCCCTTAAATATATAAAAAAAACCCTTTGCTATCTTAGAAAATATAAATAGTTATAATAAAAGACAGGCCATGCGTGGCGCAGATACGAAGTGTGACTGGAGGCGCGGCTGGTTGTGGGTTCGATACCTACTCTAAGAAATGAAATATTTATTTAAATTAATATTTTCATTTTCTCTAGTGTCAAGGCAAAGCGTAGCGTTGAGTTTCGCCACTGAGCACGCAATACCTTTAGAATTCCGAGGAAAGTGTTGAACGAAGTGTTTTAACACTAGGTTCCTTTCGCCTATCCTACTGTGTGAGGTATACAGCGTGAAGCTTAAAAAATGGGTCGATTTTTAATGATTTAATAATAAAAGGGTCGATTTTTAATGATATAATGTAAAGCCTCAAGGTATTTCAATAAACACAAAATGTTGAATGGCACGACAGCAACAATTCCGCAGCGCTAATTACTCCATACATTCGATGAAGGCCCGATCTCGGTATTACTTTCTTCGAAGAAGAAATTAGTAAGCCGGGAGCTCAAAGTGTGTAATTAATTGGTTTTGTATTCCCAAACTACTATAAAAACGTAGATTTCATGTTTTATATACATACCTATATAAAATATGAGTTTATGTCATTTACGAAAAATTTATACAAAATAAACTCTCCGTGTAAATTATTAGGATTATGACTTAAAAAAGTTATCTTAAAGAAAAAAAATGGAAAGGAAAATAAAGAAGAGAAACTTACCTCTAGTGTCGCATCGCGCACACTAAGCGGATTCTGCACCGGCTTGTCCCAGTCCGTGTATTCATTCTTGAGGGTGGAATAAATCTCGTTGAGGTGGTAGTAGTAGGCGTTACGTACGAAAGTACGCAGAATACGGTCCCGTCGAGTCTCATTGAAGCCAAACTCCAAGTCTTGAGCATTGAATTCCAAGTAAGATTCTGCAAGTAATGGCATGTCATTCATTTGCATAAATTTATGAGCGCGCGGCATTCATATTTAATTAAAATGTGAAGAGAATTTTACTAAATGTAAAACTGCTTTCTCTCAGACATTTTTTTCTTAAAAGAATTAGAATTTTTTAAGAAAATATAGGAGATTATAATTATAAAATTAATAAAAACAGAACGATCAAAAATATTACACCGAATTCTGGAGCACATAACGCTTCTCGAGTTATTAGTCTTAACACTGGGGGATACTTTTTTTTAAACTGCCTCCCCAGCTGAAGCTAAAAAAAATATTATAACAAGACGATTTAAGTAGGATAATGCTACCTACGTAATTCCATATAAAACATATCTTAAAGACCTCTTTGATATACTTAAATTAAAATACATTTATAAAATTATATATTCAATGATATTATATTATACTAGAGAACGAATTGACGCGAATAAAACGCGTTGCCATAACAAGGTTTAAATATTTTTTATATTAATTTATAATAAAAAGTGTGCCAAATATATGGTTGTGTGTTTTTGATATATTTATTTCACAAATTTGATGTATTTTCTTATAAAATTAATAAATAAATCAACTTCACGCTGTATCCCGCACACAGCAAGATAGGCAGAAGGAACCTAGTGTTAAGACACTCCGTTCCCTACTTTCTGCCGAATTCTGGAGTAGCAGAACTCAACGACGCGTCCTCGGCACCAGAGCGACGAAATTGAAATATAAATTTAATTAAATATTTCATCTCCTCGAAATTCAATCAGATGGGAATCAAATCCACAACCGGTCGGTTTTACAGTCACACTTTGTGCCCCTGCGCCACGACTGGCCTCAAATATAAAATAAAAAAACTATTAGTATTCTGCGCTAACACATATGCTACAACTGTGCCTTTTTTTCATAAAAAGGGATACAAAGAAGTTGCTTCGTATATTAACATATAGATACTAACATAGCTAATAGTTTAAAGATAGAAAATCATAATGTAGCAAACATTGCAACATTGATATTAATTTTAGCACCAAATCTCCAGTGTAAATATTATCTTCTGAAATTTTAAACATTATTTATACTTAAAACATTTTTTAAAGTGTCATTCCACACTTAGGAAAGAAAAATACTTACTACAGCGATGCTAACAATATAAATAAGTTGTAACAAGCGTATAAGAACTTCGACGTAGCTTGTTGAGAACTGATGGCTTAGTTGGTCAAAGCGCATGGACGGCTTCCAAGACGTGTGGGTTTAAATCCCGCTACGTTCAAATTTTGATACGTTTGCTTAATAAGTATTAATTATATTCTATAAACAGCATTTTTCTTTACTAAATGAGAAACAGCACATTAAAAATAATTAAATATTGTATTTGTATTTTATTAAAAATTGTGTTACCCGTTGTAGTTAGACCAAACAGCAATTCCCTGTGAGGAAAATCAGCCAATTCATGTCCTGCCGCGCTTGCGACTGCAGCGGCTCCTACACCCAGACGAGAATTGTCGTTTGGTGGTGGTGCCTATGAATTTTTAATTAATTATAAAAAAATATATATACATACAAATTTTCGTTAATTTATATTCAAATTTCACTTTTATGAATAATCGTAAATTAGCAGGAAAAACGCGAGGTAGTATATAAGGGATAAATGGTGTCAAGAAAAGTAGGTACATGTAATAGATGTGTAAAAAATCACAATCGACAGTTCACTGAATACAAAGATAGATTAAAAACATAAAGCGTTAATTAAAAGGGATTTTTTTTTAAACCAAAAACATTAAATTTGATATTTAAAATATTATTCATTTAAATAGATTTATGCATGCAATTGTGAATCATTGAATTAACATGTCACTGCGTGCTGCGTAAGATTTTATGCTTTAAGTATTTCTAAACAGCGTATTCTTATTATTTTTATTTGTTAGTGTTGTTCTTACAATTACTTTATTTCTATAGGAGGAACCAAGAACAGATTTCAGAATTTTTTTTCATTCCGACCCATAAAATATTTATTAATTATTTAGAGGCGATAACTTGCCGTAACAAGCTCATCAGGCACATCCTAACCGTTTTAGGCTAGCGACTTCGCTTTAGGTTCTAAACTTTAGTACTAATACAAGATATTTCAAAATTTCTTACGTTGTTTGTGGTTTACACTTTTTTATTTTATAATTTATTTTTTCATCAATATATTACAAATCCAAGAAGTTATTCTACCTATATTACGACCTCCAAGAATTTAACCAAAACATTTTTTTACTCTTAATTAATTGCAATTCATTTTAATTTCAAATATCATAACAAAAATTTAATAAATTATAAACAAATATACAGAATTTATAAGCTATATAGAGTTATTTAATTACAAACTTAATCAGCACAACAAAAGTGAAATTACAGTTGAACGAGCTACCTTAAAACTTTAATATGAATGTAAATGAGGAAAACAATGTTCTTGGCAAGTAATTAGAAATGCACTACGGTAAATACGACTTCTAATAACTTCGTAAGGTTTTCTCTAGTTAATTCGACTGCGTTGCTCGGTTTCTGTAAAGCGCACTTTATAAAGAATACTTTATGTTACAAAAAAAACAACGTCCGAATGTAAATTACTAAAAGTAAATTAAATTATCAAATTATTTAAGTTGAAATTTCTTACGAAAGATGGATTCACGATTACTGTGCCGTCGACAAATGGAGCAAAGCCTGGGAGGAAACGGGGTGGGTCGAGCCGAACCGCTAACAGTTCGGCAAGCGGCTTGTTGCGCAGGCACGGGGCCAAATCATCTTCCATCAAATCCCCGTGGCACCCAGTCTGCTCCGCAACCTAATAAACATGAAAGCAAATGTAAACATTCCCCAACTTCACCGTATAGGCAATTCACAAAACTTGGCAGACGAAACACCCAGTGCTAATATTTTAAATGCTAAAGTTTGGATGCTCGAAACCCAGTTATCCTTTTACTACGGATCGCGAAATGTCCGCAAAATATATATACTCGTATATAAAGAAACGTCAGAAACAACTTGCTTTCAACGTTTTTAAAAAAGGAATATAACTTTAAAACTTAAACACAATACGATATTTTATTAAAATACAATTTATATTATTATAGTACAATTGGACAAAACAAAATCTTGACACTGGGTAAAAATAACTTATTAATTATATAAAGCTGACAACCGTAGTATATATAACATGAGTGAACTATAATATTTAAGTTCTTAATAAAATCAAGTAGACATAATTAGCTAAAAAACACTGAAGTCAGTTGACTTCACTTTCTCACAAAGCTAAGACTAAATAAGCTTTTAAAGTAACACCAACATCTACCTTTCTTTTTATCGTAAGCGGTTCTCTCTGCAACGCCCATGAGCTAAGCCCCGACCCGCTTAACAAGATGACGCGCTTCAGTAGTTCTGAAACAGATAACCTAATTTAATTTCGTTATTTCCGAAGAGGATTAACCTTCCAATGAAATGTAGTAAGGAAAAACATTTTCGTTTCAAAACAAAATAATCAATTCTCTTCAAAACTTATCTGTTTAATATAATTAAAGTAGTAATTAGGTACTGTGAGACTAACGCCGTAATCTACTATTCTACAATATAGGTAATATGGTAATACGAAGATATGGTTCGCTTTTATATCAAAATATACCTGATACCAACATTATAATTACTACATTAAGTGACGAAAGGTCTAAACAAGGCTCTCGACACAAGAGTGTAATGAAATCCGCCATAGGCCGGTCTAATTACAAACAATGAGAGGGCCATGCATCATTCGTGAACAGCGGCTATTTGCGGTCTCGGCCGTGGCGATTACAGAAACACTCGCAATTTTATTTCATTGTATCCTTTTTGGAGGAAAAAGGGAATTTTTGATAATTAAAATCTCTAAAGGCTATTATTATATTATATTAAGCACATATAAAATTGTTGCTTTTGAAAACCATTATTCTTTCATTTTGTTTAATATAATTTTGCACCATTTTGTGTAATATTTGTATTATAATGAAATAATTATTATAATTTCAAGTATAAATAATCGCTTTCCAATTTTATAAAATTAAAAAGTTTATGTCAATTTTAAAAGATGGCGGTGAAATATAGCTATTATAACAAATACCTCTAGCAACAGGAGATACAGCAAGAAAATTGGCAAGCGCAGCACCAGTTCCGTGTCCCATCAGCGTAACTTTTTCAGGACTACCTCCGAATGCTGGAAGATTTTCTCTTAACCAGTGCAATCCCGCTACTAGGTCCATTAGCCCGAAATTCCCCTGGGCCGATCCTTTGGCCCCAGTCTTAAGAAACCCTATGAATAAAAAAGGTATAAACCCATCCATTACAATATAAATACGATACAAAAAATCTGTATAAATAAATGGCAGCCCATCGGTCAACGGAATTATAAGCGATATTTTATTCCACAAACGTTAACTCGTTTGTTACACGGTAAACGTGATGATGTATTACACTGTATATATTCGGGTAATTCACGGCGAAGCGTCAATTTGCGGACGACGCCGTCCACAACTCCTCACACTCCTCCGCATCAGCTATCTCTCAGTACTATCTGACATGCCAATTTCCATATTAATTAATGAGCATGATACTGTTGCCGTTATACATATTGTCAAGGCTTTTGTCAAACCTAATATGTAATGTTATATTGATTTGAACAATTCAGTCGTTCACATAATACATCATTTCACGCTTCAGTTCTAATAACGGTGAATGCTGACTGACTATTATCATGCTACATGATTTTTATATTGGTCATTATTTTACTGAAACTAATTGTGTTATTTAATTGAGGCCGACGTGGCGCAGTAGTACTGTCAGTGCTTGTGATTGTAAACGTGACGGTAGCGGGTTCGGTTCCCACTTGAGGGATTGAATTATTATTTACTAATATTTTCATTTCTTTGCTCTGGTAACAAGGCAAAACGCGGCGTTGAGTTCATCCACTCAACACAAAATGCCTTGAAAATTTGGCGGAAAGTGGGGAACGAAGTGTTTTAACACTAGGTCCCTTTTGCTTATCTTGCCAAATGCGGGATACATCATGAAGTTGAAAAAATATATATTTCAAGTCTCCGAAATACGTCGTGTTATTAAATAATTCTTGTCTAACAACCTATCGTGATAACCGCCACTCAACACGCAATGCCTTTAGAATTTGGGGAAAACGGAGCGTCTTTACACTAGGTCTCCAGATTTCCGCAGCCTAAGATTAATTAGGTTAATTTCACTATCAATTCCTATATGTAAATATGTAGATTTGACATACTTCTATTTTTTATTTATGATATACTTCTAGTTGATGTGTGAAGTGCGCGGAACGGTAATTATTAACGTTGCTGAGCCACATGAAAATCGGAAAATATTTAAACATGGATAGCGAGTTTCGACTTTGCGAGGATTATGATTGTACCTGTAGTTGTTTAATAACAAAAAAAATATTATAGAGACATTTAAAAATTGACATTTTAGCAAAGGTGAAATTAATAGTCTTGTATATAGTAATTATGTATTTTTTATTATATTATTCTTAAAAACATATTTAAATACGAGCGTTTTTGCTTCAACGCAGGTGAGCATGTAGCTTTAGTTGGCGCTGCCTCTTGCCTCTGAATGGGCCCCACAAAGTAAGTACGCATAGCGTCTTAACAACATACATATTAGACTAACAATCCTCAAAATCAATTCTCAAAATATCAGCTTTGCTAAAATGACGATTTGGGACGATAGGATAGGCTATAACACAAATTTTGAAATGAATTAATTTAACATTATATAATAGCATTTTAATATGTAAAATCTAATATATTCATATAAGATTTTACTTTATTAAACTACTAAATATAAACAAAATGCATAAAATAAAGGAAGAATTAGAATTATCTAGAATATGTTAGCACGACGCTTGTGTCGGCTTAGTTGACTGGGGAAGATTAATTACCCTTTTCAAGTGTAATACTTACCAAGTACACCCAGCCTAAAATTGATTGTAACCACTATGACGTTGCCGTGTGCTGCGAGCGGCGTACCGTCATATGCGTTACCGGAGCTCCACTCGTATGACTCACCGTGCACAAAGACCAGGCACGGGATGCCTACACTCTCACTTTCACCTTCAATACCTGTGTAATGGAATTGTTTTGATGGTAAAATTAGATTTAATTTGTTCTACCACAAAAATTTAAAAAATTACAGTTAAAATATTTATTTGAAGATATTCTTATTACCATTCGAATAATTTCTATAATTCTAATACAGGATTATGATATAACGAACAAGGCAAATCACATCTTGTGCCTATAATAAAGATATCAAAAATGGCCAATTATAATGACCAATTACAAAACGTAATAAAACAATTTCTTGTGTTCTCAAATAAATAATATAATATAATTTTTAGAAGATATACAAGATGAAAAAGTAGCTTTCGCATTTTGCTCCTATTAAAACAAGTCTATTGACCCAATTTTAGATAGGCACGGTAAACCATAATATTTATTCGGAATGTAATTTAAACCAACCTACAAACACAATTCTCTCAATTAACTTCTATAAATCTACTATTAACATTATAAAATATCTAAATAATATATGGATACAAGTAAAAAGTAAAATCTTAACACTCCCGGGGATTTTATCAATTTATGTTTTGCAAAATCTTAAAACGCCTCAATTGAAGATCGTTTAATCTTATTTCCATTCAGCCGCTCTAACAGCTTTAAATGAAGGTGAGCAAAATGATAATAGTATTTTAACTTCATTATTATTCAAACGTAACCTAAAAAAGGCTATTAATTTATCAGCATCCAATTTAGTTTAATTTTGTATTGAAATGTTAATAGAATTTTCTTTAGAGATATTTATAAAGAAAACAAATAAGACTTTGAACAGAATCATTAATTAGAATCGTTCTTTGAGTGAGGTCTTCATTGTTCTTCCAGCCACAGACGGTGTGTTGATACGTTGCTCGAGGAGACCTCAACCTCACTTCCGCACTGCTTGCAGGGGGCAATATGCACTGCAATGCACTACGGAATTGAGGCCTCGGCGCCCTTTGCTTTTGCCTTTTTCCCTTCCCGTATATATTTCTCAATAACTCTTGCTTTTCATTTCTCATATATGTATACACTTCTATATATATTTATACTTAATATAATAAATAACACATTTATAACTTTATTCATAATGATCTTTTCATTAGTAATGTCAGATAGACTCATACATTTAATTTAAATTTAAATTACGAAAATTTAACAAATATTTCAAATGCGACGAATGTTTTATATAAGATAATGAAGAAAATAACATAATAGAAAAGAAATTAACTCATTTCTTTTTAACAACCTTAAACCAACGAAGAAAATATTAGTCTTACTTAATTTTCAGCTACATATATAAAACGAATTTCATTTGTGCCACTCACACGAAATAACGATTAAATGAATGAATAATAAGTTTGTACTCAACAATAGGATAGTGTTGCATATTTCAAAAGCGGCTTATTTAGCGGACAGAGAATTTGTGGTGAATGCTTTGAATAAATAACGAATAACTGGCGAGGATTAAAGGGCAGCCGAAAGCTCTCTCAATTGCTGCTGTCCTAACAGAAACATTTCAATTAAAATATGAACATTTTATTTCGACAACGAATAACGTTGTGTAATTATATATACATTTCATATATACAACGGTGGACTATATTTAGATATAAAGAATGATAAAAAAATGATTTTTTTTTGTTGTTTTAAAGTGATGAAATGGAAACATATCAGGTAATACATGCGTAATGTGGAAAGGTATATCGCTACGGGTGACTGAATACGGTGATATCAGTGCCTTGTGTACTACACTGTATTACTTAAGGGTAAAATGATAAACAGAGGCTGTAATATTTAGCGCTCCGCCTTCTTCCTGGCTCTCGCTAGCTATAAGGCGTGAAACTTGCGATTGAAATGTTTTTCTAAGATACTTCATGTACGAATAGATATCCTCTCTCTGGGCAATTCTAGAAAAAATAGGTATATTTTTTTATGCACCTCTAGAATAGGTATTCTATTCTACAATACCGTAGCAAGTATATAGTATACGTACATACGTATACAGTAGGTTATATGGTATATATTCAATACCTTCAACCATTTTCAGTCCCAAAAGATTACATACTTAATAACAAATTTTACAAATAAATATATATATATATATATATATATATATATTTTAAGTATACTAAAAAAATCAAAACTACTAACCATTGACAGGTACATAGAGATTTACATAAAGGCAGTCTTCACTTTGGTTGGCAAGCGTTGGAAGTAGTCGCTCAAGCTGGCGTATTCGAGCACGTGGATGTGACAATAAAGCTTCTTCGCGAGGTGAAGTCGCCGGGGGCACTTGAGGACACGCAGGCCCTAGTGCATCTGCCAAACGCGTTGTACGCCACTGCGAAGGCGTCACCGGCGGCATGTACCTATTGGATCAATTTTTCCATTCTTATTGTTGAGTAATAAAACCATACAATATATCCGTTTCCTTCACGGTATTTTCAATACTATACTTATATATACATTGTTGTTAAAATAAAATAGCACTATTAATATTTTTTGTGTTTTATGCGTAAGTAATCAACAATTAATGTTCTTGTTTAATTGACCTGAGACTGCCGAGAGGCGGAGTTGCGTATGGAACACCCAGATACGCCTCCACTTGAGGATGTGAATGCACAACGATCCCTCGTAACGGTCCGTACTTGGTACGTATAACGCGGGTGCTATACTTGTGCGTAGAGAGAGCGGCTACGCAGCAGACGAGCCACGCGTAGAGCGCGGCGCGGTCCGCGCGCATCACGCGCACGCGCACGCGCACGGGCCGAGCGCGGGCGCAGGCGACGCGCCGCCGGCTACGCGCGCGCTCCCGCGCATCACGCGGCCTGCCCTGCGCACGCGCACCGCCCCTTCCGCCACCAGTTCATCTTAATAACCTTTTCTCACGAGCTCGCGGCCACTATGAATAAATATTCGTGTCAATTACCCAACAAAAAGTTATATTTGAAATAGTATTAATGATTAACAATGTCGTATAACTTACCCAAATCATGCTTTCTCTTCACTTTTGCCATTTGATAGAGTGAACATTAGCTTAATCTGTAACAATATATAAAACACATATATTATTTAGTATAAAATTATATTGAGCTTTTAACCACAGAATTGTGATACTAACGAACCACATATTTAATAGTATCACATCATTATATGGCTTAGTATATTAGTAAATATAAAATAGATTTTCTTATTTTTAAGTTTATCAAAAGCTTTTCTTTGTGGAAAATTCACACGCGTATACAATTATTTAAACAGTAGGTATTTTCATCAACAAATGATCGGAGCTAAAAAGGTTCGGGTAACCCCCTTTAATGACACCTTAGCTTTATTAATTTGAAGAAATTATATTTGGGTTGTGTAATTTGATTACGAGGCCCTTTTGGCTTTATGATTTTTAAAATAATAAAAGTAATGGGAAGTCAAATAAGTTGAGGAAAGTATAATTGAAAATTTTTTTTAGTAATTAATTTTATTAGGAGATATTTTATCAGTCCAGAGGGCAGTTGTGGCGCAGAGGCACAAAGTGTGACTGTAAAATCGACTAGTTGTGGGTTCGAGGCTCACTCGCAGAAATGAAATATTTATTTACATTTACATATATATCGAGGAAAAACGCGGCGTTGAGTTCCGACACTCAACACGCAATCAGAACTTCACTCAACGCAGCCTTCAGAATTCGGCGGAAATTGGGGAACGGAGTGTCTTAACACTAGATTCCTTCCGCCTACCATACAGTGTGCGGGTGTATCCCGCACACTGTAGGCGTGATATGAAAAAAAAATATCAGTAAAAAAATATTTTACTTCTCCACATCTTTCTTTAATGTCAGAATAGGACAAGATATTTTTTGTTAAAGCTTGTCTACCTTGGACTATAATATTACTTCAAAATTTAGAATTTGTTCGAGTTTAAACTTTGTCTTTCCAAGCTCTCATAAACTATATACAGGCGTAAGGAAAATTGGACGTGTAATTTGACCGACGCCGGTATGGTTTCTAATAGGCACTCCTGTCTCGACTCTCGAGATATTAATCAAAAAATAAACTTATGTTTCACAAGTTGAGATTTTAGTATACCGAAACTTTATCACTTTGTAATATATTATGTATGTATCTCGATAAATTAACTGTCGTCCAATGTGGACATTAATTGTAGTCCATTGTCACATGTGGTCAATATCTATTCAAATAACCCCGACATAATATGTTTAATATTATTTTGTAAAACTAAAAAAGAGTCTTTCTATTGTCTTAACAATGGTGATTATTTTCTGATAGTAACTCATGAGCAGGCCTCTCTAAAATATTTCATAAGAATTTGAATAACATTATACTATTTTTTTCTGTTACAAAAATAAATTTTAAAGATAACGTTAAGATAGTAGATTAAATTTTCTGTAAAAATTACTAGAAACCTAATGCGAGGAATTCCGTTTGCATAAGCGTAGACAACAGTCCACTTCAGTTTTCTTACTAGTATTTATTTAACATTCTTTAGGCATGATCCCATTCTAAAATATAGCCACTATAAAAATAGACTAAGCGTAACCTAAAATCTTTAGTTACATAATCTTATTTAAAAATGTTATGATATAACAAATATTACTATTTTACAAATTATGTCGATTTGCAGCCGATTTCCAGCCTATTTAAAATCTATAAGTGGACAACGAAACTTGTAGTTTATTGATTGATTACATTCCCATTTATAACAAGAAAACAATTAAGTCTATTAGTGATAATTATTACCATAATGCATTGTTGCTTTTCTGGAGATACCAATTAATCCACAAAAGAAAATCAAATAAAATAAAACATAAAATTTTATTACTTTCCAAAGAATAACATTCACATACCATGCTTGTGTGGAAAACACAAAAAATGGTTTAAAAATTACAAAATATCAAAATACAAATATATTGATATAAGAAGAGTTCGAAGAGTTTTGGACCTCTTAGCCACGCTGACGAAACACTATTGACAGAATGAAACCTATAGCTTTTATCGACAGTTTCGTCGCCTACCTTTGGGTGGTAATAAGTTACAACAGAAACTAATAAAAACGTGTTCAAAATAATGTAAATTACTTTAACTGTAAACTCATCAATTATCACCGTAGGACTTATTGACCTCAAAGTGAAGAATCATGTTCTCTTAAAGAAGACTATTTAGGCGTGATAACTCCGCAAATAAGAAGATTTTTTATTTAGTTTTTTTTTTATATTTAGATCAGTAGCCGTATCAGAGCCTGTGCAGCAAAATGTGGAACGACAACAAAGATTCTGCGTGTCACGCAAGTGATTGATGTCCGATCACCCTCGCTCTCTTTGTGGGCTGCTTGCGTAACCAAATAAGCCTGTAAATGCCACAGCCAGCCACAATAAGCACAAATGCCATAGAAATGTATCGAGATTGTATTTTGTAAAAAAAATTAAAGACCATTTCAACAAATTAACTTTCAGGAAAACTTTGTTTAATGTTTAACTAAGTTTAAGAATATTCTTTTTATGAATTTAATGGTAATATCACTGTTAAAGACATAAAAAATATTATTTTCTTTGCAAAGTCTAACAAATTAACATTTATCGTTAACCGAACAGTTTTAAGCTTGAATGCTCATGAGAAGTTCCCACTCTTGGCTAATTCTATTAAGGAGTCTGCTTATATTCTAAGTGAGGGATTTGTAAACGTGTCAACGCCAATTTGTGGTGAACATGTTAATCTTTTTCGGGTTGATCGAGCCGCGACACGTCACGCTCAGTTAACACGGCGATCAGCCGCTCCGTCCTGCGAGCGTGAACCCGCCTGCAGTGATCGATCACTCGGCTCTTAGCAGATTTACATACGAGATGCACTCCTTAAGTATGCGCATGAAAATTAAGGCGATTGGCAAATGCTTCTTACATAATGTTTCAAAGGCTTTAAATAAATGTGATATGATATAATATTATTTCTTTTAGTTTATTTTAAATTTATTTTAATCTACATGCTGTTATATGCCTTATAACATTATATATTAACTAGCATTTTAATACCCAGTCAAATTAATTATTAACTTAGTTTTTTAATTATAGCTACCCTTTGACTTTCACGTGTACCGAAACTCGTGTAATTACGAATTTTGCGGAGTGACTTATTACACGAAATTACCGACGATTCCGAATGTGTTTTGATAATCTAACTCTTGTAATTCAACGCGCAGGTGTTTCTAAAGCGTTCATTAATTACATAAGAGTAGAAATTTATTTCAAGTAACTTAATTGATAAATACCAACAGACTTGTTACGGCGCGGTTTCATTAAAGAGAAACGCATGGTCATGCTCACCCTGTAACCAATTAAATTAATGGGTACAACACTAGCGGTGGACGGATGAGTTGCTTCATAAATTAACAACTTTTAATAAATAAAATAAAATAAAATAAAATAAATTAAAACAACTACGACGTATGGGAAAACTATATTTTTTTTCAGATTCACGCTGTATCTCTACCAGGGCAGGCAAAGGGAACCTAGGAACCTACTGTTAAGATACTTTGTTCCCATTAAAACATTTCCCACTTTCCGCAGGAGTAATTGCTTGTTGAGTGGCGAAAGTCAAGCCGCGCTTCCTCGTTTCCAGAGCGAGGAAAACGAAAATATTATATTATTTATTTCATTTCCTTCTCAGTGATACGCTCCTTACCTATGCTACTTATTGGTATCTAAAAAGAAACCAAATACTTACTACCTACTTATATCTTTATGTTATTCCTTCTTAATCTTTTACTATTATTTTATACCATTTTCGACGAACATACTCTGCCTTTACAATTTTGTCTCTAAAATCCAGATTTAATAACTGGATTCTATTAATATTGATGAAGACTAGAATATAACAAAAAGAATCATTACAGCCAAGTAATAAGTTTCATCTTAACTAACGAGCAAAGAGGGTGATTAAAATTGGCGAATGCGGCCGGACAAGTGGCGGATTGCCGTCATCAATCACCGGCAGTCCGCCCCAGAGCTTTAATGGCATCGCGCATCCTCTGTTACCATCGACAGTTCTTACAAAGCTTAGTCACCTAGACCATGTTCAGTCTATATATTAGGTACAGCTTCACGCTTCACGCTATGTAACACTTATAGCAGCATAGGCAGACTTAGTGCTAAGACACTCTGTTCCCCATTTTCCGCCTAATTTTAGAGACATTGCGTGTTGTTTGGAGGAACTCAACGCCGCCCTTTTTGCCTTTTTTATAAATATTTTTAAATGTCTGCTTACATACAAATCAGCATGGCTTCAGGCTTTTGTTCTTTATCAAATATTTAATTGTAAATATATTTGCTAAGAGTAATTGGATTTTTAAAACAGTCCCTCCATGTCACCAAAGTGGTAACAATTTTTATTTCAACTCTTAAATTTAGATTCCAATTCTTATATTTAGGGGCCAATCGTGGCGTAGATTCGGTTATGGGTTCGATCCCCACTCGTAGAAGTTAAATATTTATTTACATTTATATTTTCATTTCTTCGCTCTGGTGTCGACGCAAAGCGCCGCGGTGAGTTCCGCCACTCAACACACAATGCCTCCAGAACTCGGTGAAAAGTGGGACGGGAGAGTCTTAAAATTAGGTTCCCTCTGCCGTGCTGTGTGCGGGATACAGCGAATGAAGCTGATTTATTTCTTAAATTTAAAATACATACGGAAGAAATTGCAATACAAAAAACAAAAGTTAAATAATTATCCTTTTTTTTTAATTTATCTGTCAGTACAAGCAATTATTATATTAATTTTAATAATTAAAACGTATAACCCGGTGCAATAAACAGTCACAGCGCTAAATAAAGCCCTTCGCGAACGAGACCAACTCGCACATGGCCTATTTTTCTTCATAGCTTTGTGAAATGTAATACATAACTTTTATGAGAAAACTCAGATTTGTTTTGAAAATTAGAAAACTTAACATGTTTAGCATGAATAAAAAAGTTAGTTTTCGTATTATGATTTACGAGGTAATAATAACATGAACATTTTATCCAGTGGGCGAACGAAGAGCGTTAAGTTGTGTTATGCATTAACAATAAATGTACTTTCGTCGTAATTTTCAGAAGATAGTCATTTTTTGATAAAAAAAAAAATTATTGAAAATTTTATCCACTCTCGATTGCCTTAACCTTATCTATTATTATCACTCTTTTATTATGTACATAATACGGATTTATATGCATACCAAAATCGTACATAAATAATCAAACAATAGATACAGGAGCACAAAGTGTGACTGTAAAATGGACAGGTTGTGGGTTCAATACAACTAAATATTTCTGATAGTTTTTATTAGCTTGATCTCGCAAATAGTAGGGTAGGAAGAGGGAACCTCGTATTAAGACACTCCGTTCCCCACTTTCCCCTGAACTCTGGATGCATTGCGTCAACGACATAAAATAACGCGAGAGCGCTTTGCCTTGCCTTGCCACCAGAGCGTGGAAATGAAAATATTAAATATTTCATTTTCCTCGAGTGTCACGTTTATTTTTTTGTTTAATGTTTAGTCGCACGCTACGCTATTGTACCCCTAAAGCAAAACACATATGGGTATGACGCGCTAGCTAATTAAATACTTATATAAGAAACAAACCATCCACAGAACGTAGTTGTCCGTCTCCGGAACTCGTTCAGGGCCGCCGGCCCAAGATCCCTTTTGTAATGATAAGGTGCGGCAGAACGAATACCGCAGATGTTGATCAAAGCACTGCGGCGGTGCACGACACTAATATAATATTAAAGAAAGAGACAGTATCCAGTGACTTGTCTGATAGAACATCGTAATAGCATTTACTTAGTATACAAAACGCTTATCACCTTTTATTAAATTATTAATTTGCTAGGAAAACACAATAGAAGAACAAAATTACCTATTCATATCGTCTTGAATGAATGATACAACCATTCATTTTTAATCCCTGTCCCGTTTTCTGAGCAAACGTTAGCTCTGCTGGAAAACTCTAACAATATTATTTCTGACTCCTTTTCACTCAATTTGTAGTTGCTCAAGAAATTAAGATATATGTTATTCTGATTGTTTAATAATGCAATAGAATTAAAATCATTCATTTTGTAAATAAAATTAATTTAGTGAGAAAACATTCATAAATTCTAAATTAAATTAAATATAAATTTTATACTATACATTTAATTTTATTTTGAGGGCAGAGGCATAAAGTGTTACTGTAAATCGACTGGTTGTGGATTCGATGCCCACTCGAGGACATGAAATATTAAATTAAATTTATATTTCTATTTCTTCGCTCTGATGTCGAGGCAAAGCGCGGCGTTGAGTTTTGCCATTCAACACGCAATGCTTCCAGAATTCGGCAGAAAGTGGGGAATGGATTGTCTTAACACAAGTTTCCTTCTGCCTACCCTGTTGTGTGCGGGATACAGCGTGAAGGTGATTTGATTTGATTTTTGATTTTATTATATATTTTACCATGCGCTTGTATTGTATAGCATACCTTAATCGCATTATTCCTACTTTAAATACCGTCACCGTGACTGACTGTGCGAGTACGTGGAGCGTACGTTAAGAGTACTGTCATATGTGTCATGCCATTTTAACGGCAGTAGTAGACGATGCAAGCAATAGATTTATTGAAACTGAAATGTCAATCATCCGGGAAAAATCTACATTTTTCTTATGGAATATTCGGGAGAATTTTTATCAAACTAAAAGTTGGTGACAACTTTTTTGCTGGTAAATATTGTAAATAAACTATACATATAAAAACAATACAAAAAACCATGAGTAAAATGTTATTTTTCAATATATAAATAAAGAACTTTTCAAATACAATGAACTGAACTTCTGTTTGAACATTTAATATTATACAAAATAAATAAAATAAATATTGTATTTTCCCTAAAGTTGACCACTTTTCGCTTTCAACAAAATATTTCAATAAAAAAGCCTTTCCTCTAATAAATATGGTCGGACATCGACAGGCCATTAATTATCCTTACCTTTATAAAATCATCCATATTTTATATAAAAATAAGCCGTTCAATTTTCTTGCTGACTTGTAAAATAATTTAGGCTTACATTTAGACAGATAAACTCTATAATATTATTCTATACTACGTACATATTTATTTTATTACTACACCTAAACGCCGGCTTATAGAGGTATTGAGAGTTTAGTAGAGAAGCACAATGCCATGATACCAGAGCAAAGAAATTAAAATATGTTTAAATAATGATTCATTTTCCCAGTGGGAATCGAATCTACAACCCTGCGCCACAACGGCCGCAATTATAAATACTTCCTTGACACATTTACATTCTACTCTGGTAATTGTGCTCAACAACCATGAAATAAAGCTTACATAACGCAGAAGCAACGTTACATAGAACTTGACTAACATTAAATACGTCTCGTAAAAGCATGTAGCGCTAAAAAGAGTATTAAATTGGGAAATGTCATAAATAGTACTAGACAAAGGCAGGAGGACACGAAAACGATTGTTGGGAGTCTCGTAAGGGATACGGGAGTAGTTCTCTATCATCTGC
This sequence comes from Heliconius charithonia, assembly GCA_030704555.1. NCBI lineage: Eukaryota > Metazoa > Arthropoda > Insecta > Lepidoptera > Nymphalidae > Heliconius > Heliconius charithonia. The sequence goes on along the minus strand of CM060809.1, from coordinate 5,622,947 downwards.
CCGATCGAGTAGCTTGTACGAAGAAATGTGAGGCTATTAGAACTGGTACGGCGCTCGCCTCTTCGAGCACCCTCGGACGCTGTTCAATAAACTAGATTACCTATCTCGCTGACCCGCTCTCATCAACAGACTTGTGGTCCCATTTCTCTGACTTTATGAAGATATTTGAATAAATATAATGGTATAATATTGATATTAATAATCATAGCCGTCTGTTAGTACCTGATGTGATTTATTTTCTGTAGTGTACCTATAAAATATATTTGTCAATAACATTTTTGATTGCTTGATATCTGAATGATACATGAATATTTAAGTTCATCTGAAATAAATGGTTATGGCTATTAAATGCACTAATTGGACATAATAAATTTTAAATGTTTTATGGGACATCGAACCGTCGACCGCACTTTCATTTGTGTAGACTTAATCTTTCCACATTATTCACTATAAATTGTCTTCGATATGTTGTCATATTTACAGCATTTAATGAATTATACAGGATGGAAGCGTCAACGCCTCTTTTACGGGTACAGCATATAGGGTAAAGTATTTTAAACCCATATCTAAAGAAATTAATCAAGATACCTCAACAGCTTAGACGTAGGATTTTTATAAATTTCACGATATTTATCCATACTTGTATTTCGTGTGACACAGTGACGCATAGATAGCAATAACGTAAACACATACTACTACAAAAATACTACTAAAGGCTAAACTACTTTGAACTTTGTCGCCAACACCTACGACTCGATTTCGAAATAAGGCGTATGTGGCGGTTTCCCTTTGTAGGTTTATGTCTTCGTCCTTCGTCCTTCTTGACAAATGGCGTTTTATTTTACAACGATAATTTTATTATTTATTTTATTTGAAAAAAACACTTTTTTATTTTTGGAAAAAAATATATTTAATTGATTAGGCATTGTTTATAGATTATTATATTATATAGTTATATAGAGTCACAACTGTGGTTTCATTTAAAGTGATGCTGACAAAAACACTCTGTATATGCATAAATGATTATGACATAAAATATTGAGCATAATACTACTTTGGCTTATCTTGGACTTATAAGAAGCCATTTTCATCGAGATCATATCTTTCTTCTACATCAGATGTTCTAGATCTTTTTCAATAATAAAAGGCTTACACTATTAAGAGGCTATTATTATTGAATAGATTTTATAGAAATTACAAAAACAAAGATTTATAAATATACATACTTTTTAAATCTCATGTTTTTAAATTTCATTTATTTTAGCTGCAACACAGTTTAATACTAATGCAGTTATTACCGATTTAAGTTATGGTTATGTACGAAAATTTTAATTTAATAAATATTATTATTATTATTCATATTCCATAGTATAACTGTTCTATAGTTATATTTTCTGTACTTCTTAATATTTAATATATATTACTTTACTTCATGTATTTATCTGTCGCATTTATCCAGATATGAAGAGAGAATCTAGAGGTAAGACTCTGCGAGGTCCAGTCGACAACAAATATTAGGTATATTCAAAATATTTTTTTATATAATTGAATAATTATTTTTTAGATACAACTACTATACCACTCTACAAACACTATACTACTCTACAAACATCGTGGATATAGTCAACTATGCCTCAACACTACTACAGCCTCAATAATAAAATCTAATGTATATTATATCATCCAAAGAGCATCTACAACTTTACATCTGAGGAGATTCAGGAGAAAAATTACAAAATGTTGGAATTTATATTAAAAGCCTATAGCAGATAGCTGTTTGTCTACAAAATAAAACTATTTCGTTAAAGTAAGAATTTGCACGAGGCTTGAACACCAACAGGAGTACGACAACGGGCGGATAAGTCGGGAATACACATAAAATCAATTTAGCAAAGCCTCTAAAACGCTTTGACCCCTATAGGGACAGGCACATAAGAGTAAAATTGTACTTTAAGTTAAATTTCAAGATTAGACTTTTAGGATAAGAATTATATGTAAATTTTTCTTAAACTGTTATAAATTTTTTTTTAGTAGTAGTACAAGTGAACCTTTTATTAATATTTGTAATTTCATAAATTTTAAATATTTTTATAAATAGTATAAGCTTATACTAAATTTAGTTATGCAAACGGTTACTTTGAACTTCAAAATTCTTTAACTAAGCTGGAAGACCGTAACTCACTTCTCTTAAAATCTTTTATTCAGTGCTAGCTTATAAAAATACTTCTAACGTTAAAATTGTCACGAGTCGAAGATAAAACTTTTCTGTGAAAAAAATATTTTCTTTGAATTTATGTATGCTGCAATTAGATTACCACTTCAGTATTTCCCAAGAGTCACTTTTAAAAAATCTGTGTCATTTTCAGCGATGCCACTAGGAAAAATCATCTATGAATTTACAATAAGTAATAAGTTTTTAAAAGCCAGGATATCCAAATTGGCCATGTTTCATTTATATCGTACAATTTTTTTGAAACTTTAAAATAATTTTATTTGTACATGTAAAAAAATCTTCGTTTTCTTTATAATAGTAACACATTCAAATTTTTGTTACATACAAATGATATACGTATCCATACATGTATTATTTAAAAATAAATAAATAAATTAGCTTCACGCTGTATCCCGCACACAGCAGGGTAGGCAGAGGGAACCTAGTGTTAAGACTCCGTTCCCCACTTTCTGCCAAATTCTGGAGGCATTGCGTGTTGAGTGGCAGAACTTAAAGCCGCGCTTTGCCAGAACGAAGAAATGGAAACATAAATTAAAGTAAATATTTCATCTCCTCGACTGGAGATCGAATCCACAACCAGTCTTTACAGCCAGGTTTTACTGGCCTCATGTATTATTTACGTATAAATATCTTTAAACGATTGATATGTAAATAAAACTTAGTGGAAATTGCTCACCTAACACTTGTTTACACTTTCTTTAAGTAACTGTTCTAGATTGAACGTATATACATATTACATATGTATGAGATCTAGACGAATCGATCGACTCTACTGGATATAAATAGTTCAAGATACAGAGCCTCTATATTCGCAAACTCGGAAAACGTATCTTGACCCAAAGCGGGCTTGAATAAATATAGGACGAGCATGCATGTCAAACATTGTTGAAAATAGATTTTATCTATAAAAGAGTTATTGCTATCATATGCTCGCCTTTTTCATAGGAAAGTTTTGTTTACATCACTTAGTGAGTTCTAAGATAAGTGTGATTTATGTGTTGTCAGCGCACAATTTTTTACAGAAAATAGTTTTGATGAATGACAAATTCTTTTTTTTCTATTTTTTTTGTCATCATATCTCTGTCTCTCTGTTCGTTTGTAATTATCTCCGCCTCCACTTACTTAAAGATCAAATTAAATTTATCTTTCTTGTCCTAAAAGGTTATTACCAAATTAATGATTATATAAATGATAGCACGCCTTGGGAATGAAATGCTCGCTCCAGTCTGTTTCAAAGTATCATTGTCAGAAACGCTAAAATGTGATTGTGTGTAATTGATTTAAAAAAATAAGTCCCGCTGAGTTTCTTGCGCTGGTTCTTCTCAGGTCTGAGGCACTAACTTTAGTGAACTGGTGGTAAATTATTTGACGTTCAAAAAATGAAGCATGTAACTTCTTATTTTAAATAAAATTATTTGACTTTTGACTTTTTGACTTTTATCATCGTGAGTTATATCGTGAAAAATAAGTAAACTTATTATATTAATAACATAAAAAATCTCTACATTAGGTGTACCGAAAAGATCCGTTTTTGAATTGAAGAAAATAGGACAATTAAAATATATTTGTTATAGAACTAGCGTCCCCGTCCGGCTCTCCCTTTTAATATTATTTAAGTGTATTTGGGGAATATTGGTTGGCTATTTAAATATGATTAAATATTTTGGGACCTTAACTTAATGACAATTTTGCCTGTTAACATGGTTTTATTTAACTGATTTCAGTGTTGTTATTTTATATATGTATCTGCATACGGCAAACGCTGCTTTACCGCGTAAACCCCTATACCGCAGGAGTTTCGGGAAAAAAGATAGCCTATATGTTGCTCTATACGCCCATACAGAAGAGGACAGAACGACAAAATTTTTAAAACTGTTCGTTTTTATTTTATTATTGTATAAATAACCTTCTTTATCAGCTTCACGCTGTATCCCGCATGTAGCAGGGTAGGCAGAGGGAGCCTGGTGTTAAAACACACCGCTCCCCACTTTGGTGGTTGTGGTGTGCTTTCAAATTTATATATCAATATAATATAATATTTTAATTTGTCATACAAATTAAAATATTTGCACATAGAGAAAAAATAAAATACTAATATTTCTTACTTCGTAATAATAAATTCAATGCCCTAATAATACAGGGGCACTGCGAACAAAGACAATAAATATCAGGGTGTAAACGCAAACCACGCCTTGCCTCAGTTATTCAGTTCTGCGCTGTAATCCATGAGTTAACCAAATTTCCATAGAACATGACTTATTCTATCGCTTTATTATGCCACGTTATAAAAGCCTTAAAATTATATTTATAGGCAAAAATATTATAAAAATAAGGAACAATTTGACTATTCTTATTTGAAATATTTATACTAATAACTACTTTGTCAAAATAATATCGGTTTTGTATACAAAACATATTTTGTTATTAAATAAATATTTTCCTAGCTAGTGTAACCAAAATATTGAATTACGCTATGGGTAGTTCGCAATTGTGACTTATAATAACATACCGTTTACCAAATAAATAGAGATATCACTACGTTAAAATTTTTATACGTTTTCTTATTAAGTATTTTTTTCTTTCCTGTGTGAGGAATAACACTTTGAAAATGTTAAAAAATATTTAAAAAAAAGTAATTATCTTTGGGTAGCAAAAATTTGTAAAAATCTCCCTACAGAAATGCTAACAACATATAATAAGAATTTCGACGTAGCTTGACCAGAACACATGGCTTAGTTCGCCAGACCGCTTCTACGGTTTCCAAAGAGGCGCGGGTTCAAATCCCATCGCGTTCAAATTTTTATACATCTTCTTATTAAGTATTTTTTTTCCTAAGAGTGAAATAACACTTTGAAAATGTTAAAAATAGATATTTCAATTCAAAAAAAAACTTAAATATGACACGCTAAAATGTTGTTGTTCATAATCCCTCACTGATAAGTTATCATATAATATGATGATTACTTTGCACAATACTATTTTATGCGTATCATTGCCTATGTTTCGGAAGGGATTCTCGTTTTGTGGTTATTGCGGTATTAAATATAACTACTATCAGTGTAAGTACATATCTGTTTGTTCACATATATTTACTTAAGTATATTTGTAAGTATAAGCTTGTAAATATCCGAAAAAGGGGGCCAGTGTGGCGCAAGGGCACAACAGGTGTGGGTTCAATTCCTATTTGAGGAAATGAAGTATGTAATATTTTTATTCCTTCGCTCTGGTATCGAGGCGAAGCACGGCGATGAGCTCCGCCACTCAACACCCAGTGCCTTCATAATACGGCGAATCCTACCTACTGCCTACTCTTCTTTGTGCGGAATACAGCGTGACGCTAAAAAAAAAAGAAATTTAAACCAACAATTACTTGTATTGTCCTCAAGTAATAAATATAAATAATCCTTAAATTAATAAATATGATATTTAAGTAAAATTAAGCTAATTACGTTTCTGATATCGTATTATTATAGATATTTCAAGAATAGTATAGCAATCTACATATATTAGCATATCGTGTGTGCAAACTAGCAATTAAATAATACACAACGTGAAACTATCACGGAAGTATAATATATATATATATATACATATATAGTAAACCTAATTATTATCCAATGGACCTCATATAATGGTGCATTTGTTCCAGTACGAGTACAATCATATCGAAATTAGTAGGTTCTATAATGATTAATTAATTTCGGTTGAGTAATGTAAGCTACATTCCCCTCTAAATAGTAAATTTTATGAATATAAAATTTAAAATAAATGTTTTCATATAAATATTGTAAAAATACAAGAACAATTGATAAAGACTTTTCATAATTATATAATGTTACATAATCCGTAAGTAATTTAAATAAACTATTTTTTTTTTACTTAAAATATATTTTAATTCCTGTGCACGTACCTACCACAGATGTGAAGACATACCCATCCATAGCCATACTAAAAAGGAAAATAACTAGTGATGATTGCTTAGCTTTAGCATGAAATACTCGTACACCAATATAGAAATATAAAATAGAAAACATTCTCCAATATACATATGTGCGTTATAAATTTTCCGCCCATTGACCGAATTAATTCTGTGAAAATGTAGCGCTCTACATGTGCAATACACCAAAATAGTAATCATTTGATATAATAAATAAAGTATAAAAAAATTGTATGATAAAAAATTGTAGAATTATTTTAAAAATACATATTTTATCGGCAAATCCATTTAAAAATACATACCTCATTCATTATTTAGTAAGTATTTATTTAAATCAGATGTAGACGTACATACTTTAAGCAAGTACAAATATGAAAAAAAAATGCAACGATAGTCACAAAGATATCCTCCCATAATAGAAACATAAATATTATGTTCAAATATACAAAAAAAAAACAAAATATAGTGAGATAATAAAAACAAACAGAATAAAGCAAAATTGCTATTGCTTAATCAATGTTAATCGCAATCGAAATAGCCTTTTCCCAATGCACAGTTTGCCGGTGCTATCCGTGGAAAATAAAATTCAGTCGCGTAATTGCAGCGGGCAGTTACACCGTTATACCGTTATTCCGTTATCCGCGGGCCTCCCTCTCTCCCACTGTGGCACGCGACCGCCACGCGCTATTTGACCCGACTCACCACCGACCACCGACCAAGATTACAACTTATCGATGCACATTATGAATATGTGGTGCATTGGACAAAGGCTATTTAAACGATTGAGCGTTTATATGATATGTAGAGAGGGATATGTGTAAATGTTGTTTTTTTATTTGATTTGAATTTCTTTATAATGTACCTATTTATGGAAATGTAACTATACTGTAAATGCTACTGTAATGTTATTATTGTGTTATATTCATTATCATGCTGGGGTAAGCAGAGGGTATCTAATGTTGAGACACTCCATTCCCCACTTTCTGCTAATTTTTCGGTGCATTGCGTGTTGAGTGGCGGAACTCAACGCCGGGCTTTTGCCTTGGTACCAGGGCGAAGAAATGAAAATATTAATAAATAATGTGTTCCCCCGAGGGGGGATAGAAACCACGACCGCATTGCGGTCACACTCTTGTGCCCCTGCGCCACGACGGCCTTAATAAGACAGCCTCAGTGTTATTTAATGATTGTATATTTTTGAAATAATTGCTTAAGTTTAGTTTAATTATGGCATTTCTAAAATATTGCTTTCACTTATAACAAAACAAAAAATTGGTGTAGCATTACATACAACACTAGTATGAAACTAAATAATTTTCGTGGAAGCAAAACAAATCTCTACCATTTTAAAGGTATTTTACATAGTACATCTATATGTATATGTTCTAGGACGAAATATCTGTGGAAACATTGAACCAATCGAATTTATTCAAATGCTCCTTCGTTAATCCTATTCCCCAACTGTACCTAATAATTGAATGCGTAAATAAGCGTTCGGTACGTAATCAGCGATATTCATTAATCCTCGTGATTTAAAGTTCAATCCACAGACACTTTACATGGTGATTGGGTAATTTTCACAAAATGTTCACTCATTCGAAGCGATTAGTGGATCGTATTAGATTCCCATCCACACTTCGCTAAATGTATTTTTGGTCTAAGTGTGAATGAGAAATATAAAAACTAATTTGAAAGAAAATGTAATTTAATTCGAAAAGAGCCAAAGCGTTAAACTTAATATACAAGTAGTGACTGCCTACAACCTTGTATTTTTAAAAACTGTTTTTTTTTTGTATTTAACACGGACACATTTAAAACCAGTACTCTCAACATATTGTCACAAAACACAAAAGACCGGATTAAGGATAGTTTCCTTTGAAGTTGTTGGGTGCAATGGTCGTTCTTTGAACAAGCATTCGTCAAAGGTAAAAAGGGTCACAGACGTCAAAGATAAACGAGCTCTTATTAGAATATATAACTCAACAAATTGTCGGCATTAAATGAAGAAGTCTAACTTTCCTACTTTAACTTAATCAAGTGTAAGTAAAACATAGATAGGCAATGGGTTAATGTATTTTCATATACCAAGTTAAATTCATAAAAATTAAGAAAAAGTTCAGCACCTTTTTCTTGACATTGATCGTAAAATGATAACGTATCTTTTTTTTACGTGAGGAAATCCGTTACTGATCCGGCCCGAGAGGGGACTCGAGCGCGTTATGTGGGACTCGCCTACGACCTGCACCTACGACTGGCAGATGTACGCCTTCGAATACCCACCAAAACCTCACAGTGCTCCTCCTCGACCGCCACTGGCCGCGAGACGTGGGGACAACAGTCTTCCGCGAAAAATGATAATATACCTGTAATAAATAAAACCGTTGGCTCCCGTTAGCACATACGTTTCACTTTACATTCTAAGATTAATTCCTTTTCATTTGGAAAGACGCTCAAATTTTCCCACTACCGACAAAAAAGAAACAAAAAAAAACTTTCCATTCATAAATAAATACCAAATTTATTAAATCATCATAGTACGATTATTGCTTTAGTAATTAATGATCGTCGAGGACATCAGAGGTATAGATAATCAAAAAGTTGTTACATTATTTGTTGTTGTTACATTGTTATACTTCAGTAGCCCATTAAACACTGTTGATTTTGACATACTATTTGATCTACTGATTTCTCTTAACATATATATCTCCTGGAGTGGTTGATCTGTTCTGTTCTTACTCGTACAGATACCGACAGCGCATTCATATAGGAGGTTCTTATTTTTAAACTAATGCTGGTGATCCATAAGGCAGTGTAAGCTAATTTTAGCATAGAATATACATATTCTTTGGGCTAACGATAAATCCTTTTTAAACAATTGTAATCGATAGTCCTAGATAATTGCCGAAAATTAGATATGTAAGGCAAATGTCCCTCTAAAATTGCGCTAGAGTACTCGTTCCTATCACCAACACTTGACTATGTTGCTATCTTGACATTAAAAAGGAGCAACTAAATATATCGCAGAAAAAATTACACACCATATATAGAACTTAAAATAAAAGTCATAGCCAGCCAGCCATAAATAAGACTGACTGTCTTATAGTATAATACTTCCAGATAGTACATTTTGTTCTATCTGGAAGTATTATTGTATATTTTTTATCTAAATCTTCCTGACAACTTTGGGCAACTATTCTAAAAGTTGTCTCTAGATTCTCATTGAGATTGATTCTCGTTCACTACGGTCCAGAGGGTTATTCGAGTTTTTACTGTATTAGACTTTAGAGAATTCAAAAATATGATATAACAGCAAATAAACAATAGTTTTTGTTTAAAATAAAATCAACTGCCATATTATTTAGTATAAGTATCATATTACAATTATTTGAAGGCAAGCTAAAATGTTATTTACGCTCACAACAAAGTTGATTTGTGACATCTTTGAATCTCTGACTTATGTTTTCTTTAAAACATTTGGGATTATCCGCGCTTAATTATTTGTGTTTATATCTACAGGTATATTTAAAAATATATAAATGTACTATTTAATAGGTATTTATAATTTATACAGCCTTGATTTATAATAAAATTTAAAATTCGTTCAACACTTGTTTGAATACGACAGTTTAAAGTGAAAGATGATTACGAAAATTTCTTAGTATTTAAATACAAGAGATTTTTCATTGCCACTCAAATCTAAAAAGACGGAAAACGACCGCTTCCCGCACTCGTTACAAGAATTCTTATAGCGGATATTGCCTTTTCTTTTTTCTTCTCTAATAAGATTAAATTTTATTAATGAAACAGAAAATGAAAATTTCCACAAAACAAAAACGAAATTCGCTAAATAACTTTATGCTATTTGTCTTCGTAATGAAGGATTCTTTAGGGTACTTCCCCTTGCAATAGGTAGGTACATTCGTTCAGTTGAAATATACCTATTCTATAGCTTTGGAATTTGGAACAAAATAACAATTACAGATTCATTAACGCTAAATTTCTGTTGGTAGTGTAGTTACTTACGTTAGGTTAAAATTTATATTATTTACAAAACAATTTATACATATATCTATAGATCCCTATAATAAAGAAAAGAATAACATGGAATTAAAACATTTTATAATAATATTTATTTATGGATCATGTCAATACTGACATGATCCATAAATAACTTCTTATATGATCTATATTATTATTTAATTTCTATTTAGAATGTAATAATTCTACTCTATTCTTTCGCATAATGTAGAACTTTAAATAGATACGAAATTATATTAGTTTTATATTTTTAAAACTTTAAATTTAAAAACTTTCTAAGGCAAATTATCAAGAATTTTAAAAAATATATTATAACTTAGTCAAATTATATATGGAAGAAGTTACACTACAGCATTGAAAAAAAAAAAACTTTTAATATGCATATTTATGGTGGTTACTACTATTAATCAACGTAAGATATAACAAACACATTATGTTTTATACGTACAATTCAAACAAAGAACCCTATGTTTCCTCTTTGTATGCCGTTACCCTTTCTGAATGCCGTACTATCTTCTCCGATAATCGGTTCGCTCGTTAAGCAAATGCCTTATCAGTACAAATCTGAATATTGTGCTCTCTGTTATTCGTAAGCTCCTAAACGTACATTACGCCACATTAAAAGCAAAAGGAAAATGATAACTGAGTATAAATTATCCTAGAACACCTCTAGTAAATAAATCAGCTTCACGCTGTATCCCGCACACAGCAGGGTAGGCAGAGGGAACGTAGTGTTAAGACACTCTATTCCCCACCTTCTGCCGAATTCTGGAGGCATTGCGTGTTGAGTGGCAGAACTCAACGCCGCGCTTAGCCTCGACACCAGAGCGAAGAAATGGAAATATAAATTTAAGTAAATATTTCCTCTCCTCGAGTGGGGATCGAACCCACAACCAGTCGGTTTTACAGTCACACTTCGTGCCACTGCGCCACGCCACTGGCCTCACGTAAATGAATTAATAAAACATAAAAATAGAATACTATCGAAGAAAATGCACCGAGAAGTTCATTATTTTCAGAAAAAATATCTGTTATATCTTTTGGTAATTGCTATTTTATAAAGACTCGTAGCTAATGCGGCTTAACCGCGGCTTTGGCCGATCTCACTATACGATCATTTATTTAATATAATTTAAGTGTTTAAGTGTGTTGACTGGATTATTTTTATTTATTTTAGTATGGTTACTAATCTCCGTCATTCATATGGAAAGTAGATTCAGTAGAGATGGAAGATACGAGATGGATGTAAAGAGGCGTATTGCTGCCGGTAACAAGGTTTAGCTGCATTGATGAGACGGCTACGGAAACGTCAGCTGCGCGTTTGGCCCTACACAATGCAATGTTGGTACCGAGGTTGTTATACGGCACCGAGACGTGGGTATTAGAGAAGAAGAATGAAAGAAAGCTGAATGCCATGGAGATGTGGTCTCTTCGTTAGATATGCGGAGTCAGCTTAGCTGATCAAACCTGCAATGAAGAGATACACAGAATGGTAGGTACTAGCGAGGATGTCATGGTGAATGAAGAAAAATGTGCTCAGCAGTTTTGGACACGTCGAACGAATGTGTGGTGAAAGAATAGCAAAAAAGATTTATGATGGTAAAGTGAGTGGTAGGGGGAGGGCGATGTATGAAGAGGCGCACGAGGAGAAAGAGATATCTAGAGGCCGTAGCGTTTGACGTTCCGTTCTCCCTGACTACCCTGCCGGGGCTAAAGCCTGAGGTTAGGTATGTAACCAAGTTATTTTTACGGTCCATACCATACAGTTATTTAACTATATCTAATAAAATTGTAAATGTTTGCTGTCTGTAAAGTGAAGTGACGTACATGGAAGATATATGAAGAGATTTAGAAAATAATTATCAAAACCAAGGATACCAAGAAATACTTAACTTTTTGTTATTTGTATTGATTTATAGAGACGTTATATCTGTATTTTACCTCCCGAAATCTTCATCTGTTTGTTAGTTTTAAAATGTTAAAAAGATTCAATAATGTAAACATAAAATCAATATTATACTTTGAACTAAAATTATGAATTTTAGTTCAAAGAATAATTTTGCAATTACCTATTAGATCATTTAAAAGAAGTAGAAAGCTTTATAAAAAATCTATATATTGAAAATAACTATCTTTAAAACGTTTTTTTGTATATTTTTAAATGTACAATTTACGATATTGGCTATATACATATTTAGTTAAAGTGTCGTGGCGGCGCCATTTATACGCCTCTGGTGCCATAAAACACTTGCATATATTCAACTTTCAAAGTAAGAAATAAATTTTCTCTTCGAGCCATGAACAAAAGTATCGTTCCCTTTTCTCAGCTGTCCTTATCTCTTTAAGTTTTATTATGATGAAATGTTCATTATTCCTAAGTGGTATTTTATTTTAAACTCCACCGTACTTACCCTGAAAAATATTTCTATCTCAGCTTAGATGACTGAGAACAATCAAACTAATCTCTATACCTACTGAAGATTCGACGTCATTATGAAAAACAATTCTTTCCAGAGTTAATAATAGTAGGTTTATTACTTTCTTAACAATCGTCACTGATCATTATTATTTGTAAGTCAAAAATCCTGAATCTTTTGTTTGTGTGAACAAAAGAGCGTTGAATGAGGCCATTTCTCTGTTGCTCGATTAAAAGCCGTGCCTTCGATTTCGGTCGGTCGATCACAGGGTACTCGACAATGAGACTGTTTGAGCATACGAGCATCGTAACATGTAGCCAACTGTCGACCATCCTTCCTTTTCCACAGATTCACTGTCGTATGCATGCCAATCGTTTCGGAGCACATATCCGTAAATACCAAATTGCTTCTAATAAAATGACACGTAGGTACTTCAAAATCACGTGAGTTTATTTACACAAGTATAGTAAAGTTTTTAGCAATCCATATGTAACCAAATAAAATATTCATTAAAGAAAGCTATTTAAAATTACTTTTATCCGAAAAGTAGATAGATCGTAATTGTGCTAAATTTAAAATAATATTTTTACAAAGTTACAAAATAAATTTATTTAGTTTTAATTCTCCGTTTCTATAGTGTTACAAACTTTCGCTTTCCGCTATTATTTTCGTTTTTAACAACTTATCGTCTTATTTCTATTAATACATCATTATAATAAGATATTTTCGCGACAAATGTCTATTTTCAGTTGCTCGATATTATTTAACACCAGATACAAATTAAATACCGATACAAATTAAATAGAGTCTAAAATACGATCGATACGATCCTTTCTTAGTGCAATAAAATCTTTAGCCACCTTTAGAGTCCATCTCCTAGTTGTTTTTCTCATATTTTACAAATCAATCAAGCCCTTTCATGTGATACCCATAATATGTAGATCGTGCAAAAAATGTTTATTCCACATTTGGTTACAGCGGCCTTTTTGAATTAAAAATGTTGATGAAATGGAATTTGTCATTAAAACTGAAGTCATCAAAATTTCAAAATTCTAAAATTCAGCTCAATCAGACACTGGGAAGTGGATCAAATTCATATAGATACCCTAACACTGACTAACACAAGTGAAAAAAAGGTTGTAATATTTAGGAAACTATGACCCTTAATACAATTACGTAATGCTTAAATGCCGATGAAATTACCTAATTTAATTAAATATCAGTAAACAATAACGACACAATCTGTAATATAAAAATTTATGAGGGTCTGTACGGTACCTCTTTACTAGAATGTTATTACGGCAATAAAATTACTCGAGACAGCGAAATTTTAACCACACATTTCATGATTATATGAAATGTTAAATTCTTTATATCATTTAGAATATAGCACGTATATAACAATATAATAATATTTAGTTCTATATTTTTAGTATGCATTCGCATAAATATAAAAACTGCATTTTAAATACAAAAAATACATTATGAAAAAAAAATATATAAAATTGAAACTAAATTATTCTATTCAGATTTTTTTATACATTTAAATACATCATCACATTTATCTTTTTATGTTAAAAATTCAAAAAATTACATTTAAAAAATCATTTTGTACTACAAAACATTGATGTTTTCTAATATTATATAGAATGCAAGGTTTAAGCTGAGCCTTGCATTTGTGCGACTTTTTATAAAAGTATAGCCAGAAAAATCTTTTTAAAATTAAATTTATTATTAGAAAAAAAATCCAACACATAAAAATTATAATATGAAGCCTAGATTTTGCATCTTCATAATTCACTCTCGTCTGATATGTCGTTTGAATTAATAACAAGTTTACCGTTATATCATCAAAAATGGTGACATACCATTTCTCCATTAATACTCAAGTAAAGAAATTTTATATAAAGCTTTCAATGTAAAACTAATCTTAATTAACAACTTTGTACAATATACTTTACAAGAGCAGCGTAATTAATACACTCAATCGCAGGATGAGCACGGGCAAGTAGAAAATGCAAATAATACGATTATATGACATGTTTCCGATAGAGACAAGGTCCCTAAAAATGAAAATAATGCTAATAGTTAGCTTAATAATACTGCAATCAAAAATGATCACGCTAAATTCATCAACCAATTAATCATTAAAAGCTTGTACTCATTGTGAAACCACAGCTACAGCTTATTTAGTATGCAAGGTCACTAACTCACTTGATATGGTAGTTTTGAAACGAGACATTTTCTTAAAATTTTTAGCAAATATAATGTGAAAAATAATATACATATTTTTATGTCCCATTGAATAAATTCCCCATTGAGAAAAATAGGTCGAATACATATAATTAGAGTTATTGATATTTTAAACGACAGTTGTGGATACGAGCGGATTCGAGAAAACTATTAGATGATTATGATTTTCATATTTTCCTCGCTCTGGCAGAAAATAAATGCGAATGATGGAAAGGAAAGTGAGGTGCACTTCTCAACACGTAATGTCTTATAAATTTACTATTGGGCCAAAAATAAGGAACAGAGTGTCTAAATAGTAGATCCTCCTCTCCCCCTCCCATTCCCCCCTCCTCTTACCCTGCTAAGCGGGAAGAGCATCGAGTTTGAAATAAAAACTTTCTGGTTTTACAGAATTCTCGTTTGAGTCGTAATGAAATTGCTCGTTCTAATGAAGCTTAAAACAATTCACTGCCGCGCCGCAGGCGTTCGATGTTTTGAATAGCTTCAAAGACGCATTGAAAACAAAATCAAAGTGTTTATTTAGGAGGTTTAATATCATTCATTTTAATCAACTATAAACTTTTAGTTCTTTACATTTTCATGTTTTATGTAAAACGAAAAACCTATCAATAGTACTTAACTAATCGTAAAAGATAATTGTTGCTTTTTAAGCATTGGTTGTAATGATTACTGTAGAGAACTTTCATAAAATAAATATAATCTGTCGTGTAATTTTTTTTAATTTTAACAATTGAACATATAAAAAGTAAGGTTACATCATATTTATATTTACAATGATACTGCGCAAATTTGTTTAGCTAAGGCGGCATTGTATATTTTTTTTATAATATATACTTCTCTATATTCCAGATCTTATTTTTAAGATGTCAATGGAAAATGCCTACAACTGACACATTATTACTTATAGTTTAGCTGTACTGTTGTGGTTCTTCACCAGATCCTGAATTACAATATGTCAATGGAAAATGCTCATAATTAACAATAGCTTTTGCTAAAGGTGCAATCTTATTATTGTTTATAGTTTAGCTGGATCACTATGGTTCTAGATCAAATGTATTAGTCTTCAAAATCAAATATAGCCTAGATAGAAAAGGTAGTAAAAAGTTTTAATTCAATTCCGTCGAATAGTTCAGATATGTAGCGTGTACAAACAGACAGACAAAACTTTTAAAATTCATAGATTTACATTCTATTAGTATTTTATATCCCCCTATATCCTTTTTACGCAAATATATTTAATGTTACAGTCACAATACTTGTTCTGTTTTATTATAGTACCTACAGATGTAAATTTCCTCGGTCTGATTCTTTTGATTACGTTGTGAGCGGAAAGTCACTAGACTCACAATAAGAAGGAAGATGTAACGGTGGAATCAAAGTCTTTATTTTCAATATTAGCTTTATATTGAAAAATAAGACATAACAAAATAAAACAGTGAATAAACTAAATCAATAGTAGAATTGTTAATTATATTTGGAATTCTATAGGTCCATTATATTTTGAAAGTACATACATAAACATAGATCAAATTACTTTAACGATAAACACGATTCGTGTTCCACAACGTTTAAGCCTTAATGTGATAATTAAGTTAACAGCCGAGTTTTGCCTTTATACGAATACTACTTTCGGAAAACAAATGAAGAATTTCCCAAAATATCAAGTTATACAGCATATACTTAGCACCAAAAATAATAACAAGAGATAACTTTAAAATATTATCTTTAACTTAGTACGAGAGAAGTGTAAGGGTACTGACGTGTTCAGCCAAACTATTTTTTTCAGCTTGATAATATTATATTAATGTACTGAATGTGATTTTTAATAATTAAGTTATGACTTATGCACGTTAAAAACATGGTGCATATGTGTATACATGATATTAAAATATAACCAAATAAGTTTAACACAATACACAATATCATTTTTAGATTGGAGACTGACGCTGATTTTTATCGAACCAACAACTACGTGCATACTCGTACTAGTATAGCTTGTGCCCCCGCGCTCAAAGAAGATTTTAATTACAATTTATCTATACATCAATATATATAAATAAAGTTTAAATGTCTGTCTGCGATTTCAGAATAACCATTTTTTACAAATGCACGTAGTCATTTACACGATATTAAAACATAAACAAACAATTTTAAAATTTTCATCTAAATATCTATTTATCCTTGCTATTTTCCGAAACAGTAGAACCTATTTTTATGAGACTTATACTGTCCAATAGAGAAACATATAGGCTACTTTTATCCCCGAACTTCCGGGAGATAGGGATGTTCACGTAAATGAATGCGTTTGCCGTGCGCTCGTCCCTACCGCCTACCTTGATAGATATAAAATAATAAAATAACTTTTTTCTATTAAATCATACAAGGTTTGAAAATATTTAAATCCTTGAGTGGGACTCAAAGCCACAACCTGTCGCGCTTATAGTCGCACGTACCCCTTGTATCCTTGCGCCACTAATGTCCTCAAAATATATTTTTATACCTACTTATAATTTTACATATAAATAGATTTTTATTTATTTTATTTTAATAATATTATTTTAATAAGTTTGGCATAATTTTATACAAATATGGCCAAGTTAAAAAGAAATGCCTACTACTACTTATTTTATAAAAAGAAATATATAATTATACCTATACCTAAGCTATAAATATAACATAGTGATTTACAATATCTTCTTAAATCGCTACAAAATTTTAATAAGACAGTTCTACGCAGTGTAAATCTTTTGTAACATGCAACATATTAACTTCCAAGTCTTACAATCTACCTGATGCATCTGGAAGAGAGAGTTAAATAAAGGGGGAGGCAAAGTTCAAGAATCAATTAGTGGCGTGGCTTGTCGTCCATAATTCATGCGCCTACACCGACGCACCTGTTGCAAACCGGTTTAAATTGTCCACAAAGAAACGAAGCTTCGAGCTCTAGATTGATTATAATAAATTAAAATATTTTTTCTTATTCTACAATTTTATTTTTAATATATAACTTGGACTTTTATTTCTTAACAAACGCTAATAGAGCGCTAAGCTAACTAGCCTCCCCCATTCAACACGTACCGTGTTTAATTTAGCTGAAAAATGGAAGAAAACTAAATTCTCACCCTTAAGTAAGATAAAGCGTGAAGATGAAAAAATAAAACGCTAAACTGCTCAAATGGATAAAGAGTGAAGTGTCTATTATATTTAAAATGCTACATACGGTAAAATGGGAAAAATATATATGTTATACATACTATAATGAAATTAACAACTAAATTGTCCATAACATTAATTAAAAGTAAATTTTCAACTAAGACCAAAATAATTATTAATTTAAAATTTCTATACTATTATATTAACAAGTCTTTATAATAATATATATAATATGTATATATAACATTTATCATCATTAGAAAAGGAACCCGCCAAACAAAAGCTTTGTTTAGTTTTGTCGAGTTATTTAAGGGAATGAATGGATATGGGACACCAACATTATATAAGGTAATTAAAATCCGCCTCCTTTCCTTGAAAATTGTCATAAAATTAGCAGAGGTCCACAAATAACTTTTATTTTAATAATTTATTATAATAAATTACAGTTTGTTGTGAGGTTTTAATGTCTAGTAACAGTGAATGTTTAAATTAAAATAAAAAATGCGGTATCTGCATACTCTGCATAGATAAACAATTCGTTTTTATAAAAACTATTTCAACAGGGAGTTCAGTAAGATAATATAGACTACTTATAAAACGAGCTTATAAATTACAGCTTCAAGTTTACTCGGTATTTAAATTTGTGAAAATGTTCAATTATTTCGTAGCGACATTAAATAAAATAAGAAAATTTCTTGAAGCTAATTACAATCGTAAATTTATATTTTCTAAAAAGATGATTTATTAAATTTATTTAAAAACTGGATAAGTGTAAGTCGGGGCTCGCCTTCCAAAAGTTCCGTACAAAAATTAGAGCTTTTTCTCAAATTCAAGTTTAGTTTAGCCCTTTTATCTGATACCTCACTTAAGCTAGCGGCTTTATTACAAAATTCTGACTTACTTTTAAGGCATTTATTTTTTAGAACTTAACCACAAATATATAGTTTTCAGATTTTTTCATAAACTAGTACTACATGTAGATACTCAAATTCAAATTTCATAATTCTAGGTCAACCGGAAGTACCATTTTAATTTTGATTCCGGAGTTTTCGGAACCCTAAAATTGTTCATTTGCATATACGAGTATTTAACTGAAGCGTAATTAAAGAAATTATGTCATCAAAACATAAACATAAGAAGAAAAAAAATTACAGTGTCAGATAAAGTTGAAGGCACAAGACCGAAAGGACGCAGCGCAAAAAGATCGTCAGAAGAAGTATCCAAACACAAGCCCGTTAATCCATCAGACCAGTAACCCCGAGAAATGAAAAGAAACCATACGCTACATATAGCAGTGAAGTCTCTGAAGAGAAAGAGAGAAAAAGAAATATAATTTTCTCGTTATACGGTGTATCTGCTGCTAAATTTAAACTTTAGTTAAAAAAATAAACTCAGCTTCACGCTGTATCATAGCTTACCACACATAGCAGGGTAGGCATAGGCAACCTAATGTAGAGACATTCCGTTTCCCACTTTTCGCCGTGTTCTGGAGGCATTACGTGTTGAGTGGCGGAACTCAACGCCGAAGAAGTGAGAATATAAATAAAAATAAATATTTCATTTCCACGAGTAGGGCTCGAACTCACAACCAGTCTATTTAACAGTCAAACTTTATGCCTCTGCGCCACGACTAGCTCTTTGACGAAAGTTAACTGTAGTTAAACAAACAATTAATCAGCGTCGAACGTAAGAGTTGAGAAGTTATGAGTTTTATGAAGCGAAACAAGTGATATAATTACGCATTATTGTAATGACCAAAGTGCCGAGTGAAGGCGTCCCCGGGTCGGGCTCGGGTAGCTGGTTAGTCAAGGAGTTACCCCATTATTTGCGTACGCCAAAGCGCATGTGAATAAACAGCGGTAGCGCGCGTGACTTGAATAGATAACCGCCGCACGGAGGAATAATATCCTTCAAAACTTTTCATGCTCGAAATTATTTACTTTTTATGCGTATTCAATATAAAAGTGAAAGTAACTGCGTTTGGGATATGCGCAGCTGGAATATGTAATTTTTTTTCTTTAATGATTGATGTGATCCGAATATTGAACTTGATTCGAGATAAAATTATTTATGGATGTGACTTTTTCAGTAAGTGTAGTCCAAAGTGTTAAACAACACTTCATATTTGTATTTAATTCTTCTGATGCTTTGTTTGTAAGGGTTTTATTTTTAAAAGTACCTTGTGCTTGTCCTTAAAAAAAAATGCATATTTCGTCCAGAAATCTAACTAATATTTGATCGTTTCTAGCTTAAAATTTACTTCTAATCGATAGTAGCAGTGAATTATATCTTAATGTGTTTAAATAGGATTAGGGGATTTATAAACATTGTACATTGTGATCCACGGTTTGTATAAATTTACATATAGGCAAATTGAATTCCATGTAACTGTATTTTTTTTAATAATAACAAGACTATTTAATAAGCGTTTATTTTATTATATAAAACAAAATGTTAAGACGCAAAAAATAAATGTATCGAAAAATTAATAATTCTACTTACTCGCATATAACATTCATTCATTCGGCCCATTCACTCTTTAACACCTTCCAACAGCTCGCTCCGCAGCCTGAATAAAATAACAGCCAGAATTCCTATGAGAGATATTTCAATACATGATAATGCGCATGGAATACCAGTAAACTAAATTTCTACACAAAATCTGTTACAAAAAGACAGGGCAACTCTTTACATATACCCTCCATTGAAATGATACGAGACTATTTTTTTTCTCATATATATTTACATCGACATTGTTACGTCACGCTATACTTACGGGCTCATAACGTGATATATTGAAACGAGATAGCGTCCCTTTCCGCATTTGGGTCAACAAATGCTAAAGAAAACAGTGAATTTTCTCTACTTTGTGAGTTTAGCAACGTGATACGAATCGAGTCAAGCCTAGAGAAAAGATATAAGAAATATGCCCCTAATTTTCACACAAAATTAAACTTACCGCATTAGGGACAGATTTATTTTACTGATAAGCTTTGGGTTTTATCTAGAAAAAAAGACATAGTCATACTATTTAGCCAAGGCAAGGCAGTGGATCCTAAAGAAAATTTCGAATTCCCTTAGGGAACTGCCCTTTTTTATTTCCTTAAGTTATAAAAAGTAATGAGATATTTTATCTATTCAAGTACTTTCTGCTATTGTTTGGAGTTTTTATTGCTATCGTAGGAAATCTGCAATAGACTGAGCTAACCTAAATCTGTCCAGCACAGGCGTAGATGTCTTGCGTCATAAACAAAAAAAATGTTGATATTTCAAATAAAAAAACCAAAGTAGATAAACTACTTAATTCAGTATTTAAAAACAATTACTATAATGTATGTTTGAAGCTGTAACATAAATATTAAATCGTAGCAATGACAAAGTTCCGGTCCATCGTCTCGACTCTGAGACAAAGATTTGTAACCGCACTATAAAAGAAGTGTAACATTTAAAAAGTTCGACCCAAAAAGAGGGTCACAGAAAAACGCGTAATCCCTCAATTCTTGGACTCTCGCCCGAGCGTCCGCTACCAAACTAAGATATTTCAGCAAGACGTACGACTTGGAAATAAATTTTCACACAATCTAAAACTACGTTCTGAAAATGACTTGAGTTTTTATAACATCGGCTTAAGCTGGAAGCAAATTGTGTTTCGGCTTATCACATTCACAATCGGGTACAAAAATTGTATAACATAGACTGAGATCTGGTTATTTACTTATTCTTTTATGCGGTTTAACTCACTGCAGTGTGTTGTTTAATTTTATTTATAATATTAATTAATATTGAATATATTCAATTGTATTATATTCTGAACGAACATTAAAAGAAAATATAAAGATACAAACTATTAACGTAAAAAACTTATATGTACATAAGAATTAAACCTTTCTTATTTTATGCTCGTCATGGATATATATTACTTACATAGTCACTCTGTACTCTATTTTTTATCCGCTACATGCTGAATAAATCGTGAAGTTAGTTATTTTCCATCTGCGTTACGATAGTAAATTTTTCAGTAATTAAATTTATTAAATATCAAAAACGCAAACTAAGTTCATAATCGCATTACATTACCAATACTAAATGGGCAGTTAAGTACGTGAATAAAATTTTTTTAGTCTCCATTGAATAAATACATGGCGCAGTTGACATTAAATCGACGATAATTAGAGAATTTAACTCTCAATCAAGAGACAAGATATATTTTTCTTATAATGTATTTATACATTTCTTTGCTTCAGTAATACAAAGTATAGCTGCAACACGCGCAAAATTAAAAAAATAAATAAAAGAAACATAGAATGGACTTTTACCCTACTACAATACCTTTACACAATTCGAGAAACACATAAAAAGATAGGACTACAAGGTTTGTTGACAGTTACCATACTATGAAATTCAGATACGCCACTTAATATAACTTACTTATAAAGATCAGTTATCTTTAATTGTTTTGTGTACACAGTAAGTATTCTAAAAAGATAATATATAAAACTACATAAAAACACTACCCGACGTCGTATCTCTTTATCTAACTAATTCGATACGATTTCACTAGTGCCACCGCGAAGTACGTTTTGGAAATGAATTGCAAATAATTCGAGACAGCGAAATCTCAGAAGATATCAATCTCCTAGCAAATTATAGAGAGATTTCGCTGTTAAACCTGTACAATCAATTCTTGGTCGTTCTTGAGTTCGCAGTACTTATTTACTTTAACTATAATCTTTGGAGATATTTGTTTTAAGTCACTTGTTCTCGTGGAACTATGAGTTCTGCCAATATTACTCGTTTTATGCTTCTGGAGTAAAGGAAATTGTCTAGTCTAGATGACAAAACACCAGCCTCCTCAGGCATTTTGTACTGTTATTCAAACGTGTATAATCAATCCGATGGTGAATTGATTCTAATATTAGGTGAAGCTTTATTAGCTATGTAGATTTTACAAAGGATCTTTCCCTCAAAACTATGTTTGTATGTGTTTATTGATTGTTATGTACCTCCATGCTCTTTAATATGGAGTACCCTAATAGTAGAAATAGAGTAGCTACCTAACATAGCTGTTTCCACTACCTGTTTACCAATTTTCAGTGTTGGTGACAAATAATGGATTCAAATGGCGCAATTTTAAATCTAACGGAATACAGAATACTCCTATGGGCATCCAAACGTTCTGCATTTTTAAATCTATTGCATGTACTTTATATTTATCGTTCTCGTCTTGCGAAATAGAAGATTTTTATTATGTCTACATATGCTGTGAAATATCCTATTTGATCCAAAAAAACTATATTTGATTAGTTCTATTATACTGTTTGTGAAAGTGCAGTCTTAACTTCAGCAAACTCTCGGCTTTTGGAAGTGATGAACAATATCATGATATGGTTGTCCAGAATGTCTTGGTCAACTCTTACGTTGATAAAGAGCTCCTATTTTTTTTATCTTTACTAAAAACTGTTTATGTTCCTAAATAGGTTTAAGGTGCCCACCGATTGCACTACTTCTAGCAAAAACTTTAATGCTTATATGATACTTATATAGAACTTCCCTAAAAGGGTTGTATACGAGGAAAGGCCGATTTGGACGTGATGTTAAAAAATTGTCGTAAATTCAAGCTTTTGGCCCCTATTTAGGATTAGGTTCATAATCTACTTTTTCAAGATCATTTAAAAAGCTATAAATTATTACATCGAAAGATGAGTGCGGTTTTCGTCACCTTTTTCTTTACCGAGAAAATTTAAAAGATGCCAATTTTAAACACACAGAAATATTTTGACTTCCCAAACATAGGCAACGGTATTTAGCAAAGTTTGTCCTAATCATTCCTTCCATGTACAGATTTTTTATAGAAAAGATATAATGGATAAAATATTTGTAATATTTC
Source organism: Heliconius charithonia (assembly GCA_030704555.1). Lineage (NCBI taxonomy): Eukaryota > Metazoa > Arthropoda > Insecta > Lepidoptera > Nymphalidae > Heliconius > Heliconius charithonia. The sequence continues at coordinate 5,599,029 of CM060809.1, read as the reverse complement.
CGATATTTGATATATTTGTTATATTTGAGGCCAGTCGTGGCGCAGCGGCACTAAGTGTTACTGTAAAACCGACTGGTTGTGAGTTCGATCCTAACTCGAGGAAATGAAATATTTATTTAAATTATATTTCCATTTCTTCACTCTGGTGTCGAGGCAAAGCGCGGCGTTGAGTTCTGCCACTTAACACGCAATGCCTCCAAAATTCGCCAGAAAGTGGGGGACGGAGTGTCTTACACTAGGTTATCTCTGCCTACTCTGCTCTGTGCGGGATTCAGCGTGAAGCTGACCAAAAAAAATCGATACTCTATAGTTTTGCAAATATTTTAAATATCGTAACTTAAAATATCATTGTCGTATATGACAACCCGCTCGTGTCATTGATCTGAATCCACATTATTTAGTTTAGACACATTAATTCATTGTAAGCAATTATGGACAAAAAAATTTGAAAGTAAAGTTAGCGAACCGAACGTAAGTAATATTTTATACATGTCAGCTTTATCGAGAAATATTTTATAAATTATTACTGGCAGGTTACAACTTCATTAACATGGACTTTATGAGTCTTGCCATACCATTTATATTTTCCGCCCCTTATCGTTGAAAATTGAGCAAGATCGTTCCCGCTTTCACTACAGAACATATTTATGCACATTATTTAAAAAAACAGTGTAAGAAACAGGTTTTTACTCTTTTTTAACAGTAATTTAACAACCTAAAGAAAAAAATATGTTCCTTACATAAAATATGGCGGGGTAGAACTTAATAATCTTTTTTTAATGTTATTTTATAATAACTTAATATAAATACTTATCTATAAAATTTATTCATTTAACTTCATTTCAGGGGTTAAAATGTAGTTTTTTATTACTTTCATACCCCCCCTGCTGTCAAGCAGTACAGTCGTTCTTTGTTCGGTCCACTTTTAAAAATTAAATTTCGTAGTTTAAAGTGACTAAAATCAAGTGAAATAGTTATTTAAACTATATTTATAGCAATTTACGTAATTGCAATTTATATTTTAAAAAGAAGTAGTTGATTAAGTGTTTAAAATCTGTGCTAAAGTTTTCTAATGCAAGAAGTCGACGGGCAAATACCCGCATAGTTTATTTATAAAATGAACAGTCGATAGAAAACAACTGCCATAGAACATAACTACCATATTCACACTAACTCCCAGCTGCTTCGATAGCTCAGTGTACAGAGCTCCAGATTTAAGTGTGATCAGAGTTCAAGACCAAGCACGAAATAAATTTTTTATTTTTTAACAAACATTGTTATAAGTTTATTTATAATGTCAAGCACGTGTAACGTTTGTAAACTGAATGTACTAGTTACGCAAAAAAGAATAAATTGTGCAAAGTGTCAAACCAAATACCACTTTGAATGTGTTGTTCCACCGGGGACTAAATCTCCTATCATACGAGGACAGTGGCTTTGCGCGGCCTGTAAGAACAAGTCTCCACCTACTTTAGTGGAAAGTGGAATTGCAATTGCTCGCAAAACTACTGAAGAGACAGTCGCCTCTGATGTTAATTGGCTATCGGCAATTAGAAACGAGGTGCAAAAAGTTATTACTCAAACTGTAAGTACAGAATTGATAAAAATTCGGGAAGAATTGGGTGGATTGCAAGACATACAATCATCCATTGAGTATTTGTCCAGTATTTTCGACACTGTGAAACAGGAGTTGGAAGAAGCAAAAAAAGAAATTTTATTATTGAAGAAGGATAATTGTGAATTAAGAGACATAGTAAATAATCACGCAAATACAATAAGTTTAATTGATAGGGAGGCTAGAGCGAGTAATATTGAAGTGCATTGCGTACCTGAACACAAAGGGGAAAACTTACTTAAGACGGTGGAACAAATTGGAAGGGTTATAAGTACTCCTATCACTGAGGGAAGTGTTGTTAAATGTACCCGGGTAGCTAAATTAAATAAGGCATCCTTACGTCCTAGATCGGTTGTGGTTAAATTTAGTTCATCGTTACTAAGAGATACATTTTTGGCAGGAGTAATTAATTTTAACAAGGCTAATAAAGACGATAAGTTAAATACAGCGCATCTTGGTTTATCTGGAGAAAAGAAACCAGTTTTTATTACAGAGCACTTATCGTCTACAGCTAAGGATATCTACGCTGCAGCTCGTATTTTTGCCAAAGAAAAAAATTATCGTTTTGTTTGGTCGCGTAACGGCAATATATTTTTACGAAAATCAATATCAAGTGACAAATTATTAGTGAAATCTAAGGAACACTTACTTACTTTAGCATAAAGACTGTTTCAAGCTTTACTTCTTAATTGTATTAATTTTTATATATTATTAGAGTACTAGAGTACAAAAAATATTAATGAGCTATCACTTAAATATATTTTATCAAAATGTTAGAGGAATGAGAACAAAAACAAATGAAATATATCTTTCTGTTCTTAATTCTAACTATGACATAATAATTTTTACAGAAACTTGGCTTAATTGTGGTATATTGAACAATGAGTTAATAGATGATAGATATTATGTATTTCGTAGAGACCGTGAATGTAGTCAATCCAGTAAATTGGATGGAGGAGGAGTTTTAATAGCGGTGTTAAAAAAGTTTAAATGTTATAGAATCAGCTCGTGGGAAACCAACTGTGAGGATATCTGGGTCAATGTAATTTTAAATTCAAAATCTTTTTATCTATGTGCTGTATATATTCCCTCTCCACTTAATATTTCCACTCTTGAACAATTTACTCAGAACGTTGAACAAATAATAGTTAACGAACGATCACACACTGTTATTGTTGGCGATTTTAATATATCGTCATTTAAATGGAGTTCTGGTGACCACACTTGTAAATTAAGTTCATGCAGTAGCAGTAAGGCATTGTCTATCATCAGTGACTTTATGGCATTAACGAATTTGTCTCAATTTAACTGCGTCAATAATGTTTATGGTAGAGTATTAGATCTTGTTTTTGGTACAATCAATAACATTAAGGTGAAAAAAAGTAATTTTTCGGCATGCCCTGTGGATAATTTTCATCCACCTTTAGATATCGACCTTAGAACAGACTACGATGATTCATTATTAACTACAAATACTATAATAAAGCACGATTTCAGGAATGCGGACTATGGATCTATAAACAAATTTCTTCGAGATATAGATTGGGAATCTTTATTTAGTAATTGTGACAATGTAAATGAAATGACTGACATCTTTTACATACAATTACGAAATATAATAGATAAATGCATTAAAAAAAAAGTATTTAAACAAAATTCATCTTATCCAGCGTGGTACTCTAAAAATTTAAAAAGACGGCTTGCGGAGAAAAATAAATATAGAATACTGTTTAAAAAATATCATAATCCGTTGGACGAAATTGAATTCAAATTATTGAGAGAGAGGTGTGAAATTCTCATTAACATAGAATATAAAAATTACATTACTAACGTTGAAAATAATATTATAATTAATCCAAAATTCTTCTATTCATATATTAAAAAGATGCGCTCTAATAAATGTAACTTTCCTGCTTTAATGACTCTGAACGGCGTTTCGTCGACTAATGGATCTGATATTTGTAATCAATTTGCAACGCACTTCTCAAGTGTATATATTTCTCAAAGTTTAACAACACTTCAGCCATATAAAGCGACTTTGTTAAATTGCACTTCAGAGTTGTCAAACATAAAAATCCAAGAGAAGGATATTATTGATAAATTAAAATGTATTGATACAAATAAGGGTGCTGGACCGGACAATATACCTCCCTTTTTCGTTAAACAATGTGCTGTCCATCTAGCTAAGCCTCTATTCTTATTATTTAATAAATCTTTGTGTGTAGGTGAATTCCCGTGTTCATGGAAAGTAGCAAAAGTTGTCCCTATTTTTAAGGCTGGTGATAGAAAGGATATTTCAAATTATAGGCCAATCTCCATATTGTCAGTTTTTTCTAAAATATTCGAGTCATTAATTTGTCCAGTGCTCACGTGGCACATGAAATCAGCAATTATTGAAAATCAACACGGTTTTATCACAAAACGATCCACTCTGTCAAACATGGCATTAGTTGTTGACGATTTAGCTATGGCGTTGGATAATTCTGAACAGATAGATTGCATTTATACAGACTTGGCCAAAGCATTCGACGTCGTCGATCATAATATTTTATTAAATAAACTACGTATATATGGTATTAATGGCAATCTGATTAACTGGCTTAAGACTTACTTGATGAACCGTAAAATGAATGTAGTCGTAGGAGGATATCTGTCGCAAACGTTTACTGCGACCTCGGGTGTCCCCCAAGGTTCCATTCTTGGCCCCACGTTGTTTGGGTTTTTTATAAACGACATACATGAGTGTTTTAAGCATTGTAGATTTCAATTATACGCTGACGATCTTAAAATATACAAGAAAATTAATAGCATTGACGACTCGTTTAAATTACAGCAAGATTTGGATAGACTTTCATTGTGGTGTGATTATAACAACTTAAAAATGAATCACCTCAAATGTTACATTATAACATTTAGCCGTAAAGTTAAAAATATTAACTTCAACTACTCTATTAATGGAAATATTTTAGGAAGAGTTAACCAAATTAGCGATCTCGGGATTATATTGGATAATAAGTTAAGTTTTTTACCACATTTGGACGACATAATTAAAAAAGCACTCAAACTGCTAGGTTTCATTTTGCGAGCTTGTAAGGAATTTAAAAGATCCATTACCAAAATAACGTTATTTAACTCTATAATACGTAGTAAGCTTGAATATTGTTGTATTGCATGGAATCCTCATTATAAGTCACATGAAAACAGATTAGAAAGAGTACAGAAGAGATTTTTACGTCAATTGGCTTACAAAGATAACCTGCTGAAACGAACTAAAAGCTATTCCGATCACTTAAGATTTTATAATGTCGTCTCTTTATCTAATCGTAGAGATTTACTTGATCTTTGCTTCTTACATAAAATTATAAATGGGGGTATCGATAGTCCAAGTTTGTTAAATAGAATAGGTTTAGCAGTACCAAGGCACAATTCTAGAAGCCATAATAAAAATAAGCACACATTTAAAGAGCGTTTTTCTAAAAGTAACTTAGGCAAAGCAGCTCCATTAAATAGAATAGTAATATTGTATAATAGTATATTTAAAAAAGCAGGCTTAGATATATTTCAACAATCCATATCCACTTTTAAATTGCAAACAAAAAAATATTGCCTAAATTGTCTTCCTCTTAAATAATTGTTGATAAATGAGAAATTATTGTTTATTTTTTTGTAACTATGTTTTTTTTTTAATGGTTAAAATTGTTACAAACTTTTTGTTTTTTGTTTCTTTTATTGTATAAGTTTTTTTTTTTTTTTGATGTTTAACTTCAAAGAATGATTTGTATTGTTTGTTCTCTATTTTTAAATTAATTTATGCATGTCAAGTTAGCCTATAAGTGCGGTATACAATTTATGTTATAGTCCTTTAAGATTGTTTTGTTTTTAGCATAAGAATTATTACTGTATACAACGTTGGCTTCCTATTAAATAAAATAAAATAAAATAAAGTTGTTTAAAAATAAGCGTTACGCATTTAATTCGTATTACATTTCAATATCACTAATATGGTATCACTAATACGATATCTATAAAGAAAAACGACGTGACAGCAACTTACGTACGTACGTACGCTAATATCGAAACCAAGAAGAGCAGACTATACGATACATAGTTTGTAGTATACTATAGATAATAGACTATGCATCTATTAATTCTAGCAAAAAATATACATTCTTTACTAAAATAATACTATTCTACGATCCCACAAATATTAAAAATGTGAAAGTTTGTGAGTTCAGGAAGACACACACATATCACACACATCCTCACATTCCAAATTCTCACAATTTTGTATAATTTGGCTATAATATAATAGTCAGCTTAAGCAGTCGAAGCCGCGTGTACATCGCTAGTTTCGCATAAATTTAAACAGTAGTAATAACAATTACCTAGTAATTTGTTGCAAAAAATCTTTTAACTACTTTTATGTCCTAAGAAGTATGAATTTATGTACATATTTCTACAAAAAGAATTAAACAAATGTATATTCATTCAATTGTATAATACTTAATTATAAGGTGTTGTTAAAATATGACTAATATGATTAACGCAAGTTCTCTATCTAGGAGTGTGATCAGGTTCGACGAGACGATATGTACAACACCCTTGCTGCCGCCCGCCGAGATAACGCACCCGACCCTTATCACTACACGCTTCTTACCGTTCGTCATAAATTTTATCACTGATGGGCAAACGCAGACGAGAACCACTTTTTTCAGATTTTCTCAGAATTAACGAGCCGTGAACTCGTGAGCGAGCCTTTTGATGTCTTTTTCAAGTCACTTACACGAACTGAGCACTAGATAACATTATTACTTTCAAGTCACCACTTCACAATTATCTTTTAATGACTGAATACACAAAAAGTTTTTACTTATATATATATATTCAGTTCTGTAAGTACACAAAATTGTGAACACCGTAGAGTCCAGAAAAGGTTATTTAATGAACATTCGACAAACATCAATTTGCACGGCCGCACCAAAAATTGCAGCCGTAAAGCAATTCCTTGGGAGAGACAGTTTGTGAATTGAGGTTGTAATGTTGTTGCGCGCTGCGTCTGAAACGTCAAACGTTGCGGTGCGGCGGAGGCGCGCGAGGTCGCGAGGCAGTCGCTCGCCGGCCGGCCAGCTGCGGACTGCGCGGGTGAAGCTGAGCGACGTCGCGAGGCCCGCCGACGCCGCCCGCCCGCACGCGCGCCGCGGCGCACGCGCCCCGCCGTGATCGATACACCCCGCCCACACCACCGCCACCACCGCCACCACCGCTGCGCCCCACGCCCCACGCACGCATCCGTCGCGACGCGCCACACTCAAGACGTGCTCGCTTAAGAAATCCTTCGCAGTTCCTCTACTTTTCTAGTGGACTGCACAAACGCAAATGTTGTCGTCGATAATAATGAATGCTAGTTGACTTCTCGTATTCTCTATCAAAGAAAAAACTTTGTATAATGTTTATGTAATATAAGAAAAATATACAAAGAAAAATATTGTTTTTGAGGAAAATCTGATCATTATTTTTACGTGGGAGTACAAAGTAAAATATATTTTGTAAGAAAACTTTTTTAAATATCCTATTTTTATATCAATTAAAATATATTAGATAAGACATTTAATAAAATATTATTATTTTAGAAATGTATGTTTTTTTAGCTTCACGATTTATTCCGCTAATGTTATATGCGATAAAGTGTAGAAGCTTCGTCTCTATTTTCTGACCAATTTTAGAAACATTAAATATAGAATAGCGGAACTTAACGCTGCGCTCTATTTTGTAACCTCGTCCTGTTTACAAAACAGAGCGCAATGCAATTGGAAATGATAATAATACAATGCCTCGGGGAAATGACACACATGAGAATCGAATTAATAACCGTCGCGCTTGCAGTCGAACACTTTGCTGCTGCGATGTGTTATACGTATAAATGAACTAAAAAAATAATTTTAAAAATATGTCAATAAATAAAAAAATTCAATAAACGAAACCATTTTTCTACATGATGTACATTTCGTACAACCCATATCGTATTGTATCAATCCGCGGAAAGAGAAATACAAAACTCCTAAAGCTTGAATTCCACGATTGTATCTCAACGTTCTTGACATAATAGAAGCACGATGCTGTTAGAAAAAGAATCTAAAAATAATATTCACTCTTATATCCGACCTACTCCAATACTTCAGAAGACCATTGAGACAAACTACATTTCACTTCAATGTCTCGAGTACAATATACTGTTCTTTATTTGTGAAATTTATTTCTTCTTTGAAAGTTATTTTAATTTAATCATCGTATACAAAGTAATTTCTAAAGCTGACAATTATATTATCTTCGCTTATCATTAGTTCAATATAAATATATATTTTGTAAACTTTTTTTCGTACATTATATGCATTGGTAAGTGCTAAATCGACATCAATATCGTAAATAATTAAAATGGAAAAATATGAATTTACCTTAGTGAGATATGCTAGTTCAAACCAAGCCCCGAAAAAGTAATGAGTAGAAATTAAATTTATAACACGCCCAATCTAAGGCTTTTAAAGAACTACTTTTTGAAAAAAAAAAAAAAAAAATATATATATATATATATATATATATATATATACATATTTTTTTTTCTACTATTTTTTTATTCTACATTTTTTTTTTTTTAGACTTGTGCGTAGTAAGTATATTATAGAAGTTGGTTTTATTATATTTCGTAAAAGCAAGTTAGTATTTATTGAGAGAAAACATTATAAATTAGCAGTATTGTATATTTAAGACTGTTTGATTATTGCGGCAATGGCGGACTCGGATCAGAATCGATCTCAGGCTGTTTATATTATATTTGGGTTATATAAATTGTATGCATTATATTAGGGTTATATAACTACACGTAATATAGTATATATATTTATTTAAACATACACATATATCCTCAGACAAATCATAGACTCAAATTCTACTATAAATTTTATAAATGGCAGCAAACAGCAGCATCCCGGTAATGCGGGATCCCGCATGATTTTCTGCTTCCGCGAGTTGCGAGATTAAAAGTGCAGATCTGCAAGTGCAGGATATTCTCGCGAGTGCTACAATCGCCAATTAAGAGTATTCGAAAGTAAATTAAATCAGCTTCACGCTGTATCCCGCACACAGCAGAGTAGGCAGATAGAACCTAGTGCTACGAGACTCAGCTACCCACTCTCCGCCGAGTTCTGGAGGCATTGCGCTTTGCCTCTAAACCAGAGCGAAGAAATGAAAATATAAATTTAAATAAATATTTAATTTCCTCGAGTGGGGATCGAATCCACAACCAGTCACACACTTTTGCCCCTGCGCCACGACTGGCTTCTAAGTGAATCAAGTGTAAAATATGTCGTCATCATGTAATATACTTTACCCGTCAACATATTAATCTAGTAAAATTATACGAGGTATCGAGGTATCGACTCTCAACCGACGTGTTACAGTCACACCCGTGTGCCACTGTGCCACGATGGCCTTTTAATAAATTTGTTAATGTAAACAATATTCTATATCACACAACAATAATAAAATATTCATCACAGCTTTAAATCTCAGCTCACAGATCCCTCCCACAGCGTGCCAAAATATTGTATGTACTAAACCAACAAAAAATTCTATCTGCCAAAAAAGAACATAAAGCGCGGAAAAGGACTTCGCGGCTCCGGAGACGCAACCTTCATTGGATAATCTCCTCCTACGTTTAATATGTGATACCACATTATATGGGCTACGGTTTTGACAAATAATATTGATTAGAATTGACACTCCTTTTTATATTTTTATTTTAATTTTAAAGATAGATAGATATTCTAGTATAGAGGCCAGTCGGCGCGCAGAGGCGCAAAGTGTGACTGTAAATCGATTGGTTGTGGGTTCAATCCCCACTCGAGCAGATGAAATACTTACATAAATTTATATTTCCATTGCTTCGCTCTGGTGTCGAGGCAAAGTGCGGCGTTGAGCTCTGCCACTCAACACGCAATGCCTCCAAAAAGTGGGGAACGGAGTGTCTTATCACTAGGTTCCCTCTGTGTGCGGGATACAGAATGAAGCTGTTCTTTTTTTAAGCTATTCTTGATTAGTATATTAAATTATAATACACTTTTAGTGCAGATAATTTGTATATATTTTAATTACAACAACAAGGTTTCAATTCCATATTATTTTACTATAAACACAACATAAGATACTATAATAATATAGCTATTAGACAAACATAAATTTTAGTTTGAAATAAAATTAGATGAAAATAGATGTGCTTTCACATAAATGGATATTTCATTGAAACGGTGCGGATCCAGGCAACATCTGTTTTACCTGCAGAAAGGATTTTATTCACGTATCTACATAGCAATTTTTTCTAATAAAACTGTCGGGATCGAATATTTACATAACATTATACTTTATTTAAAAGTAATGTTATTTGCGACGAGATCTTGGAATATCTTAAAGAAAGAATAAGGGTAGATCTATACAAAGGAATGTCATAGAAGAGTGAGGAAATATTAAAATAGGAAAGCCGAATTATATTTGTGGGCCATAATTTTCACGTTCATACACTTCTTCAGAGAGATTAGGTACAACACTATGACGAAAGGAAGGTAAAGAAAATGAACAAATAAATCATTTCATAAATACTGAATATTGTAAGATACAGTATAAAGATATACGATAAGACAATAAACAACGAACAAAATACATTGTGAGCAACGTTTATATTTTGAAATAGATTGTCAAGGTAAAATTGAAATAAAATACAAACAAATACTAATAATAATTAACATGCAACGATTTGTGATAAATAAACTGATTCCTATGAGACATGAACTGGCATGTACATCAACTACATCGATCAAGGTACTTCTCCTCTGAATTGTCCAAACGATGTGCATTCAATATTTTGAAAGAAATTGTTATTATCAATAAGTAATAAAAGGCCAGTCGTGGCGCAGTGGCACAAAGTGTGACTGTAAAACCGACTGGTTGTAGGTTGGATTCCCACTCGAGAAGATGAAATATTTACTTAAATTTATATTTCCATTTCTTCGCTATGGTGTCGAGGTAAAGCGCGGCGTTGAGTTCTGCCACTCAACACGCAATGCTTCCAGAATTCGGCAGAAAGTGGGAAACGGAAATGTCATAACACTAGGTTTCCTCTGCCTACCCTGCTGTGTGCGGGATACAGCGTGAAGCTGATTTTTAATTTAAATAAAATAATAATAATAGTAAATATTGCAAAAAGAAACAAAGATTTAAAATATATAGTATATATGGCTTTAATAGATCCATAAATGTATGTTTTCGGGAGTACATTATTGAACTAGAATAATCACATAACATCTACATCACTTTTATTGTTGCTTTTATGTCTCTATTAAAAGTGTATAATATATCGGAATTGTAATTCCAGAGCAACTTGTTATTAATCAGTAGAAGTTTTTATTATTTTACTTACTTTTTTAATAGAAAAGTAAAGTTCTTTTTATATTGAAATTAAAAGGAGTGAAAAAGATAAATAGGAGAGTCAAAGACAAGATTTAATTTCATAGCATTCCACTATTGGGTATTCTTTCATAGTATACATTCGAGATATTTTGATCTCTGTTGAGGAATTCATTGGGAAAAATAACTAAGTAAATATTTTGAAAGAATTTAGGAAGCGAATATATGGAACACATTTACATAAAAAATAGTACTAGTATTATATAATTTTTATAGGTTTATTTAATAAATATGTGACATATTTTATTAATAATATCTATAAAGTTACCAAAATGCAATTGAATAATGGAAAAATGAAAATTGCATTTAAATCGGTTATGTCGTTTTTGAGAATAACGTAACCCATACACACAAAGTTTAAAAAAATATATATTTTGAGTTTTGGCACAGAATTATAGAAAAACATTTAAAAAAATTTTTAAGCCATTGTGGGGAATTTCCTTATATATTTTCCATTAATAAAAAGCGTTGGGTCACAGTTTTATTGTAAACTCTTATCTATACATACGTATGTATGTATAAGAGGAATAACACACGTATAATATGAATTATAAACGTTAATACTTAAATTAGAGGCCAGTCGTGGCGCTTACAGGCCAGTCGTGGCGCAGTGGCACGAAGTGTGACTGTAAAACCGTCTGGTTGTAGGTTCGATCCCCACTCGAGGAGATGAAATATTTACTTAAATTTATATTTCCATTTCTTCGCTCTGGTGTCGAGGCTAAGTGCGGCATTGAGTTCTGCCACTCAACACGCAATGCCTCCAGAATACGGCAGAAAGTGGGGATTGGAGTGTCTTAGGTTCCCTCTGCCTACCCTTCTGTGTGCGGGATACAGCGTGAAGCTGATTTATTTATTTTATTTTAATACTTAAATTCACATGCTAACACAAAGAATGCACGGTTAACATATTCATCATAATAAATATGTAAAACAATAGCTTACTTTGGGGCAATTTCGCTTGTTTTTATCAACACAAACTATTTGTAACATGTAATGTCCATTACTAATATTGCCTCAGCGTTTCAAATTATGCGCATAAAAATAATAGGACCGCATAATATTAGAGGCAGTGAAAACTTTACCGTCATCTGGGGAGAACTACCTCACTGAAAAGTTCATTCATTATATTATCATATCTATACTATTTCATTTGAAATGATAAGTAAGTTCTGTCTCTATAAAATTATTTTATGTCAACATCAGTAGTTTGTGTTACTAGATTAATTGTACATTTGCAACCCACATAACTGTGAGGACAAACTTGGCGCAGAGGCACAAACGTGTGACAGTTAGCGCAGCAGGTCATGGGCTTGGTTCCCGCTCGGGATATTTACTATTTTAATTTCTTTGCTCTGGTGTCACTCAGTGTGCAATGTCTTCATAACTCGGTGGAAAATGTTGAACGACTATGCTTCCAGCAGTAGCAGAGGGAAGTCTGGAAGCATAGTCTTGACACTATGCTTCCAGACTTCCCTCTGCTACTATATACAGCGAAAAATAAAAACAACCTACATATATAAATAACATTATAGGAACATCAAACATAAAAAGAAGATAAAATTGGAGTACTAAAAGGCCATTTATAAATCCAATTTCATATAGGAATGTCTAAAAAAAACAATTTCAAATGTAATACATTTAATTCGTTATATCAGTTATATAAACATAACCATTTGTCATTGTAATATAAGTGGCGTTGCTGGACTGACTTGGAAGTTGGATATCACAGGTGAGTGCCTGAGCCGTATTTGCCGCGTCCTCGAGCGGCACTGTTTGCGCGGCAAGCACTCACTCCCTCGTCCCTCCGTCGTCCTCAACCCTCACCACCCGAACACCGCCCACGATTACCTGCCCATCACCTGTTAGCACAGATTTATATTATTTGATAGTAGTACTCAAGAGATGATTCCGTTCACGCCTTTATTTATAGCTTTCTTTATGTTTTATTTACAACAGTGAAATGTTAAAGTGGACTGTGTTGTAACTATTTGATTGCGTATCGAGAAAAAAAATTTAAGCATTTCTTAGTATTTATATTATCTTAAACGCTACGACGTTGAGAAACAATGCAAAATGAAATATAACAATTCCAAACAATAAGCCGCAAAGAAGTGATTACGTTCTGTTTGTTATCGTGATGTTTGTAAGCAATATGTAGAAGAATGCAAACGATGACTTCGTTTGCATTCTTCTACATATTCGGCAGGGGACGTGCCTAGCCGATTTACTCATATCTCTTGAAACCTAGCAACAACCGTATTACAAATTCTTGCCATACTTCAGTTCTATATTCGTAATAATCAGCATTATAATAAATTTGAGGCCGTTGAGGCCGTCGTGATGCAGGACCACATGGGTGTGACTCTGACGCGACAGTTGTGACTTCGATTTCCACTCAAGGGAATAATCTATTATTTATTATACGATGTTGATGATACGATTACGCGATGAGTATGAGCTACAAGGCAAACGGCCGACGTCGAGTTACTCCTCTCAACACGCAATGCCTCAAAAAATACGATGGAAGGTGGGGAACGGAGTGTGAGCATTATTTTTGTTATTCTAATGAATTTAAACTTAGAACGCTTATATAGCCTTAAAGCTATATCTATATATGTTTTTACTTTTTCAGGCACATAATTAATTTTACCTAATATACCTAAGAATACTTTGGTTTAACATTTTAGCAAACATTAGTTCTGCTGTCCATCGCTCCGCACGTCCGTCGCGTCGCTCGTCGTTCTAATTCGTACCCTAACACAATAAGCCGCGCGAATTGTGTGTATTTTAATACATCTGACAATGAGTTTATTTTCCTTTCTGGGTCTCAATTCATTTGACTAAAAGACAATGAAAGGAATAATTTATCCATTAAATATTAATGAGCTGGGATTCGTATTCATCTCTCCGCTCGCGCTTTTATTGCGTATTAATATAATGATCGATAAATCTTAGTAATTTACTACCCTCATCTGTCATAAATTACCTACAATTAAAATTATTCTCATTTTATTAAGTGTAATTAACATTCTTATAACAATCGCTCATTCATTATCTATTGAGGCGACGTTGGTAGATTTTAATTAAATTCCATAATCCTGTCACAGCAATTTTGGTAAAGATATGTCAATTTCGACTAGCCTCATTTCTCAATCCTACAATACATTAAGAAACCGTTATTCCGTATTGTGTATAGTATATCTATACGTATAGTGTCCAACTATATAGGTAGTAGGTTCTATCCTCACTGAGGCGAATTGATAATATTATATATTTGCACTCTTTTGCATTGTACTCCTACAGTTAAATTCAACTATAACAAATGTTTTCAAAACATATCAGAAATTATTATTTCGTTTACATAATTCTAGTTTCTAGTGCAATCTCATAAATTCAAATAACTCAAATGCGCTTGTTGCGTCACGTACGAATTAACAACGCTAGCCTTAATATTTGTACAATGTTTGAGACCAGCACTACCTGGTATAATACTAATGTGTTTACTATTAATTTACAACAAGTTTCTATTTTATAAGGGTTTTTATAACGTTATATATAAATTCATAGCCTTGTCGAAGGCTTGCGTTTAGTTTGTTGTTTTTAATAACAAAATGATAACAGAGAGATTTACCACTCTCTTTTCTTTTAAGAAAATACAAAAAATCCTATGAACACACACACTCGACGAAGATATGAAAAGAAAATCTATAAATATATATAGATTCATTATTCGAGAACAAACGTTACATAAAATATTTTTAAATAATTGCTATTATAACAAAACTAGTGCATAGCTACAAAATTAATACTTATGTAGCTTATAAATATGTTTTTTATGAAATATCCAATTAGATCCACTTTCAACATGGAGTCGTATGCTTGCACATTCAAGTGAATACTTAATACCAATATGAATACGTGATAAAAATATTAAAACAAAAAAGTGCAGTGCAAGTATTTGAGTTGGCGCCACGTTTGATGGAATAATAAAATAAGTTTATAGCCGCTAGCTGTCCTAATAAATCTTCACTATCGACTTGTAGATGCCTTCTGAGATAGGACCGTAATTACCTACTTATACAATATTTACATCGCTTGACCACAATATTTCAGCAAACATTTTGTCACGTCACATCATTCATCGTTGATTCGTATTTTCTTTCTCATAAAAATAGATTTTTCCTATGGGGTATTTTGGCAAGATTTGAATTTTTTCCATTTTTATTGCATATATGAGTTTTTCGTTCCAAATTTTTATGTTTAGAAACCAAATTCGCAATTTACACCACAAATTTGTTCATCCGTAGCCCATTAGTATTCAGAGACTGTTATTTTGTTCTATTACCACTCGTGGAAAATGAATGTGAAATGTTTAAATATTTTCATTTATAATAAAAAATTCATTCCCACGAGTCGTAAAAAAACATATATACATACATATACTTGCTCTGAAAAAAAGGCAAAGCGCAGCGCTGAATTCCGCCATTCAACGCGCAATGCCTCGAGATTTCGGAAATACTTTAAAAGGAACGGTATGTGTGTAGTATTAACTAGATTCCCAGATCCTATCATCATACACTGCTATATGCTATGTAAAAAAAAACAAAAAAACAGTCATTCATTTACACATCAAATTCTTTACTTCAAATTCATCTTTTTCATGTCTTAAGTTCATCCAAATTACAAAAATTATAAAAAAATATATAATTAAAATATATATTTGGAACCATTATCAAAGGCCTTTCTAACTCTGTAATTCTTCATAGAAGGTTTTACTATTCTTTTGGTGAGATTGCAAGAAATCGCCCCGTTCTAACTTTTTCTGCAATCAGTCAATTTCAGAGTGGAGTGATTTGAGAGCAGGATAGATAGAGGGACCTATGGGTGTTAAGAAATTCTGTACCCCACAGATTGTCTTTCCTTTAGAGGCTTCCGCCTGTAACAGTATATACCTCGGGTATAAGTAAAAAATAAATAAATAAATAAAATAAAATATGCATGGCAATACACATAAATAACATAGTTAATTATGAATAATACAAACTATATATTTTTGATACCATATTAATCGAGACGAGTTCGTGTATTGTCGTCCCGAATGTCGCGACCGTCGTTTCGTATATATAGGTGGTGGTGATGCTGGAAGGCAGCGGTCGAGTCGAACTCTTAAGTACTACGGTACTAATAAATATGATGCACATAAAGACTCGTACCAAATGTATAATGAATATAATATGATAATTCGAAGTCTATGATGGCACGATCTTTTAAGATCGAATTCCTTATAAAGGAATTATATGTGTAGGAGCGACACATATTATGGGTTAAAGTTATCTTTGACCAATGTTATAATATTGAATGTTGCTTGACGTCGCGGAAGCTGACGTGATGGGCTTATGCGAACTGTTGCAGTGACATTAACTATGTCTTGGCTGATGCCGTCTCGCAGTACGCTCGCGGTACGTAAGCTGTGTTTGTATGGCGTTAGCCATTGATATATTGATATACCATTTCTACGACTTGGTATACGACTAGTAGGTGTGTGGTGCTATTTTATGTCCCAGCTCCGGTGTATGTAGTAGTGTCCGCCTGTCTCGTACGGGTGTGTGGTGCTATCTTATGTCCTGGAACTCTGGTGTATGTAGTAGTGTCCGCCTACGGTTCGAGACACGACTGTGGGGTGTGTGCCGTGCGTTTATTTAACATATCGGCCGCCTTGCGGTAGTGCTTTCGTTCCAACGACTTATATTGATCTCACAAATCAATCAACATCACGAATCATAATTCTAATATAATAATCTTAATATAAACAAGCGTAACAAGTACCTTCAGACTGATCACACACAAACGTCCCGGAGAGTTCATTAAGACTGTTGCAGCCGCAGTCAGGTAGGAATTCACGGTGTAGGGCGGGGAGGTGCCCGTACTCTTTCTTCCTTTTATTATAACTAGTTCGCAGTTATAGTGGAGAGGAAGATAGGACGCGCTCTTGGCTTTTCTTCGGACGAGCTTCGAGTTATGTATGACAATGTCATATTGTCGAGTTTCCAGTTATCTAAATAACTGACACAAGAACAACTTCTGATGGCAAATATGTTATTAAAGCGATACCTTCTTTCTAATGGCATAATATAAAATTCTTAATACTGTTACCTCTGAATCTCTAAAAGATTTTGGGTTCTTCACGATCACAACTATAAACGGTTCTACCCACTAGACACATCACGAGCCAAGGCATTATTTATTAAATAATATTTTATAATGAGTTTGAGATAACAGTTACACGCCGAATTCTTGAGGCACTGCGTTGAGAGGATTAACTAAACGCCGCGCTTTACCTTGACACCAAAGCGAAGAAATGAAAATATAAATGAGAAAAATCAAAACGCCTCTATCGAAAACTAACCCGATAGTTTTCTATCTTTTCAGTCAGATCAACCGTAAAAATTTGCCAGTAGGACGGGCCATTAAAAAACAAGGCTACCCAAATATTTTACGATGAACCAGAAACTCCGAGAGCTTAGCTGAGAAGTAATATATTACGATCAATATGACCCAAACTTGGCACCAAGTTATATTCTTTCTTTTAAAAATTTTGCAATTGTCTAATTGAAAAATTTTAAGCTACAAAAAACCAGCTTCTAGAGAAGGTTTTTCTTTGCTTGTCTTATTACTTCATTTATTTTTCTCTATAACAGTTCTAATTTTAACCGATTATATACCGGGTGGCCTACTCGGTATATAGGAAACCCATGCACACCAATAGATACCTCAATGGTTAATCGCACCACCGCCCTACACAGTTATCTACCCTTGGTAAATCTATGTTTCAGAGAGCACACCATCTCAGCGACGCTAAACATCTAGGGGACGAGCTTCGCCAGGTGAAGAATTCCCTTCATCAGAACAATCTGCCAGTTCTCCGCCGGTGTTGTAAGAAGACCAACAAGCCACCCTCACCCACAGTAGACACCCGGCACTTCTACCATATGTAAAGGGGGTTACAGACAGAATTCGCAATATCTTAAGAAGAGCTTTCATAACAACTACACTCATGCCTAACAAGAAAGTGAGCCAATTCTAGAGACCGTTGAAAAGTAACATTCATTTACAGTGTGCAGGTGTTTTACAATACGCAATGCTTCCAGAATTCGGCAAAAAGTAGGAATTTTTTGAATTGTTTTTGTTTAACAAAATCAAAGTACGGCTTACTTTATGTTATTTTAATTTTAATTATTTTTTACAATTTATTATCGTAGTGATTAAACAAATTTCAATCATTTTGTCAGAATTGATCCAATCCCAAAAGACAATTTAAATAAAGTACTAATATTTCCAAATATTGTTAGATATAAGCCGATAATAATTGTTAACAAATAATCGCTATAATTGTACCATCTGGTCATTTAACATCTCATGTAATATTACTAGAAGTCGCTTCTACAAAACTCCATAAAAAAAAAATTTTTAGAATTGTTTATAAATAATCAATTCGTATATAGCTGCAGTCTTTACTTGTAGTCACTTTAGTTGGCTATGTTTTAATCTTAGCAATAATTTTTAAGATTCTGCACCTCAAAAGGAAAAAACGAAATCCTTATAAGATCACTTTGTTGTCTGTCTAACCATCTGTCAAGACCATTTATCTCGAGATGGCGTGGAGGTATCAAACTGACATATTCAGGTCTATCGTACCATCAGACGGACGGTACGGTCCCACAGAATAAATCAAGTTTCTAAGTCAACACAATGAAAGGATACGAGCATTAATGCTGCTGCATTTTGTACGTAATTCGCTGTATAATCTAGATCTAGTACTTATCTTGAACCTACAGTTATAAAATCTGGCACAAAGTGAGAACTTGTGAAAAATTGTTAAAAAGTGAAAATTTATAGGTAAATTAAAAAAATATACTTATATTTATATTTGTAGTTTTACGAGTACATGGTTGTACACATGGGTGTATTGTCTGTCATTTCATCCAAAATGAGTAGTTACGTACCCGCAAACTTAAGATTGACAACTAAAATATGCGGGAGTTTTGTCGCCAAATTTGTTGTTTTTCCACTTGTTAAATTTGGTGTCGCTTTTATTTTGTTAATCAGTGGAAAGGAATTTAAGCCAAAAAAAGTATAATTTTTAATTTGATAGAATGTACTACTTGTTAAGAATACGTATTAAAATTTGAACGTAGTGGGTTCAAATCCCGCTACGTTCATCAGAGAGAGAGAGAGAATTCAACCCGCACTTTGTCTTGCCAGTACGTGAAAATAATTTAAGCATTATCTTAAGCTAAATTCTTAAGAGAGTGAGTTAATATTTTTAAAAAGTCTCTTACTCTAAAATTATTAATACGCAACTCAATGATGCCACAATTTTAACTTCTACAATATGTTCATTGTAAGTTATATAAAATGAGCACAAAAATGTTATGTTAGTTTAAAATGTATGCATGTATTTAAAGATTTGAAATATTTAAATTATTTAACGTTACCTATAGACAGCCTGCAAAAAATGCCATTTTTACGGACTCTAACGACGACGTAACTAATTCTTTCCGTTTCATTCTTTTGTTCGTAACAAGGCAAACACCTCTGGCTAAAAGATCAAAGAAAGCAAAAGTACTCAGTGTCACTTGTCCTTCGTTCCCTAAACGGTCACGCTTCAGTGCTTGTCAATTTGCAACCAGTATTTACAATTTCATTAAGCATTAGCTTTTCTCGCAAAATAATTTGCGTCACCGTGTTTTGCACAGTTCACGGTTGAATTCTATTTTCTTTTGTGAATTTTACTGTCAATTATAAAGTTTTACTTGTCGTATTGCATTGCTATTTAATATTTGTGGGCAAATGGCATTGCTTGAAACTATATTATAATATATTGTATAATAAAAATATCTTAAATAAATAAAATAAAAAATAAAAGTCAGTCGTGGCGCAGGTGCACAAAGTGTGACTGTAAAATCGACTGGTTGTGGGTTCGATTCCCACTCAAGGAAACGAAATATTTATTTACATTTATATTTCCATTTCTTCGCTCTGGTGTCGAAGCAAAGCGCGGCGTCGAGTTCCGCCACTCAACACACAATATCTCCAGAACTTGGCGGAAAGTGGGGTACGGAGAGTCTTAACTCTAGGTTCCCTCTGCCTACCCTGCTGTGTGCAGGACAGCGTGAAGCTGATTTAATCTGGTTTAATTTTTAAGAATATCCAAAGATACGATCGTAAAGAAAAGAAAGTAAAGATTCGACACCGATTACCGCGTAATAAGTTTTACAAGATTTTTTAAGAAATACAATGCTGTATTTTATTACATGTAAGAAAGCTGGAAACGTAGTATTCATAATTCACTTGAAGCAAATTGGCAACCTGTGTTGAAATTCTGCCAGAGCACTAAGCAGCACAGTATTATTAGCATCACGGCATAAAAATATTATTTCACTTTGCTATTTATTTTTCTCTCTTGCACTGCAGAGTATAGAAACTAATTTCATATGCCGAGAGCCTTGTACTCAAATGTTCCTGCCTTCACGTTCCACTCGGAATAAAAAATTAAAAATACTCTACCAAAACAGACAATGCTCGTGTTACCATAAATATACCACGTGTTTTATGCACAAGGCACTTGATGTAATAATTAATTGTTAATAACATAGACACTTATATGCGATAATTTATTAAAGAAAAACATATTTATAAATTTTAATTAAAAAATATAATGTTTGTTAATTAAAATTTATTTATTGGTTAGTAGAAATAAGCACCCAAAAAAGAAAAACAACTATATTATGAATTTATTTATACCTATGACGACTATTGCGACCTACGTACGGTTCCTTCCACAGTTCAGTTAAAGCTAAGTTTTAAGAAAATATATATATATTGTTAGCGTATTCGTGTAAAAGAGGGTAGATTTAGGTGGAAAATAACTATAAAAGCAGTGGAATTGTGTCAACCGGGAGACAGTTGTTTTTAACGTGTTTTTTTTAAAAACGTTACCCACTTCCGATTTCTAACAATATTATAATATATATATTATTTATAATCCTTGGTTGATGCTCAATAGCTTATACATCTGGGTGAAATATATAGTTGATTTTCATAATATAAAATTATTTTATTTGGTTTGAAAAAATTAATACTGCGATATCAATACCAGGAGTTTCAATTATATATTGATGTTGACAAAATATTTCGATATTTCGGCGTAATAAAAAAGTTCCTCAACTACTTATCGTCAGATAGTTCCGCTTTCCGTGTCATTACATTTCATTATAGAGAGACATTCCTCCAAATCTACTAGTTTTTCTTTCAATCTTTTATGGTTATAAAAAAATAATCTTAATTTAAATTAATTTACAAATTATATAGTCATTAAGATATTAGCTTCTGTAAAAATAAAGTATATGATAACGATTTCAAGTGTATATGTAGCCGAATTTTTTGTTGAATCGAATAGAATATTTTATATCACCTTAAGGTTTTTGTTGGTTTTTAAACACATATATCATATAGACTAGTTATCTGGTTTATTGACGATAATTTCACGTGATGATGTCATGAGAAAATATTGTGGAAAAATTGCATACTTTTATGCATTGAATTGAGTTACTACAACTGAATTATTATTATTTTGTATAATGCAAAGAGCTTCATAAATTTTTATGATATAATAAATGTTTTATTTGCACTCATTATTTAAAAAAAAATACTTAAATTATATTGATTAACTAACTACTACCCCATTCGAGGAAATGAAATCTTTACTTAAATTTATATTGCCATTTCTTCGCTCTGGTGTCGAGGCAAAGCGCGGCGTTGAGTTCTGCCACTCTCACGCAATGCCTCCAAAATTCGGCAGAAAGTGGGGAACGGAGTGTCTTAACACTAGGTTCCCTCTGCCTACCCGGCTGTCTGTGGGATACAGCGTAATCTATAAATCTAACTTAGCTAAAAACTAAAATATATTTTTTAGGTTTTAGCTTAGTTAGATTTATAGATTACTTTTAGTTTTCGCCTTGTAATTTGTCAAAAACGAAGTAGAAAACCAAGAAACATTATTAAATTCAAAGAGACTAAGATAAAACAAATAATATTTGTGATGGCAAAAAAATACATGACAGATAAAACATTACACACGAAATCAATATGTCCGGAAAGTGGGCTATTTGTCCCTCTAATAGAATGAAGGAAAATAACAAAATGGTATCTCATAGCCAACTAACACTTTATTTTATACGATAATAGCTTCTGATAAGACATAAGTCTTGCAAAAATCTTTTAATTTTATATCATTTTTTCTGATGTCTTTTTTATTTATATCGTATTTTTAATTATTTCGATTTTATTAGATCTTTCTACACTTTTGATAGATTTTCTTTCTGTTATTTAGTAACAATAATGTATTTTAGATTAGTTGGTAACAAATATATATTTTCTGCGCCTTTGGAAAAACGCAATCCTCAAAAAAGAATAGTTTCTTGTTCGTCTGTCTGTCAGTCAAACAGTAAGACAGACAGAGAGTTGAATGAGCAGAGATCATCTGCCTGTCAGCAAATAATCTTTTTATATTTTTTTTACACTACAGTCTCCGCGTACCTCTTTCGGTCTCATCCACGGGACTTTCCTGCAGTAACATCAATATTGTGTTCTTGGACATCAATTGATCTCTCTCTCTACCGTTCCTTTTACCACTCACTCTTTTTTCATAAGTCTTTTTTAACATTCTTTCGTGACTCGTTTTTTCGACGTGCCCAAACGACCTACCCACGTGATATCCTCGCTTGCCACCACTACCACTTACCATTCTGCCATGAGTATCTTCATTGCGGATTCGGTCAACTAAACTAACTCTTTATATCCTACAAAGAGATATCAGCGTTGGTACCAACACTGCATTGTATACGGCCAAAGGCGCATTTATGGTAAAGTTTCGCCGTTTCATCAATCCAGCTAAGGCACCTTTTATTCTGTTACCGATAGCAATACGTTTTTCCTGGTCCATTTCGTATAAACGATACGATTTTGTCGTTTATATACTTACATAACATGTTTGCATTGTATATATCAACCTTCATTCCGTTCATTAGTGAAAGCTTAATTAAACAACACTTACAACACTTAAAAGGATTTTTTTTATACTATGTATAGATTAAAATATAACTATAACTAAATAAGAAATATCTAGTAAGGATAAACATCCCCCAAAATATATTCCACTCGTTAATTCTAAGCGAATGTATTCAAATAGAAGTGGTATGTAACTTAAGCTTGCTTTTATCGATATTGAGTGGGATGTTTATGCTGAAATTGTACATGAACTACCTACCTATTGTAACAAACGCTAGTAAATTTTCATTAGGTTAGGTATTTTAGTATTTGGTAAGCTATACTCGTATGTATGATTAGCATGTTTAAATGTCTTCGTTTAATATTTTTTTTATTAACAACAATACAAGGCCATTGAAGCCAGTCGTGGCGCAGCAGCACAAAGTGGGACTGTAAAACTAACTGGTTTTAGGTTCGATCCCCACTCGAAGAGATGAAATATTTACTTAAATATATATTTCCATTTCTAAGCTCTGCTGTAGAGGCAAAGCGCGGCGTTGAGCTTTTTCACTCAACACGCAATGCCTCCAAAATTCTGCAAATAGCGGGGATCAGAGTGTCTTAACACTAGGTTTCATCTGCCTACCATGCTATGTGCGCGTGAAGCTGGTTTATTTTTATTTATTTTTAACAATACAAGACTCACGTTGCGCAGCGGTACAGAGCCCTGCTGTAGGTTTGATTTCCATAAATTATTTTATTTTCCCCGCTCTTGTAACAAGACGATGACAACACATTTAAACGGGAGTTTTAACACTAAGCGTCCTCTGTCTACCCTACTATATGACAGCTACTTATGAAATCTAGTGATAACTAAAATATAGTCTCTGACAGTATTATTAATATTATATCATAACATGAGGCCAGTTGTGGCGCAGCGGCACGAAGTGTGACCTGTAAAACGGAGTGTCTTAACACTAGGTTCCCTCTGCCTATCCCAAATTATTTAATTTAATTTATTTATATCGTAACTTGTATGTGTTCACATATTAATAGCTCCAATCCCTTATGCACACTCGTGTAAGCAACATAAATTTTCTTTTTTCGAATATTTATTTTAAAATGTTATAATTTTTTTTTTATGCTTGATTGATTAATTTATAATTGCGGAATAAGATAAAAATATTTATTTATAAAGTTTTAATGTAATACGAAATATAGATTATAATTGTAGTCGCGTAAGATTAATTAGATAAATTTTCCTCTCAGTATTACTCACCGCACGTATTGCACAGTTCACTAGTCGTATCAACACGGTTCATAAACTTCATACGCAACTTAGTAAATGAAACAAAAACCTATTTATTGTTGGGAAAAAACAATACTTTAACTAAATTAAAACTTAACTTTATATGACTCTACTGAATTAAAACAGTGATGTTCGTGATAACTTGCTATATCTTATAGCCAGCGCACGTGAGAAAAATTAAAATGAAAATTGTCTTTGTGAGAGTAAACCTGTGTCATTACGACCCACATAATATTTGTACCCTCATTTGTCCCTTATTAAACACGTGCACGCAGTCTAATGAAAAATTTTATTGATACGCGATATCCAGGGCTATACGATAATCAAAGATTTTAGTACCTATACTGAATTTCAGGACTATTTATATGTTTTACAATTTTTCTACAAACACAAGACATATATAAAACGTACGTATGTTAACTGCAGAACCTAAAGCGGAAATATACAATAACAACTTTGACACAAGTTCTATTTATCGTCTGTATGTGTGTCGTCTCTTTTTCATTCATAGTTAAATTATCTACTTTTCTTTTTTATTTTAGGTTCATTTTGTATCCCACACATAGCAGCGGGAGAAGAGGAAGCCTGGGAACCTATTGAGAAGACGCTCAGTTTCCATTATGACACTTCCGTGCCCCACTTTCCACCGAATTCTTCACACATTACGTGTCAAGTGACTGAACTCATCTCCGCGCTATGCCTCGTTACCAGAGCGAGTGGAAATCGACTTCGAAATTTGTCGCGTGTAAGGTCGCACACTTGTGCCACGAATGGCCTCAGTCACAAATTACCGGATAAGTATTTTTATTACCTACTTATTTTTTGAAAATATTGTTGACATAATCATAAGGTTTAAAAAAAATCTAAACTGCATGTAAACTGTTTGACATTTCCATTGTTTTTACTTTTCATGTAGAAAGTCCGAATGTTTTCTTATAACATTCTTTTCCAGAAAAAATCATCTCATTGGTTATTCATGAACATCTATCTATATTTCATCTCATATCCACTTCGAAAAGCGGTTTGTTTTCACTTTGGGCTATTATTTTAGTGTGCAACTGGCTAGAACTATTAAAATAATAGAATGAAAAAAACATTAGCTTCACGCTGTATTCCGTCCAAAGCAGGGTATGCAAAGGGAACCTAGTGTAAAGACATTCCGTTCCCCACTTCCCGGAATACATGTTGTTTTAAAAACGTATTTTCATAGGAGGGGACGTGGGCAGGCGGGCAATAAACGTGTTGCGACTCGTTTATTTGCTTACATTTCATGTAGATTGTTATTGCTAATTAATTAATATGAAATTAGGACATGTAGTTAGGTTAGGTTAGTCAGTTTTTTTGTTTAAAAGCTTATAACCTAACGTTCCTTTTCGCAGAGTAAATCAATTTTTACCTAATAATAATATATATTTCTATTTTTACACACTAAAATGCCTGCGGTTGTCGACTTTGAAACAATGGAAGGACCGGGAAATTCTTAGAACCGTAGCCCTCCTCATGTCACATGCTCCGCTACGGATCTCGCTTACGAGTATATATTTTTTTTTAAATATCTCTTGTTCTGACGTCCTCGTCTGTCCATTGTAGATCATCACAACAATGGTCTAAATTATAAAATTAATTTACGTCATTGACTGATACAATTTGGTAGAGCAGATCGATTTGCAACGACACGTCTACGGCACTGCTATTTCGGTAGTGAAAAATCAGCTTTCTGCCCATCTCGCCCAGCAGCTTCCTTCCGTGACATGATCGTCTCACAGAACGTGACTACGGTTGTCGATACTGACTGGCTGCCCAACATGTGTCTTATAATATTGGAAACGGAAAGATTACGTCTGACGTCTTCTACACAGAAAGACGGGTCATAGTTCCGGCCCATGCCGGGACACGTTTGGAGGGTGCGTTGGGCAATATCAGTATCCTTTTCGCAGTGGAGGCAATGACAGTGTTTGACGTTCGATCCTAAACAAATAATACTGAAGCAACCGTGTCCGGTGATTATCTGTCTAACCAAACCTAAATTAACTTTCAGATAATTCCACTAAATCTGTAAATTTTGTTTTACTTATTATTATCTATTATTCATATATCAAGGCCAGTCGTTGCGCACATCCTGTGACTGTTAAAAAGGCGTGTCGTTTTTACAGTCACTTCCCACTCGAGGAAATGAAATGGGGAGTGGAGTAGACACTCGAATAAAGGTTAGTTGGAGAAGCGGGGTAGGCATAGGGAACCTAGTATTAAGACTAACACAAGGTTCCTTTTATCTACCCCGCTGTATACGGGATACGGCGTACAGCTCAAAAAAAGTATGCATCAATAATACATAAACGGTCCCTTTGAATCATTTTCTCTACTAGAGAAAACATTGAAATCTGTTGCGTAGTTTAAAAGTTACACACGTACAACACTTTGAAGCGACGTAGGTACCGTCGTTTACAATATTTACATTTAAAACGTTTTTGATTTCCCAAACAAAACGTACTTTATTTCGCATACAGCGTCTTTGAATGTGTAAAAAGTTTACAATGGAGTGTTGTTGCACGTTACGTTCTCTCTGCTTCTCCCACTTGATTCAAAAATGCAGGTTACAGGGTTCCTCTACGTTTTACAAGAAGTTCAATCATTTAAAATTAAATTCAATTATTACAAACAGATCGTATTTATACCTATTGAATAAACATTAACCACGACAATAAAAATGTACCTAAAATTTCTAAAATGTTATTTTTAACACTGCACATCATTGCTTCTAAAGCTCCTAATTTGTACTTGTAATTCATGTCAAGCTCTGCGATAAAGTGAAATGTTGGTAAAGAACGAAAAATATCAGATTAAATAAATAATTTTATTTTCTTATACCTTACAAGTAGACAAATTTATAAACAACTACACAATTAATTTAAATACTTAAGATGAGGAAATGACTCTTATAAACTTTAATTTCTAATTTAGTGACTGTCAAAATATAGTTCTGCTCTAATTTAGTTGCTAACTAAATACTGACTGTTAAAAAATATTAACGAATTGGACTACCAATGCATTGGTCAAATATTTACAATATTATCATATTTCATAGAAAATAAATAAAATTTTCTCGTGTACACAAAAGACTAAAATATTCCACTATATTTAATATGGCAAGTACAAGATCCTATAAAATTTTATGATGAATATAAAAGAAGACGCCAGAGCCCAAAACTTGAACTACATTCCCCATGAGTTACGAGTATTTATTATTTTTTTAAATCCTGCATCGATTACGTAAAATAATCAATAATGTGTCCTTCGTTGTCCTGTTTCAAAAAACAAAAATCTTTTTTTTTTGTAATCTATTTACTTGAACTGGGAATTCTTACCGTAATTAATATCTTTGAGGCCAATCGTGGCACAGGGGCACAAAGTGTGACTGTAAAACGACTGGTTGTGGGTTCGATCCCCACTCGATGAAGTGAAATGTTTATTTAAATTTATATTTTCATGTCTTCGCTCTGGTGTCGAGGCAAAGTGCGGCGTTGAGTTCCGCCACTCAACACGCAATGCCTCCAGAACTCGGCGGAAAGTAGGGAACGGAGTGTTTAGCACTAGGTTCCCTCTGCCTACCCTGCTGTGTGCGAGATACAGCGTGAAGCTGATTTAATTTGATTTAATTTTATAATTAATATTTCTAAAGCATTATATGCAGTTGAATATTATTTTTTTATATTATCTTTATAATTAATAGTCACATTAAGCTTTCATAAACCAAAAAATAGTTAAAGTTTAGCAATTGATATTTTTAATGGCATTAGCGACGTAGAATCAAGTGTTGGTTTTAGAGTGGTAGCCAAATGTCTAACAATAAAGCTACGGCACCGCCGCGCCTAGCATGGCCCTGTGCCAAAGTCAGTTTCACCAGAATTAACCGAAGTTCAATTCTATACGATACTGCAAACGTCCCCTTCTCAACTCACAGTAATCTCTACGACTTAAGGTTTCTCTTGTATATGTAGTTTTAAGGTTTGAGGAAAAATAAATTAATATTTTTTCAAATAAAATTATTGAAGATCTATTTTATATGCATTCAAATATAAAACGTAGGCCTATTCGGTGTTGTTTTTTCAATCACAATCTAAACAAACCTAACTAACATTGATTCCTTCGAGATTTGCAAAAGAAACAAAAAAAATCCAAATATACGTCTGGTATTGTAAGTCATACTGATCCAGTGAAATATGAAAAATCAGAACTGGCGGCGAGCCAGTTTACTTGCTACGCGCTACAACAAAGGTTTTCATATCGGAAAATTATTCGTAGAACAATACAAGAAATGGGCCGCTTATTAGCTGGAAACATTCATAGGTGTAAAGATAATATTCATTTACTACCTTTTAACATAACAAACAATAGTTTCATGACTTTTTTAAAAAAAAGTGTTATTCCACATTTGTAAGAGAAAAATATTTCTTTGGAAAAAGCCTAAGAATTTGAAGGTACTTAACTATTCTTACTTATCTATTAGACATAGCTTTATTTGTGTACGAAACTGTACACAAATAAAGCTATGTCTAATAGATATACAATATTTTAAAGTAAAAAAATTAGCTTCACGCTGTATCCCGCACACAGCAGGGTAGTCAGAGGGAACCTAGTGAAAAGGCACTCTGTTCCCCACTTTCTGCCGAATTCTGGAGGCATGAATGTGTGTTGAGTGGTAGAACTCAACGCCGCGCTTTGCCTCGACACCAGAGCGAAGAAATGGAAATATAACTTTAAGTAAATATTTAATCTCCTCGAGTGAGGATCGGACCCACCACCAGTCCGTTTTACTTCGTGCGGCTGCGCCACGACTGGCCCCTTTAAAAATAATAGTCTTATATGAAATATAAAATAACGTCAATTTTGAAGTACATAACTGATAAAACAATATAATACTATTTAAGCTCTAAACTAGACGTAACCCTAATTAAGGTTCTTCGCATAACGGATCTATGAACAACCCTAGCCTAACAGACGTGTGTATGCCCGAAAACTGACACACTAAATTTGTTTGTCCGAAAAATATCCGAAAGTCGGCGATGGGTCAACAGTATTTGTTTACTTAAAAATATTTTAATAGCCGCTTCGTGTAGTTTGTAAAAACAGCGTTTTTGTCATGAATTTCTCTTTCTGCATACGAATTGTGAATTAAACTTCCGATTGTAACATTAAATTTGAACGATTTCTTTTTTAAAAAAAATAAGATAGGGTTAGAGAGAATACTTTTCTTGTACTAAATAGAAAACATAATTATAAAAAAAGTTACTGTTTTGCAATCGGGTGGATTTACAAACAGAAACTTCTTCGAAAGAAATATCACCCACACCTTGAGTAATCGTCAGGGAAAACAATGGTTTCCGTTGAAATCCCTTTCGCCCAAATTAATCCCACGTCTTAAAAGAGTGTGGAATAATCCAAGGTATTGTCTTAATACTGAGTTCGGTCACATTCATTTGAAAGAACGAGAAAGTTCTTATGTAAATGTAAATTACTTGTGAAAAAGAATATTACACATTTTATGACTTTAAATTTAATTAAAACATAATGAAAAATTAAAGAAATATATCGAAATTGAAAATTATAATCTTTTAATCCAAATCTAGCAAAGTAATTACGGCGCAAGTCGACAATATCTATCCAAATTAATTTGGCAATAATATACTTTTAAAAGTTTTATAATAAAAAAGTGATTTCTTATGTAACAAACTTTCAGCTTTCGGAGCAGTTGATTTGGTACTTGAGCCTTTCTCACGCATTCGGTTCGATGCTTTCGCCAGAACCGCAAGTGGTTTTCAATTGTGTTCACATAATATGTTACGACGTTCAATCCTACAAGCACCGGGGAAGTTATTAACTTATGATAATACGGTAGAGTTTTCATCTGTTACGAAATAATGAGGCCAGTCGTGGCGCAGTGGTACAAAGTGTGACTGTAAAACCGACTGGTTGTGGCTTCGATCCCCACTCGAGGAGATGAAATATTTACTTAAATTTATATTTTCATTTCTTCTCTCTGGTGTCGAGGCAAAGCGCGGCGTTGAGTTCTGCCACTCAACACGCAATGCCTCCAAAATTCGGCAGAAAGTGGGGAACGAAGTGTCTTAACACTAGGTTCCCTCTGCCTACCCTGCTGTGTGCGGGATATAGCGTGAAGCTAATTTAATTTAATTTAATTTATTTAAAATAATGAATTTGTTGTCTTATTGAATCATAATAATAGATACGTATTTCGAAACCAGGAAAATCTGAATCTGAGAATCTTCTAATCTCGACAACGAAATCTTATGATACGTCCAAAATAATTTTAATTTTGAACAAATTTTATGTTAATACAAAAAGTTATTCATATAGAAGCCACAAAATACAACTAAGTTTATAATCAATTTGTTGAGTTGAGAGGTTTCATATTTCGCACAGTGATTTGGTTAGGGACGACCGGTGTCGAGAGTGGTTGAGTTGATATTCGACGGGTATATTCACATGGCACATTTGGTTCCAATTCAATTCTCTGCTCGGCTCGTTGCAGCGGTGAATGAGCCATCGCAGTGATTGTCTCCGCACCCGCCGCGCCCCGCGCCCCGCGCCCCACGCCCCTGCTCCTCGCTATCACCCCGGTCGGTACCCTCAGCTGAAGCAAATTGCTTTTGTGCCATTTGGCTACAGTTCGAATGTTAACTTGTGAAATGACTTGTTATAAATGATCGTATCAATTCATAAATTTACAAAGCATTCATCCCGGTACGTTTTCTGATCTAAATAAAAACATTTATAAATTTACAACACACTATGTTCATGACAGCACACTTAATTAATAAATCAATTTTTTTTATAAATACCTGAAATAATAAAAGCTTGATAATACAATGTTTCTTAGAAACATAGTATAGAACAAGCTTCAGTGTAACTTTTAAAGTACAAAACGGATATTAATGTGTTTAGTTGTTAAATGTATAAAACATGTGCCATTATATGAGGATACTTCCATGAAAATCACATCACCTTTCAGGAATCGAAATTTTATTAAATTTGGTACTGACAAACAGTCATACATCGATCACGCGCGCGTCAGTCTAATCAAACTGCTTCCAGGCATAATACATAAACATTTCCTTAAAAGATAATCTGTTCTAGCTCTATGATTTGATGTTTTCTAATCGTAAGGTAATGTATCAGTCTCGGATAGGGTACAAGATACGATTCAGACTATGCGAACTAAAGCAAAGCAACGTATAGATAAAGCTAGTGCTATAATGAGGAATAACATTAATAAATGTCACAAATTGTTATGTTTACTCGAAGGGTATTGTAGTCTTCTCTAAGTGTTTTATCCGTGTAAAACATACATATTATATAGGACTACTTAACTTACTTAACTTAGCTTCACGCTTTATCCCTAGCGGGGTAGTCAGAGAGAACGGAGCGCCAAAGGGTCTCTTTCGCCTCGGCCACTGTCATCAACCCCTTCATACATGCCCTTCGGAGGATTCTCATGCATTTTACGTGACCTTCCTCCAGTATCTTTGATACTGTGTTTTTAAAGGTCAACCAAGGTCCCCCCTATCTCTCTTACCACTCATTTTTCCATCATAAATATTTTTTGCCATTCTTTCATCACTCTTTTGTTCGACGTGCCAAACCAGCGTAGCACATTCTTGTTCGTTCTCACCGTGACATCCTCGCTAGTACCTGCCATTCTGTGTATCTTTTCATTACGGATTCGATCAGCTAAGCTGACTCCGCATATCTTACGAAGAGATAACATCTCCACGGCATTCATCTTTCTTTCATTTTTCTTCTGTAATACCCACGTTTCGTTGCGGTATAACAGCGTCGGTACCAACAATGCATTGTGTATGACCAAACGCGCAGCTGTGCTGTGTTTATTGACTATCTGACGGCGAAGCGTCACGACTTCACGAGTGATACGAATCGCGGGTAACAACGACTAATCTTTGGAGCTACGAGGAGAAGCTGGAGGAGCTGGAGCTTCGAATTGAAAAAATGTTTTGTTATCAAGAAAGACTTAAGGTAAGTAAGTTAAAAGGTATATTACATAACGCTAGGACCCAAAGGTAAAAAAGAAGATCTTGGGAGCTTCCATTGTTTGCAGTGCGCTAACTATTAAAGTTATGGAAAAATCATCAAATATTTATGTTTTACAAATTCACGTCAGGTATAAACATAAATTCTATTGTTTTATTTTCAAAACAGTCAAAAACCCTTATGAAAAGTACGATAATGGATACCACGGTTTTAGAATGTTCCTATTAAAAGTTGCTGTAAGTGTGCTACAAGCATATAATATTAAAACTCGAACGCAATTTAATTTATTAAATTAATAATCCCGTAACTCCAGTGGGAGAAGTCACGGGCAAGTCGCTAGTATTTTAATAAACAATGATGAAGTATCCAAACATATTCTACAAAGCAACAACACCCTTATTGGTTTTGTTATTATTATATCGTAATAAATTAATTCACTTTCTTCTCGCGTTTATTTGTAATAACTCTTTACGCAATTTTACAGCTTCTCATTTGTTATTCATGAACATCTATATTTATTGTCACCTCACCGGGAAACCACTTATTGGTAGAGAATGGGAAACTGTTTTATGACTTTTTTTGGAATATTATATCATTTATTACTGTTTTATAAAATCAATTTCAAATAATATGAGGCAGTCCGTTGCCGAGTCCGTCATGGCGATGGTTATGAGTTCAACCCCATATCATTTTTCCGCGCTAGTAACATATCAAAGCGCGGCGTTGATTTCCGCCACTCAACACGCAACGGGAATGAGGGGAACGGGGATTCTTAATATAATATATATGTAGAAGCTGTATATATATAAAAAAAACTAATATGGAAATACCATCGAGTCAAAAGCAGGGCGTAGAGTCCTAGTCAGCGTGCATTGCCTACAGAATTCAGCGGAAAGTGGGGAACGGGAGTGTACTAATGGGTATAGAATGTCTTAACACAATTTTCCGAGGTTGCTGACCATGCTATATACAGGATACAGTGTGGAACTAAAAAAGACAAGTTCATTACATGTGAAATTTTACTTCAATATTCCTACTACTAAAAAGTTATTATCAATACAAATGTAAATCAAAAAGATATTATATTTACCAAAATAACTTTCTATAGCCGCACCGTTATGGTTATTACAACGGGAGCCATGCCAATGCACCATGCTTGGTTCAGAAAATGCTCGGCGAATATCATCGCTATCTAATGCCTAAACGAAAATATTTGAACAAGAACTAAACTACTGTATTATTGCATATTACGAAAACCGCCATAATAGAATATTGCTTGCTCTAAGTTTCTAAACTTCGCTAAAAATTATTATACAACATATGTTGTTTAGTATGTACGTATAAATGTAAATATACGAGAATAATGGATGAATTCAATTTAACTTATATTTTATTAATATTGATAACTTTTAAAATGTTATATTTAGGACACACCTACAATCGTCATTTACAAGCAAATACTTCAAGAAGTGTGCCACTAGATATTATGTAATTTAAAGACTAAACTGTCTATAGATTTACGTAGGTCCGTTTCGTAAAACAATTTCAAACAGCCTCAACGATCTGTATTCAGCGATACCATTGAGAGGTGTCTATAGCTTCCTATCTCGTCCATTACTTTTATTAAACGACACACCATGGGAATACTTACCAGCTCGCGACTTGATCACGTTACATAATTGCAAGCTGATACTTTGATTTCTTTAATAACACAAAAATATTCGATTTTAATATATTTTTTAATTGTATATATGTTTTTTATGACGCCGTCGTGGCACAGGGGCACAAAGATGTGACTGTAACGCGACGGTTGTGGGTTCGATCCCCACTCGGAGGAATTCTCTGTCTATTCTGCTATATGCGGAATACAGCGTGAAGCTGTTTTTGCTTTATTCAAAAACAACTTTAATATAACTTAAATTCGTCAAGGCTAGTCGTGGCGTAGGGGCACTGTAAATGCAACTGATTGTGGGTTCGATCCCCACTCGAGCAAATGAAATATTTAATATTTTCCTTTGTTTCTCTAGTGTCGAATCACAGCGCGGCGTTGAATTTCGCCTCTCATCACACAGTGCCTCCATAATTCGACACAAAGAGTAGAGTGGAGTGGTTATACACTAGGCTAGGTTTTTCTGATTGTGTAAGCAGAGGGATTGCTTACAAAATCGGAAAAAAGAAACAAATAAAAATCTTCTACTCGACAGTCACGACATAAAAATACATCGTTCACCCGACCCGAGAGAAACATTACGTTACACAAATACAATTTTCACTTTCGAATTTGAACACAGTACGCGTTATACCAAAGTCACCTATGGGTATGGCTTGTAGTAAACGTTATCTAGCTGTAGTAAATATTGATAAAAAAAGATGATGTAAAGTTGATGTAATATTTTAGAGAAGTGACCGTTACACGCTACCACTGGAAGTCATTATAAATCGGTTCTTTTTTTTTAGGCCACGTGAGGACTGAAACTTTAACAATTTAATTTCCTCGCTCTAGTAATAAGGCAAAAGACGGCGTTAGATTTCGCCACTTAACAAGCAATGTCTCAAGAAGTCTTAATGAAAAATGAAGTATCTTAGCATTAGTTTCCTAGGTTCCCTTATACTACCCTGCTATTTGCGGAATAAAGCCAGAAGCTTAAAAAAATACTTTGTAATAATTACTAAGAACTTTATTATGACGTTAAACGTATCTACGTATTATTTAAGCTTTTCTCCCACGAACCGCATGAAGCTGCTTTATTTATATTTTCTGTTATATAAAAATAAAGACTTAAAAGTACTATATAAAAGTATTATGTAAATGTAATCTACGTATGTATATAGCTTAAAGAGCTTTAAAAGCATGACTTCATATTTAAATGAACTGTTTTAATAGAAACAGAATTCCTTATCTCCTTCTCCTAGAAACTCTGCCTACCCCGCTATATGCGGGATACAAGGTAAAATTGAAAAAACGTTATTAGATAGGTAGTCTTAAAAACATCACTTAACATCAATTTCTATATACTCAACAATTTTGTAAAAACTAAAATTTGCCTAACGCTTAGTCAGTGCAGAGACAAGTTGGAGTGACAGATTCACAGCGTCACCCTCCGCCCATTATATACCTGTCTAGTGGAACAAGGACAAGGAAATACAACAAAATAATTATATTAGTGTTGTTGTGTAACTTGAATGTAATATAATGCTATTACAAATATATTATGAAAATAATATAAAACACAATATAAAGTAAGTCAAAGTAAAATGTATTTAGGTATAGATATGTACATATATGTACGTGCGTATGTAGGATAAGCGAACGTAAGGTTTTCTTATTTCAAGTACTTCGATCAGAAACGAGGATTCCCATCTTAGCGAGGAGTGGTTGAGTTTATATTCGTACGGCACATTTGCTTCTAATTTAATTCTGTGCCCTGCTCAGTAAAGAAAGCATCAACGAAATTGTCTCTCCGTCGCCCGCATCTACTAACACTCAATAGGTACACCTAAGTAGAAATGTACATACATCCTGTTTTAAATTATTATACGTTGTACTAGTACGTTTAATTGTATAAATTAATAACGTGATTGTTATTTGTTTGTTGCGACTGCACCTATTCTGTATACAATAGTTCATAATATCACAAATTAAATCTATTGAACTAAACTTTATTTAATTTTATATGTTATCATGTGGCGATATTTACATTATTTAATAAAACTAAATTTGCCATTTAAAATCATTTTATTAATTTATATTAAATTACGTAATAACAAGAAAATTTTGTTAACAGTTATTATAGAAGTCTAGCAACAGTGATGGGCGGGTGTAGGTGAGGTGCTCTAACGATGTTACCGTTCGTCGCAACTCCGCTCCGCCGCCGCCCGGTTTGGTCAGATTTATGCTAACTCATTTCATTACAACAACGCTATAACAACGTGCTTTTAGACCTGAACAAACTATTATTCACAAGGTAAATTATGTCATCAAAATAGACTAATATATATGTCTGATTGTATCGATGAAATAAGAATGAAACATACAAACATGAAGGATATCGATTTGTATGGTTTTTTATTTATTTATTGGATAATTAAATCAAAATTATGTGTTTCTAGGTTGTCTATATTTCTGTCTAACTCTATATATGTGAATACTATAAAGGTTAAGAAGAATAAATACAAATCACATCTAGTAAATGACTTACAAATTTGAAATGCATGTAACGACATACTCGTAGTTAACCACTATCAAACACACGCGATGAAATGTTATCTAAAAC
The DNA here is from genome assembly GCA_030704555.1 of Heliconius charithonia. Taxonomy (NCBI): domain Eukaryota; kingdom Metazoa; phylum Arthropoda; class Insecta; order Lepidoptera; family Nymphalidae; genus Heliconius; species Heliconius charithonia. The sequence goes on along the minus strand of CM060809.1, from coordinate 5,562,200 downwards.
TCAGATTCAAATAGGTACATGTTAGTACAAAATTGGAAAAGTCAAGAGTGATGGGAAACATTTCTAGAAAAATTCAAGTAATGGAACTCGCACCGCATCCGATATCAAAGTAAAGATATGCTTTTTATTATACGTAGGTATCTCTATTGTTAAGGCGTGTAGGTTGAATCTACTTCCTTGCATATATTAGTTTCTGAAAAATGATAAAATACATAATAATAAAAAATACATAAGCTTCACGCTGTATCCTGCATATAGCAGAAGGAACCTAGTGTTAAGGCACTCCGTTCCCCATTTTCCATCGAGTTTTTCGAGGCATTGCGTGTTGAGTGGCGGAATTCAACACCAGGCTATTTATTTCCTCAGTGCCAGGGCGAAGAGATAAAAATATAAAGTAATTCATATTATTTAATTTAATACAGAATAAAAATCTTATTTCACTAAACATATACATACTATACATTTATTTTTCGTAGACCCCACGGCCGCTGGAGCAGACGTGTGTCGTGTGTGACAGACTTCCTGCATTCATACATCGATTTGTATTCAAATTAAATTAAAATAAATTAGCTTCACGCTATATCCCGCATACAGCAGGGTAAGCAGAGGGAACCTAGTCTAAGACACTCCGTTCCCCACTTTCTGCCGAATTTTGGAGGCAATGCGTGTTGAGTGGCAGAGCTCAACGCCGCGCTTTGCCTCGACACCAGAGCGAAGAAATGGTTTTACAGTTTACGGTTTTACAGTCACTCTTTGTGCCACTGCGCCACGACTGGCCTCAACTTTTCTTTTTTTATACGAAATTCCCTACGTAATCAAAACCTATACGGTACTTCCCGTCGACCTATAGTTATGGAATTTTGGACGAAGTAAGATCTTATAGTACAAATAAAATCCGAATAGTGAAAATTTATAGGTACTTCATAGAAAATAGTAATTATTATATATATATATGTGTGTGTATATATATATATATATATATATATATATATATGTGTGTATAAAAGAGTGCATATGCCCGAAAACTTAAACTTGTCCACTTTTATACTATGTCATGATGCTAAAATGCTAAAAAAATAGACTATCGTTAACAATTGAAACATTTCTTTTACTTTTACTATTACACTTTTTTTTCGAAAATGTATATATATATATATTTTTGTCGTGGGGATTGAACCTGCGGTTCTTGGAAACCGTCCAAGTCCTTGGACGTTTCTAAAAATAAGTATTTTTGTTTCCTAAGTGTGGAATAACACTTTTAAATTGTTAAAAGAAACCTACTATTATTTTTCTGATAGTATAATAAAGTAATATAAAAATTATTGACTGATAAAAAACGCCGCTATATTTAAATTACGCCTTAAATGAAAACCAACAGTAAAATTTTACTACGCATCTTTGACTTATTACCAAATTGGATATATATAAACCTGTAAAAGTATAAATATATTTAACACATAATAAACCAAGAGCAAGTACCTATAAACTTTTATGTGGGCTATAAAAGAAGTCACGACGGCAGACCTCGCCCTCAAATGACATTGTTCTCCGTTTCAGATAGTCCTTTAAATCACTTTCAAATTTAATATAATATTTCGACAATTTTTGCTCTATTTTTTAAATAGGTAACCAAACGAATCGTGATTTCTATATAATTTAACCTTTGTATTATAATAAAACAGATTATAAAGTGTTTCTGTACGTTGAATATATTTTCGCAAACATAATTTATGCTAATTTTAAAAAGAATAGAATCATGTTCTAACATGATTGATATGATTACAGTCAAATATTGTGTGATGATATTATTTCTTCCTTCTTAAAATAAAAGTTCTTAAGTTTTCAGGATATGGAATAAATAAATATGGATTTGGAAGAAGCTATTCTGTTTTATAGCCATTAGGCCTGGGCACGAAAAAGGTCGAAGGCTATATTAGATATTGAAGACTGGTTCTCCTCCAGACAAAAAAAATCAGCTTCACGCTGTATCCCGCACACAGAAGGGTAGGCAGAGGGAATTTAGTGTTAAGACACTGTTTCTGCCAAATTCTGGAGGCATTGCTTGTTGAGTGTCAGAACACAACGCCGCGCTTAGTTTCAACCTTAGCCGCGCTTAACCAGGGCGAAGAAATATAAATTTAAGTAAATATTTCATCTCCTCGAGTGGGGATCGAACCCACAACCAGTCGGTTTTACAGTCACACTTCCTCCAGACTAAATACACAATAACTAAACTATAAAAAATATGGAGATAGTACTTTAGCAAAAATTGCTTAGCAAAGTGCAAGCGTGGTGGATATCTTCTTCTTTTTTTGTAATTGTTGGTATATACCATTTGTCAAAAGTATAATTAATAATTAAAATAAAATAATGATTATTTAATAAGAAAAAATGTTCTTATTTTTATCTACACACACACAACACATTTTGTTCCAATTCAATTCACTACTTGCCTCGTTGCAGCACTGAACGAGCCATCAACGGGATTGTGTCCACGTCTGCGTAGCGCAGCATGACTCTGACATCAACATATTATTAAAAAATATGTATAAAAAATAAAATACGAGTATTTTATTAGTTATCTAATATTTAGCTACGTTCACTATACGTATATATGTTTATTTTTATTATTCAATAAGGAGTTCTTGTCTTAATTAATTTTAATACTAACTTTATATCGTTTAAACGATTTAGAACTTACAAAAAATAAAAAGATGAATAAACAATTTATAAAAGGTCCCATACAACATACCGACTACGTCTACGTTTGCGTTGTAGACAAACATCGGCTCCAATATCTTTCCACTACATAAAGTAATGTCGCACGCTTGTTAAATCTTCCTGCCGCCATGAACACGCGTAAGAAAGGTAAATATATTTTTTTTCTAAAAAAATAATAACATTTTTTCAACTTCACTTCTCAGCTTCACGCTGTATCCCGCACACAGCACAGCACAGCTTAACCTAGACAATCGCGTCCGTGTTGAGTACCGGAAATCAACGCCGCTCTTTGCCTCGACGCCAGAGCAAAGAAATGGAAATATACGCTACGATGGCTTCGAAAAGAAACAACGCATACTCACTTAAATAATTTTGCTCTGCTGATTATGTTACATAATTAGTTTATATGCTTATATTTAAAATAATAACATATCTACGAAGTATATGTGGATTTCCCTTTCATTTAAAAAATGTTTTTTCTAAGAAAAATGGAAATACAATAACCCTTGCGTAACTAGGGTCTTGGTTTTTTCTTAAGTTAACTCAGTTGGTAACTCGTAGGTCGGTATATTTTCCTGCTATTATTTGTTAACATAAAAATATCTTTTTTTTTCTGTAAATGAAATGTAAACATTAACTTGTACATGTTGTAGAACTTTAACGAGAGTACGTAAAATTTTAATTAACCATTTAATTTTACAAATTTTCTTATGGAGATTTAATTGGTTAAAAAATAGTGCCCGACCGTAAATCCTAATGAACTATATTTTTTTTCTTTTTAGTTTTATGCAGTCAGACTTTTGGTTTATTTATAATAAAATGGGGAACGGAGTGTCATTACACTAGGTTTCCCCTGCCTACCCTGGTGTGTGCGGGATACAGCGTGAAGCTGATTTTTTTACTTTAATATAATTGACCCCTAAGCATCGCAAGCGAGTTATAAATATTGGTTATAATAATATTAAATGTTGTTTTTGTTGATTAAATTGTTGTGTGTTGGAATATTTTGGAACAACACTAATAACGTTAGTAGCTGTAATTCATGCAGTCTTCACCAAGGCATCGCAAATAGTCTCGCAGTGTGACCACAACGGGCACTAGCAGCCAACTTAAAGCGCTAAAGCCAGCAACACCTATAAATTAGTGAAAACATTGTTAAATAAATGTTACATATTACTATAAGGCCGGTTTCTCATTACCTCTTAGCCACATTTAGTTATTTAATTTTTTTCATTATATTACTTATATTAGGTATGTAATTATCAAAAAAAAAAAAAAAAAAATCAGCTTCACGCTGTATCCCGCGCACATCAGGGTAGGCAGAGGGAACCTAGTGTTTTTAGACACTCCGTTCCCCACTTTCTGCCGAATTTTGGAGGCATTGCGTGTTGAGTGGCAGAACTCAACGCCGCGCTTTGCCTCGACACCAGAGCGAAGAAATGGAAATATAAATTTAAGTAAATATTTCATCTCTTCGAGTGGGGATCGAACCCACAACCAGTCGGTCGGGTCGGGTTTACAGTCACACGTCGTGCCGCTGCGCCACGACTGGCCTCATGTATGTAATTATAGTAAGATAAAATTTGAAAATTGTATCACTTTATATGTCCTGCTATATAATGTAGGTATATTCAGCGGTGTAGCATGCGTTAGGAGGGCCCTTTATCAAAACTAGTTGGAGAAGACCAAGTAAAAAGAAAGACAAACGAAAATTTTGTATCATGTTTATGCTCCAAAATGCTAGCCAAATATTTCAAATTAAATATACACTTTTTTGCCCCATTTTCGGCCAATTGATTTATTAAACAATCTGAAGCTGAAGAAAATTTAATTTTTCCTAAAATATCTGAATCTATAGACAATAATGACAAGTCTGATAGCCGTTTCTGCCCCATCAAAGAATTTTTTTCTGTTTCTTTTTCTTTAAATAGCTCCACTGGAATAATTTCATTTACTTTTTTCACAAATCAAACTATTTAATCAATAATATTGATCCATCTCCATTCACTTGCACGGGAAAATGAAACAGTAACCAATGTAGGATGTTGGCAGCTTTTAGGCGCACCCGCTTCCTGCTTAAGTCGGGAAAAAAGAGATTTCTTTTTTTTTTACTTTTGTCATATCTGGGGTGAAAACTCTAAAGGTATGTATGACATAATAAGTTCTTTGATTTTCACAATTATTATATATTTTAAATTAAACTATTTTAAATGGATTAATCGCGTATATTTTGTTTTCACGGATTATATTTTGTGGTCACGGGTAGACCTACAGTCTCCTCGTCGCGGACTACTGTAAAGTGTTCGAAACGTCGGTAAATGTATAAAAAAACAAAACTTAATATGTATGACATTTTTTTATGCGCTTTGTCCGGAAAGCATGAGATTAAGTGATATTGTGGATAAAAATTTACTAATTTACACACGTCAAGGCCCCTGTAGCCCCGGGGGTATGCCCCCAGGGGCATACCAAGGGCATATATTCCAACATCCTATTTGAATATTCTATTCACAATGATATTGAGCATTTACTCTAAAAGATTTAGAGAGCTTTTACAATTTATTTTTCTTTTCTTTTATGTGTCTATATCATAAAGGAAACCCTTTCCAGTTTTGGAAACCCGAAGTTTCGAAAACTTTGTATTTTGTATTCCGTGGCCACGGGTAGACTGAGGTGGCGCATTCGTCTGTCAAACACCAATGATTTCGTACTGCCCTGGATTCCTGCAGAATGAACTGATAGTATACTGCCCTCTGGTATGGTACATGTAATGTTGTGGAACCAAACCGATCCAAGTGACTATCATATACCATAAACTAGAAAAGTGTTCTGCATTTATTTAATAAATATTTATATTGTTATCAAATTAAATGTGTATAAATAATAAAACTTTACTTTAGAGTTAAAAAAAACAAGTGGAAATATAAAGCAGAGTTTTCTTTTCTATTTCTGTTAGTTCTGAAGTAGAAGGCAAAAAAGTTTTTTGGCTCAGAGCAACTTGGTTTCATCAAAACCATACTGTGCATAAAGCGACTAATAGTTGTGCATGTTTTACTCTTATGTATATTTAGAACAAATCTCATTATTTATTAAATAATGATAATAAAATAATAAAAAAGCTAAAATATTTTCCCTTTTCTTCCCTTAAGGTATTCACGATTACAGTGTTGCTTTCATATTAAAAACGTAACCTCCCTGCGTTACTCATATTACATTATATTATACTTTACTGTGATAGAAATATATATTCCAAAACTGTTTAAATAAATCAATTAGTCAACTCAGCCTGTTCGTGTCCACTGCTAGAAGGTCTGGCCTGGCCTGAGTTCTCCTCCTTCCACATTCAGTCGAAAACTGTTTCAATTTGGACTGGTTTAATTAGCATTCACTTACCAACAAAAGATCCCCGAATTATTTCTGTTTAAAAAACAATATTTAAAACTAAGTTGAATATTTATTCAAATTCAAGTATAAGTAAACTGAATAAAACAAAAAAATATATAAAATACACTTTTTGTTGTGAAACATCATGAAATTCGTTTTTGTGTCGCACAGCGTACTAACTACATGACCGTCGTAAAACGTGCATCGGCTAATGATGATGCAAGTGATTTTATTTCCACATCAACTATTATGTGAATTTTATTAACCATTTATATATTATGTGTGCAAACATGTACTTTTGTTTTTTTTTTAATTGTTTATAGAAAAAATATCAATTGGTTTACAAAGTCTAGACTTGAAAGCACATGTGATTAATTAAAAAAAATAGTATAATGCGAATCGATCTGACGCACCAATTTTTCCTTAGAATTTTCATAATTTTTAAATGATTTATTATTTTTAATACATCTACAAATAAAAACTTGTAATGATTATTTTTATGATACACTCTGTAATTTTATGAAATTACTATGTTATGTTTTATCTTAATTTCATACAAATAACGATGCATAAACGCTTGTCTTTTGATGCTGGTAACTTGAATAAATTTTTGTGTTCTAAGGTTGTCCTGGATATTTGATATAAATCTCCGCTTAAAACCTCTACGCGTACTTGAGATGAAATTGTCTTGACAGACATGCAAGCAAATGGTGAAACCACAAGGTGATCCTATAAGCGTTCCGTTTTTCTGTTTTACAACCGTATTTTTTTCATTAGTACCGTTCCGATTTTTTTCTTTACCCCTAAAATAGGCGAAGTAACACATCAACGGCATCTTAAAACGTATTAAAAGTAAGTAAAATTTTTATTATCTCACTACTTTGTAAAATGCTGAAGACAATAGATAACCACTCTACTAGTAGAAATGTAATTAAAAGTGCTACAGTAATATACTTTCAGCGTTACAACGACATACATTGTCCAGCACTCGAAATGGTCATCCAAATAAAAAACGCACTCTTCTCTCTATAAATCGCGCTGATCCAGTGAAACATGAAAAATGAAGACTGGCGGCAAGCCAACTGCCGTCTAAAGATACTCTACGCCGTCCGTCTGAGAATTGTTCTCAGGACAATAACATACGATATGCAAAAGGGTGCTCTTCGGGTTCTTAGAGCTCATATGATATGATTATTTACTTTTAAATATAATATATCGGCAGAAAAAGATATAAGCTTTTATCGTCTAGTAATTATAAGTATTAAAAGTTAAATTTTATTATAGACAGGTAGACAGAGGGAATCTGGTATAAAAATACTCTGTTCACCATTTTCCGCCGAATTTTTCGAGGCATTGCGAGCTAAGCGACGAAACTCAACGCTTTTGCCTTGATGACAGAACGAAGAAATATTAATAAATAATAATTAATTCCTTCGAATGGGGATAGAACCCACAACCGTCGTGTTTCAGTCACACCTTGTGTGCCTGTGCCATGCACTACTCATTTCATTTCTATACATTTTATAAATAATGAAATGAAATATAATAATAATATTATGAAACTTAAGCATAACAATTAAGAAAATGTAATGTTTTTTTATTATTTAAATTTAAGTTAAAAAAAAAAATCAGCTTCACGCTGTATCCCGCACACAGCAGAGTAGGCAGAGGGAGCTTAGTGTTAAGACACCCCGTTCCCCACTTTCTGCCGAATTCTGTGTTGAGTGTTGAGTGGCAGAACTCAACGCCGCGCTTGGCCTCGACACCAGAGCGAAGAAATGGAAATATAAACATAAGTGTAATAAACATATAAATTTAAGTGTTCTTACTTATTTGAATCTATGCCTGTAAATAGACTATCAGTGGAGAGGAAATAGAGTCGTGGTTGCGGATTCACGCACGGAAATGAAAAAGCCCACAACTGCTTCCTGCCACGCACTCGCTTATCTGTACTGAAATAAACTAAGTGGTATACCACTGTCTATGATATAATGGTGTAGTTTAATGCTGACTATTCTTAAACAAAACAAAAGAGAATTATTATTATTATAGTTATTTTTACATATATAATTAAAAATAAGGTTTTACAAGGATACCATACCAAGAACTTTTTGAATAGTTTTTTTTTGTTCTGTTATTTGATTTGACTTTTATGAGATTATAAGTCGGACTCCTATATTTTTAATATTTTAATTTCTTCGCTCCGGTGTCGAAACACTACCACCTCACCACTTCTCCACTCAACACACAATGTCTTCAGTATTCGACGTAAAGTGGGGAGCGGAGTGTCTTCACACTAGATTCCGTCTGCCTAATCTGCTACATACGGGATTATCGTTGTAGAAAAGCTGAAAAACCATTTTTATAAAACTTTTAACCACTTAAATCTTATAGAAAAGCGTTTGTAGATGATATGGCTACTATGTTGTGCAACCGGATTCAAAAAAGGAAACAGGCAATTGCTGTGGCAGCGAAAGTCTATAACTACAGGAAATACGAATGATTTAATATTCGACCTTTTCAATATTTTCCGTTGCTCATAAACAAACATTTAATAAAATAAGTTTTGTGTTAAATAATTTAACATTGGAGCTTGTTAAATTATCCACATTATATTGAGTACCATTGCGATAAACCGACCGCTTTCTATCTAAGGTAAATCTCATTTTACGCGTCATTTCATGTACAAATACCTTCCCTAAGATCTGATTACTCCGCAATATTTTATCATAATGAGCGAAAAAGAAATCTATACATAAGTTAGTATATAATCTAAGGTTAAATAGTGATACTTTTGAATGCACAAAAACAAGTAGTTGCGGCGTTGAGTTCCGCCACTTTACACGTAATGCCTCCAGCATTTGGCGATGTTAACGAGAACGGTGTGTCTTAACAAACACTAGGTTCCCTCTGCCTCCCCTGCTATGTGCGGGATATAGTGTGAAGTTACTCAAATAGCTAACCTAAGACCAATTCAAAAAACGATAAAAGTATTCCATTCGAGTAGGGCAGTGTATTTTTTAAGTTCGTATCTACACCATTTTACTCTGCAAATGGAAAGCTTTTAGCTTGTAAACGAATTTCTATATCGACTATTCCGGTAAGGTTCGCTTAGTCGCGTATACTGTATAACACGTATTAAGAATTGGAAAATGCGTACATACTTACTCATTTTTCTGGAAGAATGTTGGAATATTATTTTGTGTGCGTATATTATTAGAGATTTGTAACCATTGCATTTACTACATTTAAATAATAATAGTAAAATAAATAAAGATTATACTTACTTACGTTAAGTACATTACGACTATATTTTGAAGGTGAAGCAAAAACTGTGGACCCATTTTTACGAAAATTCGGTGGACGGAGGTGTGTAAAATTTGACATAAATATATTTTTTAATAATGCTTAAAAAATATAATAATTAATTAATTAAATGAACATGACAAATTAAATATAAATATAATGTAGTGTATATTGGTTGTCTTGTAAATAAATAAAACGTTTTTTTTAACCTAATAAGTAGGTACATACATCAAAACAAAAATGTAGATGAAATAAATTAAGCCTGACAGAATAAATATTTATCGAGGACGCCGTCCATTTTTAAACTCTCATTAACTACAGCATTTGGACCCTCGTCATAACCAACGTTTTTTAAAGTACTTCTTTATGATAAAGTTTGTTATATTTCTACAGTAGATTTGGTTTTTAGGCCGTCGTTTTTGAGTAAATATTATGAAGTATAATTGAGTAGAGCATTTTTTTCAAAGTTGACTATTTTGTGACGTGTGAGGGAAAGAAGGGCAAAGTAAAGAGCTTATATGAATTTCTTAATTACAAAAAATATTTTAGCTTTATGCTTTATTCCGCAAATAACTGTGTAGGCACAAAGAATGTAGTGTCATGACACTTCGCTTCTTCTGTCTAATTTTGAGACTGTGCTTGTGATGATGGAATACATATGGTCAACTAAATAATAAATATTTTAATTTTATAAAAAAAAACTCGTTAATTTGTGTTTTACGCTAAGCTGTTAAAAAGAAATCTGTATATCCGCAAGTATTAGATTAATTAAACATCTTAAAGCAAATTGTTTAAATGTTTAATTTTAAATTTAATGTCTTAATAATCTTAAAAATATTTTTTAAATAATGATAAAGACGTCGTTGCTGGACGTAAAATAATGATATTTTACGTCCAGCAACGATCGATCTTTGTAAATTTTAAGTAACGTAGTGCGTCGTATTGTGTCGAAATTATCATTTTTAATTTATGAACGCGTGTGTTGTAATAAGAAGATATTATGTTCTGTTGTAATCAATTACAATTAGTTAATCTACGATATTGAGATAAATTTGTAGTTATATCTACAATATGACGTTGTTGATTTGCTTGGACCTTGAGTACGCCATTATGCTTTTCTCTCCCGAGCGCTATTATTTTAAATTTTATATTTGTAACATGGATTTCAGTTAACTCTAAATTTACTTCTTAGATTAATAAAAATCATTTTTCATCGTGTCATATCTTTTTTATTTATGCTGGATAGATTAACCGATTCTTGGAATAAATTAATGGGTAAATAATATACTTGGGTAATACTATAAAAATATGCAATACAGTACCCTATAGTAATCAACTTGGCTTGGAAGAGTATATTTATACCTATAGTTTTGTAACGAAAAAATTAACAAGAATAAAAATATATATTTAGGGAGTTATTATAATAACTATCTGTTTGAAATAAAGAGAAATTTGAACTTTTTCAACAAAAATGTATCTGAGATTCCTTTCAGCAAATCCTTTAGTGATATATCACACGATACTTTGTCAATAGTTTTTTAAATGTTTTATTTCGGCTCACAAAAGTCAACTCCAATACTTATTTCTGTCTCTTTCAAATTTCAGAATGTTAGCTAATTGTTGTAAATTACAAATTGGTACCAATATCCTCTAAATAATAACACCAAAACAGTAATATTTTGTTCAATATTTTAAATGTGTAATTATCGCGAATTTTATTTTAAAGTTTTAAATTCGAATAATTCGAAGAAATTTAGGCATCGGTTCAGTCATCAGTTTCGGACACTACTATTAGTAGTAAGTATAAAATTTAAATAATTTTACATTAAAGGTCAACAATGACAACACTGAAAAACATAGATCAGCTTCACGCTGTATCCCGCACACAGCAGGGTAGGCAGAGGGAACCTAGTGTTTTTTTAGACACTCCGTTCCCCACTTTCTGCCGAATTCTAGAGGCATTGCGTGTTGAGTGGCAGAACTCAACGCCGCGCTTAGCCTCGACACCAGAGCGAAGAAATGGAAATATAAATTTAAGTAAATATTTCATCTCCTCGAGTGGGGATCGAACCCACAACCAGTCGGTTTACAGTCACACTTTGTGCCGCTGCGCCACGACTGGCCTCATAGACATAGATATAATGAGAAAAATATTTATTAAACTATTTTCTTAGCTGAGCCAGCCTTTCTTCTGATACCTCACTTGAACTAACTGAAACGAAATCTTGCCCCCCTTTTAAGGCTATTTTTTTTAAGATGTAACCACAAATCTATAGTTTCAGATTTTTCCCTCAGCTAGTACTGTAGCCAGCTAGCCAGCAGAATACTGCAGTTATTTAACTACCGGAATAACCCTATTAATTTTGATTCCCTTTATAGTGGCAAAATACAATTTTTAAGGAAATCAAGGGACCGTAGATCTGAGTATATTGGTTTGAATTTCAACTCCATATTTCAAAGCATTCCGAAGATAAAGGCTCTTGACAAACAGTTGGCTCTTGACAACTCTCTTGATCGATCGATGAATGAATAAGGACAAGCATAATAAAAGACAAGCAAACAGCTAGAATTAGCAAGTTTATCTGTTGTAAGCTGTTACAAATGGAAATAGACGGACGAACATATTTAATAAGATATTTTATATTTTACTTATTTCTAAGTGTGTAATAACACTTTAAAAATATTACAAATAGTTATATTTTATATCTTTGCTTCAGTGGCATCAGTAGGTCATAGAAATGTTCATATTATTTTGTAAATTAGAGATAAATAACATTTCTTTATTATTAAAAATAACTTTAATTGGTAATAACAATTAAATCGCGTAATACATAATATACTTACATGCTAACTGCAATTATTTAATAAAATGCGGACATTATACTTTCGACAAAGTCATGAATATTATATACAAAAGGTAGAAAAATATTTTAAAGTTGTAGCGAGATATTTACAATAATTATATCTCTTTAGGAAATAAATGTTAAGAAAATAGGTACTACAGATTGAAAGGGTCTCGCCGAATAACCATGGGGAAGTTCAATGGTTTCTAATGAATTGTTTTAACTTGTATTTATTTATATATTGGCACGACTTCTTTTTGAGACATGATCCGCTACTTCGATTTTTCTGTAACTTATAGCATGGCTAGCTTACTAATATATACATGATATAATTTTGGTATGTGCCAATTTACACACACGGGTGGTATAAAATCGTCCTCAAAAAATAATTCCCAATATAACAGTGAGCTTATTAATAACTACATTGGAGTTTAAATATCATAATCGTCAATAGATTGCGAGAAAATAAACTTTATCGTTAAGGATTGTTAACACTAACTCCTTTGCTGTCTGGTGTGTACCTTATGTACAGGGTTAGAGAAAAATCAATCAGAAGCCCTTAAGCATGGCACTTATCCGGCTAGACTTTTTAATGAGCACCTTCATTTAACAACTAAAAAAATATGTAGACGAAATAAAAAGGAATATAGATTACGGTAAAACAATCAAGTAAGTAAATGTGTCGAGTAAATATATAAAAACGTAATTATTAATATTAAATATCTGTTACAATTTGCTTGTTCATTTATTGTACAAGTTAACAAACAACATAAAACAAACATCTACAAATATAAAATATGTATATCGTATCAAACATTATAATTCATGTACAGTTCGGGAGACTTAAACTGAGCTTTCATTTATATGAGTGATTATAAAAGTAGAGGCAGCAAAAAAAAGTTTAATAAGATGACAATAAAATAATTTTATATCAATTCTTCTACGCCGGATACTGCTTAATTAAACTTTTTGTTATATCTTCAAGAACAGTGTTGTTTCCATATTTTTTTTTTAACTACTTGATCACATATTTATTTTCTTTGCTTGTATAGTTATTGTAATACCAAATTTATCTTTCATTTTTAATACATCAAATACTAAAATAAAATATTAAAAATTAGCATATATTATGAATTAACGTATTTAATAAAAAAAGATAGAAAGAGAGGGAGAGAGAGAATTGATGCAATCAGTACAAAACGTGTAGGTCGGTTGTCAAATGATGTTACACATAAACTATATGCGCACTCACACAAATGCAAAGCTCAGCTTTGATCTCGCGACTAAGACCAAGTTCACATGAAAAGCGTTCAACGCGCGTTCAATACACGCAAATTTTTTGTAGTGTTAATATGACACGCGCTTGTTAGGCTTGTTCAGAGTGTTCAACGGCAGCGGCCGCCAAGGTTGCTAAACCTAGGTTTTTACATTTGCATTTGTTATTGTCGAAGATGAACAGTTTTAACGGTGATTTTATAACGGCGGCAGTAACGACGCGGCAAAAGACGAAGGTATTGGTTAAATACGTGATTGTGCGTCGAAAGCGTGCACTCAACTGAAGAGACACATAGAAGGCCAGTGATCTCAAGCGCTCGTTAACGCCCGCTAACAGACGAGCGCTAGCGCAGCGTTTAACGCGCGGTTTATTACAACAAGCGTTAGTATTTGTACGGCCGGAATAATATGTTATAGTTATAAACGCGCGTTGTCGCTAGCGCTTGTCATCTGAACGTGCTCTTGGACTTCGGTTTAGTAGACGGTGGGTGGGGAGTGCATTGTGCTAGCGGGAAGAAATATAATATTCCGAGTACGGGCATATAATTATGTAAATGTAAACATGATCACACATTGGTAATTGAAGTTAACAAAAATTGAATATATATCAAAATGAGCACAAAAGAAGATTTACAAATACAACATCCGTTTATCGAAGACGTGGCGCCGTCACCGATTGGTGCGACAGCGCCGCGCGTAGTCGGGCGCGACCTGGTGCAGCCAGTGCGGCTGCAGCGCGGACGCGGTGAGCAGGTAGGCGCGCCGCGTGTGCAGCAGCTCGGAGTAGAGCAGCGCGGGCGGCGCCGGGCGCGCGCCGTGCAGCGCGCTGGCGGGGTGCAGCGCCGCCGCCACGCCCGCGCCCGTCACGTAGCGCGCCGCGCCCGGCCCCGCGCGCGCCCACGCGCAGTTCGTGAACAGACCGCTTAGCAGACATTTTATTACCTGTCAAAATTTTATATAATTAATATACCTAATAAAAATGTTGTTTTCCATGTGGAAACTATATTTAAAACCATTATGTTATTGATTACGGAAGAAATTCTGATTAGTTAATAATTAATTGTGTAGTTCTAGCGGGCGAACCCGCGAGCGAGGCGCTAGTTGTAAGATATATTTCTTTTTGCTTCACACCGTATTCCGCATATTGCTATATGCGGAGTACGGTGCGTAGGCCGAAGGAACCATTTGTTAAGACACAACGTACCCCACTTTCCCTCCAATTTTCGAAACAATGCGTTGAGTAGCGAAACTAAACGCCGCGCTTTCCCACTAGATACGGCATGATATAAGAAGGGATGAGTAAAACAAAGTTAAAAGTTATGCAGACAACTTACTTGGTCTAGCATCGTCCCACAACTAGTGACGGTCAGGTTAAGACGTTGGCATACTGAAAGCAGCTGTTGCCTAACTTCATATGCATATGACAAATTCTTATGATTTAAATAGTTCTCTTTACACCATTGCTGTAAATACAAAGGTCGATAAAACATTTTATACAATTAAGTATAAAAAAGTTAAACACTTATGCACTGAAATACAATTGTGATACAAATTCAATTTATTATTTACACACATTTTACACGTTAAATTTAAAAATCAAATTTAATGAAAAAAAGTTGTTACTGTTGAAAAAGGACTCAAAACTAGCGATAAATCGAAATGTACACTATCCAAAATACACATTAACTGTGGCATACATATGTGGTTACTTATTTCTGGACTTTACGCTAATCTTGCATAGAAGGATAAGCACAAAAAACCAAAGTTAAGCAATCTGTTACCCACTTTCCAATTAATTTTCGAGACATTTCATGACATTGTGTCATTGATAGTGACATTGTATGACAGAACTCAACGCCGCCCCCTATTTTATTACCACAGGAAATGAAAATAAATTATTCCTCCGAGTGGAAATCGAACCCGAAGCTGTCACGTTTACAACTAGACACTACGACGTACGATGGGCTTTATTTAATTAACTACATACAAATATTACAAATACAAACATGAAAATATAAACTGATATACATAATATAAAGACATAATTTATGACGTCATAATTTAATAGCGTGAAACCATACCTTTTTCAATGGAGCCTTGCAAAACGCTTTGTAAACATTTAACAGCGTGATATGATCTCCGAGGGGCGATATAAATTTTTGTTTCACTTTCAATGCCTCTTCCCTTTTGTGTAATGGCGTGTAAAAAACATTTTCACTGGACATTACTGCCACTAAGCTCAGCGCCTGGAAAATTTATATGGTACACTATGCTGCCTAAACAACATAATTTTAATAAAAAGAAACATTATAGACATTGTTCTATGACATTTGTCACGGTAAGAATTTAAAAATGGGATACGAATTTTTGCGTAAAAAAATTTGATTTACGTATTTAAATAACACCCGTTTTAATTATTTTCTTCATTATTTCTAAGGATAGCCATAATATATTCTCTGTAAATACTATCAATTACAAGAAAAGGAGAGCCCTATTGATAATGCCGTCGCGTCATTCTTTTCTTTAAATAAATGAGGAAATACGTTTTTTTCAAAAATCATGGGGCCGTAGACCTGAGTATATGGTTTTAATTTCAATTCAATTTTAAATCTCCAAGAGTTCCTAAGATAAAGACTCTTGACAGATAGACAGGCGGACAACAAAGTGATCTTATGCTATTCTTTTTTTTTTTAATTCTCAATTTCCCCGCACTGTCTTCTTGTCTTTCCCGCTACTTTGCACTCATCCACTTCCACGGGTTGGCTGGAAAAGATCTCTTCTAGAGATAAGTCCACCATTGTGAATGAAATTTCTAAATGTATGTTTTATTATGTATGAATTTGGTGCAATAAAGAATATATTATTATCTTATAAGGGTTCCTTAGTGTGTAAGTGACGGAACCCTAAAAACCCTCACAAACTTTCACATTTATATTTTTATATAGAAGGATATATAATACAATCCTTAATAAATTAGAAGAAAGATAATTCTACACACCTCTTCGAGACAGTTATATTCTGGAGCACATAAAAGAATTTTCGAATATTTAGGATCGATTGGAAACGCTGTCATTTTCTTCCCAAGAATAGTCAGTTTAGGATTGTTTTCATTATCTATGGCACCTGAAACATAAACTCACTTTTTATTCTATTCGATTTAAAAAAAAATCAAGAGGTTTGGTTGAAATTCTGCTGCTTTCAAAGTTTTTTTATTAATTGATTAGTTTTAAAATCATGTTATTAAACCTAATGAGTCGGTTATATGACAAAAAAAACATGAATTAAATTTAAAGCCCATTAAGTTATTTATGTATATTTTTAAAAAAATGTATATATCTAAAATATTACCTAATTCCTTTAATAATAATAGAGCAGCCTGTATTGAATCTCTTGGAGGTGCATCAATCAATGGAAATGTACTAGGATCCATTCCAGTTGCTATTAACATCAACATCGATGAAGATATTGGACACCTAAATAAACAAACAATAAATAAAATCAACAAAAAATGTGGTATCAAGTTTTTTAACTTCACGCTATATCTCACATGGCAGAGGAAATCTAGTGCTAACACACTCGGTACTCGGTATAACAATTGACCTTTAAATAGTAGGCAGAGGGTGTAGGCAGAAGGAACCTAGTGTTAACACACTCCGTTCCTCACTTTCTGCCGAATTCTGGAGGCATTGCGTGTTGAGTGGCAGAACTCAACGCCGCGCTTTGCCTCGACACCAGAGCGAAGAAATGGAAATTTAAGTAAATATTTCATCTCCTCGAGCGGGAATCGAGCCCATAATCGGTTTGCACCACGACTGGCCGATTTATTTTGATTTTAATTGATCTTTAATGAGTTTTTTTAAACTCCTTTATTCTTGTTATACCACTCTGACATAACAATATTGGATGTTAAATTAATTAGTTTACTAAAAAGTGTTAAGAATAGTTAATTTTAATTTAATTCTATATCTTGGATAGAAAGACAAAGCATTGCCCAACGAAGTACATTTAGCAATAACATGCCTGACGATCTCCGGCTCGTGGTGCGGCGCGCGCGCGCGCAGCTCGTGCGCGGTGTAGAGGCGGTAGGCGGCGCCGGGCGCCGTGCGGCCCGCGCGCCCCGCGCGCTGCCACGCCGCCGCCCGCGAGCACGCGCGCACCGCCAGCCGCTCCGCGCCCGTCGCCGTGCACCACCACCTGCAAAGCCATAGCTTCTTATTTCTTATCAATTACACATTTTCTATAATATTATTTTCGTAATGTCTTGTTGTAGGGTGGAAAAGATGTTAGTTTTACTACTAAGTTCTCTTAACCCGGCTGGTATGTGTGGTATTTTAAAAAATACCACAGAGGTAGCAAAAACATAATTATATATATATCTATTTCTCTACATAACGAAGACTTGCCGTTTTAGGTAAAATGCAAAATTAAAAATGTATAAAAATATAACTTACCTTTCTTTAACCATACCCGCGTCTATAACATATTTTATCTGTGGTATCGTAACAGAGGCCTCCGCTATGTTAGTCGCGAGTACAATCTTTCTTACTCCCGGAGGAGATTTCTTCCAAACTTGCAACTGTTTCGCTGCTGGCAGCCCCGCGTACAACGGACATACTTTTATTGGCGGCCCCGACGCCTCCTGAAAATATTAAGCTGTAATACATGTACAGGTATATAGTGTAAAGTTTTTATTTAGTTATAAAATAAATATAAACATTTAAACTTACTTTGGCTATCTGTTTTATGTTACTGGTTACAGTTTCTATCTCCTCCTGACCAGTCAGGAATACCAAAAAGTCGTGACTGCAAAAATAAACAATATTTTTTTTTTTTAGAAGTATTAAATATGTAATTTAAATGTTGGTAACTACTCCAAAATAATAATACGATAAATATTTTATAGCAATTTGGCATTTATATTATATAATTTTATTCATTATTACGTGAACACATTGTGTTAACCAATGTGAGGACATGTGCTCACACTCTCACTCGTGATTTCACATCGACACATTCCATCTAAAAATAATAATTACCCCAGAACCCCAATAATTCACGATTCGCTTCTGGTGGGATCTCAACAAATGTGACAACTGTTCGTGTCATCAGCTGTGACAAGAACGCCCCTTAAGTTATATTTCTGATTTATGTAGGTCGGAGCATATCCGTATTTCTAGTGTAAAAACAAGTGGTCAACCTCTAATCGCAAAATACTACCCTCATTTATTTTATAATTTGTAAACAAGAGCAAAAAAGTGCTCAGCGCACGGTGACGTGGCATTCTCACCCAAGATAAGACCTCCTCCAGACATAGTACTCCCAAAATAAACACGGCCTTATCGACCCCGACAAACTGACGGTAGTCAATATCTTTTTTTTGTGACATGCTTTTAAAAAAACATCTGTGAGGAACCTTATCCGACATATAATACTATTCTGATGACTTGTTACTAGTTCTATCAATTATCATACACAAATATTATTTATGGAATTATAATAAAATTTTACATACTTGGGTGGTGTTGTCGCATGAAGCTGAAATATTGTACACACAGCTGCATATTGATAATCTTCATGTTTTATTTTTGAATGGTAAATTGTTACTGGATAAGTTCTACCTTCTAAATATATCACTGGGCAGTTATCATAGAACTGTCTAAAAGAATCTACATCCATTGTAGCTGACATGATAATAACCTGTAATATATATTTATTATATCACAAAATATATGTTGGTAAATCTAAATTTTCTTGTGATTTTTTTAAACAGGATGAACAAAAAAAGGATGTTTCAATTTAGTATTATGTACTGAACATAAGATTTGTTCAAGCAAATGTAATAAGTAACACCAACTTTTTTGTTATTAGCATATATAAAAAATTTGTAGTTTGTAGAGGAAAAAGAATATGTTTTTCCTATCTTCAAAAATTACTGAGATATTAAGCATTAAAGCACGGCCTTCGCGGCAAAATCATCAGATAAGGGTGTGAAGTTGCTATAAATTCAATTGTTTTTTATAGTAAATAAATAAAATGGTTAAAAAAACCCCATAAGCGGACATAAAAATCGCCGCATTACGTCTCGCGGCAACTGAGTAAGGAGCGCAAATTTGAAAAAGTGGTGAAACATTGTTATTTTTGAAATCCTGAACAGATTTTGTTAAAACAAAAACAACTACTATTTGCATAAGTACGCAAATTGATGCAATAAATATTATAGTAAAATTTTTATGTGGTGTGACCCATTGGAGTATGTAGAGTTATATACATATACATATATAATTATTTGCCTGTTGACCCTGCTGCTCAACCTGCACTCTTTATTGCAATTATATTTCTAAAATAAAAAAGAAGTTGAAAAAAAAATTTAAAGAAAAAAAAATTAAAACATTAAGTAAAAACATTTTTACCTTTAATGAGTTTAATTTCTGTTCATGTCTTTCTTTTTGTGCCAATTTTACAAGGCCAAACAGAATGTCAGTATTGACTGTACGCTCATGAGCCTCATCTAATATTACAACAGAATACTTCTTAAGCAGAGGATCACTCATAGCTTCTCTAAGTAACATACCGTCAGTTAAATATTTAATTTTGGTCCTTGGACTTGTAACATCTTCAAATCTTACACAATATCTAAAATTAGAATAGTTTGTCATTAATAAACACATAAAAAAATGTTAAAAAGTAGGGAACGGAGTGTCTTAACACTAGGTTCCCTCTGCCTACCCTGCTGTGTGCGGGATACAGCGTGAAGCTGAAAAAAATGTTAAAAAACACACATTACACACTTATTTTCATCACTCAACATACAATTTCACAAAAAACATAACATAATGTCTTTAGCACTAAGTTACTTCTACTTTGCTTCATGTGTAATACAGTATAAAATAAGAAAACAAACCCAACAGTTAATCCAATCTCAGATTTCATTTCATTGGCAACTCGTAAAGCCAATGTGATTGCGGCTACTCTTCGAGGTTGAGTAATGGCTACACAACATTTGGTATCTAAAAGGTATTCATAAATTAATTGAGGTACTTGTGTTGTTTTTCCACTTCCTGTTTCACCAATTAATATCATGGTAGTGTGTTTTTTGATTTCTTCTAGTAATCTATAATTAAAAATATACAAAATATAAAATCACAAATTAAAATGTTATTTTATGTTTAGTGTCATATAGTCTATGGTTTGTGATTATGGCGTTCTGATCATGTCGTCTCCACACAATGTGACATTGGCCTAGTGATATATGCTCTACTGGCACGCTCGGAACCCCATAATCAAAGAACCATACCATACCAACTTATGATATACTAGTAAGCTGCTACATTGTCATGGTAATTTGCAGCATGTGACAAAGTAAACCTATCAAAGCACTCCATTCTACCCTGTGTGCACAAAAATTTGTGCTTTGTTTTGTGCATAAAGCACAAGTTTTGGGTAGCTTAAACCTATGCTTCAACTTAATGTAGCATGTTATGCCTTGTAAACTTTTAACTCTCCAGATCTCCTAAATCTCCAGATAAAATATCTCCAAACCTAGAGGTGTGCCAGATTGCAGGATTATTGTTACAAATCGCCCGTTTCGAAAATTAGCGTATATAAACATACAGCAGTATATGTGTTTACAACGAAGAAAAGTTACAAGTTTACCTTCCTCTAACCATATAAACAGGCAACGTTTTCCGCTCCTCTTGTAGGTCATTATATTCCTTGCATGTATTATTATTAATATGAGTTTTAGGATTTTGACTCGCCCCATTACTTAATTTTCCATTTGACTTTTCTTTATCGTTTACTGCTACGTTACTATTTTCAATGTTAAGTTTAATTCTTTTAACTTTTATATCAAAGGAATTTCTGTTTTCTTTTTCTTTGCCAACTGAATTATATTTTGAATCCATATTGGATTGTAGTGAGCTCAAAAACATTAAGATAAATGTAAAATATATATATCAACCATATTAAAAATCATAACCTAATCTACTTGTTTTCATACACTAAATGTCAAATGTCAAGAGGTAAGACAGGCATGCAGAAATAAGCACTAGTGTTTCCACTTTCCACTACTTTAATCTCTAGTATATATGTATTATCTATGATTTTAACGTACATCGATGCATCGATTTCATTCGGTATCCATAAAAGTTCATCGCTTATATTTTTTAAACGTTTTATAACAATATGCACATATATTCTAGACTACATGGTATTTAGTAGTCGCAACAACCATATATATACCTAAAATGATACGCTATTCTTAAAATATCTATTACACTTGTATGCTATATTAATAAAATAAATGTACTTAATATATTCTAACGCTCTTTTTAAAATTACTTATACACATTTAATGACTGAAACAAAAAACTCTTTTAACAATAATTACAATACGCTATATTAGTATTTTTGTCTAAAACGGACAAATAGTTCCACAATTTTTTTTTTTCATTTAAAGTGGTGCTGACACTTCCACTCCGCATGTTTGTCCGCGCTCAAATATAATAAATGAACGCAGTCTATTGTAGTATATAGTGTTTTTGTCAGCACCACTTGAAATGAAACTACTGTTTTAAATACTTTATAAAAGCCTAATACAATAACAAACATTATATATTTTTTTGGAGCTCTGACGCTTCCACCTGTAATATCATCTCATCGAATTTTCACTCGTCAATTCGCTTATACTGGACTACGTAATTGCTAATTTACTTGGTACCTGGTGGCCTATGGGGACGAAAATATCTTAATAGGAACGCAGTAAACAACTCTTAACAGTCAGTAATTTTCCAGGCATTTTTCTTCATTGTGTCTTTTCCATTTCACGTGACACAAGCGAATTAAACTGAGTTCGACTGACACGCCGAAAAGTCATAAAATATGAAACTGACACTTGGCTGGACACCTATTTGTCATTCGGTTTGGATTTTCACATTCAATATTTAAAAATATAATTTTCGAGTTTCCTTGATAAACTATACATAATAAGTTTTAATAATAAATATTGTAACTATTAATAAAGTTAACTCGTTAAATTCTTGCTGTAATGACCACTAAACGAATATAAAAATTAATACATCTTAAAATTTATATATATTTCTGAATATGGTTACCTTTTTACTTCGGAACCATACAGTTTTAAGTCTATTGAGAATAACCTCATTTAGCCGTACTTATGCTAAGTATCACAACCCATTTACAAGAACATGGAATATAATTAGTGAAGAAGTAAAATCAGGTTTTAAAGAAAAACCTTTTAGGTACCCAGAACATGCCGATGTTGTAGTAATTGGTGGTGGTTTTTTAGGTTTGTCAGTAGCTCATTGGCTCAAAACTAGAGCAGGTGACGGTCTGTCTGTTGTAGTTTTAGAAAAAAATATAGCAGTAAGTTGTTTTATATTAAGGACTTTAAATCTTCAAAAAAAACCCTTTATTAATTCCTACTGTCTATATAGTCTATAAGTATTAATAAAATTGAAATGTTAATTTTTAGAATGTAAACTCTCAAAATACATTTTCACATGGAGTTATTTCTCAACATTATTCTTTGCCTGAAAATATATTACTTTCAAAATATAGTGCAGAATTTTTAAGGAATATTAAAGATCACTTCAAAGCAAATGTTGATATAAAATTTCATCCACATGGCTCATTGCTACTAGCTAGTGACAAATATGCTGATAAATTAGAGCATAACATTGCCTTACAAAGGGAACATGGTATAAGTAATAGATTATTAACAGTTGATGAAATTAATAATAAGTATCCATGGATAAATACGTCTGATGTTAAATTAGGTAAGCCTTTCTGTTATTATCTGATTGAATCATTAAAGAAATTTGCTATAGTTATTTGCATTAATATTTTATACACATTTTTATTTATCATTTAGGATGTCTAAGTTCAGAAACTGTGGGTGTTTTTGATGCACAAGCATTACTTAGAGGATTAATTCAGAAAACACAAGAACAAGGTGTAATATATTTGAATGCAGAAGTAACTGGGTTTGAAATAGAAATTCAACGTGATTTTCTTATGGAAGGTGTTACTCCAGGGTCATATGAAAGAATAACAAGATTATATTACAAAAATATAGATGGTGAAGAAATTGCGTTAAAGTTTGCATCCTGTGTTTTAGCAGGAGGTTCAGAATCTTCACATGTAGCTAAATTGGCAAAGATAGGTAGTGGTGGAGGTTTGTTAACAGTCCCTTTACCAATTGAAAAAAGGTTAGTTTGTATAGAGTAAAGATAACTAGCTACCTTTTGTAATAAATGTATATACTAACTTTAAACATTTTTCCTTTTTAGAGAATATAATATTTACTCAATAGCAAATACTGACAACAAAATATCTGTGGGTCTTAGTAGTCCTTTCATAATGGATACTAGTGGTTTATGGTTGAGAAGAAATGGCTTACATAGTAACTTAATATCTGGACTAATTCCATCTCTGCTGAAGGAATCAAGTGTTTTAGATAATGAAATTTTTAACAGCAGTTTGAACAACAGATTTCCAAATTGTCATAAGGAGGTACAAATTATTTTTTTAATAAAAAAAAATAATTATTATTCACAATAATAAATATAATATAATTAGAGAAGAAACTTCTTGGCATTACAAAGGCAATACCCTAAATTATTTCTATGTCTTTTTTACAGATAAGCATATTAGACACTGAATATATTGATTGTAATACCTATGATGAGACTGGCATACTAGGACCGCATCCATATCACACTAATTTAATTTTTGCTACAGGATTTGGTAGACAAGGTATAAATCCAAAATTTTTAGTTAATAACATGTTTTACATAAAAATATTTTGTCTTTAAGTCTTGTATACAACTGTCGGATAGGGATAAAATTTTGAGATTTTTATAGCCATCCAGAAATTTGTGGTATCAGAACATTAAAAAAATATTTCGGAAATTATAATTATTCACACAAATTTTGACTTGACAAATTCTGATGCTATAAAATTTAAGACCTCATAAAGTAAGCTCTGTCTCACCTCTTGTCTCACCCTTGTGACATCATTTACAAATCACTAATATATACTAATATACATTCTTAAAATAAGAATTTCATGAGTTATATTATTTTTGCAGGAGTTTTTCACTCGCCAGGTATTGGTAAAGCAGTTGCTGAATTAATTATAGATTGCCAATATTCCACAGTTGATTTAACAAGGTTTGGATTTGATCGTTTATTAGTTGATGAACCTTTAATAGAGTTTAATGTATATTAAATATGTATTATGATCAATAGCAATAAAAACGAGATATAAAGATATTGTTTTATTTTAAAGACAACCAAAAATAAATAGTCATTAACTAAATTATTAAAATATTGACAATAAAAAGGTGTCAAGACTATTTGAATTGCGCTGGAGGAGCAGCAAATAATGCTCCACCTTGTTTAGAAGCTGCACGTGATGGTGCAAATCCCAATAACTTTTGAATGTTCTGCCTGCAAAAAATAAACATTTTTTATTTTATTAATATTAAATTATTTAAAAATTGTATCAAAGAAAAATTGTTTAATATCAAATAAACGATTGGATATTTGTGTTACCTTATGCTCATAGTACACAATATATACAGAAATATAAAGGAACAGTCTGAATAATCATCTCCAGGTAAATTCCTATGACTTAGTCCTTGAATCCATGAAATAGGATGGAAAGGCAGTTTGGCAACTACTCTGCCATCAAATCTAAAAAAAAAAAACAAAATATAAAGCATACTGTAATACAACAAATATATTCATTATTATAAGTTGTTATATAAACATACTAACATACTGTTAAACATGCTTAGAAGTGCAGTAAATGCAAAACCAATGGCAAACATAGATTTCATTTTTACTAAAGACAAATCTCTATTGTTGTTCTTCAATCTTTCTTCTTCTCGTTCAATTTTCTTCTTATGCTGTTTATCCAAAGAATCTCCATGAGCTTCTTTGCGTTTTTCTACTAAAAATTGAATGGGCAAATTTAAAGAATTTTCTAATGTGTTTTTAATATAACAGTGCCTTATTTACCAGGAATATCAATGTATGTACATACATTCCTATGTTCTCGTGTAAATGTTTAACCAATGAACAAATTTTAATAAATTATATGTTCTAGGACTTATCTTGACAGTGTGAATTTTATTGGATATATTAATATAATTACTGCAATTGGGTTTTGTCCAGTTCAGAGGCCAGTCATCGTATAGGGGCACAAAGTGTGACGTAAAATCGTTATAAGTTTGAATAAAATATTTATTTTCATTTCTCCGCTCTGCTGTAGAGGCAAAGCATGACATTGAGTTCCACCACTCAACCTGCACTGCCTCCAGAACTAAGAGGAAAGTGGGAAACTCAGTGTTTTAACATTAAGTTCTTTCTGCCTACCCTGCTGTGTGCTGGACAGCATGACGCTGGATTGGTTTTTTTTTTGTTTTGCTTATAATTCACTTGAAATGTAAGAAAAGCAAAGCACCCATCGAAGGTTTTATTTATCATTACACAAAAGGCGTGCAAATGAGTTTTTATAATAGGGATCTTAAATCCTTAAAGCACAATAACATAACATTAATATATACCATATGATAGCCTATAATATATACTACGAAATTTATATACTATGCAGTTACGTGTCTTAGACTTGATACTTAAATAGAATACAATAACACCTACATTTTTTACTTTGCCGTTCTACTTCAACCTTTAATTTCTGGTACTTTTCCGTCCTATATACCAATATCCATGTCAAACCTGGGAAAAAAAAACTTAGATATATCGTTTTACATACTTTATTAAAATAACGATCCAAATCGTCTATAAGGCAAGGTTATATAAATAAAGCTAATAACCTTCTCCTAAGAAAGCTGTACATATAGAAATAAACACTATCAATAATGAATCTCCCCACATTTCTTAAATTAAAATGTTTGATTTGTAATGACAAAAAATCACTCTGAATATATAGTAATTTCAGTACACTGACTGACATGAGACATCAATGATCAAATGAGTGACAGTGGTGACAAAACGCAAAAAAATCGAAAATCAGATAAAATCACGTAAAATGTTGCCAGTCAAGAATACTATCATGTATTCTTATTAGCGTAAAATGGAGTGGAGGGAAACTTTTTTAAACTTTAAGTTACATTAATGCCGGTTAAATTAGTTTCATTTAAAATACATTAATGCTGCCAACTTTAAATATAAAACTATCTATATAGTACATAATACCGTATTTTGTTACTCGGTTACTCTGTTCCTGTTGTTTATCTTTTATGTATCATAATCTTACGATTGCATACAGATGATGATATACAAAAACACTAAAAGAATCGTTTTTAATATTTTTTCCCATCTTTAAAAACAACTAAGATATCTAATATCTTGTTGTGTACGGCCTCCGCGGCAACAAGAGACCTCGCTAACAACATCATGCGAGTTGTGACTCATTGCGCTCACGTGGTGTCGCTATAAATTGAATTAAAAAAATTAAATTAAATTAGCTTCACGCTATATCCCGCACACAGAGGGAACCTAGTGTAAGACACTCCGTTCCCCACTTTCTGCCGAATTTTGAAGGCATTGCGTGCTAAGTGGCAGAACTCAACGCCGCGCTTTGCCTCGATACCAGAGCGAAGAAATGGAAATATAAATTTAAGTAAATATTTCATCTCCTCGAGTGGGGATAGAACCCACAACCAGTCGGTTTTCAGTCACACTTTGTGCCACTGCGCCACGACTGGCCTCAGATAAATTGAATTATTTTTCTATATTCAATAGAAAATTGTTAAGTAATATTTTATTGTCTATGTTTATGAAGTCCATTTTAACTGTATTAGATTTTAACTGTATCATATAATAAAATTGATGAAAAGAGCAAATTCTCTCACAACCTCTAGTTTTATCTTTATTGTTAAGGTAATTTCGAAGAACACACAAAAAATAACAAAAATAGAAAATTTTGGTTTGGGGGATTATGGAGCAACATCAACAACTTTTATCCCGAAATTTCTGTGGAAATACTCATGTATGCTGTGCGCTTACATACTAGATAGATATGAAATTACTAATCATATTTCTATCGAATACAAAACATTTTGCGAGTAAAATCAAATAAAATTTTTACATGTTGAAATTACGATTTAATTATTTCAAAGTGATTATACACTACCATGACCACTGTAAAATAACTAACCAATTTTCCATAAATATTCTTAAATTAAAAAAGGAGACGAAATGAAATTAAATAAATAATCGTATCGGTCAAGTCAGTCATTTCAATTCGGCACAATCGGACATAACACTTGCGGCGATATGTCTTTGCCGTAGCGAGCGAAAGAAGAGAAGGAATGTCTTCAAAATTCGGCGGAAAATGGGGACTGGAAGTGTCTTAACATTAGGTTCCCAGGTATTCTCTTCCTCCTCTGCTATATCGGGGATACAGCGTGATGCTAAAAAAATGTAACTGTTAGTAGCCGAATTACGCAAATTTTATTAAGGTGGTACTGAATTGTCTATGGCCAGTCAACAAGCGAAGATGTTCATTCGTTGTCATTTACTTCGTTCACAATTCCGCTTATGAGTTCGTGGAGCGTCGACATTTATCAATTCACAATTTGACTCGCTGTTAGAAAGCCGCGTACTTGGATTAGCTTCTAATACAGGGGTGGATATTAACATAGGTCTTCTATCGCTGGTCTCGACTTAGGAAATGACTGTGTGGTATTCGTATATAAAATATATGAATTGAGTATTATCTATTTCACATTTTTTCGAAAAAGCAATATAGGTTTGAATAGAAGATTGTATTGTTCATGATATTGCATAACCAATTGTTAGGAAAATTATTTAGTGACAATCTATTTTAAGAATATTAGTGTAAGAATTAAAACTTAACAAGACTTCTTTATATTGTGCTAAGTTCTGTGAAAGAACTCGAAATATTTTTATCACAAACTATATAATGAGCCGCCATTTTGTAATGCTTGAAGAAAGGCGTGGCACATGAGTGCGACACGTCTCTTACACCTATATTGATTTTAACGTTCAAAACGTAAAGCATGGTAAGTTTTTTTTTAACATACTTTTAGGATTTATTTATAATATTACACTTAACTTTCATCTTGCTATGAATATGTTAAATACGTGGCGGTTCTTTGTTTCATAGGAACGAAGTTTCTTCATTGCATGTTTGATATCGGATTATTGGTTTTTTATATCATTAATAGTTAAGGCTATTAAAATTGGTTTTTATAATTGTCTGAAACTTGTGTAAATGTATCGTGTACTAAATATAAAGTCGCCATATTGCTTTTTAAATGGCGCAATAATTGGACTTTGATCATATTTTAGAACCAGTACCAAAGCTAGATTTTGTTATTTTTATACATGGTATAGAAATTGAAAATCAATAATAGGAAAAATTTTATAAAAATTGTACCCAACATGGTTTCTATGCAATATTTTCTATAGCACGCTTAATTTATATATTATATTGATATCCGAAGGTGATGAGAAGTGGGTACAGATAGTATTACAAGATTTTCTTTATAAATACAAGTGAAGCCAATAATAGTATGTTAATAATAATATCACATGTCTATATAAATATCTTGACATAATAACAATGTTTATAAATTGGACCATGTAAAATGATATGGTAATTTTAAATTTATTATAAGCAATATCATTATCTGTTACAGCCCCGAATCGACCCTATTCAGCTTTTAAAATGCCTTAGTGTGCTTTTATCACCAAGTGGGGGCATCAAGAGCAATGATGAAGTTCATAGGCTAGCAAAGTATGTATTATTACTACCAGTCAACACCATTGTATTTCTAAATATAACCATAATGAACATTATTTAAGATGTTAACAATTTTCCTATTTCTACTTTCAGCTTAATGACAAAATTCTCAAAAAAGCTAGTATCTAAGTGTATATATATACAAATATTAAAATGTACTGAAACTGAATTATTAGGACTATTCATGGGGTCGGGTGGTTGGAGATTAGTACACATGTGGCTTACAGAAAGTATAGTAGCTAAAAATTGGCCACTTGTAAGAGAACTGTTGGAGTTGTTATTGTTATGTCCAGTTGATGTAGAAAGGTTAAAGACAAATAATTGTCCAAAATTAGTAAAAGAATTGTCAAAGGATGGAAGCCACTTTGGTAAGTGTCAATTAACTTATGACACCTAATTATAATAACCATTAATACATATTATTTATCATTCCATCATAATTATTATTCAAATAATATGGCTATTTACCTATGTTTTTTAAAAAAGTTTTTTTTTCTTTCATTTTAGCAATTAGAGCTTTAGCTTCCAAACTTGTTGAACAATGGTTAAAAGCACTTAAAGGAGAACAAGTTACACCAATATCAGTAGCAGATATACCAGAAGTTATTTTAGATTTCCAATCTGATATTAAATGTGATATTATTAAAAATGATGTTACTGATATTGAAGCAGAAAAACCTTCAAATGATTTAGAAAAGTCTTCCATAATTGAAAATGATAATAAAGATGTCAAGTCAGAAAATGATGTTAGTAGCTCAGAAAATATTAATATTGAGGAAAATGATGCTCCTAGCAATGAAAATGACACTTTGCCTGTTTTAAAAATAACATTGAAAAATGGTAAGCAAATACTATCACAGGTTGAAGTTGACAGTAAAGCAGAAGACGATTCTGAAAAAGAGAAAAACCGAGAAAAACATAAAAGTAAAAATAGGGATAAGTCCCAGGATAAGAGTAGCAGCAGTAAAGAAAGTTCTAGTTCTTCCAAATCATCTAGTTCTTCTAGGCACTCTAGTTCTTCGAGTAAATCTAGTGATAAAGGGAAAAGTAGTAGTCATAAGGAAAGTTCTAGTAAACATAGCAGTAAAGATAAATATAAAGATAAGGATCGTCATTCGTCCCATAGTTCTAAATCTAAAAGTAGTAGTAGCTCTAGTAGTAAAAAATCAAGTTCATCTAGTAATAGTAGTAGTAGCAAAGTGAAGGATGGAAAGAGTAGTCAAAAACATAGCTCAGATAAGGATAAAAGTAGAGAGAAAGATAGCAAATCTTCATCTGAAAAAAGTGATAGTAAAACCCAAACACCAATACAGAAACTTGGAAAAATTCCTAAATTAAGTGATTTAAAAAAAGAAAAACCTTCCATATCCATAGAGATAAGAAAACCTGATGAACCTAAACCAAAAACTGTTAAAACATTTCATTCGAAATTTAGAAATCATGGATTAGCAGAAGAGATAAAACCACCGCCATCAAGAGCTGCACTTTTAAACAAAAAACCGCCTCCTGCTATACCCCCTACTGTTTCAATACCAAAAAGACCATCACCTGTACACAATGAAACACCCCCAGAAAAGAAACCAAAAACATTATTGGAAATAGACAAACCGGGTGCAATTAAATTAATTCCACCCAAGCACAAACGTGAGTATAGTTTTAATTGTTTATTTATTACTTTCATACTAATATATTTTTTGTTTACAGGACACAAGAAAATGCATCTTATTTTGCAATCAAACACACATAAAAAAAATATTTACGATTTCAAGTGTGGTAAGTCTAAAATGAATAACTTGACGGGTCTTATATTTGTTCAGAAATTACTTGTAAAGTATTTATTTCTAATAAAGGTTAAATTTGAGAAAAAAAATCTTATTGATGAAAAACCTTAATCTGTTTAAAGACTTTCTCATGTGATGCATTTACCAGCCATGCGGTGGAGCACCATGGATCACAAAGGACATGGAATATTGAAGTGATAACTGGAGAATAAAATTATGCATTATATTTAACATTTATGGTACTGTTTCTGGTAGAACATTTATACATGCTCTAATTTCTGTCTACCAAAATACTATTTGCATGAACTTTGCAAATTGCAATAACAAAATCAACATGACTACGATTTTAAATTTAAAGTATATAAGAGTTAAAGTAGGATTACCTAAAAAGAAACCGCTGATTAACAATTAAATCAGTCATTTAATTTGCATTTCATATAAATTAAGAAATATTTCCAATAAAACAATGCTATAATAAAAGTCTAAACTGAATGATTATATACATATGCTATAAAAATATATGACTTGCACATTTTGGAATGTTCAGTATCATATTTTTAAGAATTTCATGATATCCCTTAAACTTTTGATATTTTTTGAGCAATATATTCAAACTGTTATTAAAAAATCTGTAGAAGTTGTTCAAAATTGGTAAATTTTTGAAAATCCAAAATAATCAAAGCATTATATCATTTAGAATATATTTCTTCTATAAACGATGTAATTCTATTTAATATTTCCACGGTTAGAGCTTTGTTTTAATTATATATATAGGGTAGTAATAAATATTTTTTTATTATAAATTAGATAAAAATAGTCATTCCAAAATGATGTATAATAAATTTTAACAATTTCAAAAAACGAGGGCATTCAGTAAAAGGCTCATTAAATTAAGAAGTAGCTTGTAAGATAAATGTGATACAAATTTGGTATTTAAATTGACATAAAATGTGTATTATTTTATAAAATACACAAAAAGGTACCTTTAGATTCCAGCCAATTCTTAGATAAATACCAATAATATATCAATCTATTAACGAATTGAAAGATAAAGCATGAATATTTAAAATAAAATTTCTTGTATATGATTTAAAAACGAACTTTTCAGCAGTAGAATCAAAAAAATATTCGTTACATCTTACATATTTTCTTCTTAAATTACCTATCTTGTATAAAATTATTGCATGCATTTGATAATACAGAGGAAAGAATATTTTTTTTAAAATAAAGAAATTTCTGCGTGACAAACTCGGTGATGGTATTAACATAATTAACTTGTATAATTTACGTAGTACGTATTTTGACGTTATCCTTATAAACGCTTTTTTTTAAATTTCTAAATCATGTTAGTGAACAATTTTGAAACAGGTAGGTACTGAGCATTAATAAAAACATTTTTTTAATTGTTTATTTTTAGTAATAAAATTAAGATGCAACTTGGCATAGTTAAATTCTATATTGCAGCTTCTAAAGGTTGCTATGGTATAAATAAATAAAAAAGGACAAAAATGAGTAACTAGTTAAAGCACAGGTTTAAGTATAAATATTCATATAATTATGTTAATTCCTTATCTACTGTGATTGCGCGTTTTGATAGTCGCGTAGCGCTAGTACTTGCTATTTTTTAGATTCGTACGATCGTCTACGTAATCACAACATTATTGATTTATTTCATTACATAATAAATAAAAAGTATCCGTGCGAATTGTTTTAGCTTGCCGCTAAATTAATATTTTCGACATTGACTAATCGGTAATTAAATTAAACTACTCGTTCTCATAGACGTTAAGCAGTATTCTGAGTGCGTTTACACCGAAGCATTGTCACTACTGCATTTCTGTTTAATATAGCTTTTAGACCCCGTATTAAATACGCTGATTTATGTCATATAAACTCGTACTATAATTTTTTTGATACTACTTAACATGCATTTTTGAATGATTTTAGCGTTACGCTGTAGCACGCGTACAGTAGGGTACTTATAAGGAGCCTAGTATTAATAGCCCCCCATCGTCACTTTCTGCACAATTTTCGAGACGTAATGTCTATCTGTTGAATGGCGGTACTCAACGCTGCGTTTTGTCAGTTTATCAGGAGCGAAAAAATGAGAGTAATTCCATCACTATAGTGGGAATCGATCAGACAACCGTCGCGTTTACAGTCCGACGTTGTGCTGCTGCGCTGCGACTGTTAGTTTACAGTCTTATTAAAAACGGATTTGTGTATGGATAGTGACAATATGTTAACATTTAAACCAGATTTTTTTTATTTCTATCAGGTTTGTTGCAAGTATAAGCAAATATACATTCTTTTTTTCTCCGTTCTTATTAAGACACTTCCGCTCCTCATTTTCCACTGAATTCTGGAGGCATTGCATGTCAAGTGGTGGAACTCTACACTGCTCTTTGTCTGAGTACTATGGCAAAAAAAAAAATCATCGAGTGGGAATATAACTCGCAACCTGTCGCGCTTACAGTCGCACGCTTACGCCCCTGCGCCACGGCTGGTTCAATATTTATTAAAACTGTCGTCCTTACGTATATTTTTCGCAGTACCAGCCAAGTAAATAGATAAAAAGGACTTCCAGACTCTTAAATTATATTTAAATTACTTTATCTGATTATTGTTATTATTATTTTTATATATAATTTGTTTAGCTTTTGAATGGAGTTTACCTCGTATAATAAAAATTTACGCTACTGATTAACTTGTATATTCTTATACATCTATACGTATAAAATCTAAAATTATAAATGTTATCAAAATGTAAAATATCCTAGATGAGTATACTAATGACGTATTAATATGTCCTTAATAAATATTTTACAAGAGGAAACTTAAAAATATATTTGCTTTTCTTGTACTTGATCTAAACCCAAATATGTAAGGTCGACTCATTGATAATTTTCTTGCGTCGGTGTGGGCTGTCTTCGTGTTAAAGTATCACAAAAGTGTATCTTACGAACAAATGCCGACGTGGTGGTTTCATGAAAATTATTGTAATGTTTAGCCCGTCGTTATTCATTTTAGATTTAACTATTTAGATTTATATTCAGATTTTATATTTTTTTATGCATAGCTAAATTATAAATCATTATTAACATACACTTTTTTTTGTTTCAGCGATGGTACTTCAAGAAAGTGATATGTTTATGGATGCTCTTAATGCATCTGCAACAAATAAAAAGGAACCTAAAAAACGAAAGCGACGTACTAGCGGATCTAAAGATGCTCAAAGTGATGGATCTCCTCCACAGACTCCTACTAGCGCATCTAGTCCCAACAGTGAAAATAAATCAGTGCCCCCTAGATTTTATCAAGATACCCTAGACGAAGAAGATAATAAAGATAAATCCAATGATAAGCAACCTGATAGCAATGAAAACGCTGAAAAAACTATATCTAATGAAGTCAAACCTGAAGAAGATATGGACACTTCTGAACCACACACTTTAACAGTAAACGGTTTAAAAGGAGTACTTTGTTATCATAAACGAAAAGGTCCCAAGAAAAATATCAGATGGAAACCAGATTCTGAATTAGAAGAAATTCAATACTTCGAACTTGATGAGACTGAAAGAGTAAATGTTACTAAAACTTTCACAGATATGAAACATCTTGAAAGAATACACGAGAGAGAAGCATTCCAAAAAGCAAGAAATCTCAGTAACGATGATATTATGGAAGAACGGACAAGCTGGCGGCCTTTAATACTTGTTGATGGTGGAGGTCAAGTGAAAATAGAATATGGTAAATCTAGCACAGAAAAAGATACCCAAGCAATTCGTCAGAAAGGCACTTTACAGCCACTATATTTCCATAAATCTATGATTCCTGATTCTCCTCATGAACCAGATGTTGAGACTCATACTTACGCAGAACCACAAATTATACCATTAGAAGATGTAACTGGAAATCAAGATAACATAAGCGATTTTAGAACGATGCCATGGCCAGAGCCAAAAGGTAATGCACCGCCTACAACTAGCAACAGTATGAATGTACCTACGATGTTTCCCTCAAATATGACACAGTTTCCTAATAATTTCCCGGCCCCACAATTCCCTGGTGTCCCAGGATTCCAGGGACCCCCCATAATCCCCAGTGAATGGCAAAATGGCGCAGTTCCTCCTATGATGCCGAATGGCATGCCTGGCCCCATAACAGCACCGGGCATGCCTCCGGTACCTATGCCCCCGGCTAATATGCCTCCTGGAATAATGGGTCCGCCAGACAATATGATGATGGGGCCAGAAATGTTTGGTAACCCCAATCCTATGTTTCCGCCTGTGCCACCGGATGGATTTAATATGCAACCCAATATGTTCCCTGTTGACTATAATATGCCAGGTCCGCCTGGCCCTGATGGTTTTCCTGGCCCTGGAAATTTCCGTGGTGCTATGCGGGGCCGTGGCGCTGGAGGACATTGGAGAGGTAAAGTGGGTGGTAACTGGGAAGGCCCCCAAAGAGGACGGGGCGGGCGTGGTGGGGGAGTACGTAAAGCTGTCTGTATTTATTTTCAACGAAAGGGCTCGTGTCGTCAAGGTGATAATTGTTCATTTTTACATCCTGGCGTCAATTGTCCCTTTTGATTAATTGTATATGTATATAATAAAAATGCAAAAGGAATTTTAATCGATTTTAAAGATCTTATAAGCATATACAATCTAATTACAACCTTTTAAGACTGCTTAATATAAAATGTAAATAGTTAAGTTTTGTAAATACTGTAAATTATTACCATATAGACTTTATACTAAAACAGTTCAAATAAAAAAAAGTTATATTTGTTATTTTAGTGTTTTATTTAAATTTATGTTATTGTCATAATTAATAATAAACATAATGCTCGGGCATTATGCTTAATAGGATAACAAGGGTGGTATTTTATAATAACTACAAATAATTAGATTGTAAGGCTCCGGACATTATACATAATACATGTACTATCGGTTATGTATGTGGCTGATTAATAATAATAAAAAAGTTTTATTATATTTTGACAAATGAACAAGTTATTTATTATTTCAAAATAAGAATCGTGCGAGAATATTTTATTTTACGCCGAACTCATCCTAATTCAAGCTTTTTTTATTTTAAATAAATCAAGTTAGGGTGACCATATGAAAGAAATATATTATACCGAAAATAATAAATTATAAATAAGTACTTATTATATGAAAATATTTTAATAAAGACATTTTTTACGTAAGCCTTCCTTTATACAACAAGAAATCCTGTTACTGGTACACGTCCGAGTGGGAACTCGAGAAGTTTTTGTGGTACTCACGGATTGGCAGATTTGGGGCTTCCAAATACCTACTTAAACATCACGGTGCTTCTTAACTGCAACTGGCCGGGACTACGGTGGCGGGAGTCGACTAGAGAGGTAGTGAAATCAAGTGTGTTGGGGACGCATCCGGATTGTCCAGCGTATGGCGTTTGAGTAAATTGCAAATACTTAAAAAAATACTTAATCTACGTTTGTCAGTTTTACTTTAATCAAAATATATCAAAATTACCGAGCGGGCTTTTAACTAACGTAACGACATTAGTTTTTTTTTAATTAAACTTATTCTCTATAAAATTACTCGAGAATTATTTAAAATTGTTTTGATAACATCATATACTTGCCTACATATTATGTCATGTCTTCAAAATCTTTTTAAACTATTCTTTCATCACTAATTCTCTTGATGTGCCCAAACCATCTGGGCACGTTCTTCTTCGTGCTGACATTTTGCTTTCTCACCCTCTTAATATACATTCTAGACATACAAATTAATTAGTTTGTTATAGTACCATTCCATTTACGCTGATCTCGCATCCAATCTCTTCTTCGTTTCTTTCAAAAATCATAACCACTCCTTGTTACTCAAAAATGTGAGCCTATTAATGAAAAGTAAAAAAAACCGAATGTAGGATCATAACAAGCGAATGAAGTTGTATATTTGGGAAGTATGTTCAGTATGTAAGTTAAAGTATTATCTATTTAAATCTAATAAAAAAAAATATGAAATTGTTATATCAGGAGATACACACGCCTAAAAACCATAATGTAGAGAACAGTTAAACTTTACTTTCAAATTTCAATAAACAAAAGTCAAACCTCAAGTCAAAAGCCCTCAAAACACTAAAGTAAAACGACTTACGGATACTAACAAAGTAATACGAATTACTGATAATTTATTTAAAACGCCGCTTCAAATTTAAGTTTAAAATATCTATAAAATGTCTTTTAATTTTAAAAGTTATTTCGTGTTTGTTTTTATCTGTATGTAAATAAAATTCATACTACTATTTTAAATATTAATTTTGTTGTTCTTCGTTTTTTAATTATTTATTTTGATAAAAAAAATTGTGTTACACGTAGTGGATTATGCAACGTTGGTTTTTTTTAAAAGAAGACAACAAGGTAAAAATTAAAAGTTCTCGAACAATGTCTGAAAAACAAATACCCCAGGAACCTGAAATTTTATCACAAGAATGGATGTTTAGCGTATCCGTGTCAAATATTGGCGCCAAGGAAAAAGTGATTCTTTCAGGAAATATAGCAGAATTAGGTGAATGGGATTACAAAAGAGCTATTGCTCTTGAGCGTGTAGGTGAGACCAACTTGTGGAGCAAGTCTATTGTTATTCGCAACACTTCTGACATATACTATCGCTATGCCATATGCTCATGTAATGAAGATAGTGAAATTATTATTCGTCATTGGGAAACTAATATAAACCCAAGAGTTATCAAGGAAAATATGCTACATCCTGTTACTGATACTTTTGGTGAATTTGAGGGTAAACATTATATTTCTAGAGGTTGGCTCACCTCCCAAAGTCTTGTTCAATTTAAATTTATCAATAATCCTTTAAAATTAAAAAGTCGCTTGATTGGACGACTTATTAATATAAAAGTGACTCCTGTGAAGCTAACATTTGGAACAGAACCTCATGAAGATGCATCTCTAAGCACAGATACTATGGATGTTGAAGTTCCAGCAGGTTCATTTGTAGAAGTTGCATCACTTGATAATGATCCAGCTATTTGTAATTTGCACCCTCAAGAACAATTTGGCAGAGAATATAAAGAAAATGATGTATTATTAGTAAATGTCTTCACCTCAAATCCCAAAAATCTTGCCTATCTTATTGACTTTTATACATACAGCACTCGCGCTTCTGTTGAAGACCCTCCTTGTCATATAGGATATACTTATGTTTTACCAAATATGTTTAAGCCATCAGAAGGTGCATTAGAATTACCGGTAACTTGCAATGTTAAACACCGCCCACTTGGCACAATTAATTTTGAATATCTTATTATTCACCCAATGGAAGAAAACTTGTGTAATTTGGGTATATCTTATGCCAAATATTGGGATCCATCATGGACAGGACTAGAAGTTGGTCACAGAGGATTAGGTGCTAGTTTTAAAACAAAAGAGTAAGTTAATAAAACACATTAAGTAACATAATGTTATCTTACTCTATAGTAAATAACTTTTGCTCACATGCTTTTTCTTGTTTTATTATAGTCTATCTGCTGGATATATGTTTTTAAATTATCTAGGAGCCTATTTAAACATACCCACAAAATTACAATCCAAAAAGCTCATCTGTTTAGGGGGAGTAGATTATATAAAAAAAATCTAAAATGTAAAATTTTTGCAGCAACACTTATTATGTAGTGTTGCTAAAATGTTTAAAAATTTCAGGGGAAATGCCATTCGTGAAAACACAATAGCTTCCCTTAAAAAGGCAGCTGCCAGTGGGGCAGACATGTTGGAATTTGATGTACAACTTAGTAAAGACATGATACCTGTTATTTATCATGATTTTCATGTTTGTATTTCTATGAAAAGAAAAAAGGAAGTTGATTTCAGTGAAATGCTAGAATTACCAGTGAAAGACTTGACCTTGGAGCATCTGCAGAAACTCAAGGTATCATGTGACCTAGCTTTCCTGTAAATGCTGCCCATTTTATATAATTAGTTAATTGATCAAAACATTCATTAATTATATTTTTGTATCGTTTTTTACACCAAGGTCTTTTCTTATAGATTTACAGCTGTTGTAAATCTTGTTGTAACTGTTATAAATTATATGGTGCATTATTTTTTAAAATTTCATAAAGTAAATTATTTATGGTGATATAATATTTACAGTCATTCAAAATAATAGATTCAGATTCCCAAACATCTCAATTCATGTGTAATAAATTATATGAATATATGATAAAATATCTTTACAGGTTTACCATTTAGTGGAGGGTAGGAATCATGAAATCCTATTTTTTGATGAAGATTTAGAAGAGCATCAGCCATTTCCTACTTTAGAAGAGGCTTTCAAGAAGTTAGATGAACATGTAGGATTTAATGTAGAGTTAAAATGGACTATGGAATTGAATGATGGAACCTTTGAACTTAACAACCCTTTTGATATGAACACATATGTTGATAAGGTAAGTTAAAACCTTTTCTTTAGGCAATTGCAATAAAAACTCTAAAGCTACTTAACTATTTCTCAAATTATTTTATTATTATCTTTTAAATAAAGTAAATCAAGATAAAATAATATGTTAAATTTATCAGAAGCTTACTAAAATTTTATTTATTAAATTTCATTCTTTAACTAAAAAACTTTGAAATTAGGCAAAAGTGGAGAATGCATTTTTAATGGTTTTATCAATGTGTTTTTAAAGTTCCCTCAACTAAAATTTAAATTAAAAAAATATATTCATTGCAAACACAGTAAATTATAGCAACATATAAAATTTGACACATAAAAATTATAGACTTATTTGTGACTAGTAGTAGAGGAAGATCTACTTAACATTCCATGTAAAGTGAATGTTTAGTGGTGATGGTGGTTGTAGAATGAGCTGTTCATGGCAGTGCCTAGGCTTGCTACCCAACTGTAGGATTAAGGAACTCCTTTCAAAGCGTAATAAACCTCATCTCCACTGTTGGAATCTCTCTTTATCAATGACAATATCGTAATTCTACTAAAGCCACTTTTGAGTATGTTCTAGAAATTAATTGATGATAGTTGTAGACAAACTGAAATCTTTTAGCTGACTATAGAAGAGAAATTTAGAAAGTTATACATGTCCCAAATACTTCTACAAAATAACTTTACCAATTCCTCATCATTTCGTTGGTAAATTCGAAGTACTCGTTTACTTTATATTTATGATTTTTAGATACATATATTCGTTTCCAACGGAATTGTTAACTTTACCAGGACAAAATATATCCATACTAAAATTAAAA
This sequence comes from Heliconius charithonia, assembly GCA_030704555.1. Taxonomy (NCBI): domain Eukaryota; kingdom Metazoa; phylum Arthropoda; class Insecta; order Lepidoptera; family Nymphalidae; genus Heliconius; species Heliconius charithonia. Next base: position 5,521,802 of record CM060809.1, on the reverse strand, counting down.
ATAAATATATCAGCTTCACGCTGTATGCCGCTCGCAGCAGGATAGACAGAGGGAACATAGTTTTAAGACATTCCATTCCCCAATTTCCGACGAATTCTGGAGGTTTGCGTGTTTAGTGGCGAAACTGTACTGCTGCACTTTGTCTCGGTACCAGAACGAAGAAATGAAAATATAAATTTAAATAAATATTTAATTTCCTCGAGTTGGTGGAAGGGGTTCAGCCTACTTAGCATTCCATGGAATTAGTGTATGTTCATACAAATTGCTTCATATGCAGGTATTAGATGTAGTTCTAAAGCACGCAGGAGAGCGACGCGTGGTTCTGTCCTGTTTCAACCCAGATATTTGCACTATGGTTCGATATAAACAGAACAAGTACCCCGTTATGTTTTTAACAGTGGTAAGTTTTTTTTATAGATTCACGTAATATCTCGCATATAGCATGGTAGGCAGAGGAAATCTAGTGTTAACAAACTTCCTTTTAACATTTCCTTGAGGCTTTACTTATTGAGTGGTGGATCTCAACGCCGCGCTTTGCCTTATTACCGTAATGAAGAAATGAAAATATAAAATATTTCCAATCCCCAGGTGGGAATCGAACCCACGTCGATCGTCGTGTTTACAGTCACAAGCTTGTGCCCATGCGCCACGACGCATAAGTTTTATAGTGTATGTTATACAATTTTGTATATATTTCTTAGGGAATTTCCGAAAAATATCAACCATATCGTGATCCACGGTGCCTCTCGATACCAGCAGCAGTACAAAGCGCCATCAGCTCCGACATCTTAGGCATTGTGGTGCACACAGAAGACTTACTTAGAGATCCAACTCAGGTATTTTTTTTATAGTTTTATTAATAACCTACTATTATTTGTACGTTATTTTGTTTTGATCGTAAAAAAATGGATATTATATTTTTTTATTAGCAGAAGTGTGTAGAGGAACTAAAATCTACAACATTTAATTTTTTATATTAACAAAATTTCTTAACCTAACCAAAATTCGGATTAAATTTTTAAATATCAAAATAGACAGCACATTGTTTGTGTTGTGCTATTGATAGAATTTATAATGACCAAAAGGACCATACAATAACGATCGTTCTACGTACACGAGACGAGCAGGTACTTTACACCCCTATCGGTTAACTCGCACTTAATATTACTCAAGTGTGGCTCCTATTGGTCATGCCTCCGTTTTTCTGTTCCCCTTTTTTGTTCCCCTTTATGGTAAATTTATTACACTTACATACTAACAAATATATCTAATACACAATATCAATATATTTACAGTTTTATATCGGTAGTTGTTCAAGTTCTAAAAAATCGATCGTTTCGGTCTAACGTTATAATTTCAAAGATGACCAGATGTACCGATGACCTTCAAGATAGCGTTTACGTTTATTCTATATTTATTCATACATGAATCGTGCCAGCTGATGATATTTCATTCAATAACATTACTTGACCTCATTCGTAACGTTATTAGAGAACATCCATGAATTACGTTGCAGACTAACTTACATTTGATTATTTTTTAATGCCTCCGTTGTAATTGGCCCAGCTGGTCACATTCGTAAGACCCCTTTGCCTAGTGTCAAGGTCACGTTTTTTGCTATTTACACAACACAACACGTCGAAAATTAATTTAAATAAAATAAAGAAATTAACAATGCAAATTACGTACGTTTTTTTATATGTTTTATTTAGAGTGAACAATGACAAAGTTCGTCGACCGTACTGTACCTATATAAATCACGGCGTTCAGATCCGCCACGTAGCCGCAACATTTATTTAATTTGGCAGAATGTGAGGAACGCAGTGTTTTAGCACTAGGTTCACTTTACGTACAATGTTTTGTGCGTGGTACGCTGTACCACGCACAAAACAGTCACAGTGTAGTCTAAAAAAGTATAAGATGTCAAAGTAACATTAACAAAGAGTTGCGAATTTAAAATAATAAATAAACGAGCGAAAAACAAATATTTACTGATATAGGACTTCGAACCTGTGACACACTGTTGTGCACATACTGCAGAGTTTATTCAAGTTTATTGGATGATTGATGCGAGCGTTGAACTTTAGCCCGAACGATTACGTTCATTGTGTATACGATCAGACCACCGCTGTTGAATATTACATTAAAACGTTCAGTATATTTCTCAATAGTTTTTTATCAGTGCTTTTAAATGTGATAAAGGAGATAAATATAATTAGAAACAGACTTAGTAGATTAGAAATTGAATGTTTTAATGTAATTTAATGTACGTAATCGACGCTTACGCATTTATAGTTATGACGGTTCCTTTTATTGAGTAAATAGTACATACATTAACAAACATCACTAAGATTATAAAAGACACTTCATATTTTCATATTATTATACATTATTATCTATGATGGTATGAAAATATGACGCGTGTTATACCGAGTATTAGTACATATAGTTGTAAATATATATAATATTTATGTCGTTTTATTTTATTTTGTGGCTTTAATATATAAAATATATATGAACTGTTTTAAAATTTAAATTAACAATAGCGAAAATACTGTCCTTCTAAGTAGATAAGTAAATTAAAGAAACCGTATAAAGTTTTATATATTTATTTAACGAAATATTAGTTTATATAAGAGAATCTATTACTTACTGTGAATTTATTTGTACTTTTAATGTGCAAAACGGTACGGTCACGGTTAAGGTCAAACTCTTGGTTACCGTAACAGCCGTTATGTTTCTTCTTCTTAATTTTTCTTTCGGTTACTGTTATTACCGCTATGTATCTTCTTAATTTTCTATCTCGATTTCTTTTGAAATAAGCCATATTAAATGAATTTATAAAGACTAGGACGTTGAGGGAGAAATATAAAAATTATTTATGTGTTTATTAATTTTTGTGAAACATTTTATTGATAAATCATTGTCGAAAATCAAATATCCCCTTTTTAATTATGAGTTTACTACATACAATATTTCTACATGTATTACTAAGTTATAACGATCATGTTCATATAATATTATGTAATAAATAATAATATTTATATTGTTTTAATACCTGATAAGGGACAAATCTAATATATTTCTAAATAGTTTTTTATCAGTGCTTTTAAATGTGATAAAGGAGATAAATATAATTAAATATAACGTTGCATTTAATATACTAGTATCTAGTCACACAAATAAGGCAATATATAGAATGAAAAAAAAGAAAAGTCTAAATAATTTATAAGTATACTAAAATGTTTATGTTGTTAACATAAATAAAAAAAAAAACATTATAAATGGATTATTTAAGATAACCATACACTACGTGTATGGTTTCAACATTATTAACAACTTTTTAAAATGTCGATCATTATCTCTGAACAGTTTTATATCCGACAATATACTCTATTTACGGCATGTAATGACTAGAAGCACTACATGCATTATTCTAAATGACATATTGTATGTAATTCGACTTCGAACTCGTTTGACTTTTGCAAACACAGTACAGCAAAGATATTAGAGAAAGGTCACATAAAAATATAAGGACCCCCGAAGGAGAATAAATGGAGAGGTTAATGACAGTGGATAAAGCGTGAAGTTAAGTTATGTTAATTATTTATTATTATATATAAACAATTAAACACAAAATAAAATTTATTATTATATAAATAATTAACGATAATTGTATTGTGCTGGCTAAGAAGTATATATCGTTGCTACCACGAAATTTTACATTGTCACCAAAACTTGATTTTTATTTGTATTTTATTGATAACTGTTTCTTTACACGATGCTAAATACAATAATGTTTATAGAAGTATTTTGAAGTTATTTTTACCATATAAGATAAATAGAAGTATATACGTACAATAAAATTGTAACTCATACACGTTTTTTTGTGTTTGTCGGTGAGTCTGTGCACGCTAAACTTAGAAACGGCATAACCGATTTAAATGCATTTTTACTATTGTATTTTGGCAAACTTCTCTTAAAATTTTGTATTTGTTTTATTAAAATCTCTAGTTTGTTTAACTAAAACACAAAAATATTATATTAAAAATTAATGAAGATTTTTAAATACATAATTGTGTAGTTCAAGCGGGTCGCTAGTACGTAAAGAAAATTAAAAAAAATCATCCGCTCGTTCGTTTATAATTACTTTAATTAACATATAAAAAAATATCACAATTTCAGGTGAAACTAGTGACAGACGTAGGTCTTGTTATCTTCTGTTGGGGCGACGACAACAACGACAAGAACACTATTAAGAGGCTCAAAGAGATGGGCTTGCACGCTGTGATATACGACAAGCTTGATCAATACATCACTAAGGAAGTCAAGGTATGCATTAAATGTAAAACTATTACATTTTATTATAGGCCGACAAATACTTTATGAAGATTGTGAACACAGGAACAAGTCAAACTCGCAAATGTACAGTAGTTGTATGCATAATATGCATTATGTGGAGTTCGTCGTAAATGGGTGCGGGGGCCTACTGCAGAGGGGGGCCCCACACGGCGCCGGCCACCCCATGTAGGAACGTGTCCGCACGTACCTCTTATAATTCAAAAAGTTCCTGTCGGGCTATAATATCTAATTCTCATACAACACCACATTGTAGTTTGACCACAGATAGATTTACAACGCTTACTTGACAATTTCACTCACTGCTTTACACATTTAATTTCGTTTAGTCTTGGCTTCTGTATTACTCATAGATTCCTCTATTTTACTATCGCAATAATAAATGCACAAACTGCCAACGTTAATATGGTAGATTCTATGCATGCGCTTAAGAAATATTCAATAGATATTCAGATATAAATTGTACAAATCAAATCAAACAAATTCGTGGGAAACATTTTCTTATTGTAAAAAAGGAATCGGCTATATTTAAAAATTTTCCTCTAACCTTAGTTCCATTATAGAACATTTTGAGATTAATACATACAGACAAAGATAAAACGTGTAAAATTACTGTAAGAAGACATAAGCAAGAAGTTACAATAATCCGTAAGAAATATTTTCTTATAAAAAAATGGATATATATATATATATCCATTTTTTATATATATATATATATTTCTCTTAATATTCGATTTCCATTATAAAATGAAACATTTTGAAACGTAAACACATTGAGAGAGATGAGGCACAGAGAACACTTATATAATAACCACCACACCTAAGCAGACTCGCAAACTAGGTTGAACTGTTAACAATGCACAGGAGAGCATATTCCTGGTGGAGGCGCGCGAGTCGCAGCGGGAGGTGATGAAGCTGGCCGCGCTGGAGGCGCTGGGCGACGACAGCGCCGCGACCCCCTCCCCCTCCCCCTCGGGCGACTCCGCGCGCCCCTTCCTCGACCTCGCGCTGCACCGCCGCGCCGCGCCCTCCACCGTCACCTCCCTGGAGTCCCTCGCCTCCTCCGGCGACCTCGACGACCAGACCGACACCGCGCTCAAGCGCAACCGCGACCTCATCAGGTCCGTCGCTAAGGAGGCGCAAGTCAAGGGCCAACGGAACTCCTTCAAGGGCCTCTTCTCCTCCGCCGACCCGACCTCCAAAACATCCCCGAAGAAATCCCGCAACTCCTAATGCATGGTAGAATATCATTAGTTTCATTGCTCAATATTAAATTTCAGTATGTTTCATTTGTTATTAAAAGTTAATTTTGTATTACTTCAGAATACCTCGGTAGATTTTGTAATTTATTGTAATTTTTTTGTAAATCTTGTGAATTTAGTTAAATCATGTGTATTATATTGTATTATTTTTGTATATTTTTAAGTGATGACATTTATGTGATTTATTTTTAATACGCTTTTTAAGATTCTACAAGTATATATACTTATATTATTTCCATTATTTCGTATTAGTATAAATGGCTAAATTTATCACGCATTTTATTATTTTAAAAATAAACTAGAAAATTTACATTGATATTTGTTAGACAATTTTGTTCACAACCTGTTACATATTCATAAAAGTGGACGAGGCGACATATTTACATTTTTTACATTTAAATATATTATTAAAGGACAAAATAGGGTAAAAAAATATTGAAATTTTCATAATTTATCATTTTGTAATTTTAATCTGTGATATTTAGTTCAATATTTTTGATGTTTTATGAACAATCACTGTTTTATAATAAAATAAACATTACTATCACCAATCCTTTTTTTATTTTGTTTGTATTTGAATTTGACATGTCTGTGCCAAAGGATGCGTCTGCAACATCCATAACTGAGTGAGCTCTTAAGGTATATTTATTAATTGATTGTCTAATGTTAAAAATTTGCACTCAAACTATTTTAAATACTCCAACTCTCCGCATGCTAGCAGTATATTAAAGTTAATTAAAGCTTTAACAGAACATTTATGTGGTTTTTATGCTTACTGGAAGTATGCCCTATTCAGGAAGCCGTGAAATACAGGTTACGATTGATGGAGTAATTTTTTTTTGGGTTCACACTGTATCTCGCACACAGTAGGGTTCAGGTACTCCATTCCCATTAAGACACTCCCGTTTCACACTTTCCAAATTCTTGAGGTCTGCGTGTTGAGTGGTGGGCCTCAATGCCGCCCTTTGCTACGAGGTAAACTGGTACATAGCAGCGAGAATTTTATACATTTTATATATAAATATGGAAATGAAATATATAATATTTTCGATGGAAATCGAACCCATAATCGTCGCACGTTTGCAACACGACAGTAATATCCTATAAAAATAACTATGGAAATAATACGCTGATATCACTGTAAATAATATTATAAACCAATGTCTACAACTTTGTAACCCTTTTAGACTTGTAAAAATTGAATAGCTGAAATGCCTCAAATTATTTTCTTAATTTTTAATAATCATTTATTAAAGTTTAAAAAGTGTAAAATTACCAAAAAAGCCAAGTTATGCTTAGGCTTTAAACAATACAACATAAGAATAATAGTCTTGTCTTGGTTAGAGTTTAAACCTGCCAACCATATATTATATTATGTATAAAAATTATACAAAATAAGGTATCAAGTATAAAAAGAAGAAAAACAAAAAAATACTCCATAAATTAACATCTAAGTTACGTAAAAGTCACGTATTATATTTCAAAATCGGTGATACTTATCTAAATGAGATGTCCTAATCGAATAACGATAGATTCACGATATTTACAAAAAGAGAACAATATTTATAAAACGGATGTGTAAATTTGGCGCAGAATATCTTTCTAGGGTTATTTATATAACTTTAAATATACCTATACGTATATTGTAAGAATGTATTTACAGATTTCTCTGCTATATGAAGTAGAGGACGACTTAGTATTTTTTTTATACGAATGGATAAAAGTGTCCGAGTATATTAGTACAAAACGGATTTAACAGGTTTACACTCTCAGCCCACGATATGGGAAATCCTACATTAATTAAAAAAAAGTTCGAATAACTTTGGTTTCCTTGTCTCGAGCCCAAATTAACAGCCTAAGATAACAATATGTTTCTATTATGGGCTCGGATCGAAACAGCTGAAGGGATTTTACATTCAATTTTGAAAAAGTCTCAATTCTACCCCAAGTCTTAATAAAGCACTGGAAAAAGTATTATTAATTAGATTAAACCAATCCCGCACACAGCGTTGAAGACAGGGATAACCTTGTGTTAAGATACTCTGTAAAAATAGTTTTTGTTATCCTATATATAAGTGCCAAAAATGCATTCAAATTATACATATTCGAATTTTGCTCCATTGACTTCCATTTGTTTACATCCATTGAGTGCTTTGCAATGATGTCAGTTGGTCAGCAGCACTGTTGCTCCGACCCATTGACGCTTGGTCCACAAGACCCTATGCCGTCATATCAAGGCAGCTGTTGCTACAAGTATTAAAAAAAATAATCAATATTTTGAAAGATGAATTTTAAAGTATTTTTTCTAAGCTAAAACTTTGTAATTGCTTGTCACCTAAGCTATTTCTCAATAGTAAATTTTTATTTGTTTTTTTTATATAAATTAAATCAATTAACAGTTTGGCGCTAAGAGTAACATGGCGTCCATAAACGTCAACGTTTTAAAAAAGAAGTGTAAAAAAATAAAGAATAATATTGCCCAAAAATCGTGGCAAAAATTTTATGTATAATTAATGTGCAAACGTCCACTACATTTTATATTACATATATGTTTATTTTTTCTTATAACATAAAATAAAAAAACGAGTATATAATATAATTTATTCAATAGATTTACTAAACAATACAAATGTGTATAAATTATTTTAAATTGATCTTAAAAGTATTGTGAATAATGGACGGAATTTTCACATTAAAATCACAAAATTTAGAGCTGTATACACCACTTAAAATATGTTTTCCAACATAGCTGGTAAGTAGATATAGGATATTATAGTTAAAATATATATTTTATTGATTAAATTAAATAGATTAAAGTGCTTGAGCACTGTCTGATAAATTCCAATGTTGCCTAATAAATAATTAACAAATATAATGACATCTTTGCGTAAGCCTTAACAAGAAGATGGCATCACCAAATCAATAAAATAATATACTGTATAATCAGTGATAATTCATCAGACAGTGGTAAAACTAAAGTTGAATCAGCTATATTTTATATTTATTGCATATAAAATATTGCTAAATAATTTTATAAGTACATAACATTTCGATTTTTTTTTTAATATATAAAAATAAATCCGAAAACGTATTTTTTGAAAAATTAGTATTTTAGATTTTTATTGTGCTTTGGCTTAAAAATATAGTGTATTTGGACACTATACATTACGCTCTCCATTTCCATACTAGGTAGTATGTAAGTATTTTTTGTATAATATATGAAGTTAATCGACTAGTGCTACTATATTGTAGCTTAAACGCTAAAATAATGCCAACGAAGTAAAAAAAGATATAAATTATGCGTAAATATTATAAAGTTATATAAAAGTAGATATTTCAGTAAAAATGTTATTGTGCTCGTTTTACATTTTTAATTATATTTATTAAAATATATATAGTAAACTGTGCTTTAAAAAGATTTTTAATCTTTATGTGTGTACCAAAAAATAACAGATAATCCAATAAAGTACAATTTATTTAAATATTAAATAATTTCAACATTTTGAACATTACTATAGTGAGAATAAAAGAAAGAAGATATGTTAAAAAATAGGTACCTCCATTAAATGTTAATATAGATGAATAACATTTGTGAGAATGTATACCGAGTGTAACGCGATCGACGGATCAACGGTTGTCTATGGATAGAGGACCTCCGATCCGAGCCGATCATCAGTAGTTCGGCAGATATTTGAGAACTTTCGAAAAAATCTGATTCTTGAAGAAATTTGGCAATAACAGCCCAACTGTTGAGTCTGCGCTCTTGATTTTTTTGTTCCCGATATAGCTCTATAGTACTGAGATCCTCCATCCATAGATAACCGTTGGTCCTCCGTTCCGTTGATCGCGGTTCACCTGTATATAATGAAAGTAAGAAAAAAGTTATAAGATTTTTATCCATGAATAGATTTTCTTAAATACCTTTAAATATTATTAATGGTCCCACATAAGGCAAACATAATTATAACATAATATGGCTATATTTATGCGTTTATGTACATAGAATTTGTGCGATCTGATGTATATCTATTGTTGTTAAAATATTGTGATGCGCAAAATAACTTAAAAATTATATGCCATTCTTAAGTATGGGTGTAAGTACCTTACAGGTGCATAAAAATAAGGTAGATCAAATAATTTAATATATCATAGGGTAAGTAGTACCTACTTTTAATATTTTAAAGAAAAAATATATTTTCCTGTTAAATTATTTTACCTGCTTTCACAAAAATTAAGTACTTGAATATAGTCTTAGTGAATAGTGATAAAGTCAACTTACCTATATGTAAATAAATATATAATAACACATTTTATACAACTTAAATTAATACCATAATATGACTACTAACATTACTAAACATCAATATTGACATTATATGGCCCCAAAAACATATTTCAACACAGGTAATAGAAAAAATACATCGATTTAATACTTGCAGCATGAAATTGTGTTAAGAAATACAATTTTAATAAAATGTATGCTAAATTCATGTTATAGCTATTGGATTGGCACAGGTTCAAAAATATTTCCTCACAGGCAAACTCTACAATCTAAAGGAAAAAGAAAAAAAAAAACAATGCTAATAACGAATCAACAATAAAAAAGGTAGAATCTTACTGATACTCTCAATTATTATAATATATTTTTTGTAAATTGTAAAATATATAAAAAAATATAAAAACTATTTTAATACAAGATACAATTAATCTTTTTCAAAAATGGACGGAATCGGTTAATTACGAATGAGCTACATCTTAATATACTTGAATACTTTGAGTAGGTAAAGTGAAAAACTTAGCTAAACCTGCTGGCGGTTTCGTTTTGAGGTGCTCCTCTATGAACTGGCAGGGACAAACATATTTGTCACTGTGACGACCTGGCACGGAGCTGCTGAGATTCAACCTATTTTTGACCGCCTGCGCCCCCCACCGACCCGCGTAGCGAAGATATAGAAGTGCACCTCTTTCCTGTAAGTAATGTTTACTGTAATTAACAAGAGCTATAGCAATAGACATTTTTATTATAATAATAAACATTATCTTAAGAGAGTATTTAGAAACAAAGGGATGTGATTCTCGATATTCTATATAGATATAATTAAAGGTAAATCACCTACACATTAAATAAAAAAGAGAACTAATAACAACAGTGTACAAGATACGTAGCGTGCTTAAGAAACGTAATAATCAAATTGAAATAGCCGACTTGCCGTGGCGGCCGGTCAGTACTCAGTCGAGGCCGCGCCGCCTGAGCCAGCTGTTGCACGGCGGGCAACAGGCGCGCGTGTCTTTGGGCTCTTTGTTGCGCAATATTTCCTCGACATATTGACAGGGGCAGAGCGCATTGGGCAAGTGCCTCGGCGCCGCGGGGTTGCCCCCCTCCTCGTCTAGCGTCCAGTCGAGCCGGCGACGCAAGAAGTCCTTCCCCCACCGCTGGAGATACCGAACGTACACTTGCTCTGCCATATCCTGCACATTTATATTCCTCGCTTGACGCTGCCCATTACAAACACCAATCGCTACTTACTACTACCAATACAATCAACCGACACCCATATTATTTGAAATTATTTTTATTAGTATGAAAAAGGTCTCAAATTAAAATACTTTTCAAATATGTTTAAAAAGCTCAAAAACATCTAGTACTAATGTAAGCTAAGCTAAGCTTGGGACAGGTCAATTCTTGTACAATAATAATTGTAATTGACCTATTTTTTAACATAAATTAGACTATTTCAAATGGATCCAGTTTTTACATTAAAATACATTTGAACGATTTTCATAACAAAAGAATAAAGTTTAATTTTATATGAAATATTACTCAAATAGTATTATTTGAGTTCTGTATGTCATGTATAATTGTATTTGATTGAAAATTTGTAACGGGGCAAACCGAAAATAAGGTACATAAATACAAAATCTACATATGTATATTATTATTAGTATTATAATATACAGGTGTACACTACCGATAGTCAAATGAAGTACATATATATGTTCAGCAATTTTCAATGGTTCTACAGATACTTGGGAAATTATGTTTCTTCCATCAATATAGCATAGCAGCAATATAGCTTAATAGTAAGTATTTCGTATCAAACAATAATTAAAAAATATTATTTTAAATCGCGGAAAGTCATTGTAACAAAAATATATTTTTAGACAGTTATATTTTCACAATAACTTTACCACCAGTATTTTCAAAATCTACTGAGACTGTGTGTGACTGTGTAGACTAATATCTGAAAACTTCACAAGACTGTTTCGTCGATAAAATGTTACAAAATTTACTCAAATTACTAGAAATGACTACCTTACAATCAATATGTTCAAATATTTACCTAAGTAGGTATTTGCATTTCTCATCAGTTAAAGTATATGACACGTCGTGGCGCATGGGCACAAACGTGCGACTGTAAAGGCTAAAGGTTGTAGGTTCGATTCCCACTCGTGAAAATAAATATTTAAATTTTTCATTTCCTTCCTTCCTTGGTAAGATTTTTAAAGCGCGGCACAAAGAGAGACGCGGCGGCGTAGAGGCAGCACGCAATGCCCCCAGAATTCAGCAGAAAGTAGGAAACGGAGTGTATTAACACTAGATTCCTATGTTCTCGCTGCCTACAATGCTATGTGTGAGATACAGCGTGAAGCAAAAAATCTGTTAAATGTAGTGGACAATATTTAAAGATTTTTATTTTGTTAAGCTTATTCTAGCTTAGGAGAGTAAATTTTGTTACGCAAAAAAACGTTGAAAATCACTGAAAGTACAAGGACAGAAATGGGATATGTAGGTCACTTGCTTATAGACCATGGTCTATAAGCAATTGATCCGTCGATCGTGTTACACCTTGCATATAAAAAAATACTTTTCATATTAAAATTTTGAATTATTAGACTCATATACATCATACTACTTTAATAGCTTATACAAAAGAATGCATAGTTAAGAGTAAACATGCTACCATTTGTAATTATCAAAGTAAGACAAATATTAGTTGAAGTTCGTATAATAGAAGTATTAGTAATAAGTTCTTTGATTTTCACGATTATTACACATTTTAAATAAAACTATTTTAACCGGATTAATCGCGTATAGAGACCCGTCTACCCGTGACCACGGACTACTGCAAAGTGTTCGAAACGTCGGGTTTCCAAAAATGTACAAAAAAACGAAATATACGCGATTAATCCGGTTAAAATAGTTTTATTTAAAAAAGAAGTATTAGTCATTTTGTTGAATTTAATTACTTTGTTAGTATTAGAAATAGGATATTTAAGACTATTTTGTATACAAAAAAGTCTTAGCAGGAAATATCATTATTAGGAATGACATTAAAGACGAGAACTAGTAACAACAATACTTGATTACTATGAACGGGTAGTTTTTTTGCAAATCTGTAATATGTTACGAAATTTTAAAAAACAGGTAATTATACTGCATCATACCAAATTTATTATGTGGTTAAGAAGCTGAGAAAAGTTTGTTAAAAACTGGGTGTAGCTATATTATTTTAAAGAAATTAGTAAAAAAAAATGTTTAGTTATAATAAAATTATTCTGTTAGTGACCAAAAAGATCCAACACCATAATAGATATTAAATTCAATATTATGAGAAATAAAATGTTAGGGATATGGCATTCATAGAAACTGATAAGCGGCACAAAACTTTCACTTTTCATTATGAGTTGATTGATTTCAATACATTGTCATTTTTATTATTTTTTTTAAAACTGATAACTATAGACCGGATTATATGCATTTGCATATTTAAGCCATTCTCGTTGCTTAAAGCATATGTTTTCTAAAATATAATTGTTGGTATATTATCTATATTTTTACATACATTGTCAATACTTTCCAACATATTACCTGAGTTCAAAGTTTGAAAATTTACCTCAGTGGATGTGGAGCCATTTTTTTCCACTTATAAAAATATTTTAAATGATCAAAGACACAATCTTACAACTGAACATTAGGCGTAATTATGTAATTGTTTATGTTTACAAAAATTTTACAAAATGTGTCTATTAATAATATTGTATAACCTATTACCGAGTTACAGAAAGACGATTTTGAATTTAAAAATTTAAACTTTTTTTTCTTTTTGCTTGTTTCTACAACTTATCATTTAAGGTTGTATATTCTGTTAGTTTTGCAGTAGTTAAATGTAGCATATAATACAGTCTACCGTATTATCACTCTTTTCATGAATAGAGTGTTACATGGTAGTCGGAGGTCTCTAACACTGTGGAAGGCACTGAATGTAAAGATTGTGAGTAATTTATGATTAATGTGATAAATGTGATTCAATATAAAACAATCATATTCCAATAAAAATTATACTTGTTTTAAAAAACCTGTACCAATAACATAATATTTTAATGTAATTGTAATAGTGATATATCACAATTTAATAAAAAAAAAATATTTAAGATCTTTCTTAAATAATACAACCTATCAATTTAAACAACACAACTTTGTCTGGTAGTTGGTTTATCTGTGCATTTGTTCACCCTAATGTAAGTGACAGCTGATTTTAATACAGTCCATCTTTCACTAGGCTATATCATGTACCATATTGTAAGACCATTCAAAATTTTCACATGTCACGTGTTTCTATTGAAACACATTCAATATCACAATAAATAATATAAAACAGTATAAAATAATTATTTAAGAAGGTTTATATACTTTTAATAGATTTGCTTGATAATTTTAAAACTGATAATGTTATTAGAACATGAAAATATTCCAGACTAATATATAAATTAATGTGTATTAAAAGCAGGCGAAGCCGCAAGCAAGTTGCTATTTCTAAATAAAAAGTGAATAGTTTCATACCTGTTTTCGAGATAATCTTGTAGACTGGCTTCCTTGAATGACTATATCATTTGCAGAAACATCTAATCTCTGTTCCCAACCTTGCATTATTGTTTTGCCTTCTTCACTTTCAATAAACTGATGAATGTGCGCTATGCAAGGAGCAGAGTCAAAGTAAATATAACACAAATTCACTTTGTGACATGACATTTTGCCCCTGTCATCTAGTGCTAGTAACAGTTTATGTTTGTTCAACAATTTATTAACACTTGCTAAACATTGTTCTAATCCTTTAGAAAGCTTTAACTTTATCCACATGCACAAAAATATGGCCATTGCATTTAAAACAAGCCACAACACTCCAAGTGAAAATAATGTAAGTCCAGTCAAACCAGAAAATAAAAGTGTAAGGAGTACAAGAAATGCAATAGTTATCCAACCAACTAACACTCGCTTATAGCAGATATTGTATAATGTAAAGCGAGTATCATTAACAAGCAGTTCCATTGCATGAACATATTCTTCAACAGTTAACTGAAAAATAAAATAACTATCACAATATCTCCTTTGTATGAAGCTTTGATAACAACTATAACATGCAATATTTTTTTCACTTACTGTTAGACCCTGAGCCATCAACTCTTCAGGCACAAGCTCAGGACGAAATCTAGCTGCAGTTATCCATGGCCATTTCGTATTTGTAGGCAATAAAGTCACAATAACGTCACCGTTGGCTGTAATTTGAAAAGTTAATGTTCGAAAAAATTTAATAACGAATACATCATTAAAATGTATATTTTATAAAATATCAGTTATCTTACTAAATCCATGTCGAACGTTAATATATTCAACATTTTTCATAACAGCACTTTGCGAAGCTGGTTCTATGTTATTTTCAATGCGATCCAGATTCACATGAACAGTTTCAGTTTTAAGGACGGCCGGTCTTCCAGTATTTAAGGGCACAGAAGTATTTTCTTCTGCAATAGGTCCACTTTTTGGTTTTGAGTTTGATTCGCTATTTTGTTGAGACTCTTCGTCAAATTTAACCCAATTTTTTCTCTGTCCATCATTATTTATATTGCCATTCGTTTCTGGTATATTATCTTCTGATTTACTCATTTCTAACTCTTACTATAATTATGTTCCTAGTTACAATAAAAAAGCAATAACATAAAAGACGTAAGCGTACTTTGTTATTTGTCACGAGTGTCAAGTACAGATTATATTATGTTGTACATTATAGTTATCGTTCAAAATTCACCACAGATAGTTGTTACGGCAGGTATTTTTTAGCATATCAGCATATATTTTTATAATGTCTGTACTACGAAGATACGACACGTACACCTATGTTAGACTACCTCAAAATTTGCAATGTAACTTATTGCTCTGTAAAAATAATGTCGTATTAGACACTTATTTACCTTCAATTACTATTGTTTTCAAAATTTACCTCTTTTTTTTTGTACTGTATATTATAACTCTTAACAGGTTTTTTTATAAATAAAAACCGCCAGTTTTACTTAATAAAACATATGTCACCGCGATCCTTATTTTGGTATATAATTAATTGTCAATATCCTTGGTTATTTCAATTGCTTTTATCAAGAATGATATTTAATGAAATTCCTACAAGGTAAACCGATACCCTGAGAATGCTTAGCCAAGCGCTACTACGAGCGTGCACATTCCCACTCCAACCCACTCAAAGTCAAAGCGTATAAGGACATTCCTCATCTCCACCCGCTTCTTCGACGCTCTCATTTATACAGCGTCCCTCTAGATCCCAACGATCCAATGACAGTCGTAAACGCCCAGTTTATAGACAAGACTCATCTACGATCGCGAACCCTTCGCGAGCGTCCATCGAAGCTCATACTTATTTTCCTAGAGGGAACCTAGTGTTAAGGCACTCCATTCCCTTATTAATCAATTAAGCTCCCCGTTAATCAATTATTATTTTAATTATAAATTTGGATTTTTTTTGCCGAGAATTACTTTTACTCTAAAAGTGAAGCCTTATTTTATTAAACGGCTTTATGTGGCTTATCTAGTAATTGAAATGCTTTGTATATACCTTTAAGTAGTTTTGGTGACAATACCGGTGACAATACAACGATAGGTATGTAATTCATAGTACCTACTACAAATCTTTAGCCACCGCTACAAAATGGCGAATTTGTACCTATCATGGGTATCAAACAGGATAGTATAAAATTGCAAATTCTAGATGCAATTCTAGATGCGGAGACTACTAGTACATTTTTGTATTATACGTATTGTTATCCGCGGCATTGGGTTCCGGCACTCAACACCGAATGTCTCCAGAATTCGGCGGAAAGTGGGGAGCTTTACACTAGGTTCCCTCTGCCAACCCTGCTGTGTGTGGGATACAGCGTGAAGCTGATAATTTTTTTTTAAACGTAGTATATATTTTTTTCTTCTTTACAATAAAATCGTTTAAATAAAAACAATTTTTTAGTCATTTTTATTTTATAACATAAACACTATTTTGTATCACATACTTTTTAATGTGCATGTACATTTTACAATATTTTATATAGTCAAATACATAAAATCTTAATTAAATCAATACGCGTGGGGGCAACGGCTAGTATATTAATGTGGCCTCCACCTGCCCGAAATGCCGTTTGACCGGTTTTCTTGCTTACAGTCGTGGCCTGGATAGGTCCGCAAAATCACTCCCTCTGGCCGGTTCGCTCACCGCTTTTAATATCGCTTACCAAACGTCGAAATTAAATTTTAAAGTCGTATATTAATAACTAAGTACTGTGAATATACCAAAATAAATAAGCAAATCGTGATTATTTTTAGGAATATAGAAATATGTGGTTTTTACATTATCTAAGTGTTGTCTAAGTGTTTGTTTTTATGTGTCATTTACTTGTAAATGAATATATTATATACGATACTAATAATATAATAAACTATATCGAAAGAAATTGAATATTATGGAATCGGAGAGGAGCTTTTAAGCATCGTTAATAAAAGTTTATTTATGATGATACATTTTAACCATACTAACATGGAATCATTACCTAAACAGTTCGTTTCGGCGATGAGGACATTATTTGATATAATGGACGATAAACAAACTGGATACGTAAAATTAACCGACATTGAAAATAGGTGGCGGGATGATCGAACTAAGGGTCTTCCCCGCGGTGTTATAGAAAGCCTTCAAAAGGTAGCTTCACATGATGGATTATTAACATTTGAAAGCTTCTGCACGGGTCTTAAAATATGTTTATTGAGAAATCAAGTCCAAAATGCTTCTAGCAAAATAAATCCTATGAGTGAGGATATGGAAAAACCTGGAAATCCGCAAATTCCGATTCATCGTCCTCCATCAGCTCCGTTAATCGATATAGAAAACAATCACAATAGAGAAAGCACTTGGAATCTATTAAGAAACACAGGAAACTCTACACAAAGAACTATAAGTATGCCTCAGTTGATCGAAGATAAAGATACATTACCTGAATTAGTACACAATGGAAAAGTTAATTCTGTGTCTAAACATGACGTTACACAAAGTCATAGACCATTTGGCCCTCCTAAGCCACCTCGATTAGAAAAAAATATAGTAGACAGGAAAGAAAATTCGAGAAATTTATATAAATCTGAAGAGGCGGTGGAAAGTGATCACATAGTGGAGACAAAATTGGAATTTGATATTACAAGGCCAATAGAGTGTCAAGATCGAGGACTTGGAGATGGCCGCTCAGCGAATGCAACACAAACAAATTTACGAAAAACTACAAGACGACGAGAACCCCGTCGCCATACGCTCCATAACGGTGTCGATTATAATTTACTAAAAAAGATGAAACAAATTGAACAAGAAAAAGATATATTGCTACAAGGCTTAACAGCTGTAGAGGAGGCTAGGGAATGGTATCTGAAGCAATTAACAGAAGTGCAGGACAAAATGCGATACGCAGGGAGGATGGGAGCCTATGTGGTAATATATTGATATATTTGTCAATATTACGTAAAGTACTGTACTCACATATATAACGTAACAGTTAGTTATGTTACAATCTATAACTTATGCCAAATATGTATATTATTTTATTTTCTGTGTCTTTTTTAAAACATTCCGCTTTCCTCCCATTCATGGAACTCAACTCCGCGTATTGTCATGTTACCTGTCAGTGTGAGAAACTGAAAGTCATTCATTATTCTAAGGGGTAATCAAACGTACAACCTACCGCGTTTAGTCAGACGGTGTGTTGCTGCGCCACTACTACCTAAACTATATTATCTACGCAGACCCTAAAAATAATTTGAAACAATAATGAACGAGCACCTTGGTAATTCGCGATAACATTTTCATTTTGTATTTTAATATAACAACATGATTCTGATACGATTAATAATAATTAAAAATAAAATCATAATTAGTTACTTAGCATAATATGGCTTGTCAATACTTACAAACCTATTATACGGGAGGATTATATATAATATCTGCATTACTTACATAATTTATAAAAAAAAAAATTATTGAAAAATCAGCTTCACGCTGTATCCCGTATAAAGCGGTTGATAGAGGGAAACTAGTATTAAAACACCTCATTCCACACTGTCCGCAATTTTTTTCGAGGCATTGCGAGTAGAGGCGTAACTCAACACCGGCCTTCTGCCTTGGTGCCAAAGTGAAATGAAACTTTAAAGAAATAAGAATTTATTCCTTCGAGTAGGGTATGAACCCACAACCGTTGTGTTACAGTTACACCCTTGTGGCCCTGCGCCACGTCGGCCTCAAGTTTTATTAAATCATTATTTTAAAATGTACTTATTAAAATGAGAAAGACAATGTTTTTTAAAGGAACCTTGGAATGAAGCCCATCAAGAACGTTTAGAATTGTTGCGAGCTCGGATTTTAGAACTAAACCGACAACTTGGCGCCTTGGCTTCAGGATGGCGTCATGGACCTCTGTCACTACATATGAATCTTGCTCTACCAGCAACATTAAGCAATGCAGCAACTACACCAAATAATGCAGCTGTCCTTAAATCTCAAAACAGAATGCTAGCAGAGGTTTAACAATTTTAATATTTTTTTGTCTTTGTAATATTAAAAATAATGACATTGGTAATAACTATACAACTCAGACAAAAAAAATGTATATATAAAGTTTAATGCATGAATTGGTGACCTATTCCAGGTTCCTGTCACCTGTGTGTGTGTGCTTTATCAATATAATTATTTATTAACTAATCTGCATAGCTTTTGTATTTTGATAACATCATCACCTATGATTTTAAAGACTATCAATACATTCAAATCCAGATTCAGGCAATTCAATGCACCACCAGTTATAGCAATTTTGTAATTTCTTATAACATTATGTTCCTCATTTTTCATTAAAATTAGGAAAAATGCAAATCAAACTCAAAAACCTGTTGTGTTTACATTACAGACAGTGATTAGTTACATTTTTATTATATGCATGAATGTTTGTATAAATTCTTATGGTTTTAAAAAACTAATTTAAGCAAAATAATAATCTTCAATAGTAAAATTTTAATATGTTATGCTTACATAAATAGATATTATGAAACACAAATATTTAATAGGTTTTTTTTTTGCAGGAAGTGAACCGCAAAAACGAAAGAATATCTATTTTGGAACGGGAAAAATCAGCTTTGATAAGGGAATTATTAATACAAAGAAACAGAATAAAAATAATGGATAATTTCACATAATTATATTTCCATTCAGTAGAAACCCATGTGCCATTAAATTTTAATCAATGTTATGCTATGCAAAAAATAAATTTACTCATTTGTTATATGATATTTAAACAGTAATTTATTATATCTACTAAATACTATGTTACATTCAATTAAACTGCTTGTTTATTGTAAAGAGAATAATCATATTCCCTAAATGGGACATCATAAGTTAAAAATCCTTGATCCCATGCTTTTTCAATTGCCACCAACAATTCTTTGTGTTTCTTTTGACATAGCCCAGTTTTAAAAGCATCAAGTATCTATAAAAAGTAAAGTAAATGATATTTCCTTACATCTACATGTTTATAATATATGAATGTTATAAGTAAATTAATATACAAATTTGAGTGTTTTATTTTTAATTGTAATAATATAAATATTTAAAAATAAAAAAATTATATCCACCACTGCATATGTTCACCTCCAGAATTTGGCGGATAGTGAGGAACGGAGTGTCAAGGGTCTCTCTGTCTACCCTAGTGAGTGCGGGATACAGCATGAAACTGATTTTTAATTTTGAATTATGCATATTTAATATAATAAAACATTTTAAAAGAGTAGAGAAAGGATGTAAATAAATGTTCCTAATTAATAATATAAACACATTTTCTTACCTGTCCAGTGTACACAGAGATAAATTGTTCTAACAGTTTCGTATTTAGAGGGTCTAAAATAAGATATTCATCTCTACATATAGGACAAGGATTTCCTGTAGATATGATTCCATTACGAACACAAGTTCGTCTAGTCCTTTTTGGTGCAAATCCACCTAAGTGGTTTCGTCTATATAAATACCAAACGGGATTCTCGCCATAAGTTTGTTTATATGCTTTACTTTGTAAATATCTAATGCTAGTCTCTACAGGAATAATTTTTGTTCTATCTTTAGTTGGGTCAATGGGTTTCTGTTCATCTTCAACAGGTTCATCTGATTGATCAGAATAAAATCGCACAGAACATCTTATATCTGAGAAAACTACTCTGTTTATCAGAGAACGTAAATTTGTCGTAATGGACATTATTCTGTTCGATAATCGATATTTATAAATTACAGAATCGGCATGGATTTACGACTATCACAGAAGTCAGATCAGAACACGAATGACAGATGTCAGCGCCCAGCGCATATTAAATTACAGAACAGAATAAAAATAATTAATTATTTTGAAATTTTGAAGTCAGTGCCAAGTAAAACAAAAATGATAAGTTCTTTGATTTTCACGATTATTACACATTTTAAATAAACTTTGTTCGAAACGTCGGGTTTCCAAAAATGTACAAAAAAACGAAATATACGCGATTAATCCGGTTAAAATAGTTTTTATTTAAAACAAAAATGCTTAGTAATTACATATTGTAGTAAGGTTGCTGTAGCACTAGTTTGATATAAATATATATTTTTTAATCTTTATTTAATTTAATTATTTTTGTTTAACTAAATCAAAATTCTCTTCACTTTACGCAAAATTAATTTAGATTTTGCTTTTTAGTTTACTGTGTTTGAAGTCGGTTGTTCTTATTAAAATATATTTTTATAATACTTTTATTATTATTATTATAATGGAATGTAGGTGTGTAAAAGAGGGTATTGGAAAACTATATTTAGGGTTGACCCTAGATATAGTTTTCCAATACCCTCTTTTCTCGTTTCTATACAAAAGTTCACTATCAACCCATATTACGTATCTCCCTATTCTGACGTCGGTTGAATAGAAATGTTACGATGAAAAATCTCACTTATAAGTAAACCGTGGTTCGCCAATTTAAATAATGTTTTTCCCTGTAATATACTATTACAGTATAATTATATACTTTGCCAAAAAAAATAAAAAAATAATCGAACCCCATAAACCTACTTTCACCAAACTATCTTTGATAAAAAAAGAAGAATCGGAATTGGTTGGCGTGATTTTGAGTTTGTTCAAATTTGTCAGAAATGGACCAAATTAAAATAGGACCACACGGGAAGTACTAGCTTTTATATAAAGAAAGTATCATGAAAATCGGTTCATCCAGTCAAAAGTTCTGATGTAGAAAATCTAAAAAAATACGTTCGCATTGATAACCTCCTTCTTCTTACAGAAGTCGTTAAAAAATCTCACGATGTTGTGTCAATTCACCCTGCAAATATTATTCACAGAACACACTAAGTCCACAGAACACATTTATTAAGACTACAGAATTTTACCCAACTTACAGCTTTAAATAATTCTACAGTCTGTGGTTATAAGCGTTCGGTTGGATTTAAATTGTTAAACTTCAATTGCAATTTACGGTTGAGTTAAAATTTAATTAATACTTACATTTCATTCTTATATTATTTTACTATAATATATTTAATAATTCTATAATAAAAAACAATAAATATCTGTATAAGTGTTTTGTATTTATTTCATGTAATTATTTCAATCTTCAGTTTTTATTAATTAATGTAGTTTACATTAATATACATTTTAATTTTGTTCGTAACAAAAACAAAAACATTAGGTAATATCAAAATCATGGCAGATTCAGCAGCAGAAAGTATCATGTAAGTACTTCAAATTTATTTTTAATAATCTTATTTTATACAAGTTAATAATATTTGCTACAGTGAACCGATTATTGCTATTAATTTTGTTACTGTACGACTATTATTATTGATACTATTTTAGTGAACTTTTATTTATAATAAAACTTGATAGAAGTATATAGTTAAGTGATATTTTTAATTATTTTAGGTTCCACCAGATTTTATAGACTAGAAAACTAATATACTTTTGATCTTACATAGAAACTTCATGATACTATCTCTTTTTATGAAATATATTCTGCTTAACTTATTACAACTATTTGTCTATTTATAATGTATATGGGTTTGCATGTTTGTTGGCATTTTTAGTAATATTCACCATATACTTTATTATAGTTAGTATAGTGTAAAAAGTATTTACTAAGTAACTGATGTTTATACCCATTCCCAATTTACTAATATATATATATTCTGCTGAATCAGAAATGTATAATATATAAAGTAAATCTCAAAATTTGATTATTAATAATGAAATAACAAAAAAATAAAAGAAGTAGATTTAGCTAGAAAAACATAAGCTAGAAATGTAAGAAATTTCAGCTTTAGATAATATAATATTATACAATGGATCCCATAAGTCATGAATATTAGCTTAAGAAATGAAATTCAGCCACTAACTCACAAACTCAGCTCCACAATGATAATATTGTAATTTTATATTAAAATTAATTTAAATTTCATCACATTTTTGTATCACTTAAAATTTCTCTTCTTTCTTTCTTAGTTTGAATAATTTTTAATCAGTTTCAATATGGCACAGTCGGATCTGATCTGTAAGTTCAATCTTCCTTTAGGGGAATGTTTATATTTTAATAATATTACTCTGGTAAGACCAAGCTTTCATTGGAAATATAATAAAATAGGGATCTTGAAAATGTTAGGGAGCACTAACAGATAATAAGAAATTTCCGCTGACATTTAAATAATATATATTTAAATACATAAAATAAATTGAGGCTGTTGTGGCAAAGGAGCACAAGCGTATGACTATAACAAGATGGTTGAGGGTTGGATTCTCACTCAATGGAATGAAGTATTATTTATTAATATTTTCATTTTTTTGCTGTGGTACCAATGAAATAGGCGGCGCGACGTTGAACTTCACTACCGAATACGGGTTAGGGTAGGGTAGGTTTCTTCTGCCTACTCTGCTAGAAAAAAATACTTGATGAAGAAAGTTGTAATTGTTGAATTCACAAGTGTTTCTAATATTTTTCGCAATAAGACAGGATTTGCCAAAATTGCTACAGAATAATTATAGCTCACGCAAATGCAGTTGCGAGATACAACTTTTATTGAGTGCATCTGAATTCTAAATCAACTGTAAACAATAAGAATAATAATAATTTGTAAGCTTGCCATGAGCCTATTGTAATCTAGTAAAGTAGCGTCTATTTTCGTCCAGTTGTAAAGTGAACAGCATCCGTCTCCGCCCCGTTGCAATAATACGGATTTGCCCGTTTCTTTCTTGCATGTACATTCATCCCTTTTCCACTCACACTACACAAAACGGGCGTAAATGTTCTATCTACATAGATCGCGGAGACTGTCGAGCGATCCCGAACGTAACCCGAATCGCGCCTGTCCTAATTTCAGTATTTCTCAGTCATATGTGTCGTCAAAACAACCACGATCAACACGAGATAGTTTACAAATTTTGTTTGCTTATACAATGTTCATTCTACGTTATATTAGACTCTGTGTTATTTTATTTTGATATTTAATATAGCTATTATAAGATAGTGCTGTTTTTTTTATTTATTAAATGAATGTAGTGATTTAAGTAATTTTGTAAAATTAGTGATGTATTTATAGACGTTGAAAGTGTACAGTGGAATTGACGTATACTTTTTGTGATGTTGTAGTGATACATTAAAGTGCATTATTTTTGTCCATTGTTTTATTGGATATATTATAGGAACATTTGAAATGGCTACTTTACCGCGTATGAATACATCTAGGCACAGCTCTAGTACTATTTCGTCACCTTTCAGGTAAGACATTATTTACTTTACACTATTCAAAAATTAAATTAAAAAAAAAATCAATATCAAGTTATTCACTTAACTAAATTATATCAAAATTACTAAGACTAAGGTGTTTTCATAATATTCTTGTGGCGTTGCATATAGTCATAAACTGACATTATTACTATATAGAGGTCAGATAACAATAATGAACGTTTTAACTGGTACTTTATTATCAATAAGCAATAAGTCGTATAATAATATTTACGTCGTATAGTCGTTTTATGAACTAGCAAATGCGCTATTTTCTAAGTTATTTAAAAATACCACGTACGAGGTATTTGTAAGATTTTTACCTCTTATATATAAACTGCTTATTTAGTTACAACATCTACATATTTACTCTAATCATCACTAATACAGATACGCGTATGCACTAGTCTCATTTTTTATCTCATTCATTAAGTAACATTGTAATGAAAAAAAAGATGTCTCTTAAGACAGTTAACGGATGATAATATTTTAGGTGATAACGACGTAAGAAAACTTTTATGAATCGAATTATATATTTTATATATTAACCGAATTATATATTTGTATTATTGACACTGAATTATCATTACTTTGTAAATAAAAAAAAGTGTTTGTATTGATTGTTACAAAGAGGGAGTTAATTGAAAATTACAATGTTTTCGATAAATCAACACTTAATTCATTTTTTTTTATTTATGTTATGCAGATTAATTTACTTAATGGATAGATGTGTCAGAAACGAACACTTTGGTGATTGTGTTTCTTTATCGTTTGTTCCGCGCACTCGCTTGTACGATCGGCTCGGGCGGAACGTGACAATGGATGGACATGGACGTGCAGACTGCGTTCATTGATTCATTAATTTCATTCATAACACGTTATCGCGACAAAAAAGAATTTATTAAAAAAACTATTCAAAATATATTTTTACTGCAAAATTTGAAATGCTATATATTGTGTATTATTGCTAAGCTTAGGCTACCAAATAAAGTACTAAATTAGAGTGGCGGGCGAGTCTAGGCAGAGACTAAATGAGTATGATACAACTCTTGTCTCAAAATTATAAAGCTAAATAATATGTTATTATATAAATGAGTATGATACAACTCTTGCCTCAAAATTATACATTCAGTAATTTTGCCAAAGTGAAGACCTGAGTGTTTTTTTTATAAAATAAATAATAAATTTTTTTTTAATTTAAATTATTTTAAACATATTTGCGTTATGTGCCTTCGTGACGCAGGGTCATGTCATCTTACTGTAAAAGTAAACGCAACTTGTGAGTTGTCGTCATTTGGGGAATATTTTCACTTCTTCACTCGTTGAAATTTCTGAATTTAATTTCATGGACATACGATAAATATTGTGAATTAAATTTATTTTATTTTGTCGTGTATTTTTTACAATTATTATTACTACTATTTTTTAACAGTACCAGTCCTCGAAAATTACAAGAAATGACCCTTCCTGCCAACGAGGGCCATGGTAAGTGTTCTTCTTCGTTCTGCTATGAAAGCTCAATAAAGATATCCAAAATGCATTTTTTTCTACTATTAGGTAGCATATAATTAATTATTTAATTAAAATATTTTTGGGTTTCTGTCTAATATTATATACGATTCTTTTATTTTTCAATTATATGCATGTTTTATTATTTAAACCAATTTAAATTCTATTAAATTTAATAGTAACATAATTTTTACTAAAATTGTTTTTACCTTTTTTCTAAGTTTTTTAATGTTACAGACGTAACTAGTGCTAGTGGTGTCAGCATGAAACAGTATGAAGAACAACTCAATGGCTTAAGAAAAGAAAATTTTCACTTGAAATTGAGAATATATTTTTTAGAAGAAAAATTAGGGACTGGTGCCCCACCAGCAGTTCAAGTAAGCTAAATAATATGTTATTATATAAAACTTAATATACATACTAACTAACATACTATAAATATAATGTAGCGTAAAATATAAATTATAATAATAAAAAAGGTGTTTTTATTATTATTTATATTTTACGCTACATTATATTATATATTTTTTTAATAAAACCTTCCTGTAGAACTAAATATAAACTTTCATTAACTTTTTAGGGTTTATTGGAGCACAATGTGCGCCTTCAAGTTGAGGTGGAGGAGCTGAGAAGGCAGCTTACAGACAAACAAGAACTGCTCGCTGCGGCAGCCGAAGCGATCGATGTATTAGAAAATCAAGTAATAAAAATATTTTAGCTTAAAAATTGAATTAAACTGCAGTTACGTCTCTTGCTAATCTTATGTTTTTAATAAACAGGGTTCAATTTCCACTGAAGTCGCTGAAGTGTCTATAAACAATAGTATTACAACAAGAAAAGAAGCGGACGAATCACTGACAACACTTAAAAAGGTATACGACTACACAATCATTATTATAAAATAAATTAGTTCCTAAATTAAATATTATATTTGAAAATATATTATGTATTTTAATATATTGAAGTATTATTTAATAATTACGTCAGAACTAAATTTAATGTAGGAAATATTAATTATCAATTTATTTTTTGGATCCTGTTTACGCACGGGCTCTACGACGAAAATAATGCATTTTATATTTCTTTATTATTTTATATATAACATCGAATAGCTACAATAAAATTATTATTATTTTAATTTAATGAGATTTTATTTTAATTAAGGTCGACGGAAATAATACAGATGCTGTGGACGAGACCTATCAATCAGAATCTGCCGGGTAAGCTATTTTTACGTATTAAATAGCTTTACATATTAAAAATCGTTCTGTAAAAAAATATGCAAGATTTAAAGGTCTTTGTGCTATTAAATGCTTAAAAAAATATTTTTTAATGTATAAAATTCAAATTTTAATATTCCAGGGACTATTTGGCGGTAACGGTTAATAACGAAGATTTGGTAAGCTTAGATTGTATCTTACAAATATCATTAAAGTATTTTGTTTACAATTTGATCATTTCAGATTAAAATATGATTTTATTTGCAGGATCAATTGACAAGACTGAAGAAAGAAAATCGCAAGGCTCTTCAAATGATTAAAGGATGTATGAAAAAAATTCAGCAACAAGACAAAGAAATGAAGAAGTTAAAATTGGTACGCTTTCGATGTATTTTTTTAGTTAATTTATTAAATTAAATTGAAATAGAAATAATATTCGTATCCGATTCTTTTTATTTCTATTTCTCTTAACGATCATAATATACATCGACGGTCGGCCAGACGGACTGCCTAGGTAACGTATTGAAAGTAAAAAAATCACAAATGTTTTTATCACTCTTTCGAACTACTGAGAAGTGCAGTTTTAATGATTTTGTTTCCAAATTTCAAAAAAATCGTTATTTATGCGTTTTTAAACGTGCATGTAATTAAACTACCCTTGTTAGTAGTTCAAAAAAGCGAAATTTGCTTAGAAATCTTATCTTTTGGCTTCGAAATCTTATCTTTTGGCTTCCTCGCCATTTTCCTATGTATATATTTAAAGTGAACTTATGGGAGTATTATACTTTGTTCACACCATGTAGTTTATAAATTTAACAATTAGACAACTTTATTTAATTATATATGCCAGTTATGGCGTAGAGGCACAAAGTGTGACTGTAAAAGCGGAAGGTTTTAGGTACTATTTCTATTGTCTTCGCTCGGGAGTCGAGGCAAAACGCGGTGTTGATTCCGCCACTCAACACTCAATGTCTCCAGAACTCGGCGGAAAATACAGAACAGTGTCTTAACAATAGAATCCGACTGGGTACCCTACTGTGTGCGGGATACAGCGTGACACTAACACATTATTTATACTGAAAACGATTACTACTTATTGCTGCCGCGGCGCAGCAGCACAGCGTTTGTTGTGGGTTCGATTCAACACGGAGGAATGAAATGAATTATTTTCATTTGCCCCCTCTGATTACAAGACATAGGACGATGCATAGGGAATAGAGCGTCTTAAAACAAGGTACTTTTTGCCTACACTGCCGTACCTGTAGCTTATCTGGCGTTGCTTTAAGTGGACCATAGAGTAGAGCTAAGAAAATCCTACTATTTTATAAAACTTACATGTTTAAATAGGATAAAGAACTAACATACGCCCATGTAAGTGACTCACAACTGGAAAAATATGAAGAAATATTAAAATGCAAAGATGAACATATTAGAGATCTAGAGAACAAAGTCAGACAACTGCAAACACATGTGGACAACACAAATGAAGATTCTACAGGGTAAAGACAGTTCATTTATTATTATTATTATGTTCTTATTATATCAACAATATTTTAAATCTTATTTTGTGTCTTTTTTCTTTAACATAAATTTACATGACATTTTAAACAAAACTATAGCATTTATTTAAATGATATAATGATATTGGGGCCCATTTTGTAAAGTCATTTCAATCCTATGGTTAAATTGTGATTTAATAAAATTAAATATAAAATAAAAATAAATCTTTCGATAAGATTTACATATTTTGTGCGATTTTGCACATGCCCATGTCGGTCTGCTACGATGTCAGTTGATCTTGAAATAAAGGAATGGTTTATTGGTGTATATGAATCTCTTGACATTTTGTTCAAACATGTTTAGGAATGTGAATTGAATATTTTATAATTGTGTAAAATTTTTGTACATTTTCTATATAGAATAATAACTACTAATTTGGCTTTTTAGAAATCTGCAGCAGTTATTGACACGTCGTTTGCAAGGACTGACATACTTTTTAGATAAATTACTGTCACACAAGTGAGTATATTAAGGCATAAATGTCCAAATTTGAATTATTATTAAATACTTATATATATACAATTATAATGAATTAATACGGCTTTATTTGAAATATATGAACAAAAGTTTTTTTCGCAATGAGAATTTTCTTTAAAAGTTGCTTAAGTAAATAGCAAAATGAACTAGTTGA
Source organism: Heliconius charithonia (assembly GCA_030704555.1). Lineage (NCBI taxonomy): Eukaryota > Metazoa > Arthropoda > Insecta > Lepidoptera > Nymphalidae > Heliconius > Heliconius charithonia. The sequence continues at coordinate 5,492,099 of CM060809.1, read as the reverse complement.
TGAATAAAATTGTCAATAAAAAAAACATGTTTTATTATGGCAATAAGTATAACAATAAGATTTCGTTTATGAATTTTATGGCAAGCTCCTTTTTCCATCAATAAAACATAAACATTTTTTTTATAGATGTGTTCTAGGTGAAGAAAAGAAGAAGCTCGCGGAAAGTATACTAGAGCAAAGTTTAGCCTTGCCTGTCGGCTTACAGTTAGACGAATCAATGGCCCCTGAAGAACTAACAATGGACGAAAGTAATCTTGATATTTCACAATCAATGAGGATAGACGATCTCACTTTGATGTTTGGTCATCACTTAATGTGCAGCGACGATAGCCACAGATACTCTATGAGAAAAACGATTCGGAATATTCCACAAGCGGATGTTATATCCGAGTCGGAGTGTTGGTCGGAGCCGGATAGAAATGTGTCGTTAGCTCGAGTCGGTCTCTGTGATACTGGGGTTTTGGTGCCGGAGTGTGTCTCCGAAAACAAGTATCGATCACGTCGCTCTAAACTCTCTCATGGTTCAAGATCTGAAGAAACTAAGCCAATCAACGAAAATATTCTTATAGAGCAGGTTGATGTAATTTCTAAACGTAATCAGATATTGGAAGAAGAAAAGAAAGAATTGAGAGAGAAACTAGAACTCGCTGCAAAGCAATTAGACGACCTCACGGTTGAAAACGATGAAATGAAAGCGACACTAGCACTGGAACAACAAAATGCAATTGAAACTAATAAAAACTTAGAAAGTCTCAAACAAACCGTATTTGCTTTGGACACAAGAATCAAAGACAATGAGCAACAAATATCTCACAATTTACAATTAGTTGAAAGATTACGTTCGGAGAAACACGAAATTGAGTCTACGTTTTTGGAAACTGAACGTTCTTTGCGACGTGCAGCAGACGAGGCGACCGTGCAGGCCTCGCAGGCCGCTTTAGAACGAGCCCGAGCTCAACATGAACGATTACGTATTGAAAGAGAGCTGGAAGAAACTCGGGAAAAACTAGCTAACGCTATGGAAGCCAATGCTCAACTAGAAATAGAAATAACACGTAAAGTAGCAATGGAAGATTATGATGACAAAATCGATGAAATTTATGAGGGTGTCCCGCTCGAAGAAGAAAGGCCAACTTCCCCTGATCAAGGCATTGATAGTGATAGGCTATCGAGCTTAGAACAAAATGACGAAGTTAATCTTTCTCCTCGTGAGTATTCATATTTATGTATATATGTTACTAATGTTATCATTAGAACAAAAGGAACATTTTACGTAAGACTGTTGATCTGTACATTTTTTTTCAAATTTATGTTAATGCTTTAAACAATGACATTCAACTTTTGTACCTACTAATACTGCTGATATATTCAACAATCAAAATTGTGTGTTTTTTTTAAGTTTTGTTATTTTTCTTTAATGTTTAATAATATTTTATTATATAATAGTATTTTATATTTCAAAATTTTTTATATATTTTTAAAAATAATAATCGTTCATCAGGATCATTGTATGAAGAGAATGTTACACTAAAACAAAAACTGGCCAGAACCAAAGCGACACTCGCAGAAGCTCTTACACAGTTAAATGCCGCCAATATGCGAAAGAGGAGCGTGAAGCGAGCGATATGTCGGGAAATTCATAAGACACATGGCGTTCTGCGTAAAGCGCGAGATCAACTGGAACATCATAACCAACAATAGGCCCAGTATCATGGGCGTGTCTATACATATCGATACTTTAAAACGTAAATCATCTGAGCATCTTCTTGAACTTTCAAAACACGGAAAACGTTACGCTGTTTTTGTAGATCACTTATTAAAAAAACCGATGATTTTTTTTAAATATATACAGTTAAATATGCCAAAATATTTTTTTAATAAGTAGTCTGCGTAAAATATAACGTTTTTAGTGTTTTATAAATTTCACGCCGATGGAGTTAAGTTTAAGAATTAAGGTATCGATATTATCTAAGAGGGGCCTGGTATCGTAGTCGTTACTTGGACAGCGTACATACGACATAAAAATATTCTTAAATTTATTATTTAAGCAAACACTAAAGTAGTGTAGGATATAAAAAATATTCAAGCTGAGGTTAATTTTTTTTCTATTTGATGAAATTTTTTGAAGAAATTTCAATTATTTTCCATTTTTCATGATTTTCTATTTGTGTTTTTTAGTATTTCAACCCTACTTTTAGTTATCCGCCAGCCCCTTCCTTATGCCCATGGCCAGTATTATCTTTATACTATAAAATAATGTTGAATAAGCGCTAGCTATAATTTACCATATCGATTTTTACAGTAACATTTTATGTGAATTTACCTAATAATTCCAAAGTTTTAAATACTTTTGTGATGTGCTTTTTAGTACTTATTTTAATAGTAGTTTGTTGTTACATGTATTTAAATAAATAAGCATTTTGATATGAATTGTTTTTTTTTAATCTACGGAAAAACCGAAGGAGATTCTCAATGCGACGCTTATATAAATATATTTTTAGGGTCCTATGACTCAAAAAGTTAAAACTTGAAACCTTATAGGATCACTTTGTCTTCTGTCTGTCAACACCATTTATCTGAAGTTCACGTGGAGTTATCAAGTTGTTCAATTAACTCGAATTGACAACTTTCTCTACAAATGAAGTAAAAATCCGAAAAGTGAAAATTTATAGGTGTTTGATATCTTAAAATTTAACATATTGCAAAAGTGTTTGTGTTTCACTATTTCTCAATGCTTATAATACTTTTCACCCGTAGCCATTCACAAAACCATTTAAAATATATCAGTATAGAAGAAAGTCTGAATTTTGTAGTCTGTCAAAGTCCTTCTTTAAATGGATAACTGACACAAAGAACCATGTGTAAAAAGGTAGCCATAGTTATTTTTTATTTATGTTTATTGTAACTTTAACAATTTATACTTTTGCTCTAAAACAAAAGTATTATAGATAGACGGATATAAAAATAATAGAATGTTACAAAAAAAGTATGCAAAACCGTATATTTTTTTACCATAGGCAAAATTATTACAATAAAAAAAAGTATTAAAATTGGCGGCTACGGCTTACAATATACCTACTAGCTAGTAGTTATTAGTAATAGCCTAAAATTAAATAAAATGTCGAGTTTATACGAATTCAATATCAATATAACAAATTTTAAAAACCTTGGATACCTGAAAACGGTAGCCAATATTGCAGATAAGCACGATAGATCGGCTCCTTCCAACTACCATTGGAAAGTACTTAAGTGTAGGTTAGTAGCAAGTTAACAATAATGCAGGCCAATAACATAACTATAATTTATCTAATATTTATTGTATAATAATAAATTATTTAAGGATGATCATATTTTCTGCATCTTCTATTTTGTCTTGCCCTGATAAAAAAGATGTAAAACAAATTCATGTTATCTTCAATAGAATCGGAAATGATTATGATCGCTTGACATCATTGTTTTTGAAATTTTCTTTAATTCAGGTACTTATTTAAATTAACAATCAATATAAACATTATTGGATTAGTAATTTTGCTATGTTAACACATAAACAATAGGTAAATATTTTACCTTTTGCAAGTAATATTTTATTTAAGGACGGCAATATCAACGATGTAACGGAAGAAATTTATTTAGAATGTTTTCGTTATACATTGTCTGCAAGGATTGCACCGACATGGAACGTTTTAGGCTGCAATTATTATATCAATAATAGATTTTTTTTGACTACGAATGGATTTCAAGACGGTGTTCAGTATAATTTATATATAAATAGCAAGTATATTACTTACTAAATTTTAATATTACGATAAAAAAATCATATAATGCCAAAAATTTTTTTTTTGCAGATAATGTTATTACATTGACGTTAAAACCAGTTAAAATAAATATTGTTAGACCCAAAGGGAAGTTTACTCCGGGGCAAAAAATAAAAGTGCTGCCAAGGTACAACTTAGGCTTATTATTAATACTTTAAAAAATAACCGGACAACCGCGAGTCGGTTGGTCAGTCGGTCCACCGATGGTTCCGTACAAAAGTTGAAGATCTCGAGCTTTTCTGAAATTCAGCTTACCCTAGCCAGAGCTTTAAGTTTCAGATTTGCGCCCTTTTAGCTATAATTTTTTTGGATATAACCATAAATATATGGTTTTCAGATTCTTTTTCCTGAATTAGTACTAGCTGTAGATGCTAGCTGCTAAATTTCATAATTGTAGGTCAACAGGAAGTACCCTATTAATTTGACTCCTTTTATAGTGTCGAAATACGCGTTTTCTACTATATATCTTTTTTAAGTAAATGTAGAAATACGTTAGTTTCAGGAAACCATAGGTCTGTAGGTCTGAGTATATTGTTTGAATTACAATTCCGTATCTCCAAGCGTTCCTGAGATAAGTGTCCTGACAGACAGACAGACAGACAGAGAGACAGACAGACGGACAACGGAGTGATTTTATAAGGGTTCCCTTTTTCCTTAATTGGTACGGAACCCTAAAGATAACGTATTATTTCTTTAATTTAATATTACTTACATTCGCTATATTATGTATATTTTTTAACATAGTTTAAACGAAGCTGTGATAGAAGACTTTCTTCCTACTTTACCTAAATCAGGAGATTTTAAATGTTACAAAGATCTCCGACGTCATTGGAAAAATATTGTAAGTATTTACTTGGTAATTAATATTAAGCTAAATTTTTTTAAATTTAATTTCGCACTCGAAACGCTGAATACCTGAGCCAAATAAAACTTGAGAAATGTTCCTGTTATTTACTTTTTACTTATTGTTAAATTTTAATATATTAGTAAGAAAAGCTACAACGTATAAACACTAAACAATTAAAAATATATTCTTTTTTCAATACACTGTGGAAGCTTACTGAATGATTAAATTTTAAATATTTATATTTCCACAACTCAGACAAAACACGGTCTTAGATTTTAATAAAAAGGTACTATTGAAAAGAAACAAAAAGAACCTTTCTTCTATGCAGTTTGTTGTATGGCTGAGATTAGTAAAGCTAAAGACTGTGCCAGGCGGGTTGGCCGTGACTGTGCCAGGCGGCCAGAATAGTCTGGTGCCCGCCCATCCCAGAAATTTACTTTACAAAAAAATTAATTAATGGCAATAAATTATTCTGATTAGAAAGATGTATACCAGTATAAAAACAATATGTAGAGATTCTCTTTCTATTCACTGTATTACTGTGTCCGCATATATTAGGTTAGTCGGAGCTAGCTAATTTTCGGGATATTGGGTATTGTATCGCGAAATTTACTCCCGCGTTACCTTGTTACCAGAAACGAGAAAATAAAAAAAAACTATAGAGTGGATATCGGACCCTCTACCATGCTTTTAGCAAATAAAACAAAAAAATATATTGATTAATATTGATTTTTCAGCATGGATATCGGTTACCTGAAAAAGAATTTCCGTACTACTCTGTACGATTTTGGCGCGGTGATCCATTAACGTACCCTGAAATCTGTCTTGCTGAAAACTTTCCTATAATAATTCCTACAGCGAAAACTCCTGGCGTGAGTTTTACTATTGTAAATTAAAAGGACAAATTAATATAATGAATTAATGACCTATAAAGCTAACATAAATAAATATAATTATTACAAATTTACTTAAATTTTCACTGGAACCGCTTTAAATATTTAAATCATTTTACAGATTTCTGTTGTATTAAAATTTATAAATTGCTTGAAACAAAATATATTTAACGTAACAGGAGTACAGTTAGTGGAACCTGGTTATTTAAAAAATAATCTAGATAGTGTAAGTAATGTGGTTTATTTGTATAAAAATTAAAAGAAACATAGTATTCAATTTAATATTTATTAAATTTAAAGCAAATTATTTTAAAATTTTAATATAGATAATTTCTTTTTTTTCCAGATTAATAATGAAAAATTAGCAGAGACACAAGTAGTCAGTCTTTGTACTCCTACACAAAAAGATTAAAAAATACTTTCCTAATTTAATTGCATATTTTTTAGTAGATATATTTACAAAACTTATTCATAATTATAAAAAATATTTTTAAAATGTCATAAATAAAACACCGTCAGTTGTGAACTAATAATGTCCATATTGTCGTGTGTCTTCAATAATAATAAAACAAAAATTAACATTTAATATCTAGTAATAAAAAAATATTTAATTCCTCCAATATCATAATATTTTCAGCGAAAGCTTCGTCATTTTCTATATTAGTCATTGTTAATAAATAGTTCATTGGCAAATGTTAAGTTACATTTGTTGAGCTTGCGCTGGAGGAGACAAAATGAGTCCCATAGGGCTGTGCGGCAAACTCAACGATGGTTGATTAGCACTTAAGTCAAAAAAGCGTGCTACCGATGGGGACAAATTTCTATTTATCTGAGCATTTTCTCCTCTGTAACCCTGAAACGTAAATAAATTGATTATAAAACATTTTTTTTAACTAAGCTTACGTCATATACGCGGAAACGTTTTATATGAATTAATGTTAATATTTTTCTTTTAAAGAAATAATAACAAAAAAAGAACCATTTTCACGTGCCCACCTCAGAAATTTTTCATACAAAAAATATTAAAATTAAAGAAAATAATATTATATAAATATTTATATCGAACATATCTGTTCAAAGCTATAGTTCAGGCCTCCCTAGAAAATAGAGATATTTTCTCTCGCTAATGCTAATGCTCCTGCCTCACGACTGGTAATTGTGAGTTCTTACTCACAACTGTTACTGCTAAGATCAAGTATGGTTACCGTTCTTGTTAAACGAGGAGATGTGTTTGGAGTTACTTGGAGAGTATTTTGGGACGATACGACTGGAAAGTTCAAAACATATTGCAACTTATATCCTTTGGCTAAGTTTTCCACTGTTTTACCTGAAAAAGTATTATATTATGCATAACTCTATATTTCAGTTGTTATTTTTTTTATCATCAACAGTAAACTTCGGAACGTCACAGCTATTTAAAGAAATTTAATCTTGACAGCTTCAACTTCGCAAACATAATTTTATTTAGGCATAGGAAACCTGACCATTGTATTCTGTTTTCATTAACAAACTTGCGTGGTCAAATCGCCGAATATGGTAGAACTGACACCACGCTTTGTCTCGTTACTAAAGCGAGGAAATGGAAATATTAAATATTTCTTTTCAAACGAACTAATTAATATTTCCGTTAATTATTTATCTACACCGAAGCTATAGTCGCACGCTTGTGCCTCTGCGTCACGACGGCTTCATTATTTATTTTCTCATCTGAATTACTTTTGTAATGTAATAATAACATTATCATTTAAAGACAATCCATACATTGAATATTTAAACTTCAGTCAATTCCATAAAACAGTTAGTTCGTAGCCAATTTGTAAAATAAAATACTTTATATTGATCCAACTTTATAAGTTATGAACTATATATATTTATGATTTAAAAAAAACAAACATCAAATGTTCAGAAAAGTTTGTTGAAATACAATAATGAAAGTTGCATTGAAAGGATTTGCAAATCGTTCCTTAAAAAATCGTCCCTTTTCTCATAAAAAATAATTTGATTTTTAATAATAAAATATTTCAAGTTAATATTTCAAGCTATAGGTTTAATAAACATACATATATTTTTAATGTTAAGACAACTGTGATTAGCTTTAATTAATGACATCAAAATAAAAGTATATTAATTTGCTTGACACTGAATCCTGCATAGGGTAGGCAGAAGATACGTAGTGTTAAGACACTCCGTTTCCCACTCTCCCTCGAGTTTTCCGTGGCATTGTGTATGGAGTGGCGGAACTTGATGCCGGGCTTCAGCCTTAGTGCCAGAGCGAAGGAATTAAAATATTAATAAATAATTAACGAGGCCAGTCGTGGCGCAGTGGCACGAAGTGTGACTGTAAAACCGACTGGTTGTGGGTTCGATCCCCACTCGAGGAGAGGAAATATTTACTTAAATTTATATTTCCATTTCTTCGCTCTGGTGTCGAGGCTAAGCGCGGCGTTGAGTTCTGCCACTCAACACGCAATGCCTCCAGAATTCGGCAGAAAGTGGGGAATAGAGTGTCTTAACACTACGTTCCCTCTGCCTACCCTGCTGTGTGCGGGATACAGCGTGAAGCTGATTTTTTTTTTTTTTTTTAATAAATAATAAATCATTCCCTGAACTGGGGCTCGAGCCCACAACTTCTTCTATTATAATATACCCAATATCATTAGGTATATTATAATAGACTTCTGTATACAATAATATATTAAGAATATTTATTATTATATGATGTATTGTAATCTTATAATTTGCCTAAATATCTATGGTTAAATAAAAACATATTCATATAATATCACCTGTCAAGGTAGTAGGTATATGTGTATTACATCGTCCTGTCAGAAGAATTTTAGACAATGCTGCTATATTGTTAAAAATTATCGCTACAGCTGCGCCGTCCGCTAACTGAGATGAGTCGCAACATGACAACAAATCTGTCCAGCCGTCATTGTCCCAATGCAATCCAGAAAACACCGCGAGCTGTAGTGTTGATGCACCTATTCAAACAATTAATAATGTGTATATACATACTTTTAAAGTTCCAGAGCGTAATAAAATTTTATTACGTTTGCATATTACCTGCTTCACTTAATATATGAGGATTAGCTCCAAACTGAATAAATATTTTTACTATTGATTGCAGCCCGTATCTGGCTGCTAATCTGATTGGCCATCCGTTTTCAAAGTTAGGGTCAAGACCATTTTGCAATAATTCTGTTACTTCTCTTACATTGTTATTTATTATAAAATTCCTCAATTTTTCTTTATTTCTTTCCATTTGAAATATTATTTTTCGCGGCGCCTTTTAATCAAAGTCTTTTAAATTTATACAAAATTATAAGTCAAATAAATAATTATGGTCGGACATAAAATTAAAATACTAATTTAATTTAACATCTACCGTCCTTAATATCACTAAAATAATATAAATATGTGAAACAGTACTAATTGTATGTATAATAACATATTATACTCTGTTTATAATCAATAATGATTATAAAAAGAATATTTTATTAAATCACAAGATACTTAATTAAAATGAACATATGATACAAAAAGCTTTGTAAGTAGCTTAGTAAGCTAAAAATAAATAATTTTCAGATTTGTATAACTATTAAACACCAGAAAATAAATTCACGCAATATTCTTATTTTTTATTAATTTTCTTTTATCAGTATGTTCGAAATTACATTTATATTTACTTCTACATATCTTATTTTTTTGTGATATTTTGCTTTAAAATATTTTTATACATAGCAGCATTGTTATACATACTTACTTACAGATCTTGTTTTATTTTATGGGCTTTAAAGTTGTCAACTGACGCTGTCATTTGTCATAATAAATTAATAGTAAATAAGGGATCACCCTATTATAGTAGTAGTGAAATGTACTACTTAGTACTTACTTAACATTAAAAAAGCCGGAAGCTGTTAGTATCAATAGTTAACACACTTAAAGCTCAGTGCACTGATTTGCAGTTTTATATCTTATACTTACGTGACAACAAATATGAACAATTCATAAATCTAAAATCAATACTTGTTTGATATTCTTGAGATTTATAAATACATGAAAATCGGAGGTGTGAAATTTATTCAAATATTAAATGGGATGGGAAAGTATATATTATTTTATTATTTTATTTATAAAATATTTATTCTATAGATTATGAACTAAAAAACAATTTTCAATAGGCATAATGAATGGCGCAAAATTGTTAAAAAAGAAAGAAGAAGAAAAATTCGAACTCAAAAGGCTACAGAAAGGGGTGAGAAGTTTTCAAAACAATTATAATAGCCAGTACGTATAAACCATTGCAAATAGTTTTATTTACATTCTTTTTCAGATAGATTAAGAGATCTTAAGTTAAATGAATTTCTTAAAGAGCAGGAAGATATTGAAAAATTTGAGGCTGAACAAATTGAAATACAAAATAAGATTGAAAATGATAAATGGATTAAAGCAGAATTAGAAGCAATTGAAAAGTGGAAAGCACTTCAACAAAAAAATGAGCAAATGGTTCAAAAGAAACTTCAACAACAAGCTAAGCTACAATTGGTATGTTACATTCTTCATGTTTATCAATACAGTATCAATCAATACTTTAACATACTCTAACAAAATTTCATCAAATACACACATGTATGGCTTCCAAGAGTTGCAGATCTGAGTTCCAATATGATAATATTTTTATCTGTTTCCAAATGTCAATATTCTTTCTTTTCTTATCTTTAATATTCTTTTTTTTCTTAATACAAGTACAATCTTTTGTAATAATTATGAATCTTATTTTATTTGAACAGTCAGTACTAAAAAATTTTATACTTATGATTTATCAATAATAATATTCTAAAAAATAATATATAAATATATAAAGTTCCTAATTACTTTAAGGAATGGGAAAAAGAAAAGGAAAGGAAAAATAAAGAAGAAGAGGCTCTAAAAGAAATAGAATTGAGGAACAAAAAAAGACAAGAGTTGTTTATGAGTAACTTAGAAAAATTTTTAAATGGAGATTCTGTTGAACCTCCGAAAGAGTTACAAATTCTATATGAAAGTAAACCAGGTCACATCACATGTCCATTTTTTACTAAGACTGCATGTTGCCGTTTTGGTGATGAATGTTCTCGTAATCATATATATCCTGGTGTCACCAAGGTATATTAACCTAAAATTCTAATTTAAATTGACGAATTTGTTTTTTTGTATAAAACAGATTCCTACATATAGCAGAGAAAGCAGAGTAAACTTATTGTTAAGATACTCTATTCCTCACTTTAGCTCAATTTTCAAGACTTTGTATGTTGAGTGCCACCACTCACCTGGTGCTGCATTTGGTCTGACCAGAGCTAGAAAATGGAAATAATTCATTCTCCCTAGTTTCTACTTGAATGCACCAGTGACCTGATTTCTATCAGGGCCATTGTTACATTTACAATTGTAGGCATTTTTTTATTGCACAGCAATAGATATGGTTTCAAATGATTTAAGAAAAATTGCTCATAAAATCAACTATTTTCTTAGGTACTACTGGCTGCAAATATGTTTGGACATTTTGGCTTAGAAAATGCAAATTTTAATGAATATGATACAGATATAATGCTTGAATATGACGATAGCGACACATACAAAGACTTTCGAGACTTCTTTTATGATATTTTACCAGAATTTAAAAAATTTGGGCAAGTTGCACAATTAAAGGTTAGTTATTGTAGATAACATTTGATTTCAGCAAACTTCGTATCCTTTGATAATTTTTATATATTACTGAAACTAGATATCATTGTATTATATTTCTGTGGTAAATTGTATTGTGTATAAAATATAAATGACAGACTAAATAGAAAATATTTTAGTGTTCTATTTTTAAAACATAAATTATATTATATCACAATAGGGTTTTTAACAATATAATTGTCTTAACTCACACTTCATAATTCAAATTACTTAGGCAGAAAATGTATTTATGTTGACTTTTATGGAAGCTCTTCAGAATTGAATAATTAAAGGTCTGTATATAAAATATAATTACTTGTAACTTTAATAGTTTGTGTAACATAATAATTATGAATTATTTAATAATATCAATGTCTCAATAATTAGGTGTGCAATAACTATGAAAAACATCTTCGTGGAAATACATATATAGAATATGGTGATGTACGAAGTGCAGTATCTGCATACAGAGCTTTGCATGGTCGTTGGTATGGAGGCAAACAACTTTCCCTCCAGTTTTGTCAGATAAATTCGTGGAAAAGTGCTATATGTGGTATGTTTTAAATTAAATTATAATAATTTTGTCTAACAATATAAAAGTATGTTTTCACAAATGTGTTCTTTTTCTTTTTTGTACAAGAATTGTATTGATATGTGCATTTTTTTTAATTATTATTATCTTCAGGTGCACAAAGTGCCTATAAATGCGACTTGTTGTGGGATCGATCCCCACTCGGGGAAATTAAATATTTATTTCAATTTATATTTTCATTTCTTCGCTCTGGCGTCGCGGCGAAGCGCGGCGTTGTATTCCGTTTTTTTCGTTGACTCGACACGCAATGCTTTTAGAATTCGGCGGAAAGTGAGGAACAGAGTCTCTTAACACTAGGTTCCTTCTGCGTACCCTACTGTGTTTGGGGTACAGCGTGAAGCTGATTTAATTTAATTTTTAACTATTATATTATTCAATTATTTAATACAATTTTAGGTTTACAAACCAATAGAAGGTGTCCAAAAGGTCGTTCTTGTAATTTTTTACATGTTTTCAAGAATCCTCTAAAACTTCAGCTTGATATGCAAATATATGAAAAGTAAGTTTAAAAAACAGAACATTTTTTACAAGTGGAGACATTAAATGACTTCATATTTAATTAATTAATTTTTAGGGGGTAGCTTAATAATAAGGTACTCTGTTCCCCACTTTTCAGAACATTGCGCGTTGAGTGGTGAAACTGAGCACCGCGCTTTGTCATGTTATCAGAATGTACTCATGAGGAAATGAAAATAATTCCTCAAATAGGAATTGAGCATTCGTGTTAGCAGTCAAATAGTGTCTGTGCCTTATAATGATTTCATATTAGTGTTTTAAGTTGCTTGAGAATCATATATTTTTTTAGATCGGATCAATCATCGCGATCATGGAGATGGTCTGAATCACCCGAGCGGGAATTATCTAGGAAAACAACTAGACAAGAAACAGATAACCATAAAGATAAAGATAAACACAGAAATAGAAAAAGGGAAGCAGACGATAGTAGTAGCAGACGGAAAAAACGCCATAAGCACCGTTCAAGATCTTGAAACTAAATGCTTAATTCTATGTTGTCTTTTCTTATTCCTTTTGCCTGTGTTTTATTTTTAATTTACATTATTTATGGAACCTCTTCTTTTCGATATTTATTTAATGGTTATTTCTATGTCATTCATGAACTCAGTAAAATAAAAAAACAAAATATGTTTATATTTTGATGAATTGTATTTTGAACTATTATAACAACTACTATATTGATAAATAATATACTCATCTATACTTATATCACTATACTGATAAATAATATGCTCATCATTTAAAAAAAAATTTTAAAGTATGACGAAGAATCATCATTAAAATGTGCTTGCTTTAATTGTAATGAATGGAAACTAAGATTTAGATTCTTAAACAGATAAAAAAATACGAGATATGAAATTTGAATTTGAATTCACTTTTGAACTTGGCTCTGCTTAAAACTTCATAGCTGTAAAGTGTAAAGTCTAAGTAACATTGAGTATAAATATATTTATAACTGGTAGGGTAGTTGGGAAAAAATACTTTTATAGCTGGAAATACTTCGTTCTCTACTTTTTACCTGAATTTGAGATAATATGGGAGTTAATTCTCGGTAGCGGAACTGAACGCCGGACTCAGTTTTATCAGGGTGGAGAAAATACACATAGAAAATAATCAGAATCATTCTCCCGAGTATGGATCAAATTTATTTTGATCTGATTATTATAATTTTGTATGATGAATAACAAAGTATTAAGTACGCTGTTTTACGCCTAGAACAATAATAACAATAATATGAATTTAAACGCAGCACAACGTTCCTCTACAGCTCCACACAGCGTAGCGTTGTTCTTGGATAACCAAGACGGTAGTAAATAATATTAAACTAGGACTCGATACATTTTAGATTTTCAGAAATGAATACCTTTAAATTTATGAACATTTAATAAAGTAATTGAAATACAAGCTTCGTCAGCATAAATACTGTTTTTCTTTTGTAATCTTTCTTAGCAAGAACGGTAGTAAAATATTATTTATTTTTAGTCTATTTTCCTAATTGTTACTTGAAAATTGGAATGTGACAAATTGTCAAATGTCAATTGATATTGAATTTGATATGACATAAGAAAGAGGAGAGATGTATTTTATTAACCTTTTCTAATTTAATTAAATTAAATGAAACGTTTATTTCTGTATTTAATATTTCCTAATAATGGAAAATAAATATTGTAATAGGCAATAAGAGATCTAATTGATACAAAAGAAAAGATGCTTCTCAGAAGTTTATCTTCAATTGTGTTTGCCCAAAAAATTTTTATTTCTATAAAAATAGTTTCATTTCCATCCTTAAAACTTGTTCATAAGCAGTACAGCTTCAGTTCTGTAACAAAATATATTAATAATCTAAACAGAACCTTCAGCTCACATTCTATCAAACTTGTTAAAGATAAGGGTATAAAAATATTTCTAAATCACTGATGATTCATTATTTATAGTTCATAATAATATTATTATATGTATGCCAAATGCTTTATTGCAGAAACTGATGTATCTAAAGAAAAAATAATACAGACTTTAAATTTTCATTGCTATAATGATGCTTCACCTTTCTATAGTTTACCCCTGAAAACATTATTGCAAATATACAAAACTACACAGAAAGACAAAAAAGATGGTTTTTGTGAAAATAGGTTATATTATATTTCTAATAAAATAAAGGTAATGTTTAATATCTATTTAGATATTTCATTAAGCTGTATAAAATTTTCAATAGTTTTAATTAAATTTTTATAGTGCCAGCCTTCTTTGTTGAGTAAGCGAATTGTTAAAAGAACTTTCCTGTATAATTTATCATTTGAGTGGTTGGAAAATTCATTAACTGTATTACTAGGTAAGAAAAAGACTGATATATATATTAAACATTTTGAAAAATATTTTTGAAGTTCACAAATAAATATATATTCTAAAATAGATATAATATAATTAATTGTGTGTAACATAAACAAAAAATATTTCTAGATATGAATGTTTCTGGAGATAGAATTCTCAGAGATTTATGGGTACTGAAATATCATCACAAAACTATAGAAGAAAGATTATTAAGAGTGAAAAATTCCGGTATTGACACTCTCTACCCTTGGATGGTAAGATGCTCTGAAGATATACTGAGCAGGTTAGACATACGTAATTATAGCAAGTTTTATATTGCTCTTTTATTATATTAATTACTATTTGTCTAGTATGGCTACCATGGTTTATCTAAAAATGATGCAAATTTTTAGGTTCATTCAAATAAGTCAAGAAACCAAATCCATTTTAGGAGAATATCAATCAACTAAAGTATACCTTGCTAAGAGATTGAATACTTCACCTGAAGTTATTGAAGATATGTATGTAAAAATACCTGCTTTAAAAACTATTCGGGTTACTAAGGTACATACAACAAATTCTACTAATTGACTACTGTAAACTTTTCTTTTTAATTTTACAATTTTTTTAACATAGGTAGATCAAACCTAGTGCTTAGACACATTGTTACCCAAATTTCAACCATTGTGCTTAGTTAAACAATCCTTTTGTTCTGTAATAGCCTTCACTGCCGGCATACATATTAATCTGTAATTTTCTTATGTTTCAGGCTAAAAAATTTATAGATTTTTTAATAAGTGAAGGTTTTGAAGTAGAAGAAATTATAAACAAATCTAGAATATTTTCAGCATCTCAAAATACAGTCAAACAGAGACTTGAAAGACTAAGAAAATTAGGACTAAAGTCAATCAATTTGAATGTTTTATGCAGAAGTCGGAAAGATTTCCAGAAATATTGTGAATCTATTGAAACTATTTCCAAAGAGCAATGATTTTTTGTGTACTATTAGTTCACTACAATACTACAGAAATAAATAATACTTAGCAAACACTTATTTATTGTTTTCTTTTAAGATTGATTTAAAAAACACACTTCACACATTGCCGCGTGTTGAGTGTCGTAACTCAACGCCGCGTTTTAACTCGACTCTGGTGGAGAAATGAATATATTAAATTGAACCTACAACCTGTCGCATTAGTGTCTTGCGTGATGACTGGTGCAAGCCATTGTATGGATGGGGTTGGGTTAACACTAGGTTCCCTCTGCCTTGGGATGGGGATGATATATTTTTTTAAATAGTATTAAAATTTGTGTTGGATTCTTATATGAAAAAAACTTCAAAAATGCAAATAAAACATTTTTATTTTCAAATGATATAATTATAAACCAATGCACATGCACCTGTGATCATGGAATGAGTCATATGAATGAAAATATTACTAGTTTTTAGTTTAACCCATAAACATTCCTCACTAAAGATAAAGAAAATAATTATGGGACTAAATATTGTACATGTTACCAACCAAACCTAACATTTGTTGAACTAGTTAATAATTCACAAGTTCAACTCTATTAATTAAGAATTTATTATTAATATCTTAAATACCGTTAATATAGAAGGATTATTATAATAAATCATTAGGCTCTGATGTGGGTTCATTCATTCATTACAATTGAATAAATTTTAACCTAATAATTACTAAAATAGGTGTGGCTGGCAATGTATGCAGTGCAACAATGTTGCCCTCACTGAATTACTTGTTATAATTTATGATTCATAAAACAAAAACTGTCAAAAGATTGTGAATATTTTTGTCATATATTTATGTAAATATTAACTACCTAACAGATAACATAAAATTACATGGTGAGGTTTGAGTACAAATCCAAATTTAGGAAAATATATTGGATTTATTAACCTACTGGTGGGCACATTGTACACCAGGACCTGTGTGCATATGTTCATCGTCATCACTAGCATAAGCCTCTTCACGGCCACGACTTCTTTCGCTAGCATTATACTCCATTAAGTTGACTTCTTCCACATCCTCACCAGTAGGCATTACAAATGCTGGTCTTGGGGGTAGAATGCCTTCAATTTTTTTAAGTTGATCTTCAGTAGCAAAATTATTTTCAGGGAAAGTAACATCAAATTTAATATACAAGTTACCTTTTTCAAAAGGATTTTTATGTTGAGGCATTCCTTCACCTTGAATTCCTTTTAAATCTCCAGGCTTTATCACTTCTCCTGGTAAATGTCTCACTAGAAGGTCTCGTCCATCTAAATGTTTGACAACAAATTCAAACCCACAAAGAGCTTCTGTCAGTGTGATTTCACGTTCCATGAGTAAATCATCACCTGTTCTTTTAAACACATCATGAGGCTTCTGTTGCAATACTATAATGACATCACCAGGTTGAGTGTCAGGTTGCTGATCTCCTTCACCTCTAAAGAAAATTTTCTGGTTTTCACGCATTCCTTTTTCTACATGAACTTCCAATATCTTAATCTCATTGAGAACTTTTTTTCCTTTGCATTTTGGGCATTTCTCTTTATCATTGATAGTTTCACCTTGTCCTTGACAAGTTGGACAGCGAGATTGAAATTGCCGAGTCATGTTTGGTCCAATTTGTTGATAAGAAACTTTTATACCCTGACCATGACAATCTTTACAGGAAATCACTGCACCTGGCTTGCCACCTATACCTTTGCAAGGACCACATATAACATTTTTGCTTAGTTGAAGCTTTGCTGTTTTGCCAACATACATGTCCTCTAATGAAACTTTTAAAGGATGTATAGTATCTTCGCCTCTTGCGTGTCGTCGGCCTCTACCACCACCTCCCATTCCGAAAATGTCACCAAAGAAATGACCAAACAGGTCGTCAGATGCAAATCCTCCTCCTTGCCCACCCTCTTGTAAACCTTTTAATCCATATTTATCATAAGTTTGTCTTTTTTTAGGATCAGATAAAACCTCATATGCATAGCTTATTTCCTTAAATCTATCGCCAGCTGCTGGATTTTTATCCGGATGGAATTCTTTTGCGAGTTTGTGATAACTCTGAAATAGTAAAAAATAAAATTGTTTTAATGGTTGCATTGATCGAGTGATTCTAGCAGCATGCTTGACAAAGGCGACACTTATCTATTCAGTGTTATTATAATTTGTAGTTAGAAAACTTACTCTTTTTATTTCCGACTCGCTTGAGCTTCTTGAAACACCTAATATTTCATATAGTTTATTATCAGCCATTTTTGTACAGAATTATGATGTACAAAAAGCAGTAAGTTCGACGCAACTCGCAGCTGATGGCTGATGCAAAACGAAGAGAAAGAAATTGTTTACCACAGACTATATAATGTACACACATGTTTATAATAAAATGTATGTTTTTCGTTTTATATAAATAAATAAATCATTATTGAATGTAGAAAGTTATTTGATAAGTAATGTATATTATTTCAAATTAATTTTACTTTATAATTACATTTAAAAAAAAATTGAATTTAACTACCGTAAAATAGGCTGGACTGACAATCTTAATTGAAGTACGAGTTAATATTGTTTACACATTTATCAAACAGTAAAACTTGTTTTTATAATATATATAATATAGTATAAAATCCAAAAATATACGTCATTTTCATTTCGATTGAATGTGGGGTGAATAACTAAAAATACTAGGGTTAATATTAAAATACTATTCTACTACTAGTAAATGTTCCTTGATACTGTTTCGACAGCAAACAATTATTATTCATTATAAATTCTTTTGTATTAGATTCATTTACTTAATAGTGTTTGTTTTGTAATAAATGTTTGTAGCTTACTTAAAGTCAGTCCTAACAAAGAAAACCAAGAAAGCACGTAAATTGTCCAGTTGTTGTAACACTTTTTATTTTTACTGCACTTACATTGATTATAGTGTGATGTTATATTTCTCGCTATGAAAAAACAGAAAAAAACATTTTTCCGTTTTGTATCGTAATTCCTGAAATTAGCACGTTCAATCAAATAATTTTAATTGTATAATATTAGTATAGATAGATATCTTTTGTCCTTTGTATATGCGCGGCATGTTACATGTTATTTACCTGCGGTTAAGTAAAAAGTTTGGGTATTCTATATAAGGCTCATAAAATAAAGAATATATCATTTAAGATTTTATAATTAACAAAAAAAAATTAAGAACATCATAGAATATTTGTAAAAAGTACTATAACAAAAAATAGACTTGTGTCAACCCTAACAACCGTTATACACCCTTTTCTCGTTTCTATACGAACTTGCACATTTCAACACATACTAAGTATCTATTCACCCATTTCACGTTTCTATTCACCCAAATATTACAATATTGTACATGTACAAATAATTTTATTAATATCTATAAAATGAAATTATATTTCTTCCTGAATCATAGTATAATAAAATTAATAATATAAAGCGACAAGGAGATAGTTTGAAAGATACAATATTATGTATTGATGACTAATCTGTACTTATAATAAACTCGTAACGGATCGGTGTCTGCACTTGGAAGGGTCTTTATTAATGTAGTGTAGAACATAAAAACAATGATTTTTAACATTTTTGTCTGTTTGTCATCGCTGGTCTCAAAATTAGCTTAACTGATTTTTACCAGTATAAAAATTGAAAGCTGTGCTATACAAAGTGATAATATATAATTATTTACCGCAATCGAATGGAAATAGTAAGTCATTTAATGAATTTAAGTCCTGGGTTCGCACATTCGTGCTTAGCGATTATTCTCTTCTTAAGAGGTGAATTATGGCTCGGCAATGGACATGGACGAAGCTTGGATTTGAGCTTATTAAGTGATTATTTTTATTTTACGTTTACTTTATGTTAACTCTTTGTTCACTAATGCCTGTTAATATTATCTATATAATGTTTATTTTTAAATAATTTCCCATGTAAATGACTTTGGCAATATAAGAATAAATGTATTTCAACCGGAAGCTCAAGATTCAGCCAATTTTTATTAAAGAATTATGGTTTATTTAATGAATCAATTTCAATCCACTTTTAGGGCTTTGTACCTCAAAAGGATAAAAACGGATAAAAACTCTTATAGGATCACTTTGTTGTATGTCTGTATCAAGGCCATTTTTTACTAAAAGATATGCGTATTTATGTATCGTTTTTGCTTCATTTTGTATAAAATTCACCGCGTAATCAAAACCTTTACTTCCCGTAAACCTACAGCTTAAAATTTAAGACGTAGCAAGATCTAATAATACAAATAAAGGAAAAAATCCGAAAAGAAAAAAATTATTAGTCATTTCATCTCTTCTCTATATATAATAAGACAGTAAAATATTTTGTCTGTACATTTAGTAATTTTGACTGAAATGGATAGAGGGATACTTAAAAAGAATAATAAAAAGCAAAAATATTTTTTTAAATTTCTTGTCTGTCTGTCTGTCGGTCTGTCGATAGTTTTTTGTCCGCATGTTCTCTAAAAGTACTGAACCGATTTACTTGAAAATTCACCAATTGCTTTGTTTTAACTCAAGTTAAGTCCTAAAGTTTAGTTCATTAAAATCGGTTCATTAAAAAAAAAGTTATCGTCATTTGAATGAACGTAAGGCATTAGTTTGCCTGCGAATATTATATAGCAATCGCGCTGGTAAGATTCTTGGCTAAAGAATGACATTCGAATCGTCTGGGTTATATGACTGTTGATAAAAATATATATTTTTAAAGCACTATCGTTCGGAGTACAAACAATAAAGTAAACAAAATTGAATTGTTAGAGAAGGTTACGTTCATAAATCATAACAGTTAAGTTTTAGTCGTAATTAATTCAACAGATAGATAAAGGCCGATTTGATCTTCAAAGAAATATTAAGTAATTACATAGTCGTTTGTTTGTTTGAAATAAATCTATATAAAAATGTCTAAAAACATTATTTTTACGTGTACTTCGTAATAACTACATATTTACCAATTGTACATTTAGCTTATAATATATGTAACTAATTTAAAAACTGTATAGCAACAAATAATGTACAATCATTACAGTTATTTTACAAAGAATATTATGAATCCTTTAAATCAATAATTTAATATGTGAGGGTTTTTCTGAAAGGGTGAATTAAAAAATTCAGTGACATCAGCAAATTTAACAGAGTTTTAAAAGTATAATGAAACTTATATTACATGGGTAAAACGAACGTAATATTACAAAAAAATATACGTATAAGAAATAATTAGCTTTATATATATTTTTATTTCAAAATAATCAAATATCCTAATAGAAATTACGATAATGTAGTAAAAAAATCATATTATTATTAGAAGTTAATATAATTGCCTGTCAATTCTGTTTATTAGATCAATAATCATGCACTTTAAGCGGGCGAAGCCGAGGGCGGGCCGCTAGTACTAAATAAGTGTACATACTCGCAGACTCATGTTTGTTACTTTATTAGTCGCATCATCAAAATCTAAGAGATATTTCTGAATTTCAATTCTGAAATTTGTACAGAACAGAGTGGGCGAGTTCGACTCGCGCTAGCGAAATCATTGAATATTATTCATTCGGCTTCACACTGTATCCCGCATGTAGCAGGGTAAGAAGAGGGAACCTAGTGTTACTTTTTGTTACACTCAGTTGATCTAATTTATTGATGACTAATAACACATTTTTATTTTTGAGTTTCTGTCAAATCAAAAACTCAGTCCTCGCGGACTGTATTAAACTTATATAATAATTATAAGTTTAATATATTACATTAAGATTTATATATTTAAAGAAAATGTCATATCTTTAGCAACTAAAGGTGGCGCCACTGGGATTTACGAAAATTATATGAATATTTTAATGAGAATACAACTATCTTTATTATTTTATGTTCTAAGTATTTCAACGTAAAAATATCATTTTGTATATTTATAATTCTATTCTTAAAGGTTACTGTCTACTTTGTCGTTTGTCTACGTACCAGTGTTCCAGACGTTTTGAACGATTTTGGCTGGACGTCCCGATTTTTAGCCTAAAATTAAATGTCCCAAAATAAAAGGCATAGTCACGCACTGAGATTTAAAAAAAAATACTTTAAAGTTTTAATTAGTAAACAATTTTTGTTTAAAGTGTGGCTGTTTTTCCATTAAATAACATTTGTCTTGCTACCACATAATAATTTTTAACCCTCATAACAGCTACGTATTAAATAAACGGTTACGAATATAAAGTTAACGTACACACATAAACCTAATAATTTAGTTATTTCATACTATAACAAACCTGTAGATTTATATAGTATGTAATAACTAAAACTATAAATAGGTAGGTACTTCATCATACACAACATAATTTTTGTTTATTATATAATCATACGAAGCCGCACCTTACAGAAAATTTCTACTGTCACCATGTTTGTAAGAACACAAACATTTGCTTTGTGGTACGGTATGGCGCATTAGCGTGCGACGTCCCTTTGTGCATATTTATGACATTAGGCGTGTGTGAAAGTCCGCACCGAGCGCCTTAGTCTGTAGCAGTTTAGCGATGCCAAACGAGCTGTTCATAAAGATTTTAGGTCAATAAACAATTACAGATTATCTAATACCATACTGCTTGACCAAGGGTTGATCTTGATCAAGGACCACTTTTACATTCTTGGTAGCAGGGACCGCTATGCATGTAGGTATAACAAAAATTTACTGTGATAATTAAACAAAACCTTCGCCTCACCATTCCCACTCAACACGCAATGCCTCCAGAATTCGGCAGAAAGTGGGGAACGGAGTGTCTTAACACTACTACCTTGCTGTGGGCGGGATACAGTCTGAAATTGATTATTTATTATTATTATTAGTAATAATTTATTACAAAATCGTTACATTCCCAAAATCGAGTCGTAGATATTGACGATAAACTCGTAACGATAAACTCGCACAAGCGTAGACTTGGGCAAATTCACGCATTTCGGAGTTGACCACAAAACAAGTTACTGTTATGCGGCAAACTATAACACCGTACGAAAGCTAAACAGCCATTTAAAGATTGATTCTCAGAATACTGTGGAAGGATTATTTGAAGGAAAGTAACAGAAAAACAAATTTTGTTGTTGATTAATAAAAAATATAATTAGGTTAGTATTTTGTTTTGATTCACAATTTTTATTAACTTATAAAGCTTAAATGACACGATTTTTTTTGAACTGACGACACTCTCTTGTTGGTTATCTGGCACCGGAGTAGAAGCAGGTGCACAAAGGTGTTGTGTCTGGTGTGGAGGAGGACTGGAACTTACAGTTATATGAATGTGTTGTTGTGTTTGGTATAGTGGTGTAGAGGAGATGGATGAAAGTCGTTCTGTGGTAATGTCAAATTGTCCATTTCCGCTTGAAATAGAGTATGATTAATATTTTTTTCAGCAATTAGTCCTTGCTGTTTATGCGGCAATTCGCGCAATTTAATAGCAACATTTTTGCCAAAAATATCAAATCGGTCGTCTTTAAAGATGGGACGTTTGAAATGCTCGTTTACGGAATGTGATATTTCATCAGACAAGTCTGTCGAATCTGTGGTTTTTCTTTTGGGAGGTCTAGTAGGACTTGACTTTTGTCACATTCCGCCGAATTCTGGAGTCATTGCGTGTTAAGTAGCGGAACTCAATGCCGCAAAACGTAACATTTTGCAATTAGCTTATTTTTCTTCCAGTACTTATCTATTTATTCTTTGAAACACAATAAAAATTGTACACAAAATAAGTATTTTAAAAGCAGCAGAAAAATATACACCTAAGAATTTAAATTTATAAAAAAATATATTACCTAGTCTAAAATTAAAGCGGAAAAATTTTAATGATTTAAACATACCACCACTTATTATCCCTCCAACTGTAACAACTATTTTTTATTTAAATTTAAATTTGTTTTCTTTCAATGTTCCCTTGAAAATAAAAACTAAACGTTGAATAGAATTATGGACTTTTGAAAGATGAGAAATAACGTTGCATAAGTAAAGCTACATCGAAATAAGTGCTCAAGAGAGAGGTGAGGTCATTGGATTTGCAAATGCATTCATTGCGTCTCTACATATGTAGGTATATTATGTTTTATGTTACACAAAAATAATATGAATTATAATATTACAAAAGGAAAATGTATGTGATAATTCTAATGTAGATAGATAATCTACAGTTGAATAACTTTTGAAATATGATTGTTTTGCTTTGCCTCAACAAGAGCGCGAAGAAATAAAAATATATATACATATTTCACTTCCTCTTGTGGGGATCGAACCTATAGCCAGTTGATTTTACAGTCACACTTTATGCCCCTGCGCCAAGACTGGCCTCTAATATCTCAAAATATGGTCCGCGAACGATTTTAATTTTATGACTGGGGATGGTGAGGCGAATTTTTTGTTTGATTATCACAGTTAATTTTTATTATACCTACATTAATATTGGTGCCTGCTACCAAGATAGATATAAAAGTGGTCCTTGACCAAGAAAAGGTGGGGAACCCCTGATTTAACCTAACCAAATGATGGTCTATATTTCGTCCAAAGTCTAAAATAGAAGTGGACCGGCTTTGTTACGAGATTCGAAGATAAACTTTGGAAAATGAACACCAAAAAAATGGATGGGAGCGCAGGAGAAGAAATGATAGCAAGATGAGATTGGTTTCGCGGGTCGAGCGGGGATGACCACTGCCAAAGATTTTAAAAAATATGATTCTGGACGCTTTTTCCCGACGAAGTCTACAGTCTCTTAAATAATATCAAAAATAAAATCGAAAAGTTTCCCTAAACATCATTATAATATATATTTTTTTATTTAATTAATAAATAAACTTAAAGTACGATTTGTTATACTTTATAACAAATTTTAACCATCTAAAACATTTTTTAAATAACATTCACAATTTCAAAATCAGATTTAGTATGTAATATGTATGTACTTCCGGTACGCCGTGCTTATAAGTATTTTATGTTTGAGCTCTGTTTCTATTCGTATTAAATTAACGGATATATGATTTAATTATATTTCAGCAGATATTATGCAAATAAAAATCAGATAACGAATAAAACAGCAACGTATAAATTTAAATTACAATTTAAATGAAGATATCTTCAATAAAAAACTGCTTTACCAATGTTAACTTTCACTCGAAGCTGTATATATCAAAGATTGTGTCAAATGCGTAACCTCACGACCTCATCTCCACTCCACCAGTAGTTCCCATCAATCCATCGACAAAAAGTGGCTAATAACCTTTCGAGTGATTGTGTCATTCTAATTTGATCTTACATAATAACACTCTTTAAGTGTGGAAAACAGTACGCTTTCAATAATTAACAATTATGTAACTAAAACAAAGAATTGCGTTCGTTCACTATAAATTGGTCGTTTTGGGCGAAATTTATGTAGAATTTATGTGATATTCATTTGGACTAGAAACGTAAGCCTCAATCGAAAAAAAAACATTGAGCGAACATATTTTTTTACACAAATCAGAATATGTATAGGGTTTTTTCAAAGAGAAGAAATAATAAAAAAGGCTCAAGTCGGACTCGACACGCTGGGCAACAGAATAGGCAGGGGGAACCTAGTATTAAGACACTTCGTTACCTATTTTCCGCCGAATTCTTCAGGCACTGCGTCTTGAGTGGCGGAGCTCAACGCTGCGTTTTCTTCGACACCAGAGCGAAGAAATTTAAATATTAAATATTTCATTTCTTCGAATGGGGGTCGAACCCAGAACCAGCCGCGTTCACAGTCACTTGTGCCACCACTGGCCTCAATTTCATGATTGTAATTTTTATGTCGAAGAAAAGTATACCTTATGTAATTTGACAAACTTTTATTTCCGGTGTACTCATATTTCTGTGATATATCTATAAATTTTCCTTTTTCTGATTTTATCCTTTATTTTAACTGTAAGTTTCAATTCAATTTTTGTTTTTTTTTTTTAATTATTACTATATATAGTATGAGAGAGTAATTTGAAATTAATGAAGGTAAACTTTTGACAAAGATAGGTCAACAAAGAATAACGAAGGGTTTATTCATCCATAAAGTTTAAACAAGAAAACTCATTTCATTCTATGGTATCCAAAAATTAACAAAATTATAAAAAATAGAAAAAAAAATGTAAAAACGGTAGAAGTTTGGGTCATACTTTCGACGGTAGTAGTTGTTAAAGCAAATTGATTTTGCTAAGGTATTTTCGAGAATTAAGTTCAATTCGTCAAATATATTTGTTAACGCTATTTATATCGGATGAAAATTGGTATAGGCGATTGGTATTTCTTTTATGCAAATATAAAATTGAAAGTAAAGATTTCTTTAGAAAATAAAACAGAGACATAAATAGACACTAAATAATATAATACAAAAATTGTTCATATTCTTCCACAATTCGTTTTGCATAAATATGTATACATTTTTTTTATTATATTCGTGTCAGTGGCTTAGTATAAAAATTTTAAGATTCTTATAGAACAACAAATAAGCTTAAATTTTTTGATCTATGTTGTGGTTTATGTATTACAAACTTGATGAGGTACCCTTGAATAATATTATGTAATAAGACATTTACTTAGTAGGGAAGTACCTAAAACCACTTATAATAAGATATAGATTTATGACTTTTCATTTTTTGTCTGCCTGTTTGTACATTCACATCTTTAAACCTTTGAACCTTTTTTTAGCAGGATCTAAGTTGTGTTTGATTTTCTGTCTTTGCATAGGTCTTGTTAAATTATAAGAAGTAATTTAATGCATTCTTAATAAAAATTGTTGAGTAAGATACGAGAATTTTTCGTTCGGGAACAGCATGTAGGGTAAAATATTTTAAGCCTAAAGAAATTAATCAAAATACCTCAACAGGTGAGAGGTAGGATTTTTTTCATTACACAATGTTTAACCATTCCTGTATTTCGTGTGACACACTTACGAATAAAAAGGCAGTTATATGAGGCGTATGCGGCAGTTTCCCTGTGAGTTAAAGTCTGCGTGCGTTGTTCTTGACAAATGGCGTTTTATTTTTCAACGATAATATTATTATTTATTTTGTTTTAAAAAATAACTTTTTCATTTTTGGGTTTTTTTTTAAATTGTATTTAGATTTTTATAGAGTAGTTAAACAGGTTTAATTTAAAGTAGTGCTAACAAAAACATCCTGTATATAAACTATAAGAAATAATGAAATGCTGCTACAACAAAAGTTGTTCTAGGTGTTAGATATTTGTCATTGAATTTTACAAGAAATAGCAAAATACCGCCTTAGAAAGAGTTGTTCAGTATGGTGTGTAATTTTAATTAGTAAATATGCGTTTGTATGATGTCCCACAGTGCTATGATAGCATAATCATTTAAAATATAGGCTATGATAACACAATGGGACGTCCTAGATCTGTAATGTTATTGTGAATTCGATTTACACAATTACGATGTTCAAATTATTTTTACTTCCACGCTCCGGTAAGACAAAGAGTGGCGCTGAACTCAACGCGTAATAACTCATATTTGGATGGAAAACTGAGAACGGATGAGGTTCACACTATGTCCTCATTTGCTAAAGTCCACGTAAACGATGATGTGGACGGGTATTAGTAGTATAGGAGGGAAAACTATGAAATAACAATCAAATTTCGGCATGCCTGATAAAGGTATGTGTGTAATATTACACACAGGACCAACTTAATACTGTAATTAATTACGTGATACAATTGTCAATGTTCAGCGTACAGGTAGTAACTTGTGTTATGTAAAATCACGTTTGTATCCGGCTGCGACCTCCAGAAGGTCTTTAGCTATGGTGAGTAACTCTATGCATCGATGGGGCGAGGTGGAGCGGGCTCTTCTCCGGTATTGGAAGTGAAAGTGAATGAATGTCGGCGGCTTAATTAGAGAGGACGCTTGTGCTTGCGCCAGTTCCTCTGAATCCGTCGCGTTCGACACACACCTTGCGTACCCTCAGTCGTGCACACTGTACGCGCGTCGCACTAGCGCTGCTACCACTCCTAACAGCCTACAGAGGTACGCACGTGCATTACTGTTCTAGTGTTTAATCGAACATTACTACGTTCACCCTTGTCAAAAGTGAATTTTAAAGGCAAGTAGAGACTCAAGGATCATATATTATACTACTGGTTAACTTAATTCTTGAGAGAAAATAAAAATAAAGTTAGTGACATTTTCATTTTGTATTGATCACGATGACACCTTTTTTTTATTTTTTTTTATTTAACAATAAAATTTTAAAATAAAAGTGTTATTAAAACATTAAATGAGTTTTAAATTTTATATAATCGATATGGAAAAAAAAACAATCGAGATAATTGACATAAATCGGAACCCGGAGGCGTCGATGCGCAACGAAGCTTTCCGTACCATAAAATGCGTCCCAAATCGTCGATTTCTCGCGCGGAGCACCTTTTCACGCAAACGTTTAAATGCAGCAAGGAGGTCAGCGAATCGGGTTTTGCTTTCACAAACACAACAAAATAAATTCATCTCACGTATCGATTGTCCTCGAGTGCCACCGACTGCATAAATAAAAGAAAGCGAACTCATTAAAACAGATGTGTTAGGATAACAACTTTCGTTCAAAAAGCTCCTCCGGCCAGATTATGTGAATTTCTGTCAGCCTTGCAATTGATCGTTAATATTAAAAAAAAATTCATTACCGTTGCTAGAGTCGACAGAGAAATGGTTAAAAGTTAAAGTAATATAGTTAAAAGTTTTAAATGAAACTCTTTTAATCGGATTAATGGCGTATATTTTGTATTAATCCGGTTAAAAGAGTTTCATTTAAAATCTTCTCTATCTTTAAATTCACGATTATTACATTCGTGAAAATCAAAGAATATTAGTTATATATTAGTTTAGTTAGTATTGAAATATATTAGTTAAAAGTTATGAGTAACAGTATACTATTTATATATTTTGTTATTTCACCTATGAGAGAAAATAAAATCGAAAATTTTGATTATAATTTAAGTATTATACATTGGTAGGTGTACCTCAAAACATTGGTTTATATATTTTTAAGATGAGAAATCCAGACTTGACTAGCTTTTTATTATTCGAAACATTTGTGAAGTATTTTAATTGTTAAAATACATTTAGCTACATCTTTTTGATTTTTTTGTAACTTTTTATTACAAAAGTCGTTATATATAAGGTAATATATTCATAGAAAATGAAAATATATTTACATAGGCACAACACGCAAAATACATAATTTAATGTCAGGAAAGCTAGTACAGAATTTTATTTATTTACATTTCTACAAATTCAATATATTTATATATGTTTATATGTTCATGTTAAACTTTATTTTTCTCTGTGAAAGTTGCTATGTATTTAAGTAATTTTGATGTCTTGTCTTTAGATGAGCCGGCACGTATGCCTGGCGGCCGCGGCGCTTCTGGCGTTGCTGTGCGTCGCCGATGCCCAGCGGCGCTTGGCCCTGCCTGACCCCAGAAGTTGCGCTAACAGTACGTATATTAAAATAATTATACAAAATGTAGTTATTAAATAATTACAACACTAAACCACAGTAGAGAAATGTAGGAAGAGTTGCGTACATATTCTCAACTAACTATCTAAAGCTAATTTCAGCAATATGACTTTAATAAAGATAGAGATCGTTCTCTATTTTTCCCGACTGCTAAGGATGGGTTATAAATATTAGATAAATAAGGAACATACAGGTAGGGACAAGCAAAAGGCACTGCGCTTACTTAATGCCTCAATTAGTGGTTAGTTTAGCATGATAATAAATGATAGTAATGATGACATGCAATATGCACAAGCGTCCTTTATTTCACAATTGCACATGTGATGAGAGGCAAAGTGACTGGTGGATCACCTTGCACCACAATTGCTTTGATGATCACCACTTATCCTTTCTAATAAACTCACGACTTACGATGTTTCTTAATTGTTTATAATAACTATCATATATTTTCTTAATGGTACTACAATTAAAATATTCATTTTACACATGTACTGGGTACAATACCTATACATGAAAACAAATTCTTAACACAAAAATTGGTCACACTTCGTCATTAACAGCGCTACGTCATATTTTTATTATACTATCAGTAAAATTTACTTCATGAATCTGACTAATAGCATGAAAATATATTTTTGTATTTGTTAAAATCGATGTGTGGTTTTGTAAGAGATGCAGGTATGTAGAGTGTGTTGTAAGCGAGGGCGGCTCCCGGCGCCGCGATGTGGGAGCGCGCCAGTGTAACAATCGACGGACTGTGGGTACAAAGCAACAATAAGCTTTTGTTAACGTAATATATGTAACGTCCAATATTACACACACATAGGTATCCTATCAGAGGACCCGAGGCCAAATAATTGAAATTTTATAATTTATTGGTAACGAAAACATGCACAGAAACGGACATACGGAAAAAAGTGACACTAGTAATGTTTTGTACATTTTATTGATAATATTATTAGATTATTAGATAATATAAAAAGTTCTGGATTTTTTTGTAAGATCTTCTAAAAAAGATGTATTTTACGACATAAAAAAATATTTAAATAATTACGGTTTGGTAATATTTTTTGGATTGGATTTGAAACAAATTTATTTAATTTCTAAATTACTAGAAAACTCCATATATTTTTAAACAATAAAAAAACACAAAAAGAATATTATACATCAAGGATAGAAGGGTTTAGGCTCACATGAAAAGCGCTACCAGTTAGTGGATGCTCAACGAAGCTCAAATCCATTTAAATTATGTTCTTTGAAAAAATTGATTACTAAGTACTTTAAACATGCTTCAAAATCAGAAGGCTATTATCTTTAACTTTCTCCTCATATTGAAATGTTATTACACTTGTCAAGTAACGGACGTCACTTTTCACTTTCCTATACGAAATATTACAATTTAACAAGGCACGTTCGGAATTACATAATCCATGTTAAACCATAGCCACTCCGCAAAAACGTGAAATATTGAAACTATACTCGATATTATTCACATTCTCTACATTTCCTTTCGCGGTTACGTAAAACGAAATTCTTTAACGACGCGGGTCAAATTTCCGGTGTTATGAGTAATTATTTTCTTTAAATATGTGCAAAAAGCAAACTGTACTAAGGTAGGGGTCACAATAGACGCTTTCTAGTTACGAAAGAAGAATGGAGCGTCCATTGCCCGAGCTGACGATGGGCTTGTTTTGATTGCGCAGCTTTCCACCGAGCACCGACAACGTGCGGCGCGGCGTGCTCACAACGAAGCAAGAGTTAAATACGCTTACGTTCAATTGCTTAATATCACAGAAACTGGTTAACTTGATTTAACGTTTTTATTTATTTATGGATTATTTTCTAATGGATTACTATCTACTACACTTCAAAGTGAAGTACTAAACAAAATAAATTATGAATACAACTTTTGTAAATTGTATGCACGAAATTACAAAAATATATTTATTATGTTGGTACATATGTATACAATTTATAAAATTGTATAATTAATTGCCACCCAGACACCAGCCACTGAGTTTCAAGAGAAACAAAAAGAAAGACATATTAAAATGTATCTATGTATTTTTGGCTTTAGTTATTCGTATGAAAAGAAGTTATACCAGACAATAGACGTTGGCTTTATCGTTATGTCAGGGTAAACATAATTATTAGATATAAAAACATTTTGAATAGATTAAAACCCGTAACAATCAACGGAATAAAGCCATTAGTATTTATATAGCAAGGCATAGGACCTCATCAAGGACCCTCTTTGTGTAAGAGAAGCTATAGTTGATAACGATCAGCAAAATTTCCTTATTACTAGATATTTGAATATTATTTATTTTCATTGATATATGATAAGGAATTATATTGGCAAAACGAGGATTCCTAATTTTTATAGTTAGTCTTGTAGTTATTAGTGACTAGGTAATATTTATGTCCGATTAGAAAATTTGAAACTAAGAACGAAAGGGCATATTATATAAAACTATCATAACTTAAAAACACCTAAAAAATAATGCAATAATTTATAACGGCATGTTTAAAGTTGCCTGCTATTGTAATATTGTAAACGTGTGAACCATTGTGTAAATCCTAAAACGTATGAGGATGTTCATAAGTAACACAGTTTCGCAACTTTTAAACGACTTACAAAAGTATTTATGTCGTCAGTGTTTGGTTGCGACTCCATAGCCGGCGGTGTACGAGACGAACAAGTGCGGAGATATTTCAGTGACTTTTGGCCTTAATTGCAATCGCGTAGTGGCTCTAAGTACTGTTCAATACCACAAATATTGTGTAATAACATTGATGTCCAATAGCTTGCTGAAGTCATAAAATAATATAATAATCGTTCTTATTGCTTAAGCACGATTAGATTATTATATTATGTTTTAAGGGAATACTGCTGTGTGTGGATTACAGTGTGAAGCTAAAATATATTTTATTAAAATTTTAAAATAAATGAAACAACCCCTAGGTCAATTAATTTTACTAGGAAAAGCATTTTTTTAAGATAAACTTGTTTATTTGTTATTTTATTTAGACGAGTAATTATTTTTTTATTATTTTTATATTCGAGTCATTAGGCTTACCTCATGCCTACCATATTCATATTATATTTTAGAAACATTCGTAGACGATAAACATCGCACACTGTCTTATTAGAATGGGGGAATTGACAATGTTTTAAGTAAAAACATTTTGTGAAGGAATCAAACTCACTTACATTCGAGTTAACACTTGCCATCCTCGCCAGGAGTCTGAGAGATCTGCAGCGTTAGTTAAAAAAAGAGTTTATTTTATTTATGAGTTATTCTAATTTTAAATGAAACCTATTTTCTATTTAGGAGTTCGACACTCAACGTACCGTGACGCACGCGGTGTCCTCCATTCGTACTTCTTC
The DNA here is from genome assembly GCA_030704555.1 of Heliconius charithonia. Lineage (NCBI taxonomy): Eukaryota > Metazoa > Arthropoda > Insecta > Lepidoptera > Nymphalidae > Heliconius > Heliconius charithonia. Next base: position 5,459,517 of record CM060809.1, on the reverse strand, counting down.
AGCTGGGAACATGCTCCGACTCGCAGCCTCGAGGTAGATTGGCTCGACGCAAGAAACATTTGCAGACGACACTGCATGGACGCCGTTTCTTTAGAGACCCCACAGGTAAAAGATAACATTAGATATGGGAACCTAATCTTGGTTTCTTCATTATTTTACAAATATATCTCAATTTATTTGTTGTTGTGTGTAAGTAAACTCACTAGACAAGTCTCTTGCGTGTAAGGACGACGCCTGCCTGATTATGTGAATTGCCGTGAACTTAGATACTTGCACACACATTTATAACACTGATAATAAAAGCATAATTTTTCAAGGTTTGCATAATCTTCACCCCTACACTCAACCTTAAACAAAATTAAAAAAAATATAACTATATATAAACACAGCAACATCAATATTTGTCCTGAACCCAAGGCGACTTCATCTGTAGAAGCTAGCATCTTTACTCACCAAACCAGTTCCGAATCCCGATATGCTCATCAGATTTATATAATTTTATATCTGCACCTGCATAATATATACAGGATAAAGTATCCGTAACCACTTCAAGACATCTATCTATCTTACATCACGTAACAGGGTCAATCGTGATGATGCTCTCACTTTCCCATCGTTAAACAAATAGGTAGTAGGTATGTAATTTAGAATGTGGCAATTGCAATTTATATTTTGCCATGACGAAATGGATCGATTTAAAAAAAATTGCTGGCTCATAATGGCCGCGAATAAATTATCAAGACCTCGACGCTAGCTGCTAAGGCTGAGGTGTTTGGTCACGACTCCATTATTTTGATGAGCAGTGACCTCTACCACGTACCTGTTTAAATAAGGGATCATTTTTTAATTCGAATCACGACTTCAATTACAATTTCATTTATTATTAACAGTAATTGTAAGTTAAATAATTAAAACTGTTTTACTTTTTACATTATAAAAGGTATATTATTATTACTTATACTTATAAGATATAGGTAGTATCATTTCACGTATTGGATTGCCTATGTTTTCGTATCAGGAAGTAGTACCTTTCCAAAGTTCAAGTTTTCTCCGTTCACTTCCTGCCGCATGTCAACGATCGCGAAATTCTCATTGTTGTATTACGCCGCCTCACGCTTCCTAGTATATTGGAGATTAAATAACATCTTACTATCATCAAATGTCAATATTTCTTTAAACGAATACTTACTTGTAATAATACTAACCACTAATTGAAGTTAGCATCAATATTAATAAGGATGGCCCGACTAGATTGATTAGGTTTGTAGAGCGTGGCTGGCGTCCGAGAAAGGGGTGCAATGGCCGAGTGTGGACTCATAAGGCACTCGCGAGGTGCAAGTAGAACACGGCATACATTCTTCTGTAGCCGTGTTGCCCACTTCAAGTGCCGGATGCGTATGACGGAGGTGCATTTCCCGTTGCAGCTCACATTCTTTAATTGCCATCTTATATGACAAGCGCACCTACACTGTTCTTAGGAAGCCCAGTTTTATTTCATTTAGTATTACAACGTTTATATTTAGAAACTTTCGTTATACATAATTACAATTATTTAATTGTTACAATTATCTATATCTGAGATCATTTAATTTTATTTTGAGACCCATTTCCCCAGTTGTTTATTTCTGCTGCCTAATTCACTCGTTATTAAGTAAATCCATAGTTACACAACATAGCAAAAAATATATTCCTAGTGAAATCTTGCTGTGCTTATTTTTTTATTTAAAAATATTATTGGTATTAAGATTTGAACTGACAATTTATCATTCACATAATTTCAAACTATTGAACAATAAAGATGATATAACGTATTAATATTCAATACAAAAATATTAATGACTTAATAGAGCACCTTCTTTTTTTGAAATCTTTTGAAAAGCGATAGGTATACCTACTTTAGCTTTTTACTTTTGTTTAGGTTATTTTTGTTAATTTATAATTTTAAGATTTTTTTAAAAATTTTATTTATAAGTATCGTGTTATGTGTTATTGTAAATAGCCTTAAACAAAATAGAGAAATACTGCTAAGATGATAGATATTAATGCAATATTTTTTTAGGAAAATGAATTCGTGAAGCAAAAGATTGCTCGTGGTAACATCCGCTACATTTGGACTTCTGGCCGTAAATGTAATTTCGCTGGCTGTGACCGAACTGACCTGCAACCTCCCAATGTCAACGGCTGGTTCTGGTCCGGATCAGGTGCTAAGATCGGACCCACCACGCAGCGTAACACTGGAGATTGGTCCTACACTGGCGGGTACGGCCAGGCCCAACCCGACAACAGGGAAGCTGCCCAAGTTAGTATTATATTTACTTTATTTACTGTCACGTTTCTCTTGCAGATTAATATTGGCACAAGGAATCCAGAGTCAAGACATTTTGTCATCCGCCCACGCTTTGTCTTTATCTCTTAACAAAGCTGCCAAATAAATGGATAAAACTAGTTTCATTGATAATTATAATCATAGCAGGAGTAAGAAGAAATAATAAAATATAAATAAAGAAGAGTAAGATCGAACCCACAACCATCGCGTATACAGTCATACGATGTCCCACTGCGCCAAGATGGACTCATTGTCATTGATATTTTTTCACAATAGGTGTTAAAATGTCAATTTTAGTTCACTTCAGTACTTAGTTTATGGCATTGGCGGAATGATATGTGCTCAACTGGCACGCTCGGAACGCCATAATCTAAGAACCATACCGAACTAACAGGTCCTCGTTGAATGATCGGAATATGTCCTCGTCCGGTTCTTAACGGTACCCACATAGTTACACGAATAGAATAATGACGTAGGATGCGTAAATACTAACCTACCTTCTATGGCTTTAAAATGATTGTGAATGATTTGTTCAACATCATATTATTAGCAACACCTACTTTAATATTTAAAACTCTGAAGAAATTCATTGAAAAACAATTTTTTGCGGGTGTTCTTATTAATTACTGTTATTATCAGTTCTCTTATAAAAATATATTACCAAATACTTTTTTATCGTCACGCTATAGCACACACATAGCAGGGTAGGCAGAGGGAATCTCGTAACCTAGTACTACTAAAAGATTCCGCTCTCATAAATATACTTCCATTTTCACTTTCCGCCGAATTCTGGAGGTTCGCTTGTTGAGTGGCGGAACTTAACACCGCTCTTTGCCTCGTTACCAGAGCGAGGAAATGAAAATAAATATTTCATGAGTGGGCATCGAACCAACACTTTGCACGCAACAGCTGCACGTTTCTGCCACGTAAGCCACGACTGGTCTTAAATAACAGACCAACCAAATACTTGAAAAAAAGTAAAATATTTCTAAAACAGTTAATAACAAATTAACTCAACAATTTCTAGGGCAACGACGAGTCCTGCCTGGCAATATTGAATAACTTCTACAACGACGGCGTCAAATGGCACGACGTCGCTTGTCACCACGTCAAGCCCTTCGTGTGCGAGGACAGCGACGAGCTCCTCAACTTCGTGCGGTCTCGCAACCCCGGCCTGCGTCTCTAAATTTATTTCCCACCTATAACTAATAGTGCGGATACAATGCCATTTTGTGAATATTAAACATGAATGAAATTTAAAATACATGTATTTGTATTTAATACATTTTGTCCGCACTTATATCCGTCTCCTCTATGCCTTCTAAGATGTTGGATGGCTGACATTGTACAAAACGAGTGGCTTTCTATACTTAAGTTATTTATTAAACAAAACTAATTACTATTATTGTTTTAAAATCACAGTTAACTTCTTTCAATGAAAGATTACATTGTTAAAATAATTTCACACTGGTCAGTCATGAATTCTTGTGTAAATCTTTTGCGCTATAGGTTTAATTTATAAATATTAGAATAAACCATTAATATATTTATAAAAATGTTTTTTTATTTAATTCGTTAATCGTTTTTAGATGTTTTTATCTATCAAAAGTGATGTAGCACAAAAATATAAAAAAATATATATAAAGGGTGAAAAGTAAATCTATCTACATTAGTTATAAAAAATTAAAAAAAACTAAAAAAATAAAAATAAATCAGCTTCACGCTGTATCCCGCACACAGCAGGGTAGGCAGAGGGAACCTAGTGTTCTTAGACACTCCGTTCCCCACTTTCTGCCGAATTCTGGAGGCATTGCGTGTTGAGTGGCAGAACTCAACGCCGCGCTTAGCCTCAACACCAGAGCGAAGAAATGGAAATAAATTTAAGTAAATATTTCATCTCCTCGAGTGGGGATCGAACCCACAACCAGTCGGTTTAGTCACACTTTGTGCCGCTGCGCCACGACTGGCCTCAAAAAAAACTAAATATATTTTAATACAATTTATTTATATCAATTGGTTACAAAAAAACACAGCACATTAACAAATAAAAAAAAACGTCATGAAAATACTAAGTACTTAACACTATTCAGTCTTTATTCAAGACCGTCGTCGTCGACCGTTATAAGCCGTCTATAATTAAAAAGAAATAGCTACAATTATATAAATGTTATCAATAGAAGCAGTAAATATTATACTGATACAGTCACACGACTCACAACACAAGTCACATCGAACCCGCATCGTATATTTTACGCAAAAATAAAACATACAACAAAATTGTTATTGACAATAAAATATACCAACAAGGTGGCATCAGCTGATATTATTAATTATTTCAAAATATACAAATTTATCTAGGCATAACAATATACGTTATACTTTTATTAGTATTTAAAAACAAACATTTTTTCTAAACATTACAATATCAACTTACAAAATGAACAATAAATTACTACAACACAAATTTAATAAATTATTTATACTAAAAATTATACATACTGTGGAGAAATGAAATAAAAATGATTTAATGATGTTTATGTGAAAGTTACTAGACAACATAAAAATAAAAATTAACGTTTACGTAAGGCACAGAATTATTCAAACATTATGCAAAACAATAATATTAATGTAAAATAGTTTTTGTATAAATTAATAAATTACATATAAAACTTTAAATTCAATATATACAACATTATGATGATAATATTTATCTGAATAATTACACAAGCATCTATGTCATATAGCATGTGCCTATGTGAAATAGCGCCATTCACACAATTACAGAGTAATGTAAAAAATACCGCAGAACAAATAAAAAAATTGGATATATGTAAATATTGCATTTTTAACATACTAAAAAATAATAAGTTGAATAAAAAAGTATGTAGGCAACAGTTATAATTTTAATATTGAACACATTTTAGAACTTTGTAAGTGTGAATATTATTTACGATATACAATTTGATTCTTATGTAGGCACTTTAGAATTATGTATAAAAAAAACAATAAGTAACATTTTTTCTAATAAATGGCAATGACATATATACTTTATAAATAAATACAAAAAATAATCGCGCAAAATAATTAAGTTCCTTTTGAGGATGCATTTTGACCTAGAAACATGTTTATCACATTTGTCATCTGACCTCAATTACAAACAAGGATTCACGACGCTTCACCACTTGTAATTGAAAAATATGTTTATTACTTACTAACAAACTTGTTCTTTCTAAAAAGTTACTGAACTACTTTCTAAATACTTTTCCCTACGCGTCGATTTATCAATATTATTATTATGAACGTGGTTGGAAATTGAAAAAACATTGTATGTTAAATATTTATATAACATTTTTATATAGGATGGAAGTGTCAGCGCTCCTTTTACGGGAACAACATATAGGGTAAAATATTTTAAACTCACACTTAAAAAAATTTATCAAGATACCTCAAGAGTTTAGACGTAGGATTTTTTTTTCATTTCACGATGTTTATACATATCATACCTGTATATCGACTGTATACCTGTGACGGAGTTACGCATAAATACCAATAACGTAAATATCTACTACTATAAAAATGCTACTAAAGGTTACGCAACTTTGAACTTTGAAGCCAATACCTACGACTAGATTTCGGAATGAGGCGTATGAAGCGGTTTCCCTTTGATAGGTTCATGTGTGCGTACATCGTTCTTGACAAATGGCGTTTTATATTACTATTTACTATGTTTGAAAAAAAATCTTTTTCATTTTTGGGGACTGTTTTTAATTGTATAAGGCTTTTATAAAGTAGTTAAAAGTGTGGTTTCATTTAAAGTGGCGCTGACACTTCCACCTGTATAATAGCACATTTCCCGCATATAAAATAGCAAGCATAAAACACTTAACGATAAGCCATTCTGTTCAGCACCTAAATTTCAAATAAAAACATGGCATGCTCAGTGGAAACACCCAATTTCTACTAAATACTTAATAACATTTATAGGAAAGTGGATTTGACTTTTTTGCTTATTAATTTTGATTTTATTTTTATTTCTTTCAGTGGTAAAAAATGTGTCAACACGGCAATAATATGGTCAAACAATACATAGATAGTTAAGTCATGACTATATTTTAAAAATTATGCTATATTGATACCTACCTCCACATTATACAGTTAAACGATAAAATAATTAATTTACTGATTATTTTCTTATTCTTAATAATTCATATTAAAATGAGCCTCAAAGCTGTTTTAAATTTAATTTTAAAGAAGATTTGGCAGTTTTTAAGTAGTTTACTTTATAACATTTTTTGTATAAAACCTAAACCTTTTTTAACCTTTAATTTGATTCATTTAACATAATCTACGCTTCATCTAAAAAGATTATATATAGAAAACACTAAATAGCATTTTTGTAAATTAAATTCGTAATTTATAGATTTCGCGGCGTCAACAATTTGCAAACAAGGTAACACCAAAGTCCGCAAAATCTATATATTTGGGTTTTAAATACTGGTTAGGTTAATTATTTTTAAGTTAGAATTTTCTTAACCTATCCTGCACTGAACCGTCAAATCTGTAGTTGTGTTAGTACACAATTGTCATATATTTTAGTTATAAAAAATGTTTTCAAAAAGTATATCCTAGAGCTGAAGCAGTATTCAGTTCATGATATGCGTCGTCACACAAATATAAACGCGCCTTTAACTTTAGCTACTAAGATTAAAATGGTAATTATTAACTTCAGATCAATAAAATTAAAGTTATTAGATAAAATACATTATTGAATGTTTTTTTTTAATTAAAATGAAAAAAAAAATTACACTCAGTACTCAGAATAGCAAAAAATTACCAAACAAATAATAGAAAATGTATGTGAATATCGTCGATTTGGTGCTGAAGAAAATCAGCCATTCATACACACTTATGAAGTTGTATCCAGGTGTACATACAGTAGAAACTTTTTTAACCTTAGTTTACTGAATGACGAACTTGATATAACATTGAAACTCTGCTACATCGGTGCGTTTTCGATATGTATCTTATTCTATATACCCTTGCTACAAATCTCAAATAACCACAAAAAAATATAATAAAAAAATATTAAATTTAACTGTCAGCATCATACGTACCAAATTTACTGAGAAATGGTCAGTCAATTTGATTACGTAAAAGAAAGTATGTACGAATTATATTTATAAAATATTATATGGGCATAAAATGGGCAGTCCGTCAATTATCGTAATATAGAACTACAATGTATACTATTTTAGGGTACGATTTATATAAAAAGAAAAATCATAGATCACGAAGCGGCCAGGCAAGCGGTGTCAGCCAGTATGGCGGACATGAGCGGCTTGTCCCGCAAGGCGGCGCCCAGCTCGGCCTCGTCCCACTGCAGGCGCAGGCGCCGGCCGCGCGCGCCGCCCGCGCCGCCCGCCACGCGCACCGCCCCGCGCGCCTCCAGCAGCCAGCACGCCGACACCATCTCCCCCGCGTCCAGCGGAGCTATGTTACGCGCTGTTGCTACCCTGTTCAGATATATACAAATTTTAAAATCATTAAGTCCGACAAGAAGTTTATTAGTGTTTAAGGAGTCAAAGTCATGCATGTACACGATATGTATAACACTCAATATGCGGAGTTCGTCATCACTTTGTTTCATATACATAAAATGGCGCAACAAATGAACGCGCTTATAATCAGGGTCTCGAAAAGTCATAAAATCTTGTCAATCTATACCGTTTTACATAAAATAGCCGCACCACGATGGTCTGTAGTGGCATTCTTTATATAGTAATTATAAATAAAATTTGTTTGCAAATCTAAAAAATAGATTTTATTAGATAACCTTTTCGTTCTCCGTTTTCAGCCCATACGAAAAGTGGCAAAAGTCTCATTAAACATCCTTTGTTTAATGAGACTAGGAAAGTGGCAATATCTTTTACTAAATAAATAGTCTACCAAGTGTAATTTATGCCCAGAATATATACATTCTGTTAAGGCACAGCACAGTAGGACAGCGTCTGACTATAAATGCGATGTTTCAGTTCCATCTCGAAAGAATTAACTATTTTCACTTTCTCACTATTGTAAGAAAGAGGGTCGTTGAGTTTTACCGCTCAGCGCGTAATGTCTCGAAAATTGAGCGGTGCGTCAAGAACAGGGGATGGGAAACTAAAAACAATATTGCATGTCTTACAAGAAACATACCTTTTATAAACGTCGTGAAGTTTTCCCATAACAATATCTTTATTTTTCCCTTTCGTCAGCATCAACATAAGACTACACAATATTAATTTCTGTTGCATCGGCAATCCTTCCTCGACGTCAGTTTCAATTTTTCTAGATCCTCCATAAACGTCATTTAATATTTCTAAAACTTGCTTTAATTCAACAGTTACCGACGAATCCTTCATCATTTCGTCAACGCATTGATTTTCGGCAAATTTTGTTCGTCTTGCAAGTTCAATGACCCTCCGTCCTATATCTAAAGCGCGCCTCATGTCTCCCGAGACTGCAGCGATTTTAGCTGTAACAAAAGTAGATAACAAATGATATACTACGTAAACGTATGAAAAAAATCTGAGTAAATGAAATCACCCTAACGAGTTACACCAACCTGCAAGCATCTGCAGAGCGACAGGTGAGAAAACATTAGTACTGTCCTCCTTTTCCAGTACACTAGTAAATATATGAACGATCTGCTGCTTGGTGTACGGCGGGAAGTGCATGGTGGCGGGCGCGAGGCGCGCCTGCAGGCGGGGCAGCGCGCGCTGCGTGAGGTCGAGCGCGTTGGCCACGCCCACCAGCACGAGGCGCGAGGGCCGCGACGCCCACTCGAAGATCGTGTACAGCACGGTCTGCTTCTTGCTGTCCAGCTGGTCGATCTCGTCGAGTACTAGCAAACTGAAAACATTATTCATATTTTAAATCGTTTTTAAGATACTATAAAATAGCGGTATTTGGACTTTGATCACTAAACCATATCTATTGATAGGATTGGAGGTCGAAATTTTTATATACTTGGTGCAACTTTTTTTTTGGAAACGAGAGTGTGTTGAGTGATAAAACTCAATACCGCGCTTAATCTTGCCAAAGCAAGGAAATGGTAATAATTCTATCTTTAGAATGAGAATCAACCCACAACTTTACCTTTTTATTGTCAATTGAATGCAAATTCAATTAGTATAATTAATATAAATAAACTTTAAGATTATTTACTTATAAAAATGTACTATATAGATAATTATATCATAAGCAATATATACGTTTTGAAAATAAAAAGTAGTTTAAAGAAATTAATAATTTATTACTTACATCATTTTGTGTCTTTTTTCTAAGAATTTCTCAATAGCACTTAAAGAGGCTTTCTCACTAGTGCCTGAAGTTTTTAATTGTAGTTCTTTGCATATTCTATTGTAAATACTGGCAGCTGACTTCATCATTGTGCAATTTATAAACACCTGTTGAAATCCTTGTTTTATCTGTAAATGGTAATATTTTTTATTCCATAATTAAATTATTAAATTAATATTATATACTGTGCAGTGGCACAAGCGTGTTCAAGTCCCAATCCAGGAAATAAAATATTTATATTCTCTCTATTATCGAGGCAAAAGCGCGGCGTTGATTTCCGCAATTCACTACACAATGCCTCCAGAATATGACGGGTAATGGGGAACGAAGTGTCTTAACATACATTCCCTCTGACTCCCTACTGTGTACGGAATACAGTATGAAACTGATTTATTTTTATTTACACACGCTACTTAGATGATAGAAAAACATAAGTAAAACTTAAAATATGATTCAATTAAAATTTTGTTATTAATTAGCTTTGTTACTTATTACATAAGTCCTTTAAAATGTGTAAAATAATAAATAAAGATTTTTATCTTCTATCCCATTCTGCTATTAGCAGAATTCGGGAAAATTAAAAAAAAAAATATTGTACGTACCTTAGGCAACTGCAATATGTAGGACAGACAAGCTGTTTTTCCAGTACCAGGTTGTCCAGAAATATATAAAGATGCAGATTCCTCTTTGTCCAAGTGCGTAATTATAAAATTTTTCATCCATTCTATTTCTTTCTCACGACTAACTAACGGCTTTAACGTTGTTGTTCTGTAATTATTTGAAGAGTTTAATAATAAAATTAAAATAAGACATTTGTTAGAATTGACAATCCTTATGTTGTTGTAAGTTTTCTTAAATATTTTAAATTAGCAAATTGAGCTAACAGCTAAATATAAATTAACGACTATAAACTTAATAATAAAGAATGAGACACTACATTACTTACTCGTGTAAAGTTTGCCTATTTTTAACTGGGCTACACGCAACTTGTTTTCTTGCAATTTTTTTCGCAGAACACACATCTGAAGAGCAAAAATAATGATAATAGTTTTCGATTTACATCTCTCAAAAATCTATTTCTTTTGATGAAAATGTATTTCAAAATATAAATATTTACAGTTAAGGGTCATTTAATTATAACGGAATTTAAGGTCGTTAAGGGGTTTGGGGGATTGTGGCTGGATTTTACAATGTTTTTACGTATATGGCTTTGACAAAACAAAGTTTTAATTTTTAATAACATAAATTAGGAATACTTTAATAACTTCTAATATTAGAAAATATCATATCACTCCTCAATACCAACCATCATCAATTATCACTTCAGCTTTCGTCGTGTTAATTTGTCTTTTTAAAGTGCTTGCTTTTTCAATATTTAAAATATCTTCATTTTCATTATTTATTTTAGATTTTCCTTCATTTAAATATGTCCTCTTTCGTGATTTAAATGGAATAGTTGCTTGAAGTGTAGACATCTACAATCAATAAATCATAAATAATAATGTATACTTCTATATACATATATTGTGAATTGAAACATTTATATGGATTAATATTTACCTGGAATAATTTAGTAATTTCAAAAAATATTGTAAATTAAATAAAAATCAAACATTGGCAAAACTTTTTATTAATCATTGCATTTGTACATTAAAAGATACCATTAGCTCAAAATTTAAAAATAATTTACATATAATATAAATATAGAAACCAATACACATAACACTCACTTCATTCTGTACTTACTAAATTATGAAAATACATATGTATATGCAATTGTTAAAATAAAGGAAAAAATCAAAGATATTTCATCTTACATCAGTAATGTTATTTATAATACATAAACAAAAATTTTAAAAAAGTCACCTTATATAAAAATATAATTTCATCAAACAACAATGTATCTATGTACATATAAGTAAAAAGATTAAAACATAATATCAACCAACCATAATGAAGAATATACCCAATGTTAGCACACATTAAATTAAATTTATTAATATAAATTATTTTTGGAGGCATTAATAAAAAAAAGCTATTTCATTATAAATTCCATCAATAGTTGCCATATTATTTAATTTTAATGTACAATTTCTCTAAGACTATATGTATATCTGCGATCCCAACATTTTAGATTATTATGTTTGTAACATACTTATTTAGTCAAGTAATAAACATGACATTAATGGTCATATATAAAAAAATATTAAAAACTAAATTATTGCTTGTCTTTATTGTTGAATGTTTGAGCCTGGTGGGCTATATTGGACATATTTTTAAAAATGTCATAATTTCTTTGAGCCAACCATACATGCTGCATTTCCATTTGGTGTCTAAGCATCGCATGTGAAATCAACTGGGATTGTGGCTGTGGTAAAAAATCTGAAGTATTCATTTGGGGATTTGGGCTCATTGGTGTTATAGGCTGTCTTATGCCTGTTATTTTACCTGTTGGCATCAAAGGCTTCACTGGCTTTAAAGCAGGTTTGGAAGGGCCTGGTGATGGCTTAGGAGATTCAGTTTTGGTAGTGTTTGTATTCAGCAAATGTGTACTTGTTATTTGATTAGATTGATTAATAATACTTTGTTCAGAAGAAACATTAGCTTGTTTGTCTTCTGCAATAATTAACTTTGGTGAGGAGCTAGGCGACCGTGTTTGCGATCTTGGTGAAGGCTGAGTGTTGGATGGTGAGTTACTTGTGTAATTAGGAGACTGAATGGGTGCAATGGAACTGGGCACATGTTTCATATGATTATTTCTTTGAGTTAATTCTTGCCTAGAAGTACTCATTTGTGGACTGCTTTGATTTAACTTATCCAATTTTAGTTGGTTAATACTATTTGCATTTGGAACTCTTAATGGCTGAGAACCAGAAGTTAAGGGTCTGCTTGGTACACCTGAAAACACATTAGGTTGTGACATAGCCATAGGTAAAATTTTAGATGGCATACTTTGTTTCTTAGCCAAGTTAGCTATAGATTGCATTGTTTCAAATGCTTTGGTTTGCTGTGGGCCCAGTTGACTTTGTATATTGTGTGGAGTTGACAAGTCGAGAGCTGTGGTTGCTTTGTTCTCCGCAGTGGGCATAGATGAGACTACCTTGTTATTAGCATTGTTAAGTTTATTTGCAGCACTGAATGACTTAGGAGTAGCTGGAACAAGTTTTGGTACTTGTGTTTTATTTTTTGGTAATTTAGGTTTCTTGTCACTTTGCATTGATAGTAATTGTTGTTCAAAAGTCTGTTGAAATGTTGTTGGAGGTGAAAAATTACCACTTTGCTTTCCTAATTTTGTATCTGCAATAGGTTTCAAGTTAGGTATAGGACCCTTGGCAGATGTTTCAGAAGTCTTTACAGATTTTGTAGAATTAGCAGCATTTTCTGTCTTATTAGTTGAAGTTTTATCATTAGAATTTTCAGGTTTATTTGGTTTTTTGGGATCAGTATCTGGAAGCTTAAGAATTTCAATAAAATTATGTACAGGAGGACTTGGCCCTTTGTGTGCATTTTGATTACTAACACCAGCAAGATTTTTGTTGACTATAGTTTTCTTTGGATCTGCTGCAGAAGGATCCGGGGTAGCTCGAGGTTCTAATTTCTGATCAGTCAAAGTAATTGACAATGATGAAGGTATATTAATCTTACACGAATCAAATAAAGACTTTAAGGGGTCTCCAGAAGTCTGGCCTGTATTTGGAGTAGGAAGAGATGTTTTAACTTGTGATAAGATTTTGCTTCTATCTATTGTGGGATCACAGTTATTGGCTAACAGATCCATCCTTAATTTCCCAACTGGTGGTCCTTTATTATGAGGTGATTGAGTAATTGGAATACTGGGCTTCAAATCCGGCATTTTCTTGGTTGTGGATTTTGGAGGATCAAGAGGCTTATGAATAGTTACATTTTTTTCTGGAGGTTTAGGTATTTGTAACTTTAGAGGAGAAACTGTCTTATGAACTAAAGGTGATTGCTGTTGAAGAGGAGAAGTTTCAGATGGTTTTCTTTTAGGAGATGATATTACTTGAGAAACTGGTACTGGTCTCTTTTGACCCTGACTTTCTGGTTGCACTGTTTTGGCAGATGTGACATTTGGCTGCTGTTTCACATCTTTGTTTGCAGCCATTGTGTTAGTGTGAGTAGTGCTGTTAGGAGTAGCAAGATTAGTTTTCGGAGGATCGTCAGTAGTTTTATTTACAGTGTTCATGTCTGGCATTTTAGGTGAGTTTGAATTTATGGATTTTATTGGACCAGCATTGCTAGAACTAGTTTGACTTAATGGTAATTTAGCCTTTTCTATCTCAATTTTAATTTTTTTCATTTCTGGCAATGCTTTAGAAATTTCAAATTTCCTTTTTAAGTTTTCTTCTGTTTTTGTGATACTACTTACTAAATTCTTTGCAGAGGAATTATCATTTGTAGGTGGCGCACTTTCGTTGCTACTTAATTTTGAAGGTGATGATTTTGATGTTAAATTATTTTTTGCTTGTAATTCAAAAGAATTTAAGAATTGTGACTTTTCAACTTCATCATCATTTTTCTTAGAAGGTGATGCAGACCTAGCACTGTTATTTGATGTAGAACTTTTCATTTCTTTAATTTTTAGTGCCAATATTTCATTTTTCTTATTCAAGTCGACTGTTTTTTTCATATTATTATCATCAGGCATAGGGCTGTCAGTACCCGATGATGCTTCAGAAATTTGATCATTAAGATTTGGTGTTGGACTACTCACATTAGTATCTTCCGTGCCAGTGGGACTTGATTTCCTATCAGCAAAATGAGTTTCCTTTCTATTTATATCAAAAAGTCTATTTCTTATTGCAACATAATCAATTATTTGATAAAAAAATCTCATAGGCTCATTTCTTTTCCAATTGTATATATATGCTATATCCATTAATGTATAGTAATCAGGCAAAGGGACTCTTTTATATAAAATATCAATTGCAAATTGTGTACTATCAATATCAAATTTCATACTTAAAAATTTTTTAAGGTGGTTGATATTAACAACAGCAGGACATTGTAAATATCTTCTTGTAGTAGCAGAGAGCGGTTGGGGCTCATTGCTATCGGAAGATTTACTAGATATACTGTCAGTATCAGTTGCATCAGCATATTCCAAAGAGAATGAAATGACATCCTCAGGACTAAATATAATTCGTTCTGTATCTTCACCTCGTTGTTCTGGAGTAGCAGACGCAGCTGGACCTGGTCTGGAGGCATAAAATTGTTGACGTCGCTCCATTTCTTTTTGAAAAAGGCCAGGCACAAGTTTGTAAACTATGTCTTGCAATGCTTTATCTAATTTAATGTTAGGTTTAGCTGAGTTGATCATCATTTCGCAAACTGGACAGTAACTCTTAATTTGTAAGTGCTTTATAATACAACTTCGACAAAAAGAATGTAAACACTCAACAATGGTGGTTGCGTCTATGTAGTAACCTCGACATAACGGACACGTAATGTGCTCATTAACTTCACCAAGCAATGTTCTTTGAGGCACCACAACAGTAGTATTCTGTTCTGCCATTTTAACAACTTTTTTATCCGATTGTTTATTAGAGGTAACCATTTTTGCAAAGCATGCCCAGCGTCACCAATATGATTGACAGTAACCACTGCGACTAAAGCGCGTAACGAACTAATTAATTATTGACAAAAGATACATAAAAACACATAACGTTAATTATTTACTTTAAAAACATTTTGAATGTGTATATTGAATCAATAACTACTAGACAAACACAAGGAACATCAAGTCGACATGACTGTTGCACATAATGTTGGTAGCCTTGGCCAATATTACTTCTGATTTCAGCTATTTAATTTTTAACGTCTTTGTTTAATGCATGTTTCAAATGAAATTACTACTACTACTGTAACGTGCAACTAATAAAATTTTCTTACCTTTACTTTGTTGTATATCGTAGTGAAAATATATATTTATACACTTATTATCACAGTTTATTTTTGGCGCGAATAATCGTGCTGTTTATGACAATTGACAAGAATGTATTGACAGTAATCAGATCAGATTTAGTGTTGCCATTTTAACTTTGATCGGCTTCTCCTTAAATTTAAGCAATAGTGCCAACATAAAATTAATTAAGTGTACTTTTATATTCCGAATATATACTTTTCTAATACTGTAATAATAACGAGTAAGAAGTACACTTAAAGATAGTTAGGAAAATACATACAACATAACATACATATGTCAACGATGAAACACATAGTTGTGATATTGCATAGTATCAAAAGATATTTGTATCAATTTTAAAGTATTATTCTACACTTAAGAAAGAAAAATACTTTTTAAAAAAATAAAAATATAAATAAAAATTTGAACGTCACTACGTTCAAATTTGTACTCCCGTCTCATTGGAGTCATTGGTAAGCCCAAGCGCTCTGATCAACTAAACCATATGTTCTCATCGAGCTACGTCGAAATTCATATACGCTTGTTACAACTTATTTATGTTATAAGCATTTCATTTTTATATATTTTTCTTCGGAAGCAGTATTAATATCAACTATGTTATTTACATGATTGTTGTAAACAACGTTTTGTGTTTTAGAATTAAACCAAATGATCTACACCAAAGAATCTATAAATCAATATCTAAATTATAAACCAAAGAATATAGACTTTCACTTTGTAGACCATGAAACTCTGTTACTAAAACTATATCGCTATGATATACAGGATACTGCCCTTGATGTTATTGCCTCATATCTAAATCACAGAATCCAGAAGGTTAATTATACTCACTTATGTCCTAATATAAAATCATCTGGATATCCTCTAAGGATGGACGTTCCACAAGGATCTATTCCCCTTTGGTCCCCTTTTATTTCTTCTTTATATTAACGGTCTTTCGGATAAACACAATTGCCACGTTCGCAATCAAAAAAATAAGACAAATGACGGACGTTGAAACTGCCCGATTAGTTTATTATAGTTATTTTCATAGTATATTATCTTATGAAATGGTGCTAAGGAGCAGTGCTGCTGATATAAATTCCATATTCATTCTCCAAAAAAGAGCCGTAAGATCTATTTAAACCTAAGAGCTCGAGAGTCTCTGAGAGATGTTATTAAAGATACAGGTATTATTTATTACAGTTACTTTACAATTTGTACACTATAACATTCTGTTTGTCAAACAACATATACAATGTCCTAGTAAAAATTGTAATAGACATGCGATAGGAACAAGACATAAAGATAAGCTTGTTACCCCAAGTTTTCGCCTCCAAAAAGCTAATAAGTCTTTTATGGGTCTGAGTATACGCGTATTTAATAAAAATCCGCAATGTATTTTCCGCAAACAGCTGCCAGATTATGTCATAATTAAATTATACCATTGACATTAAAAAGAGCAACTGTAGAGTTTCTTATCGGCTCCTCTCAGCAGAACTGCCTTCCGTACCGGTGGTAGCTTTTTTTTATATGTTACCACGACGATTCAAAGGAACTTATAATATTCTATTTGAATAAATAATATTTTGAAGTACTAAAAATTGTTATTTGGCAAAAGAATGGTTTTTGCAAAAGAATGGATTTTTAAAATATTTTTATCAACATTAAAATGTTACGCCACTCTTAGGAAAAAAATACTTTTGGCTTTTGGCCACACACGAAGAATAATATTGTAAGTAAAGTACGTATTGTCTATAAAATAAATGTTGTTAAATATTATTGTAGACTAGCGGCCCCCGTGCGCTTTAAATTACGAATGTTTATTTAAGGGTATTTAAGAAAAAACCGACCAAGCGCCAGTCAGCCTCGCTCACAGAGGTTTCTGGACCAATTTCAGATTGTGATTGGGAAATACCTTATAAGTAAGTGTTAATGACGCGGTGAATAAAGCTGAAAAACTTGAATTATAATAATATTTGTATTGTAAGATCTTATTTCATCTTAAATGTCATAACTGTAGATTTATGGGAAGTACTCTATAGATTTTGATAACGTAGTGCATGTCATACAAAATTGAACAAAAACAATATATAAATGCTCATATCTGTTTACTGCGATGTATTAGATGCTTAATTTCTATGCTCTAAGGGACTGTAAACATAAATATCTAATATTTGTGTTTTTCTTTTTGAAGTACAAAACCCTAAAAATGGATTAATTACTTTAGTTTGGTTATCTATTCAGTAATGCATTAAATAATAATAATTTAAGAGTTTTTTGGCAATTGAATTGATTATCGTATTTAATAGAAAAATGTTTAGTTATTTCACATCTGTCTAGCCGTAACTGTGCGCAGATTGCAAACGTAATTTTTCCCACATAAATTCCGATTCCGCATAAATTCCTAGGTTTAAAGTTTAAACATAGATTATAAATTACTCCACAAATCTCTACCTATCATTGAGAAATTTCAAGCAAAACGTGGCTGCTTGAGATGGTATCATTGGAGAAATTTAAATCTGGAAACTCGGTCTTCTGTCATCTTAAAAATAATAATTTTAAACAATATTAAACAACAAGACATTGAAAATAATAATAATGCATGAGTATGATGCAATACATTGACTAATATATTTTAGATATTTGTCTGATTTATTATTTGTACAATTTTATGCCTAAAAAAACAAATAAAAGGATAATCTCCAATTTCTCCACTTACAACGTTGAAAGGTACCAAAAATAGTGTATTGTATATATGGTATGTTTTTTTTATTGTTTTGTTATAGCAACATTGAATATGAAATTTTTGGTTATCTCTGTGGCAACATTTGCATTAGGCCGTCGCTATTACTATCGCTCTTTTCTTGTAGACTGAGCACGAGTGAGCTCATGTTACTCTATCGGAAAATATTAACTTCATCCGAAAAGCAACGAAATAATAAATAGTACAAGCCTTTAGGCTTGAAGTTATAAAGCATGAGAGCAAAGGTATTTTTCGCGTTTATTACTTGCTTAGTGTTTTTAAAGTAAATGTGAAACCGCATTTCGGCATAACATCTCTACTTTTTGTTACAGTGGCGTAAGAAGCGTATGCGAAGGCTAAAGCGTAAACGCAGGAAGATGCGTGCGAGGTCTAAATAAAAAGGTAAGAAAAATATAGTTTTTTATGATTTCGAACAGGTATGCATTTTGTCAATATTCCACAAGCATGGTATATTTAAATGCTACATGTCTTCAAAATATAACCTTAAAATCTAATAATGTCGATTTCATTTAATAGTCGAACAAATCCCTTGCTTTAAAATACCATGTGATTTTAAATACTGCTGCTTCTGTGCCAATTCAGCAGATTTAAAATATATAATTGGAATTTTTGTTTGTATACCTATGTATTAGGATTGTTATTTTGGAAAATTAATTTTGACATTACTGTTGGTATATAGTACACGGGTGCACATGATCAATAATTACGAAATGTATACATGCGGTATACTGTTAGATATGCGATTACTTTTTTCACTAAACCTACTTTACATTACATCTCTACTTAATCTTTTACAACAGTTTTTATTATTTATTAACCATTTAATGTATGTTTACAAAATTTTTATAATATTTTATATACAGTTAAAAGATATTATATAGTAAAAACATACAGTATATACTTTTTTTAACAAAGAGAGATATCTTTAACATTTTTAAACATAAATTAATATAAAAAATGTTTTTATAAATATAAAAACTTACTTTCGACGGTGGGATAAGGGTCCCAAGCAATCTATGGCTATGGCTCCAGACAGTAACCTTTTGAGAGTACGCGCAGTCCCGAGTTAAACTGACTTCTGCATCCAGTTTTTGAACAGCCTCTACCGACACCTTAAGAAGTTATCTATTGGATAACCACTTAAGGTGTTGGTAGAGGCTGTTTGCTATTAAGCTGTTAGCTGAAACAATATGGGCATAATGATAGTCACATTGACATCCCACATGGTAGTATTGTCGTGAGCTAAGTCCAATTATTTATATAAATTTTCATTTTCGGCCTTCACGAAATTGTCAAGTGGGATAAAAACAATGTGCGGCGCGCCATTCGGTCTACAAGTCATATTGATAACATTATTCTTAATATATGTGTACTACTCTATAATACTTGTCTGGCAAAGAACAACTTTTTAAGTGTTGAGGAATCTCTGGTCCTAACAACCCAGTAAGTCGGAAATAATGAGAGTTGCCTATTCTGGTATATAAAAGAAATACACAATTAACCAGATTTAATTAACATGAACAAAACAAACTACTCGTAAGGTTACTTTAATAGATTATAATTCTTTAAAATCAAGCAGTCTTTTACGTGAGGTTTCATGTGTTTCTTAAACAATATATCAATCGTAACTAACACCATTAAATATCAACTTACGTTAAGACGAGAGGCATGCTGCAAACATATTCAGAAACCACACATTAATTTATCTTTACTTCACACACCAAATATTAATCCACAACATTAAAAACCTCAACAATTACGTAGAAACAAAAAAATTACGTAGTGGAACTATTATATACTTCTTTCTAAAGATATAAAAATTGCGGCTATTCTGATAAAAGATACAATTTTGGCATACTGAAAGTTATGTTATGAAACTTGTTAAAATTAATTAATGGTTTTATGTATGTTGTCTTGAATGCATACTATTTAACAAACAAACAAATAATGGTGATATACAGAAAATTACTGTTATATATTGGCAATTAATAATTTATTTTCTAAGTAACACCCTCTGAGGCAGTCGTTGATTCATTATGAGTTAATGTAAAGAATTGGAGGGAATAGTAAATGCTTACTCCACCCTTATTTTATTATCAGATAATCTGAGGACTAAAAAAAGCAAACATTATTTTCGTTTTTATTATATTTATTTTTGTATTTATTAATATAATAATATATAAATTATAATCTCTATAATAATATGTTTTTTATTATTTTCAGGTACATGTGTGAGTGATGACAATTCTGTTCTGAACTTCATGTGTATTCAATAAAAATCTTAAAATCCACATGTATTTTATTTTTTTGCGTTACCATTCACTAATATTTATCTTCACTTTAAAAAAGCTCATGTTCGTGTCGGGTTGTTCTTTAAGGGATCCTGTGGTAGCAAGTCGTATTTAACTGAATGTTTTGTATTGCAGCTTTGATCATTGAAAATAATTTGTTATAAGGTGGCAGTTGTTTTTAATATTCTGAGTAGATCATGTTAAAGTAGAATGTAAAGTTATAATTTATGTAATAATATTTATTAAAAGTAGGCACAAGCCAAAACATTTTTCCCCGCCACAGTGATACTAGTATTATTCCTAGAAATGACAAAGTTGTCTTTCTGATATTTTAACATATGCTGTATCTGAGAAATGGCCGAATATCGCTTTAAACATTTCGTTAGAAGTAAAGTGGTTCCATTAGTATTAAAATCGTAAATATATCCACAAAATACGTAGGTACCAAGTTTCAAATTTGTAGTCTTATTAGTTTCGGAATTAAGTGTCGTACCAATATTTAAGGTACGTTTTCGAGGTATCAAATGTTATGAACAAAAAAGTGTTAGAGGAAATTTAAACGAGAGCCATGAATTTTGATTTGTAGCAATTAAATACTTATATGTGATATTTACATTCACTTTGTATATATCACTATATAGGTCTTAAGTATGCTGTCAATTTTTGTAACTAATGTATATATTTTTTAAAATGAATTTGAAATGTCAGTTGAATATTATTTATTTTTGGCTTAACAATAAAATTAAAAATAATTAAGATGGGTAGAATGACAGGGATTAAGTGGGAGAAAGCAGTTCAATGTAGACCGATACATAACATTATTTCATCAGATTTTCCCAAGTACAATCCTCAACCGTGGAAATTTATGGTATGCAAAGCTACATTACTTTTGTATACTGTTTTATAAATATCCTAAGGTTGATTACTGTCCCGTTGGTATTATTTTCTTTACTATTTTTAATAATTACTTAATTTTATGTTTGCGGGGAATATTTTAAGTGTATAAAGTCGGGTTTCATTGGTAAAAATATTCTTTAATAACTGTATTACAATACGTATATATATTTTTTAAATCCTCCATAGCGTTCTTAATGTATATCAGTATAATTAAATCGTAGGCTTACTACGATAATGGCAGCTAAACTTTATGTAAAATAGAATACAATATCTTTTAATAAAGGAAGGACCATCACGCATTCAATGGCTACTGTCATATGAATATCAGAGGAAATGGATGGAAGAAAGGGAAGCATGGAAAAAACGCATGTATCCTGAAAATACAACTGTAAATGTTGATGTTGTAAAGCGTTACGTTTTGACTTTTAAGACTGACCACCAACCACCAAAAGTTGAGCATAAGAAACCCTTTAAAATGAAAAAGTAATATAGAATTTTCTTTAAGTCTAATATTTACTTGATATAGGAAAAGTCGAAAAGCATATTCGTCAACAGTCTGTCCTCGATTTCGGATCTTCGCTTCCAACCATTGCGCACCTCCTTCAGAGGGAACCTAATGTTGAGAAATTACGTGCCCCATTTTTCGCCTAATTCTGGAAGCATTGCGTGTGGAGTAGCGGAACTCAACGCGTTTTGTCTCGACACCAGAGCGAAGTAATGAAAATATTTAAATATTTCATTTCCTCGAGTGGGAATCGAAGCCACAACCTTTTAGCTTCATGAACTAATATTATATCTCCTCTAGCTTCATGAACGAATATTATACAAAGGCTATGATAAATATTAAAATTATTGCAGATTTGCCGTTATCAGTAGTAGAACAACCAGTAAACGAGCACCAAATGATAAGGCAATGGGTTTTCAAAAAAACTTTAAAATAATCTAAATAGGAGATGAAAACTTTGTATGTGAAAAATGTTCCATTTATTTAATTAAACTTATATCAATTTATAAAAATTAAATTTATATTAATATAAAAATTTTATAAACCATTTTAATGATTGCCTAATAATGATCATCGTAGATATGAAACGAGAATTTTGTGGTCTTAATGATCATTAAAAAAAATATTTGTAAAAACAAAAACCTCCACTGCATGGAACTAAAAAGAAACTAAACATGCCTAATAATTTATTAGGATTAACAGTCAGGACCTCTTTACATTATGCGGGGTCCCTGGTAAATATTTTATTGATTGAAGAATTGTTTATAGGTCCAGACTGTTAATCCTAATGAACTATTGGACCTGTTTATTTTCTTCTTAATTTTATGCAGTCGGGGGTTTTTTTACAAATATTTTTTTACTTTTCACTTTTTTGTTAGGATTCATTATGGTAATAATAATATAATATACCTTTTTGGAATCCTCTTATTGAGCTCTTGAATTTGATACCGATATTGTAGTATTCGAAATAAAAAATAAATCACTAAGTCTAAAGGCGTTCCACAGCCGCCATAATTGTTTTTTTTTAGCGTCACCTGCAACACAAAAGCTGCTAATACGAATCTCACGATACCTCAAATATGTAAATGCGTTCAGCGGTTCTGGAGATAGTATATCATTATACAAGATACGCGCGAAAAACAACCCTTCCTTAGCAGTCGGGAAAAACGCAAGAATCAATTTACTTAGATTAATATTTAAATTCGTTAAACGTTATTTGAAATGCGCAAGAAATAATTATACACAACCAGTATTTAATTACAACCTTTTTATTACTAAAGAGTGAGAAATTAAAATGTTACAACTTAATCTCTGTTATTGCAATAATAATAATATTATTCAAACAACATAATTAATTTGAAATATATATATATATTTTTTTTAAAAAATGTATAAAAAATTGAACGTGGTGAGACTCGTACCCACGTCTCTGACCACTAAGCTATAAGTTTAGGAATCGAGCTGTAGGTTTCAGAGTTGCTACATTCCAATTTTTTATACGTTTTCTAAACAAGAAAAATCTTTCCTTACTGCGAAATAACATTTTAAGCTTGCAAATATATTTTGTAGATAATTACATTGTTTGATATTAATTTTTTTCTGTATTAGTTAGGAGAATAACATTAAATTTATTATAACAAGAAACTACTACTGTGATATTTGTTAGTAAAATAATCAAACTATATTTATTTTAAAATACAATGCGCAACGGAACACAATTTACCACTGTAATAGTCTACTAAATTGTTATTTTTAAACATATTTCATTCACTACAACATCTTGTTTGCCCCCATCAACTTTGTTGTTAAATAAAAAGGATTTGCGGTTTCTATTTAGTTTGTTTTTGTGTTTGTATTAGTATTACTATTTTAATATTATAAAAGCGAAAGTGACTTTATATGTATTTTACACTTTCACGCGTAGACTATAAATTTAACCGATCGTAATAAAATTTAAATGTAAAATATTGATGATGGGAACGAATAATATAAAAAAATATATAAAAACACACGTAAACGAAAAAGTTTATCCCAATTTGAATCGAAAAAAATTGAAAAATATACTTTTATATAAATATAGAAAATGTTACTGAGTGACTGACAGAGAACACACAGAAGAAACTACTGGACCTACAAAGGTTAAATTTGGCATGTTGGAGTGCAGGGGAACACAGAAAGGACTTCTCAAGGAAATGGGAAAAAATCTGGATTTTCTATCGTACGTTCCAAAGTCCACAAATTAAATTGCTGTCGACGGCTAGTATATTATATAAATAAGTATAGAGATAATACAAATTTGCTATAAAAGGATTTTAGCCGAAGCAGAGTTGAATTATCTCTTGTCTATTAATATTTGTAAGACATAAAATTAATAAATCTATTATTTAGGCAAGAGAAAACACACAATTCTACATTATTTTTTGGTTTATTTTGGTACTTTCAGGTATGTTTTTTATGCATTATAATTTTAATGTTTCATTTTATTTTGTGAATCGAATTAATGACAACTTATATGTACTAATATGGAATGAATTTTAAGGCTTTGTTACATATTCGCTTTATAGTTTTAGGAGTAAAATGATTAAATCAATTTAACCAAATTGGAAGCTGAACGTTCCAGGGAATCCTCCACCAGAATTGATATCAAATCCTTGTCTGCCCCCACTGAAGAAGGTTTGGAATACCATGTTTGGATCTATATCTGAAATAAATAAATAAATGTCACCCAAATTCTAATATATATAAAAACTTTTTAACATATGATAATATCTTCGTTAACTATAATACATTGTATTTATAATTAGTTGGTTCTATTACCACCTGGGGGAATGAGTAATTTATTCCGGCATTAAAAAAGGCAATGTCAATCTCGAAAATAGGCTGGCTGGCTTTGCTATATATGGTAGTTGAAAAAAGAACAAATAACTCGCGAGCACTAACCAGACATGCCGGCGCCGTCGTCGTCCAAGTCCTGTCCGTGGTCGTAGCGCGCCCGCTTCTTGGGGTCGCTGAGCACGCCGTACGCCTCGCCCACCTCCTTGAAGCGGCGCTCCTGCTCCCTGCGCTCGGTGTCGGGGGCGCCCGCGTGCCGGTCCGGGTGGTGCACTAGGGCGCGCTTTCTGAATCATTAAATTAAACATTAAAGTAAAACTGACTCTAAACGCGATGGTTGTGGATTAGATTCCCATTCAATGTAATGAAATATTTAATATTCTCATTTACTCGCATTGGGTACAATAATATCGCATTCGTGTAAAATTGTATCGCGGCTATTAACGCTTACATCACAGGCGTTAATTATTTATAATAAAATACAATACTAACCGTTCTAAATATATAAACAAAATATGACTAAGAAAAAAACAAGAACAGAAAAGGTGACAACATAGAAATAAATGAATTGTTTGTTTATTAGTGTGTATGTGTGTGTGTTACATACCTATAAGCTTTTTTAATGTCATCCACTGAAGCTGTTTTTTCAACGCCAAGAATCTTGTAATAGTCTTTGCGTTTAGATTTTTTTAGAGCTAATTGGGCCTCATGTAACATTTTTTTGTTTTCCTTACTTTTGTCGATTTTATATAGTTTGTCGTAATCTTTGACTGCATCTTCAAATTCACCCAGTTCCGTGTAGCATTTAGCTCTTCGTAATAATGCTTTAACATAATTCTCATCTAATTCAAGGGCAGCCGTACACGCCTCTGCAGCTTCCTTTATTTGATTCATCTTTGAGCACACTGTTGCCTTATTGAAATATAATTTAGCATTGACTTTTTTGTTATTTTTATCAACCGTTAATGCTTCGTTGTAGAGAGTCAAAGCTTGCTGCCACCGACCCATTTTAAATGCTTCATTACCTTTAAAATATTAAGTAAATATGTTACTATTAATCCAATTATTAAAACTTATTAACGTTTGACTTGTAAACGCAACGGTTGTAGGTTCGAACCCCACTCGGAGACCTACTAACAAGAAAAAGCGCAGCCACCACAAAATGCTTGCAAATGCAATGCTTTAAGATTTCGGCGGAAAGTGGACAACGGAGAATCTTAACAGTGAGATGCTGAAAAAAAAATGTTTAATATATCATTATTAGTATTACTTCACCTTCTTCTTTTTTCTGTTTCAATAATTTTGCTTTTTTATATGTTTCCATAGCTTTTTTGTGATCTGGTGCTAATCTTAAGACTTGTTGAAAATGTTTGAAGGCTTGTTCGTCTTTGTCCTACAATGAACATTTGTTTGAATACACTTTAGCAATTGGTGGTAATATTAACATATATGTCTTAATAAATTAATATTTATTAGCATACTTCGAAATATAGGCATAGTCCTCTAACGTAGATTGCCTCTGTATCGAAACTGTCAAATCTTAGAGAGTCATTTGCTATTTCCTGTGCTTCTTGACACCGTCCAAGCATCGCCAAGCATTCAGCTTTCATGAGTTTTGCCCTTAAAAATAAAATAACAAATACATATTTATATGAATAAGCAATTTATCTTAGTTATCAACATTTATCTCTTTTTTTTAGCTTCTTGCAAAAATATATTTGGGTAAGCACAGGAAAACTACGACACTGTCCAAATATCGGGATATTGTTTGGGTGGCGCTAACTAGATGCGTGAGACCTTGTTTGTCTTCTAAGTAGAGTGAGGAAAAATATTTTTGTTATTTTTTTTTTCAGCTTCACGCTGTACGACCCGCAAATAGCAGGGTAAGCCAAAAGGCGTGTTGAGTAGCGAAGAAATGAAAATATTAATTTAAATAAATATTTCATTTCCCACCCACCCATTATTTTGACAAAAAAAAAACAACTTCTATTAAAATACTTTCTCAAATGATAAAAGCTAATGTTTTAAGATATATAACTTATATTACTCTTTTTCTAATTTACAATAATATTTTTTTTTATTTAAGGGAAAATAAATTTTAATATTAATGTCAAATTTATAATTTCTTTTAACTTTACGCGTTTTTACGGGTCCCTTACTTTACGGGATAGGCAAAAACTGTTTGTGTTCTTTTTACTTTTAAAATTTTATTTTAAAGTCCTAGCTTAGCCAGACCCTCATAAGGTTATCAGTTATTCTAGCAACAAAAAAAAAATTACACAACAAGATAATGCCTCACTTAGAGCTTGAAGGGCTGTATTCCAAACAACGATCCATACAAAAGACAACACGTCTGAAGTCACTAGCTTCCATAGCACGTTGAGCATCTTCATGGAGGCGTTTCAAAGAATCTAAAGCACGTCGTTCGTTTGCCGCACAATCTACACCGCCCAGTTCACTTGCCCGCCTAATAGCTTGCTCTGTCCCTGATATGTCACCTGCAAAATACATGTTGGATTGATTAATTTATTTATTTATAGATTTATTTATTTATTTAGTGAAAAACAAAATTTTTATACATAGCGCATATTTTATTTTATTTTATGGAAAAAGACAAGGCAAACGAGCGTACGGGATGCCTGATGGTAAGTGATCACCGCCGCCCACGACCCAATGTAACCCCAGAGTAGCTACAGGTGCGTTGCGGGCCTTTGAGGAGGATCGACCTGGAAACACTCCCGTAAGTAGGCCGTTCCACAAGTGCGTGGTGCATGGAAGGAAGTTCCTATGAAACCGCTCAGTAGAGGAGTGTCATATATTCAGATGGTGTGGATGGTATTTGAATTTATGATGTACTGTGCGGTTAGAACATTAGAAGCTATTGCTCAGAAAGAGAAAACTGATTTTTGCATGAGAAGCTTGGCAATCCATGATATTTACCGCATAGGTGAGCAAGATTGCAGGGTGACAAGTTCAGAGCAGTGTGCAGGATTTGAGAACCAAATATAGGTTTAAGTAGGCTAGCTATTAGTAATGTATACTAGCACTTCTTTCTCTACTGACATCAAATTTGAAATGATATTCCAAGTGCCACCTTACATGCTTAATTTTAGCAGTGTTTGGAAAATAAAAGTGGAAATATTTTGGTAAGAATCATAAAGAAAACCCAGACACAAAGTTGCACCTTATTTTAAAAATGATAATTGTGTTCAACTTGAAACATAAATCATTCATAATCAATCAATTATAATGTAAATAAATTGTTTATAAAACTAATACATATATGTTATATACCATTTTTTACCATTTTATTGTAATTTTCAGATTATTATAAAGCTTCTGAAGAAATTTTATATGAGATAATGTAATAACAATTATTTGTAACATTGATTTTAGAAACACTGTGTTATCAAAACTAAAACATTTAATAGAATATATGTTATATATATAAGTGTTTAGAGATGATTATTTTTATAATGCTCATACTTAAGTGGGAGGTTAAGCTGACCATATTAGCTACTAACTGTAGTTAGAATGACTCATATATAATGTGAAATATATTCAGAATATAAAGTGTATGATAACTGTAAAAATAAATATTTCATTTTATTAGTGAAATGTTCATATTATTAATAATATATTGTTTATATCATATTTCAAAATTTACGATTAACAATAATTTGGAGCAGATTGTATGTTTAAGTTTGCTCTGCCAGATTTTATTTTTTTAACCTACTTTTAAATATTCTGTGTATCCCTATGTTTTTAAAGTGTTTTGAGTAAAAAGGCAGAATTGTTTTGCTAATAGTGGGATGCCAGATAAAATAAATAACAAATTGTTTTTGTTACTTATCCATGTATTGTGTGATAGATGTAAAATACTTTTTTTTAAATGGAAATGCCTCACTAAACTTAAAACACTAACTGTTCGGTTTACTTTGTACCCAAGGCAATTAATTCAGTAGTTACTCAGAGTCAGATAAAAATGGGGACACCCTGTCAAAATCAAGTCTTCTGGCAATGCTGGTCTACTGCTACTCTTATTTAATTATGAAACTATGTTGAAATAATTTACTTTTTGTGTTTAATAGATGATTTACAATAATTTATACAAGTAGTATTTATTTCAAGTACAACACATAAATAACTCAATTGTTTAAGTCAATTAATAATACAGATGACTGATTAGTTAATGTCTTAAATAATAATGTCTTAATAAAGAAAATGAACCCTATAAGAAATGAAAATATTTTTATCACTTACAAAAAACAATTATATTTTTCTTTGCCAAACCATGTCCTCACTATTTTAACATACTACAGAATATCTGGTGACAACTCATTCAGGCATTTAAATAGTTTTAATGTTATATGTTGGTTTGGTAATACATACCTAGAGCAATGTAACATTTGGCCATACGAATATAGCCTTTTGTAAATGTTGAGTCAAGGGCAACTGATTTCTGGGCATCATCAAGAGCTTTTTTGTACATTCCCAACATCATATAACAGGCTGCCCTGTTGCCGTAATACGCAGCATTTTCTGGGCATAACTTAATTGCTTCTTCATATAATGCCAAAGCACCTTTATAATTTTTAAATTTGTAAAGATGATTTCCACTTTCTTTCTTTTCTTCAGCAATTCTATTAAATAGAAAAAAAAATATTATATTCTCAAAAATATATATGGTAGACTATTTTTTTTATTATGACTAAGGGTAGGGGTTGTTGGCTGATAACTAGGTCGACTGAAATATACAATTGTGAAATATTTAGCAATTCATTAACTGTTATTATTAGGCTTTTATTTCTAACTCAATATGAGTATTTAAGATATTATATATATGTTATTTAATTATGTATATTATGAAGAAATAAGTAATATATTATTTACTTTTCTGGACTTTTAGGCACTAAATCATCGATTGTTAGATCAAGCTCCACTGTAGGTTCTGCCATCATCGGTACTAAATATGTACTTAGTTTAATTACTTTTCTAAAATTACATATAATATTACTTTTCTATTATTTTGACGAAGAAAGAGAGGAACCAATAACTACAAAAGAAAGAACGTGGCACAGGTAAATAATTTAATCGCGGAATTAAAGTGCCAGTGTTGCCAGCTGAATGTTTAAGCACAGGCATCACCAAATATACGGTACGCTATCTATTTCTATACTAACATAATAAAAGAGATACGAAGGAAGAGTTTGTTTATTTGTTTAGGTTTTTGAACACAAGATCTCAGGAACTGGACTGGTCTGGAGTACCGGATATTCTTTTTTATTTTGGATGAAAGCTGGATAGTTACGGCTTTCCGTTCCGTTCCGTTATTATTAGATATATAATATATATATTAATAACGAAATAATAATGAACGTCATCGGGTCTTCAATATCCTAAGTGATTAGTTAACTGACGCTCATGTCCGTTAGGTCTAACTCCAAGGATAGACATGGGGACAATTCCTTCCAATATATTGCCTACGCCAGCCAGCTTGGAGCTTGGACACTCTTGGAGCCTATTAGCTACCAAGAGTATTTCGAATATATTACATATCCATATTAATTAGAGGTAGTTCGTGTAATTGGTAATTGGTATCGATATTTGGCTTGTTCAGGTTGCGTTACGCCACTTCACCACCTAAGCATTTCCATCCCGTATAAAAGACCTGGTCAGATCATGTTGTCAAATATCAGCCCCTTGAGGTTGGGCGGTATCCTCAAGCTATCCTTATTCCCTGGAAGGAACCTCAATGATGCCCTGCCACTTTGACTTATAGTTGAATAACATTTTAACTCACACGGAGCTTAGATAATTTATAGTTTAGAGTTTAGATAATTTACTTGTCAAAACTGTGTTTGGTTGTAATGCTACTCCTCCTAGACCGTTAAACCTACAGCTCTAAAATATTTGCAGGAACATTGTGAACGAGACGGTGATCCCAGCGAAGTATTTTGGTGATAACTGTAATTGTAGTTTTTGAGTAAATGGTCAAAATGTGTTCCATAGAGTTAAGCTATCGAACGTTTTGAAATTATATGTCAGTTTTAAAGAGTCATTCTGCGGCGTTGGGGACCGCCGCCCAACACGCCATGTCCGGAACGGCGGGAAGTGGAGAACGGAGCTATAAATAGTTACGTGAATATAAGAGGAGGGATGGAAGAAAAGATGAATGAATTATTAGATGTGATGAATGATAGAGATTTGGATGTCGTTTGTGTGACTGAGACCAAGCGGAAGGGCAATGACACGACCGATTTGCCGGGCAGTCGGGTCGCTTTCTGGGCTGAAGAGTGAGCGGCGCTATTAAAGGGTAGGTGTGTTGTTGTCCTCTCGATTGGTTAGTGCAGCGGTTGAATACAAGGCGATAATGAAAAAGTGAGTGGTAAGAGCGGTAGGGGGAGATCTCGATTGACCTCCAAAAACACAGTATCAAAGATACTGGAGGAAGGTCATGTAAAAAGCATGAAGATCCCCCGGAGGGCATGTATAAAAAGGTTGATGACAGTGGACGAGACAAAAGAGGTATGTAGAGACCGTATCGTTTGGCGCTCCGTTCTCTTTGACTAGCCCGCTAGGGATAAAGCGTGAAGCTAGTTTAGTTTTTAAAGAGTCATTTTATGTTATTTTAATGACCTCTTAGTTTTTTTAATTACATTGCGCATCATAGCTTCGATCAACTCCTCCCGACGTGCACAGCATGTGCCGGATCCTAGTAACATTGAAACTGAGATATCCATCAATTATTTTTTTTTATTTAATTTTTATGAGTAACTTATAAACCATTGCTTATATTATAGTTAAAATAGAAAAGAACAAATGAAGGCGATAAATATGTATTAATCGACTTCATTCATTTAATCTTTTTTTTTTTAATCTAGGTAAAATGCCAAATATTAAGTTCTTGACGTGTGTTAAATTATGATTGACATTGACAGTTTTATTGTGAATCGTGATCGTTGGGACTTGGAAAAGTTAGATTAGAATGCCAACAAATTGTAAATGCACGTCGCACGTATGACTATAATTGTTGCAGTTTATTTCAACTATGCTGCTTTTGAAACAGTCTACTCAATTTCTTGTATAAATATTATTCAACACATGTTGAAGTATAAAAATGGAAGATACTTCAGCTGTGCAGGATGTTTATCTAAATAACGGTGATATTGAATGGCAACCTCTAGCTCTTACTTTGGTTGAATATCCAAAAGGTATTTATTTGGACTAATACATATTTAATGAACATAAATGATGACAAATATTTTTAAAATACAAATGTCTAAAATATTTTCAGGTGATTTATTAGGTAAATTTCTAGCATTTATGAGCCTAGCTCCATTTGGAATTGGTGCTGGATTTGTAACATTAATTCTATTTCGAAGAGATCTTCACACAGTAAGTATAAATAGCTGCAAGACACATTTTTTTTTTTTTAAATATATATTAAACCTTAAAAATAAATATGATTTAAGGATTTTGTCAGTGGTTAGTCTTTTACAACAAGCAATATTTTTTATTATATTTACAGATTGTGTTCTTCTTTGGAATTCTCGTGAATGAGATATTGAACATAATATTAAAACATCTAATATGTGAAGCACGGCCACTAGCAAGGGGAAATCTGTATAATGAATACGGAATGCCATCATCGCATGCTCAATTTATTTGGTTTTTTAGCATTTATGTTTTATATTTTTTTGTCATAAGGTAAATATGTCTGTTTTATAAAAATGTAATAAGTTTTTTTTAATCTTTGTGCACACAATCTAACCCTCAACACAACCCAATTATAGTCACTGATTGTGTTTTTGTGCCATGATGGCCTCATAGTGGACAGAATTTTAAATAATGTAAAATATCCTTTATTGTATAAATATTTACATTTTATCTATATTTCAATATTTTTCATTATAGGTTACATCATATAAATAATAACAGTATTATATCAGCACTTTGGAGGATAATAATTGTAGGCAGCTGTTTGACATTAGCTTTAATTGTAAGCATTGCAAGAGTTTATCTTCATTATCACACCACAGCTCAGGTAGTTGTTGGTGGTATTACTGGTCTTATATTTGCAACTTTATGGTTCACAATTGTGCATAGAGTATTTACACCATTCTTTCCTCAACTGGTGTCTTTGTAAGTATTTCTTATGTAAAAATAATTTATTTCATTATTATTAAAAGTCATCAAAGTTCATCAGCTTCACACTGCACCCCACACACAGCTGGGTAGGCAGTGGGAACCTAATGTAGGTAGGTATTCTGTTCCCCCACTTTGCATCAGGTTCTGGAGGCATTGCATGTTAAGTGGCAGAACTAAATGCTGCACTTTGCTTAGACACCAGAGTGAAGAATGAAAATATAAATGTAAATAAATATTTCATTTCCTTGAGTGGGGATTGACAAATGTGTCTGTAAAATCGACTGCTTGTGGGCACAAGCAGTCTATTTTACAGTCACATTTATGCCCCTTGGCCACAACTGGCTTTAGTACTTTTAAGTAAGTCACATTAAGACATTTTTTGACAAAAAATAATTGAAAATTCTATGATGATATTTCACCGAATTTTATTTGACGAGGATATTAAAACATACAGGCGAAAGTTATTCCATCATCAAGGAAATTTTAAGAAAATAAACTTTGGCTTTTATTGTATGTAATTTGCACGTATACTTTTCGAGAAAATGTAAAATTAAAATGATTCAACGCTCTGTTTACGGCCGCAAGCATAGGCACGAGTCCTGCGTCCTGCAGCCACATAGTGCTTGCACTTTCTGAAAAATTGGAAATGATTCAATATACAAAAACTATATATATCAATTTCATTTAATAAAAGAACTATATGTAGAATAGGCGCAAAGCCGCGATGGGCCACTAGTAGAAAAGAAAAATCGACCAAATTATTTTAGATATAATACGTAGGTACTACTCGTTTTGAAGAGGGTCTTTTTTATATATGTGATGTGATATGTGAACTTTAAGGATACTGGTATTATGTTTCTAACATACATTATCTTATCAATTTCATATATCACGTTTTCATGGCATGCGGAGTATTTAGCGGAACTTTGCAAAATATTAATTATAAGAGACCTTTCAAATATATTGTGTGGTAACACATGATGCGGTTAAAGTAAAATAAAAGAAAAAACCTGTACTAACCACTTCCCTTTAAAAAAATAACAACTTGATATCAATGGTTAAATATCTAAATAAATAAAATGATTTCAGGAAACTTTGCGAATTTTTAATGATAAGAGACACTACACTTATACCAAACGTGTTGTGGTTTGAGTATACAACATCAAGACAAGAGGCTCGGGCCCGAGGACGAAAGATGGCGGCTTTAAAACCGACTCAATGACGGTGCGCCTGCGCGCGCGCCTCCAACACTTGTTCGAAGCGACGCGCGTGACGGGTGATGGCCGCTGCGGCGCTTGCGGTGCTCGGCGGCTTCATCATATCCAAGTCAGACCCGTGCTCAATACTGTCACATTGACATTGGATTGTTCGATCCGATCTTGTGTGGATCGATAGAAATAAGAACAATACAATCCACTTGATTTTTGTATCCATATAATAATAGCTTTCGATTCTATCAATGAGGATTAGATAAAAAATCGGCAAACACTAAAAACTAATTTATACATACAGATATTTGGGCAATTTAAGTTAAAGTCAATAATGAGAATAGTTGATTGAGGAACATTAAGTCATATAGCCCTACGTTATTTGAACAGTAGTAGAAAAGCCTTTCAATCTCTTTTCTTATTGGCCAAACACTAAAATGTAGCTGCAATCATTAGATCTTGAGCGGCCAAAATTATTTGTATGTACCTTACATTCCAAAGATTGGCCAATCAAAAGCCAAATTAATAAACATACCATACTTAATTGTATTGAACCAATAGAGAAGAAATTGGAAAGCACTATGTAGATGGCGTTAGCATGTTTGTCTCAAACAGTACAGCTGTACAATTTTAAACTTATTTTTGTGCTGATACTGTGGCCTAAAATATATTTGCATGCCCAGCTGACAAAAAAAAGTATCTGTGAGATATAGAAAAATTGATGCGGTATTTGTAGTTTTCCTTGTTTTTTATGTTAGTTCTTATTAAAAAAAAATTGATTGTTTATATTATGCCAACTACTCAACTATAAAACATTTGTGAAGTAGTTTTACAAATTTATTTTAAATGAATTCAGTAGTTTGGCCTTGCACTAATTTATGTCATACTTTTTGTACAACTAAAATTATTCTATATAATTGGCAGATAGTTTGAGTCAAACTAAGCAAAACCACTAGTGAACGACTTATGAAAGTTTCTTCTCCATAGGGTTTACGCATTGATTCAATAAAGAGTATTGTTACAAAACACTTGGATTGAACATCTACACATTGAGTAATGACCTTATCCTCGCGAAAGTACCATTCTGTTCTGTTGACTTAGCTGGTTTAGTGTAAAGCTGTACAATATGTTGATTACATATAGATATAGGAAATTTTAGTAATGTTTGATGGATTTTTTATATAGTTTATTTAAAGTGCTATTTTTAATATTATGATTGTAAGTACAGTTACATAATGTTAAATACTTGTAGCTTTAATGACAACTGTTACAATTGATTTAGTAATTGAAAGTCCATGTCTCTTTTGTGTCTGTGACAGGCATTCTCATAAATTAGCTTATAGTTATAAAACTAATTGTATTTAGAATAATGACAGGTGCCTGCTTATATAAATTCTATTCATTATAATAGTAACTATTTCTTTATTCAATGCTAAGTAAGATAGTTATAGCTAGATGGATAAAAAAAGACATGAACTTGATTACATAATAATAAAAAAAAGCTCTTTTGACAACACTGAGCTAAGGCAGCTACCCGTCCTAAACGTCTGGGCGTCTTATTAAATTGCCTTTTACCTAATAAAAAATAAAATAAATAAAAGAAATATACTAAAATAGAAAATA
This sequence comes from Heliconius charithonia, assembly GCA_030704555.1. Taxonomy (NCBI): domain Eukaryota; kingdom Metazoa; phylum Arthropoda; class Insecta; order Lepidoptera; family Nymphalidae; genus Heliconius; species Heliconius charithonia. Next base: position 5,423,653 of record CM060809.1, on the reverse strand, counting down.
TTGCCTTATAATAAAAGTAAATTTTTAAAAAGTACCAAAAAATATGTAAAAATATAACTACTGTAATACTAAAACTAAATATTTAATTAAGTGATTTTATTATGTGTCTTCCGAAACCACAGTGAAGTGAGAACTATGACAAAATAAATTTATTACCTGGTAATGTAAAAAGATATGCTAAATATTAACTTCTTTCTGAGTGATAATGGCTAAAAAATAAGAATGTTTTGGTTCTTGTCGTATTTTTAATTTATATAATATGTCTTAAATTCAATTGCTTCATACTGAAGTGGTCCAAAATTATTCTGTCAGTTCTTTACATATTACTACATGTTTAATTATTAAAAAAAATATGTTAAAAATTATTAATTACCACTTGAAAATCAATACCAATTGCTATTGTATGTTCTTAATGTTATGTTATTTTAAATAAGGGTTTGATATATTTTATTTATAGAACGAACGGAACGCATAATAACTAGAGACTTAGCAAGATTTTACGGTATATATTATATTTTTTCTGAACTTAGAATGAATGAGTTAGCGTCAAGTAAATAGCAATTTATGAAGTAACGGCAAAGTTCGTTTATGAACGCTTTTATATAGACTTCGTGGCAATATATAGGGAACAATAGAGATTAATTAATTAGTTAATGAAAATACACTAATTTTAAAAACTGTGGCGTTATTAATAAATGCAGATTCAATGATATTTCGGTTCACGGTAATGAATTTGTTGATGAAAGGCTGTGGAGTTTATTAATCTATTGTAAATGATTTAGTAACGCCACTAGGGGCAGCTACACACTTATTTTACTATATGTTTATAATATATTGAGCAGCAAACTAATATTGATAGCAGGGAATGCAATAAAATAATGTGTGCAGATGCCCTAATGCGACATTTGTATGAAATCTGTATAATATTTGTAGGTATTTATTACATAGCATTATAAGATCAACGATGAAATTCGAGTAATAGTGAAATGCACACTGAACTTTAAGTTTCAGTGAGCATTGCACTTCCATTACCTTTGTGTCAAAATATAATATATATGTAAAACAGCGTTGCCAGATTTTGTATCGAAAAAGTAGCATTCTTAAACCTTTAAGTAATAAATTATTTTTTTAATAAAAAAAGCGACTTCAACCGCATCCCATAATAAGAACTTAAACTTTCACCAAACTACACTTGATAATATTAGGTTATTTGTCGCACACAAATACTTAATGAAAATTAAAACATGTGATTTTCAAAAATCCAAAATCCAAAAATGGGACCACACGGGAAGCACCACATTTATAAATTACTTAAAAATTCAGAGGTAACAAACAAAATAAAATACAGCCGAATTGATAACTTCCTACTTTTACAATAGTTGGTTAAAAAAGCGGGATTCTTTCGCCAATAGCGGGACAGTAAATATAATAATGAGCATTTAATTTATTATTTATCCATATATTTGAGTTTTAAATAAAGCTTTCAATGGTAATAGATATCAAAACAAAATGTGTTTTAATAGAAAAACTTCACTATGCTTACATGATATTGTATTGGTTTAACATATAAGGAAGTTAAAATATTATAAAATTTAAAGTAGTAGTAGTAATTTAGATAAAAATGATTTCTCACAGTACATCAACAGGATCGGTACATTCAACTTTTAGGTTAAAACTCAGGACATGCTCTCAAAATTACGGCGTCTGGCATCGCTGATGTTAAACCTGAAATTTTAAAGTTAATACTGATAGCAAGTTAAAAAAAGACAATTTTTTTTAACATACTTAGATGACATTTTGTCCATTATAATTTGCATATTTTTAGGATGAAACAGCATTACAAAAGGATAAGATGCAAAATCACTGTTATAACAAAAACAGCTCATTGTTTAAGTAAATGATAAAAAAGCAGATTCTCTTTTATTTTGTTTTAATAAATATTTGCTGCTATTATTCTTCCAGTCAAATAGTCTTTAGGACACGCGCATAAATAGCAAGAAAAAAACTATATTAAAAAATGTAGTACCTACGACATAGTTAGATATCGAAATGGTTCTTAAGGTTGTGTCATAGAATGTTAAGTAATAAAAATTTGATAGCCTACTTTTCCAATAAATACAGTGTTATATATAAATTATATATTAACGGATTATACAATTAACAATAGACATCACTATCTATGAGTGTATTATTTCATGCGTGTTTTAGAGTATGTCTATACCAGTGGTTCTCAACCAGTGGTCCGCAGAAGCCTAAATATGATCCGCGAACGATTTTAATTTTATGACTAGCGATGGTGAGACGGAAGTTTCTGTTTAATTATCACAGTTATTTTTTATTATACCTACATATATAGTGGTCCCTGCTAAGAAAGAATGATATAAAAGTGGTCCTTGATCAAGAAAAGGTTGGGAACCTCTGGTCTATACAGTTGTCTAACTGTATGCAACGGTAGTAGTTGTTGCATAGAGTTAATAAATTGTATATTACATAATTAGTTTTAATTTATTCATATATTCAAATGATTTTTTATATTATCTAGTGTAATTACAAAATCTTTATTATTGTTTTATATATTTAGTACTATTTATATTATTATAAGTGTTATTATAGATTAGATTTTTAAAGATGTTATGAATATATTCAAGTCTTAGTGATGGAGCTGAGAACTGGGAATAAAATAAATAAAAACCTAAACATTCATTATCGTGTATAATATATTCCAACATCTTTAATAAATAATAAATAAAAAAGCTATAGTTAAATGTAAATGGCTAGTTCTTAAGTAATACAAATTTCGTGATTAAACATAATGGAGTTTATTAGTTGATTTTCAAACTAGATTTTGTAAGCGTTCTTCTTTTATATTAATTGTGAACGCACAAATTCTGCCTTAAAAGTTTGTTCAGTAAAGAACCATTGTCCTGTACTGTAAGGGCATTAGATTTATAAACAATTTAATTTGATCGTTTTTGCGTGTCTGATCTGTTGACAGAACATTTTCCCGCGTATTTGCAAATCCATACAATTTTACTGTTACTGCCATGTAATAAGTTTTTAAGTATGCAGCAGAATTTATCACATTGCTTTCTAGCAACGTGATAAATTCTGCTGCCTGATGTCTAAAAAATACTTATTTACAAAACGTACAAACGTATTTGAACGTATTTGAACGTAGCGGAACCCTCGCCTCTAGACACCGACCAGGAGGCGCGGGTTCGTGTCCTGCTACGTTCAAATTTTTATACGTTTTCTAAATAAGTATTTTTCTGTCATAAGTGTGGATTAACACTTATGAAAAAAATGTTGAATATATACAATAATTTGACAATTGAAAGTCTGGACTACTTCCAGTCCGTTGCGTATGCGCAAGGTTATTATTAAAAGCTCTACAAAGATTAAGAAAACTGCCTATGTGGGTCACTTTAGATAATTATGTAATATTGTCAATTTATTTTTTCAGTATTGTTATACTAATAATACTATCAGTTTTATCAATTTATAGAATAAAGTGGATGTTCATTTAGTTACCTGCATGCCTTTAAGAGATGTTTTGAGCCAGGATTTATAGCAATATAATCCATTCTTTTTAAGGTTTTTTTTATCAAAAATGTATTTACTTCGTGTATTGTGAAGTTGTAGTCCGTTGTATTTCATACAATATAATGATATTTTTTTCATACTTAAAGTGCTTATATCTGTTTTTTAGAATAATAATAATATACTCCTTCAAATACTGCAATGCATAAAAGGTAATAAAATTGACATAAACATAAAAAATCTACAAAATGTCTACATAAAGTAATGTTTTACTTTGATCTTCTTCGTTTATTGTCTAATGTCCATGATTCTCTAAATGGTTTGTGATTCATACATCTAAAGTACAATGAGAGTCATTACGCATTTTATAAGCAATAAATTTTTTATAGAAGTAGTTTTATCTTTTCTTTCGCTAATTAACTTCCACTATAAGATATATAAGAGGTAAATTCTCGTATTCCATGCTGGATTTACTTAAAAATTACTACGTTCTTCCGTCATAAGGATTTTCTCTGCAGAGAAATAAATACATTGACTTTATTATGAAAAACATAATACCAAACTGTTAGCCTCTTTAACTACAACAAAAACAATATCTAAATTAAAAAAATATATTAAATTAGCTTCACGCTATATCCCGCACACAGGAGGGTGGGTAGGCAGACGGAACCTAGTGTTAAGACACTCCGTTCCCCACTTCCTGCCGAATTTTGGAGGCATTGCATGTTGAGTGGCAGAACTCAACTCCGCGCTTTGACTCGACACCAGAGCGAAGAAATGAAAATATAAATTTAAGTAAATATTTCCTCTCCTCGAGTGGGGATCGAACCCACAACCAGTCGGTTTTACAGTCACACTTTGTACCACTGCGCCATGACTGGCATCTAAATCAATACCAATGTAATCTATCTAAATACTTATACTTATATTAATTTTACTTTACTAGGGTATGAGGGGTAAATATAAGGTGAATCATCTGTGTATACGAAAAAGTGTGCGTTGAAAATTATTAAATTAGGGGCCACATTAGCATCAAGGTAAAAGAAGTGCCAAATACGAAATCACTAATTACACGGTTCTCATAAATTCATAAGGATCTCTCCATACACTAGGGTCATTTATTTTCTATTTATTCATTTTTTTTTTTGGAATTAACTTTAATATAAGCAAAAAACTATACTAAAATGTGAACGTTAAGTTAAATCTAAGCAGTAAATATTTTTTAACAATATAAAATTTGTAAGTATATTAACTTCTTTTTAGACAAACATCAAACAAACAAATAAATATCTCCATAGTACCAGCCCCTTCATCATAATTAATAATTATTATCGTTAGCTTGTGCAATATTAATTACTTCTTTTTTAACTTGAATCTTTTGAACTGCTAGAGTTACTATTTTCTGGAAGACTGTCTAGCCATTTCTGAAAGTATAATTTTATTCATTTACATTTAAATTGACCAAATAAAAATAATATGAGATTTTACAATACAATATAACTTCGATTATTCGAAAAAAATACTTTTACGAACGATAGAGGAAAGCTAAAGTAAAGAATCCGTTCCCCACTTTTCACAAAAAATATGAGGTATTGTATGGCGAAACTATATAGATAGGTATGTATGTAGATGCGAAAAATTTAAATAATTTCTCCACCTTTGGGGGAATCGAACTCACCACCGTCGTGTTAACAGTTAGACGCTAGAGCTTCCATTATGTTTTTTGAATATAAACTAAAAATTATACTTCTAGAGATATAATACTTCTAGTAGAGGGAGTAACAGTAGCAAATGTTATTAACAAAAGCAAACAGTAGTATTTATGAAATATTTGTTCGACTGTTGTTTTGAGCTTTTCAAGCAATACATACTGATGAAAATATTATTGTTTGCTTAAGCTCATATATTCTATTTCGTTCTTTTAATGATTTTATTAATGTAAGCTATTTTTAACTTTACATAATAATTTTGAAGATTAAAGCTGCGCATTGAATTGTAAAGAATGTTTTTAAGGCCTATAATGATATTAAAATATACCAATGGTGGTTTTTCATTAGGCAAATGTCTACCTTCCCCGACCTTACTATCCCTGAGTAATTTGTTCCAGTTTCAGAGCACGAGATTTTTACTTCAATAAACCAATTACCTTATCAGCTGGAATGAGTCGATCAACTTTTTTCATACATGTGAAATTGGCCTTCTGCCCAACTAAACGCTTTGTCATTTCAGTTGTCGATATAACTTTATTAACTAATCTATCTAACATTTCAGGATCATTATCTAATATTCCTGGAAACATTATGGCTAGGGGCTGTATTTGTGAGCTACCTCCAAATTGACAATCGATCTAGAAACGATACAATGTAAACTTTGGTGTGTTTAAAAATTAGATATTATCGTGTTAAATATTATTCTTATACTTATCACATAAAAAATATTTTAATAATAAAGTGTAATACTACTTTTTCTCCATCACTCGAGCTACTGCTTTGTGTATCGGAGTTTTGAAATATATCGACCCATTCAGAATCCTTTGCTAACAAGGCGCATGGTTTTTCTTTTGGTTCTTCAATATTTGTTATACTATTAATATTGCGTTTGAGTTTCTGTAAAGTTTCTCATGTAATTAGTTATTACTTTTATAATTAAATGGCATATAGGTATATGGTTTTAAATACTTTGTTATATTTGTCCATTTTATAAACAATGTCATGGTTGTATTACATTATTAATTTATATCATATTATTGTTATAATTTCTGGTGTCTGCAATATTCAATAAAACATAGATAATTTATACATTTTGTATAGTTTTTGACATATATGTAATTCTGACATATAATAGGCAGACATATAAATATCTGCCTATTATAAATTAGATAGAGTAGTTATAGTTAAGATTATTTAATGTAAGTCTTTAAAAATATAAGATCTTGACACGCTTGCGCGTTTCTATTCACGCTAAAAAGCTGGAAGCGAATAATGTATATTTTATATGAACCATTTCAAGCTATTTTTAACATTTTTAACAAACCACACTTTCCACAAAAAATCTTATTTAGAAAAGTATAAAAATTTGAACGGTGGGACTCAAACCCGCGCCTCCTGGAATTCGACCAGGCGCTCTGACCACTAAGCCATAGGTTCTCATCGAGCTACATATTTTTATACGCTTCATACAACTTATTTATGTTATAGGTACTCGAACCCGCGCCTCCTGGAAGCCGACCCGGCGCTCTTCATAAGAACGTATATATTTGAACTGTCTACGGCAGGTGCAAGTTTGGTACTTAACTTTCAGATTAATTAAATAAAAAAAACGAAATAATGAAATTAAATCCAAGTAAATATTAAAAGCAGAATGTTTTTGAATTTATAGTCTAACATATGAAATTTACTTTTACTTATTCACTAAGGTAAGTACTTAAATGAATTTAACAAGCACAAAAACGTAGTGTTGTTAACGACTTTATTGACGTTTATCGATACAAACAAAAATAATTAACTATAAAATAAAAAAAACTATTTTCCGGACAAATACTCATAGTGTTGTAGACGATATTTAATCTATGTTGATGTTTATCGATAAAACCAGAAATCAAATTCTGACAATGAAAATTTTCGAAAACTCATATCAAATGGTATGCATGTAATGCTTCATGGTATGACTCAAAGCTTAATGTCCCAATAACTACAACAATCTTGAACGCTGAGCCTTCCCCTGTAAATAAGGATAATGAAACTAAGCATCCAGAGCAGCTTGCCCTGGGAATATTTGACGCAATGTTTCCCATCCGTGCCCGGGGTGGCACGTGCCAGTTTGTATATAAGCAGTTTCCCCTCCAATTTCAAGTATATTATATAGTCATACACCCTCACTGCGAGCTCTGGTTACAGCTTTTTTGCTGGCACGTTTTGTCACTATGTAGGACAGTCTGTGTTCAGGAGAGTTGGATTGTTGCCACTCTTTGAAAGTAGTTTTCTTTTCACGGACCTCCTGCACCTTGTCATTCCACAACGATGTCACCCATGTCGATAACACGTCGTGATTTTCTTCTGATGTATTTAAAAACTTCATAAATATAATAATTTTCTGAATTAATTTACTTACCAATTTGAAAATACTTATTCTGTAACAATTCAAATTAACTACAAACAGGCTAAGGAAACATTCTCCCATCAGACCTAATTGATATTAGCTGACTTAAGCGCTTAAAGCAATATTATATTCAGTTGACATCATTGGGATGCAATTAGGAAAACAAAGATATTTCTAGTAAAAATCGCAATATTTCTATTCGTCAATGTTTTAACTCCATCGACTATGTTCTCTCTACCAACCCTTCTACATTTATGCGGATTTTGGGAGTGTTTTTTTTTTTTATTGAAAAGGACAAGGCAAACGAGCGTTCGGGTCACCTGACAGTAAGTGATTGCCGCCGCCCACGGCCCCGTGCAACACCAGAGGAGCTACAGGTGCGTTGCCGGCCTTTAAGGTGAAGATAGACGCGCTTTTTGAAAGTATCCATGTCATATCGACCTGGAAACAGTGCCGAGGGTAGGCCATTCCACAGTTCCGTGGCGCGTGGAAGGAAGTTCCTAGGAAACCGCATAGTAGTGGATTGCCACGTATCCAGGTGGTGTGGATGATATTTTAGCCGATGACGTACTGTGCGGATAGAACATTCGGCGGCAGGTAACAGGTCAAACAGTTCTTCAGAACACTCCCCATGGTAAATGCGATAGAGAACGCACAGTGAGGAGACGTCTCGCAAAACCAAAGTAAGTAGTGTGTGTAAACACTGCCACAAAATGACAATGAATATAATGAATAACCAGACACCATCTCACTTGTGTTTCGCACATTTACTCATTTATTTTAAAAATATATATGTTATCTGTTATTCTTATTGTACAATATGTTTTCATGAATAAAACTAGAAAATATGCAAAATAGTTTTAATATTGAATTACATGTCTTTTCTATAAGTCATGTTATAATGTTACAGATTTTATGAATAGTCATCATCTTCTGTGTCATCTTGCCTCATTCCTGATGGTGGTGGAACATATGGTTGGGTTGCCCCGTCAACTCCAACCAATCCTTGTTGTTGTAGTAATAACCATTGTTGTTGCTCTTGTTTTGCCTGCTCCTCTCTAGCCTAAAATTATTTCAATCATTACTATAAATAATAAAGAAACAAATGTTCTTTATTTTCTCTTTTGTTTCTAAATAAGTTGAGATACTGCCAATATAATTTCTCACAAGGATGACAATTATTGTTAGTTATCAGTTTAATTATTGCATAAATACACAAATACTTTAAAATTTTGTACAATACCATCAAAAAAAGAGATACACAAGTCCCATTCTGCATATGCAAAAAGATTGGACAGCACAAAAATTACTTAATTTCCAATTTGTTTTGTAAAAATGTATCATAGGTGGTCCCATTTTCAAATATATTACATTTTACTGAAATCTTTATCAAATTTTATTATGTTTCCTAATAAATTCCTTATAAATTGACCTGAATAATAAACTTATTCTATTTAAAATAAAGATTGGAGTCATACTTTGGCAAAGAGTTCTTGTTGTTGTCTTAAAAGTTCTTCTTCTGGTATACCTAAGTTTTCAAGTCTAGTACTTTGTCGTCTCCTCTTGGCTGCTACTGCTTTACAATCTTTTAAAACTGCTTCTGCTTCCACTGTGTAATCACTAAAGCCCAGTCTATCTAGAGCTAGGACATCATTAAAACTCATTATAATATACAAAGAAAATAGGATAAAATTTACACACAAATTTTGAGTCTCAAAAGGCTTTAGACTTCTCAGGTCTGAAGAAAAAGTATAAGGGAAGACAACTTTAAATAGGTAAATAACGTTAGCTTAGCTTTTTACACAGTTAATTTTTAAGATAACTATTGAGTATTAAACCAAAATGAAATGTGTAACTGTAAGAAAATGAGGTACCTGTGAGGACATGCTCTGCATTGATTGTTTTCTTATTATTTTGATTACATACTTCGTTAGCTTCAGAACTAATTAAATGAATAAATTCTGTACAACAGTTCAATATCAGTTCCCGCGATTCAAATGCTACTCTAATAGAGGGTACTAATTCTTTGATCATTTTATTTATGCTGGCTCGAGGAAGGGTTAACTCATCTTCTTCTGATGGAGGAGGGCACAATTCTCTTTCCGGACTACCCATATTAGAAGTTATTATAAAAATAAGCGTCAAAGAACTTTCCTTAACGAAGCCTTAATTATCAAGTTACAAATATTAATACTTAATAATAAATACGAATTGAGAATTATATTACTAAGAATGTTGTCTTATTATTAAAAATTTATTATTATAAAATTTGTTAATTTCATTATTATATTTACGTTAATAGTACATTTCCTGCTAGGCCCTTGTTAACTATGACATTTGTTTGACAAATGACAGTGACAAATGATGATACCAGATAAAAAAGAATATATAGGACAATTTTTAAATAGCACGCTCGAATTTTCTTTCTTAATATGGAAATAGAGGGTCTCTGAGTATAAAAAAGTATCTATCAAAACAGATAAAATAAGGATGCTGCTGCAATACCATAGCATAACTTACTCAAGTTTAACAAGCTAATTTGAAGTTCAAGCTTAGATCAAATTTATATCACACTTTTCATGATATTTTGCGCTATTTTGGTAGAGTTCAATCACTTGATAAAAAAAGCACACGTAAAACGAAGGCATTAATGTAGCCTTGTAGCCATTAAAATAGCTTAATGGGTTGAAGTGCGAAAGTAATGTACACTATCCATATGGTCCATGTCGTCAGCCTTTAAATTAAAATTAAAGTTACCTTAGATCTGATTGTCCACGATTATGATCTCCAAATTCAGATAAGTGTAAGATATAAAGCGAAAAGAAAAGTAGAGTAGGGTTGGTCAGAAGACAAACCTTTGTCATTAATGCTAGTAATTCTAGAATTTTATTGGTCGTAAAGAGTAGATTTAAATTTGTTTTTATCTAGTAAGTAATGTAATCGTCTTATGAAACCTCTTATCTGAGACCTCCACCATGTAGATATTCAATAATATTCTCCACCAGATATTCAATAATAATTGTTCACTTTATTCAAATCTCGAAAATATCGAATCAACCGAGATACCGGAATTTATTTCGAGTTAATACGGAAAATCCTGGTTTTAATCCTGGCTTTCAAATGCAAGAAGTAAGAATTCTTTGAGAGCGAAATACTCACTCCTATATCACTTTGTGTAACTCCTTGCAGCTATATGTAAATTACACAACCGTTCTGACATGGCCAATCTTATTCAATGTCCGAAGGGGTGTCAAGGCAAGGCGACGTGCTTTTTCTTCTCGCACATAAGAGATCTCTATAAACAGACTTTTCCACAAGGGTCCGCTTATATTGCACCGGGACAGTCTCCCAAAATATCTGTCTTACACCCCCATAAAACGTCTTTTCATTTTGTAAAAAAATGAAAGGACATTTTATGGGGCGTCTTTTTATTTTCCGGTAAAAAAAAAAACAAATTGACGGAACTGCCATTTAAGTTAATAAAAAGCACAACTCGTATCTTTTCGTCGTTTTTGACTATTGACATTGACGTTTTTATTGCCATTCGTTGAAATGACATTTTGTAAATCGTAATATGTGCATGGTGCAGTATTGTTTCAAGTGTAAATTAATAACTTTATATTTTAAAAATAATGGTTTTCTATTTCACGAGTAGTGTTGTATCGCCTCCAGTAACACTCTTCATGGGAGCTGATAAACATGAAAGTAATATGGTCTATGATAAATTTATTTGTATGAGAGAAATTAATAATATTTTTTAAACTTGTATTCTGTGTTTTAGACGAAGATTTAATTAAATGGGGTTGGCCTGAAGATGTTTGGTTTCATGTTGATAAAGTATCTTCAGCACACGTTTACCTTCGTCTAGGGCCGGTGAGACACTTAATTTTGTTAACATTTTAAGCATAAAATACAATTTATAATTAACTTATTGTATTTTTAGGGTCAAACGATAGATGATATACCAAATTCAGTACTTGATGATGCCTGTCAATTAGTTAAGGCTAATTCAATTATGGGTAATAAAATGAATGATATTGATATTGTTTACACCATGTGGGCAAATCTGAAGAAAACACCCAGCATGGAGGTATGTAGTATTTTATATATTCATAATTCATATAGAGGCCAGTCGTGGCGCAGCGGCACAAAGTGTGACTGTAAACTGACTGGTTGTGGGTTCGATCCCCACTCGAGGAGATGAAATATTTGCTTAAATTTATATTTCCATTTTTTCGCTCTGGTGTCGAGGCTAAGCGCGGCGTTGAGTTCTGCCACTCAACACGCAATGCCTCCAGAATTCGGCAGAAAGTGGGGAACGGAGTGTCTAAAAACACTAGGTTCCCTCTGCCTACCCTGCCGTGTGCAGGATACAGCGTGAAGCTGATTTTTAAAATTAATATATCTCTGAAAATGAGATGTGAAATGACGCTTTAACATGATGAAAAGTTGTCTTTTCTTATTCTTATTTTGTTGTTCATCTTTTAAACAAAAATTACTGGACAGATTTTGAAGAGACACAATAATCATAACCCTACTTGTTACCTTAAAATTACTTATTACGTTGAGTGCTCACTCTTAACTTAGATTGTACTTAGATGTAATTTGTTGATAGGGTCATGTAAATAATTATATTACTTATAATATTTTTTTATAGGTGGGGCAAGTTGCTTTCCACAAAGACCGTGATGTAAGAAAAGTTAGAGTAGTGAAAAGAATTAATGAAACAATGAATAGACTTAATAAAACAAAAAAAGAGGCATTTCCAGATTTAAGACTAGAAAGAGAAACTAGAGATAGATTAGAGAGAGAAGACAAAAAAAAGATATTACGAGAGAAAAAGGAGAAGGAGAAGGAAGAAGAAAAGCGTAAGAAGGAGGAAGCTGAACTAAGAAGTTATTCTACTCTAATGAAAACTGAAAATATGACAACAAATTATGATGGCAATGACTCTGATGATTTTATGTAAATTAAATAAGTAATAAATATTATGTTTTGGTTTTATTTAAAATGTGGGTTAACTTTCAGTTACATTTATTCCAACAGATTTCAAAGAGTTGACAATCCAAGTTGGATAGTCTTTGTTAGGGTATACTTCAGACATAAATTCTTTTACAAATTCAGGAAAAGTGCCTTTCTGTAAATTTTCCCTCATACTTCTCATAAGTCGCATCTGTAATTAAGCATATTTACTTTATTACTTCAAATTATACAAAATAACATGTAGACAATTAAAAGTAAAATGGTTAAAAAGCTGACCTGAAAAGCAATATTATGTACAGATATAAGGTGACAGGCAACAGTTTCCATTGATACAATACAATGTAAATAAGCTCTTGTGTAATTTTTGCAGGTTGCACAATCACATTTTGTATCTATAGGATTCATATCAGTTTCATAAATCTTCTGTTTTAAATTCAGCTGGCCTTTATTAATAAGTGCACAACCAAACCTCTACAAAATATAAAATACATGATATAATAATAAATTATACACTTAAAATATATCTAAAATAAATATGCAAAAACTTACTGCTGTGCGTGTTGGGTACACACAATCAAACATGTCTATTCCAAGAGCAACACATACAACTAAATCAGTTGCTAATCCAACTCCCATTAGATATCTTGGCTTATTTTTATCCAATATTTCTGTTCCTAAGCTCACCATAGGCCAGAAGTCATCTTTTGCTTCTCCACCACTAAAGATTTTTTAAAAGATTAGATTATATTTATACATAATAGTCAAATTGAATGAATGAAAGTGAATACAATAGTAGATTATATTTTTACACAGGGGATGAAATATGTTCTCTTTATGCCGTTTAGGCAAGACCAAACACTGGAATTCAAGTGTTGAGCAGAGAGTGGAGTGTCTTGACAATAGGTAATTTCTACCTATCTACTGCATTTTACTGCATTTTTATATAAACTTAAGCTTACTTACACTTACTGTATATTTTTTCTATACAAATATAAGCATAAGCTTGTAATGAAAATTGTAATTATTAATGTTTGTTTTAAGTACCTAAATAAAAATATATATTGAAGTATGTGCACTACTATAGTGTAAAATGTGCACTTTCTTTAGCAGTTAGACAACCTTATTGTATATTAATTTTGTCTTTTTTTTCTGTTAGTGTGTTTACAAAATCTGAATTGTTGTATTTATATAAAAGTAAGTAAATCTTTATTTTTTTCTAATTTACCTGAGGCCTCCTATAGCAAAGCCATTAACATCCTTCCTCATATGTTCTTGAGCACTTTGTCTTCTTAATTCACCATTTAACAATCCTTGTACAATTGGAAATATGTTTTGTTCAGTAGGTCTTTTGTGAGCCTTTAAGCAGCGATCAAGCCACCTGCTTGTTCGTTCTGTTGCCTCTTTAATCCTATCATAGTCTTGATATGTTGTCTGTACTACATCATCAAGTTGCATCATAATATCTGCTCCTGTAAGTATGATTTTGATTTTATATATATAATAAAGTGTAATAATAATACTTCTTAACCACTAATTCAATCATAATATATAAGTAATGAAAAAAACCACCAATAAGTGGAGTTAATTTTGTTATTTCCTCTTGTTATGACTATGTTTAGTAGGCCAGATATTTGACAAAGTGATACTCAATTATTTTATTGAATTGATTGTTATTTTTATGTTTCAAATGAATATAGGAAACATACCAATAAAATTTTGAATTTCCATAGATTTTTCTGGTGTAAGCATAATTTCAGTGTCATCATAAGGTGATTTAAATTTGACTCCCACTTCCGTTATCTCTGCTAATTTGAGTAAAGAAACCATTTGAAAGCCTCCGGAGTCTGTAAGTAGAGCTCTCTTCCAACCCATAAATCTATGGAGACCTCCAGCTTTTCTAAGTACTTCAATACCAGGTCGATTTCCTAAATGATATGTGTTTCCTAAAATAATTTCACAGTCCAATTTTTCTAATTGATCTGGCAATATTCCTTTCATAGTTCCCTGAAAAAAAAAGTATAGAAGAAACCGTGATTTACTAAAACTAAATCACGATTAAAAGGTTTGTAAATAAAAGTTAAAACACTACCTGTGTTCCGACGGGCATAAAAACAGGAGTTTTGACTTCGTAATGAGGTAATTTCATTAGTCCAGCTCGAGCCCGAGTTACAGTACATTCTGAATGAATACTGAAAGATAAAGCCTTAGTACTGCTTCCCATTGTAATCTGTACTTTTTGCCTGATTTTTGCTGTAAAATAGTTTATCTGTAAAAACTTTTCTTCTTTATTAAGATAAATAAATAAGCTTCAAAAACAGTTATATACACTCTGATTATCAAACTTAACAAATTTATTCCTAATAATTAAAAATATTTGATATTTTATTATTTTTTACGTTCGGAATAAATATGTTTAGCATAAAATTTACATTGTATATAAACTACAGCGGTACAAGTACAATCTAGTATAATTCTTAAAAATGAAATTTATAATTTTAGGTTATGTTTTGACTTATAAGTTATAAGTATTAAGTAATACTCTTTGAGTTTGACGTGGAGTATAGGGTTTTAGATCTAATCTATACACATAATAAAACAGTAAAAGTATGTTGTCTGTACATTTATTATTTTTGATTAAATGGATGGAAGGACACTTAAAAGAAAAATAGAAAGCAAAAAAATAATTATTGTCGTACAGACAGACATCTGTATGTATGATCTCGCTTATTTCCGAAAGTACTGAACCGATTTACCTAAAACTTTTACCAATTGCTTTGTTTTAACTTCGAATTTATAGTTTGTTTTATTAAAATCAGTTCAATAAAAACGTTATCGTCATTGAATGAACTCAGTTATGAGTTTGCCTGCAAATATATTTTGACACAATAAAAAAGTATGTTGTACGACAAAATTACTACATCCTAAAGGATTTATTTTATAAAACTGTTATATTGAATTGGTGAAATTTTTAGTTTTCAATGTTTTGTTGTTGTTTCTAAATTTTTGTTTGTATGATAATAGAAACAACTCGAGATTGTATAATTATAAAATAGACCGAGATTTCAAGATTTAGTATTCTCCAATGTAAGTTGACACCCTATCAAGCAGCCACGTAGTGCTTGCAATTTCTTAATGAAAGATAGAAATTTGAGGCGCAATGTATAATCTGCTTTAACTCGATATTTTTGCTGAATCGAATTTGCGGGAAAAATTACGTTTGCAGTGTGTGGTCTTCTTCTCTGTCGTAATACTCTTGTCATAGCGGTCGTGGTCATCACAAAGTGATATTAGTGGCAGATGTTATACGCCTCACAAACATTCACCATTTATCTCTATTGGCTGGTACACTCATGTAACGGACCCCCCTTACTGCAGCTTTAATCTAATTTTTACTTACTTTCTATCTATATATTTCCTATTATCGTAGTTTAGTTCTATAGTATTAAAATGCATATCAAGTTTGAGAACAAGTTGGCTTTTGGGTGTTTTTACATGTCAAGTATTTTGAAAGTAGTGCTAATATTAAAAATTAAGTAATTCATTTATGGTATTTATGATATCGGAAGTTGAAATTTGATATTCCTGGCTTTATATATGAAAACACTCTTTATTTTTAAATATTGTATTAGTTTCTTTTCACTTCAAATCTTTATATGTGAAAATATATATTATAAAATCATTTCATCATCGATAAAATCGAAATAATTTAATCAAAATGATTAGTTTAGTTTAGTTAGTAAATATAGACATATTACTTATATCCACCTTTTTTTACTTAAGTATATTAAGCTCCATTAATCGTGATCTGTTAATACAATCTATGTTTGATTTGTTTACCTTTTATATCATGTCTTCTTAAATAGGGTTTCTATTATTATTCAAGAATATATTAAGAAGGTTCATCTTAATCTTAAAACCAGTATTCATTCAAACTTCAATATAGATTATATTATATTATTATTAAAGTCGGAAGCGTTGCTTAAATATTTTATGGTACGAACGAAACAATAAGAAGCTTCTGTGGTACCACAAAGACATATCATAGCCAACTCTGTCAATGTTCAATTCCATTTGTCAGTTGTCAAATAACAAATTGAGATTTTTTATACTTCTAACCTATTTTATATTGTAAAGGCTCCACTAGAACATTTTTAGAATTAATTTAAGTATAAGTTGTGTGTTTATACATTATAGCTCATTATATCCAGTAACATTGTTGTTCACAATAGTTTTTGAAAAAATTAACATGGATGTCAAAACATACGTAAGTTTTAGCTATGTGTATAGCTTTTAACTTTCTTTCAGATAGTTAATTTAGTTTTTATTATTTATTGAATTTCTTTTTAGTTTTAGTATATTTCTTATTTTTGTAATTATGTACGATTGTGGTTCTAGCTCAGTTTTTTGATAGGTAGCACGTGTTCTTTGATTTTCTGTGACGTTGGTTCGATTCCACCTATCTGGTTAGTTAATAATATTATATTATGTTTTTTTAATCTATCTTTTTATTATTATTATTATGATTATAATTTATATTATTCTTTTTTTGATATGTAGCTTAATTAGGAAGATTTTTAATAATATTTTTTTATCGACGCTACTATTATATAAAGTTTTGTAAGATATCTGTTTATATTTTTTTTTTCATATTTTTTTCTTAATTTATAAATAGTACCCAAATTTTTGTTATAATGGTCAGTTCGAAAATGGCTTTGTTGGTTAACTAGAGTCTATTGTTTTTTATTTTTCTAAGTTCATGGTTCAAATCTAGGTTTTAGAATGCATTTTCTTTTTCAGTTCATGTTTTATTTAACATAATTTTATAATTTTTAATAATCTATTTTAAATTATAATGAATTCTAAAAAAAATAAAAAACAATCTTGGATCAAGTGTGATTCAAATTCAAGTCATAATCCAGAAGTGCTGGTTTTGCCACCTGATATTTTAGAAAAATTAGGTATAAACTTGGGAACTATCCAACATTCAAAAGAAATTTCTCATAATAAAGATGCTTTGAAAGGTGAGAAACCTGTAGTAATCAAATTTACAACTTATTCTCAATATTATTTTGTTTTATCTGTTTGTTTTTTTATGTCATACTCTATCCCACACTTAGCAGGGTAGAGATTGGAAACCTAGTATTAGGACACTCTGTCCTTCATGTCCTGTCCAAATTTTAAACTTTATATTGAGTGTCATAAAGCACTGTGTTGAGATCAGCACTTAACACAGTGTTTTATTTTGTTACGAGAGGCAGGACATGAAGCCACAACTGTCGCATTTACAATCAGACACTGCTGCTTCACTATAACAGTGAAATAAAAAAAAAACCCAAAAAATATTGATGTCTGTAAAGAGTACTTTCAAAATAAATTTTTGAAGAGATATATTGTTTTACAATAAAATAAATTTATTTAAAACATTTGTTTCACACATGTGTTTAAAATTTTAATTTAAACTTTACCAATTGTAGAAATTATAATGAAAATCACATTTAATGCTCATTTCTTCTTGATATCATTTCAGTCAATTTTAATGAAACAAAGAAGTCAACAACTGAAGAATGTAATCATATATGCCAAGAAGACAAATCATCAATTTTAGAAACAGCAAGTTTAATGAAGGAATCTGTGCTTTTGAGCCCCACATTTAATACTGTGAAAACTGATGTTATTTCAAATGAACTTGAACTTATTTATGCAAATAAGCCTGAAAATTTAATTGAAATTCAAAACAAATCAAAACAATTCATCACACATAACATTCATGGCACTTGTTCAAATTATGATATAAATATTCAAAATAATTGTAAAATTTTGAAAAACGATATGGAAACCTCAAAAACTGGTAACCATGTTAAAAAAGAAATATCTACTACAGTAGGAGAGGCAGAAGGAAATGTTTTAGGTGATGTGCCAAGTTCAAAATATCAACCTAAAAAGAAAATAAATATTATATCACAAGAAGTATTGAGATTTGATTTTAAAGATAATTTAAAATATCTAAAGACATCTGATCAAAGCAATGTTATATTAAACACAGATACAATATTACCATATAATAAAATGACAAATAAAAACATAGAAAATACCTCAAAAATCGTAACAATTGAGAAAGTTTCTAACATTGAAATACATCCAGACAAATCTTCTAAAGGAATCAAAAATAATTGTGAAAATATTATTTTAGCTGACGTAGAAGAAGAAAATAATAAGAAGGAAACAAATGACACAGATGGAATGATAGTAAAGGATTTAACCCAACACAAACAAAGTAACTCACAAATTAGTCTTGTTAATGAAGAAGTTAGTTCTCACCATGGTGTAGACACAATTTTTTTAAATAAAAAGAGTCTGGAAAGTAATGTAAAGGGTCATTGTAATAAGCTTAAAACATACTCTAATAGTTATCATGATATACAAAATGTGCCTGCTTCCACGACGCATTCACATTTTATACGAGACAAAAATCAGGAAAAAAATTTAAATGATATTAGGGGCATAAAAATCAGCAAAGATAAGAAAATAAACTCAGAAGGTAACATAGTCACTTCTAAACTGATTATACAAGGTGTTGAAAAGCCAGGTGGAAATGTAAAATTTGACAAAAACATAAGAACATATACTAAAAGAGAAAAATCTAAACTTACTAATTCTAGCATTTCAACAATGAAAGGTCCAGAATATAAAAATATAGATGTTAAAAATCCTGAAGTGACAGCAAAAGAATCATATGATTTGGTTGTTGAGCAAAATGTTTGTGTATGTGAAGATTTTGGTCGTTTTACTTATTGGGATGATAGCACAAACTATGAGCATGTTCATTTTTGGTCTAGAAAACCCGTATGTTCTTTAGAACTTCTTTTTAGTATTTACGATGATACTGAGGCAACAGAAATCAACAAACCTACTGAAGTCATTGAGGTTGATAGTATATATAAATCAGATGACAATTTACAAGACGACATTTCTATTATTTGTTGTAACAATAAAGAAAATGTATATAAAAATATAGACATGGATATTATATTTCCAAAACATAAACCTGCACATGATAAACAATTTACACCAACACATTCTTTGATTGTTAAAAATGTGGACAGCATTAATGATTTTATTCAGATCGATAGTGAAGACAGTACTGATGATGTGTTGATTGACAGTACTAAAATGTTAAATAGCACTGTAAGTATCGAAATAAGTACCTGATTAACATAACTAAAAGTCAGCATTGATTGCATACCACTTTTGGTCTTTTCAAGATCATTCCACGAGACTTAAATATTTGTATTAAGCTCGAGCTTAAATTCTAATCGAAGTATGCATAGAAAGATTAATGTAATGTATAAATGAAATAATTCACTTAGTAGTAAATGTAATGATACAATGAATGACGTTGAGCAACAGCGGCTCTGGTAACAAGATAATGCACGGCGTTGATTTCCATAACTCAATACGCAAGAGCTTAACTCTAGGTTCCTTTTGTCTCCTATACGAGTACTTTACTATTCGAGGCTATAAAATTAGACGATTCTGCGTGTTGAGTGGCGAAATAAAAATAATTCATTTCCCCAAGTGGGTATCGAACCTACAACCGCTATGTTTACAATCAGACGCCGCTCTACGACTACCTCGTTCTATGTTTTATTATCGTTTTATGACAAAAAAAAATATTAGTTTACGCTTTATCTTCCATTTAGCAGGATAGCAGGGTAGGCAGACGGAACCTTGTGTTCACACTCCGTTCACCATTTTCCACTGAATATATCAAAATATTTAGTTGAGTGGCTATACTCAAAGCCGCGTTTTGAATTTGTTACCAAAGTGGGGAAATGAAAATAGTAAATAATTTATTTCCCCGAATGGAAATCAACCCCAACCACCATTGGCCACAAAAAAGTTGTTTTATGAAAAAACATTACAGACAAGGAAAAGGTCCATAACTATATTTGAAGATGATAAGCCGAGCCCGAGTCCTAAGAGGAGCCGCCACGCTGCTCGTATTGTATGTGGCGTTTGTAGGGCCAAAGTACAAAACGCAGATTGGGACGAGCATGTTTCCAGTGAACATGATTTTATTGCGTGGAAAGAGGGCGAGAAGCACTTCGTGAGTTTACCTTGTACTTATATTTAATTGTAAATCTTATTTACCTCGTAATCGTAGGTACCGCGATTACGGGAATACTCAATTATGTTTTACGTCTTACCAGTAAAAAGGAACAGTAATTATTAATTAATATAAGCATTAAAAAACATTGTCAGCACTATTTCCAAATGTTTTTTCTTGATATATAATTTGCTAGGAGGTCTTCGATTCGTACGTTGTTCGCTCGTTGTAGTCATAAAAAACCTATTTGAAGAATAACTGCTGGTAGGAATTGACAGATATTTTTTTTAAATAAAATATATCAGGGTAAGGACAGAGAAAATTCAGTGTCAAGACAAAATATCTTCGGCGAAACGAAATATTTTTTTCCCCGAGTGGGGATTGAACCGATCTAGCAAAGTTGAAGGAAAGGACGAAGAAAGCAGATACCATAAGTCATGTGTAAGAGAGAGAGAGAGGGGTGGGGGGATGTCGCTCCGACAGCCATCACGTGTAAAGTCAGCAATATCATATATACAAAAAATTATAGTGAAAATTACATTGAATTCCTTATAATTTCGTTATACGTATATATTTGACTATGCGCGACATAAATATATTGCAATTATAAAGGTTTGCTTATTATTTTAATTTCACAATCCTTAAATCAAATATTAATATATTTTCAATTTATTACACACTTTATAGGACATTGAAGATAAAACATTATTAAAAAAATTAGAAAGAAGATTAGCTGAAACGAGTAAAATAATTTGTACATTTTGTGATAAAGAATTGTTTGATGTGGATGACTTTATTAACCATGTAAAAATCTGTAAATATTGGCGAGTGAGTACATTTTGTTTTGTTATATTATCATTAAACTCGGTATTTTCTGGTTTCATACATTATATTTCGATTGCATTCATAAATTATATGTCTTTGTCTTGAGAGCGATGTATAAATATAAGCCTAAGTGCCAAAGGTATCTTCGCCTCCAATTAATTCTTGTATGAGAACTTTCTAATTTAAAAAATATTTTTTCAATTAGTACCAGTAGTTCCTGAGATTAGTGCAATCGATCATTTAAATATTGTTTCATTATAATAATATAATAATAACCTATAATCCTTTTTAGTTTACTCCAAACCATCAAATTGTGTGTGGAGTTTGTAAGGCGGAAGTGGAAAAGACTGTATGGATCGAGCATATTTGCAAAGAACACTATTATCTCGCTTGGGAGGTTGGAGAACAGCCTTTGGTATTTTTTTATAGTTTTAACCTTTTACTTTAGCGTTTGATTGTAACCGCGACGGTTGTGGGTTTGATTGCAGCTTGAGGAATTAAATATTTCATTTCCTAGCTCCGGTAGAAGAGGAAGTTAAAGTGCAAAGTTGGGTTCTGATTGGATACTCAACACACAATGTCTTGAAGTTTGGGGGTGTGAGGGGGACGGATGTATTAAAAATAATCTTGTACTAAAAATATAGTAAAAAGTCACATTTATAATTAATACTAAACTATAGATGATTTGTTATTATGATGTGAACTCGTAGATTTTTTAGCTATCTAATTGGAGAAAATGGGTGTTTGAAAAATTATTTCTCGGATAATTGATCTGTTTTGATTGGTCATACATATTTATACACATGGAACTTAATCTCATATTTTTATACGTAATAATATTTTTAATCCTCAAAAGTACAAAACATACTACGTGGAGTGACAAATCACGCTTAAAAAAATTTCGTCCATTGGTTCCTTATGGCGAAATTCGGATAAGCGGACGTTCAGTCGATTGACTTTCGGATGATTCTGGTCTGTATCTCTAATATAAGTTTGGTTGGCTTAATATCAACGGCTGAATTGTATTAAATAGAATGTGACTCGTAATTAAATGTTTTAACGTAGAATTTGAAGACTATTTCTATCATTTAATACTTACTGTTTTTATTTGTAATTTAAAGGGTGCTTTTAAAATTTACAGGATTTAAGCGATAAGGATAGAATTATAATGTTTTTGAACATCACGAGTAAAGCAATAGGAGGCTTAGAATGTAGCAATTGCGGCATTATAAGAAAATCTAGTAAATGTTATATGACTCATATGAAAAAATGTGCTAACATTGTAAGTATTTGATATCCTTTTTATACATTACGCAAAGAGAACAAACAAACTTATGCTACAAAAAATTATATTCATTTACCACAAATCGATTTTAATTTTAAATGTTAAATTTGTTAAGGATATATTATCACCCAATCAAAAAACGAAAGCTATTAATAGAGCTTGCAAAGACTCGGATGTAAAGATTAATAAAAGACTGTGTGAAAGTAACACTAAAACTGCTATTGACACAAAGGTAAAAACTGAAAGAAATGAAGAAAGAGATATTAAAGATAGTGTCACTATTAAATGTGGTGTTTGTCAAACTGAAATACAAGATGATAAGCAGTGGATTGTACACATTCAGATGGAACATAACTATTTAGCTTGGAAGGAAGGTGAACTAGCAATAGTAAGTAACAAAAATTAAACATTTTCTAGTGTTTCTGTTTAATATAAACTAAAAAAAATATTTTAATAATATTTTATGTTCATTAAGGTATTTTTAATTTAATAGAACGGGTCATTCTTTATTGCTTACAATTAATACATATGTAGTGTAAGTTATGAAACAGTTATATAAGTCTTATCACCGTTTTTCTACAATTTTATGAGAAAAACCCTTTTACGTTACGTTATATGTTACGATTCAGGTATGTTGATCAAATGGCAATGGGCATGGGTTAAAAATTTGAAAGCTAACTGAATTATTATAAAAGTAGAATTTATTGTAAACTTTTAACGCTTCTTGGAATTTGAAATGAGATGATTTAAAACGGGAATGGAGTGTTTTAACACAATGTGCGGTATAAAATTTTAATAAAAAATTCCCTTTACATGAAAAATCGAAAATCGCAACGAGTCACCTCTAACCATAAATTAATAATAAATTAATACGAGCTTGCCTAACTGGTTCATATTTTTAATGTTATGAACGATATTTCTATATCTCTAGAAAAAAATAATATGTTTTTTTAGCCTATGTATAATACATATATATTTATTTCTTTAATGTACGTTTTGCAGGATGTCAATGATGAAAAGGAAGTTTACGATTATTTATACGCCATGGCCAAGCGTCAGGGTGGATTGATCTGTGCAAAGTGTGGCCTCCGCAGGAAATACGCTAAAACCTACTTAAAACATATCAGTATCTGTGACGGGAGCACTGTAAGTTTTTATCATATTAATACCGCCTTTTTAAAATTCCTTAGTGTGAACACTCGTTTCAAATTTCAAAAAGTTTCGAAACAGAAAGTAGAGACGGAAATGATCTCGTTGCTTGCCCTATAGTCTTGATTACAAGTTGATTTAACATTATGTACATTAAAAAAAAACTAAAAAATAAAGACATTTATAAAGATGAAAACACATAATAATAATAATTAAAATTTCAGCAACAAGAAACAACTTTTAATGATACTGTAAATGATAGTTGCGTATCAGATTTGAATTTAACAGAATCAGTTTTGGGAGAATCAAATGTTGATAATAATAATGATGAAGAAATAATAGAATGCGGTGTGTGCCATCAGCAGATGCAAGGCGTGAATTGGGTGAAACATATACAGACAGATCATTCCTATATAGCATGGAAGGAAGGCGACACGCCTATTGTAAGCAAGCTATTTATTATTATTCATTTTCCATACACATGTTTTTATTTCTTTTTAAAAAAAGTGAGAAGACTTAGACGTCATCCCGTCGTCATCATTTATGGTATCTAATTTAGATAATGGCAGATTATGACACATTACTAAAATAACATCGACTCAATCATTTTAAAGCGCGTTTGAAATAATAAAAGACAGTAATAGACAAAATAAATGATGATATTCCAACCTTGACTGACTGACTGCTTACTTATAATACTATGTTATTTTTTGTTTTTTTTTTTCAGAACGTTAATGATGAAACCGAGGTGCACGATCACTTGTACGCGATGTCCAAGCGCCAAGATGGCTTGACGTGTGCCAAATGTGGCCTACGTCGGAAATATGTTAAATCCTTTTTAAGTCACATAAATATCTGCGATGGAAGTGTTGTAAGTTATATTTTTATAACTTTACATTTAAACCGTTGAAATAATAAATATATAATTTTTAATTTGTAATAAATATTTGATTTAGTTACTGTTTTCATTGATACTTATTTCTTAAGCATCTATACCAGGGGCTCGCATTGCTAAACTGTTCAAGCAAAACCGGTATTTTGGAAAATGACTCCAAATCCCAATACTCCGGTTGTTCTGGTACTTGATTAGAGTTCGTAATTATCACTTACCTCCTTATTTTATTATAACTTATATTATACTTGCAGAAAACACAAAAAAAAAGCAAACAAACAAACAAACAAACAAAACAGAATGATTTCATACTTGAGGACAGGTGGCTTAATCTAAATCGCACATAGCCTTGATTTGTTTTATTAGTATTTTATTTTAAAAAAATAGTACAATAACCTATCGGTTATTGCAAAATTAAATAAAAAAAAAATAGCATTTCATGGTTTAGCTGTGCGTGTATTTGAGTTTCGTTGCGCCGTGAAAAGCTCAAAGTAGCCTGGCAATACTTGGCCCGGTGTTCCGGTATTTCCGAAATCCTAGATTCTAGTTTACGACCCCTAATCTATTTGTAGTTTAATTAATATTTAATGAAAGCAATCATATACAAAAACACCATAATAGCAAACAATAAACAATTTCCTTTCAGCAACACGATAGAAATGTTACATTAAATGATAGCCGAGCATCAGATTTGAACGTAACAGAACAAGAATTAAATATTACAATAGTCGATGATAACGATGATGAAGATAACGTTGAATGTGGAGTCTGCCACAGTCAGATGCTGGGCAAGGAGTGGATTGCTCACATACAGACGGCACACTCTTACATGGCGTGGAAAGAGGGACGCACGCCTATTGTAAGTTAATACATTATATACAATAGAAATTAATGGTTTTGTTTTAATAAGTCTAATTTATTAGTTCATTTTTAAAAAGGCTTACATATTTACTTTTTAGAATTTTGAAGACGAAATCGAGGTGCACGAACATTTGTACACGTTGTCCAAGCGTCAAGATGGCTTGACGTGTGCCAAATGTGGCCTACGTCGGAAATATGTTAAATCCTTTTTAAATCACATAAAAACCTGTGATGGAAGTGTAGTAAGTTTTTTTATTTGACCTTTAAGCCATTGACCACTGAAGTGCGTTTGCTGCTATTACAGCTATGCGCTGTACGCTTGAACGTACACACAATGTAATGCTGGTACCGCTGCTGTGATTGTATGAAAGATAGATTTATACTATGTCATGCGGCTTCTTCGTAGGGTTTCATGTCAGCTTAACTGACTAAATCCGTGTTTAAGATATACACAGAATAGCAGGTAAACGCAAGGTCAGCGCAAGAATGTGCCCAGGTAGTTTGGGCACGTCGAAGGAATAGGAGATGTATGAATGGTAAAAAAGATTTATGAAGCAAAAGTGAGGTAGGAATGTAGTTGTAAGATCTCGGTTGATCTTCTAGAAAGCAGTGTCAAAAGCATGAGTGATGACAGTGGACAGAAAAAATGTTACAAACTTATACTTGTAGTTTAATTGCATACAAAATTAGTGCATATGCCTCTATACTTAAGTTTGTGAACTTATGTAAGTTGTACTGCCTTTTCCCTGTTGACTTACAATCCTGAAATTGGTACGAATGCCTCGGTGCGCGAGTCCCACCCGCACTTAACCGGTGTTTTTATATTTATATTGCATACATTGATGCGTAGTTTAAAGTAAATACTTATCAATCTTCTTTCAGCAACACGACAACGTTACAATAAACGATAGTCGTGCGTCAGATTTGAATTTAACAGATCAAGGATTAAACAATATATTCGATGATAACGATGATGAAGATAACATAGAATGTGGAGTCTGCCACAATCAGATGCTGGGCAAGGAGTGGATCACTCACATACAGAAGGAACACTCGTATGTGGCGTGGAAAGAGGGAGGCACGCCTATTGTAAGTTTACAAGTGAATGTAATACCAATGTCTCGAAAACTGGGTAAAACGGGCACATGATAAATAAGGGATTCAAACAAAATGAAAAAATATATGTTAGCACATTACTTAAAAGGCTTTTTTTTTTTGAGATTAATGATAGCACAATATGTATTATGTACATTCAGTGCTTTCATTATTGATTATTCTGTATACGAAAGGTTTATTTAAGCATATACTTATGGTTTTATTTTTCAGACTGATGAAAAACAAGTGAATGATCTCTTGTACGCCCTGTCCAAACATCTGGATGGTTTGATATGCGCAAAGTGTGGCCTCCGAAGAAAATATGTTAAATCTTTCCTAACTCACATAAAAGATTGTGACGGAAGCGTTGTAAGTTTTTAGTTTTTTTCTTTATCCCGCCTAATCGAAATAAAACAATATAAATAATAAGTATAATTTAAACTCAATTTTCAGCAACAAGATGCATCAATAAATGATGATTTGACTTTCAACGATTCAAATAGTGACGACGACGTAGATAATATTGAATGCGGTGTATGTCACGAACAGATGGCCGGAAAAAATTGGCATCAACACATACAAAAAGAACATGCATACTTAGCATGGAAAGAGGGGAAGAAGCCTATTGTAAGTAAATATTATGATAATTATTATATTTAAGTAGAAATATAAATACACATTTAATTCTAGTTAACATTTAATAAAGTAAATTTTGTAGTTTTTTAGCTTCACGCGGTATCCCGCATATAGCAGAGGTAGATAACCCTAATGTTAAGACTCAAGACTCATTTTCCACCAAATTTTCTAAAAATTGTGTGTTTAATGGTCGAACTCAACGCCACACTTTGTTAGAGCAGGAAAATGAAAATATTAAATATTTCATTTTCCTGAGTGGGAATGGAACTCACAACCGCCGCGTTGCTTGCGCTGCACATGCTTGTATCACAGCGAAACGACAGTCTCATTGTATTTTTTTAACTTAATTTTATATATATTTAGGAATTAGATAAGATAAAACAATACTGGTGTATTGTGAGACATTCTTTTTATTTTACATAGAAGAGAAGGAAATAAAATATTTTTTTTAATTATGCCTTCTGGTTTAACATTTATAGTCACCATTTTTTCTCACTCTCCTGTTAATGTGCTTAAATAGGCTTGTAGGAGGCTCAGATTTTAAGTCGTCTCTATGATATTTAAAATATAAGTAAGATTAAAAAAACTTAACTAAATATTAATATTTTTTTAGGACTTCACAATCGAGCAGAATGTAAACAGTTATTTACATTATATGAGCAGAAGGTATGATGGTCTTATTTGTAGCAAGTGTGGTATCATGAGAAATATGTGAAGGCATACTTGTCTCATATTCAGACTTGTGATTCAACTGCCTATATGGATTTTTCCGTGAATGTGGATGGATTGGAAGGAGGTAAGACTTTATGTTTTTTATAACTATTTTACCGATGTAACATTTTTCGAAAATATTTAGATATATACAAATCTTGGAAACCCGGCATTTGCCCGGCATTTCCGTAGTCACGGGTAGACTGCTGTGGGCTTCCAAAAACTGGGATTTACTGTCGATGATAGATTTTAAAGTATTCGCCGAGCCTCTCACCTTTAATTGTTGTAATTTTTATTTTTATATTTTTTTTTTATTTAATCTCTTATTTTTGTTATTATGTCTTAGTATTGGTTATATTTTTATTCAAAAATGTATTTTTTTAATCTTGAAAATTTTAATTTTAACTTTTATTTAACATAAGTTATATTTTTTTTAGTTCTTTTTTATCGTAGCACTGTATTCCTCACATAGCAGGGTAGGCAGAGGAAACCTGGGAACCTAGTTATTATACTCTATTCTCCATTAAGACCGTCTCTTTTTATTAAGACAGTTGAGGTTGAGTGGTGGAACTTAACGTCACGCTTTGTTTCGTTACCAGAGCGAAGAAATGAAAATATTAAATATTTCATTCCCACAACCGTATAATTAATTTATAAAAAATGCAATATTTGGAAGAAAAATAATTATTTTTTTATGTTTCCGTAAACTCTTTATAGAAAATAGGTTTCTCTTTTGCTTCTATCTCTTATAAAGATTACTATTTTTTACATTCATGTAAATTTTTAATCTTATGTTCTTATTTCTTATAGACACATGTAAATGTGGTGTATGTGACGAGCTTGTTGAATTTAAACATTGGAAATCACATGCCATGATGAAACATTACAACTTGGCGTGGAGAGTAGGCGAATATCCTATAGTAAGATAAATATAATATAAATAAATAAATAAATAAATTAGCTTCACGCTATATCCCGCACACAGCAGGGTAGGCAGAGGGAACCTAGTGTAAGACACTCCGTCCCCCACTTTCTGCCGAATTTTGGAGGCATTGCGTGTTGAGTGGCAGAGCTCAACGCCGCGCTTTGCCTCGACACCAGAGCGAAGAAATAGAAATATAAATTTAAGTAAATATTTCATCTCCTCGAGTGGGGATCGAACCCACAACCAGTCGGTTTTACAGTCACACTTTGTGCCACTGCGCCACGACCTCACTATATTTATTTACTTATAGTTTAACTTAATTTAGCTTCAAACTTTATAAGATTACAGTACTAGGGACCCTAGGGAGCGGGGTAATCAGAGGGAACGGGGTGCCAAATACTGCGACCTCTTTATACCTCTTTCGTCTCGTCCACTGTTATCATACAAGCCTTCCGCGGGTCCGTTGTGTTTATTACGTTGTCTTCCTCCAATATCTTTGATGCTGTATTTGTGAACGTCAACCGAGTTCTCCCCCTACCTCTTTTATCACCGTCCTTTCTATCATATTTTTTTTACCATATTTACATTACTAATTCTTTCGACGTGCCTGCCATTCTGTGTATCTCTCCATTGCAGATTCGATCAGCTAAGCTGAAATGAATGAGAATATAAATTTAAATATTTCATTTCCTTTTCCCTGTGGGGCTAGAACTCACGACCAGTCGTGTTTACGATCACACTGTGCACCTCTGCGCAAGAAAATGGGTGGATGGATGATGGGTCTGTCTCTGGTCAATATAAGCATATAAATTAACGCTTCCACACCACGCTTAATGTGGACTTTTGTCACATCAGGGGTTTACATTCCAACCAGAATGCCGTCCACCACCATGGCACGGCGGGCCTTGTTATTAGACTTAGATTGCCCGACCGAGCGACATAACTCAATACCCTGGCTACAAAATAGACCATAATTTTACGCCTCATGCTGGAGTCCGCTGTGTTCGTAAGGGAGGATTTAAGTTTCCTTCGTCTTGCCAATTTTGAACGTCCGGACCTGTCAACTATCTGTCTCCGTGTGGACTCGGACCATAGTGCCCGAGTCTATGCATATCTGTACAGGTTCCACAGTGGTAATAGAGAAATTCACTGATTCCCTCCGCTGAGATCGTGATACTTGGTGATTTCAATGCGCACAATGCCAGTTGTCTTGGGTCACGTACTATTGACCACGCGCGAAGACTGCATTCGACTTTGCTAAGGCGAATGTATTGTCTCAATTGGTAGAGTCGCCTACACGACTCTAAGACGTGGACAACGAAGCTTTAAAGAGGAACTTTGACTTGTTACATGCCGTCAATTTTCTAACCACACAGTACGACATAACTCTCCAATACTCCGACTCCAATACTGTGCGGTTTTGTATGAACTTCCTTCACGCGCCACAAAACTGTGGAATGCATGCTACCTGTTGTAGTGTTTCCAGGTCAATACGACCTGGGTACTAGGTAATTTTTAAGCTATATATTCGTTATTATAATATTTTGTGTTTTTTTTATTGCAGGATGTTAAAAATCCTTACTTAGTCGAGAAATATTTGAAGGAATATAAAAATAAATATAAAAAATTTGTTTGTTCTTTATGTGGACTTGTTCGGGTCTCTTGTATTGGTTTCTACGCCCATCTTTTGCAATGCGGGAAAAACCGAGGAGGTAATGTTTCTTTATTATATCTATTATGATACTCTCTGAATAACTTACTGTGTTACAAAATAAAATATTAATGATACCAACCAAAAAAAGTTGTAACAAGTGTATATGAACTTCGAGGTAGTATATGAATGTATAGCTTATTCGATTAAAGCACTTGGATAGTGTCCCGCTACGTTATATTTGAGGCAAAAGAAAGTTAGCATTTTTGTAGATTTTTAAATGTTTAAAATGTGAACAATACTTTAGAAGATTCTAATATAATATTATAGGTATATACAGTACAGGTGAATTATTAATAACTTCCAATTATATTTGAATTTCAGGAACTTGAACCCTTCAAACTCAATTGTGAAATATGCAATAGTAAATATTTATGTTTATATAAGACTCAGCATTACGCCATGCACAGAGACCAAGAACTAGCTAAGGAGCGTAAATTGTCATTAGAGGTGAAAAAGATCGAGCCGAAAGAAGAAGTCGTATTATCTGGTGAAGGAAGAATGGCCGCTAAAAAGTATGATTTTGTACTTCCACGTTGTACTATGCAGTACAGGGTAGGGAGACGGGATCTATTAAGACATTCAGTTTCGCTCTGGCCAATCACTTTTTCAGACGTTCTTTGTTGAGTGACGGAACTCAACGCCTTACTTTTTCTTGAAATGAAAATAATTAATTTTTCATTGATTCCGAGTAGAGATCAAATTCACAATCACGTTTACAATCTGACTTAGTGCCGATGCCGGTGCAATCACGACGACGGCCGAAAACTATGTTAATACTAATATTTTGTGTTGTATATACATTATAGTGTAATATATATTGTATTATGATTATACAATATATTATATTTTTATTTATGTTTCAGAGCTCGAAACGTTATGGAGAAATATAAATCGGTAAGTAAAATCGACGTTAACTTATATTAAAATTAATTAATATAAAAATTTTACAGTTTCTTTTAGTTTTATTTGAATCCTGCATAAAGCAGGGCAGGTAGAGGCACCCTAGTTCCAACTTGCGTGGAATTGAAAATATTAAAGAACTATTTCCCTTGAGTCCCTATAACGCAGTGTTAAGCGCCGGCACTCAACACGCAATGTCCTGTAAATTGGGCGATCTGAGGAACGGAGTATCTTAATGTTAGACTCCTTCTGTCCATACTAGATGAGGAATATTATAGTAAAAAAAGTTTACAAATATTAACTGTCATGTGTCATTCCAGTACGAATTTAATTGTGCCACGTGTGGTTACGGTGCTGATGAAGAGAAAGAGTTGGAAGAGCACTCTTGCCGCAAGATGTTGTATACCGACTTCAGTGATTCAGATAATTCTATAAAAGTAGAAGATGAAAGTTCTACAGATGACGAAGCAAGCGGAGTCGATAGTAATATATCTGACGTGGAAGTAAAAACTGAAAAGAAAAAGAAACACAGTGAATATTGTAAGTAAATTTAAGTCATATTTCCTTTATATTGTTGCTTGAGATGAACCTGAACGCTTTACTTATAGTATAATGCAAATACGCAAATTAAACTATATTTCTGAAAATAAAGATCTAATTTATTGGATTAAATATTCTATATTTACAATTTTATTATAGTTTATGCTGCGTCAAAAATAAAACGAATTCCATTTGTGGTACGACGTCCTAAAATGTATATGCAACAAGCTGCCCTTGAATAGTAAGTGTTCCTTAAATCTATATATATATATATATATATATATATATATATATATATATTCATTTAGTTTGGTTTGTTTAATTTACATCAGTAAACGACACATACAATAATATTTAAATGCGTTTTAATTTTAGCTTTGCTACATATTTACCAAATAATGAAACGTTTTATCCATTATGGAGGCATTGTAAGTACGAAGTTCTATCAGAGAGCCAAATATCACAATATATGCCGCCATTAGAAGAGTCCTGTAGTTTAAAATTAAATAAACAAGGTTGGAGCACGCTAAAAAAATTTGAGGCAAGAGAAACTCAAGGTATTTTTTATTACATTTTTATTAATTTCTAAGTGCCTTAAGTCCACTAATAAACGACTATAGAAATTAAAAAAATATTAAATAAATAAGGGCAATAAAAATGCATTTAAATTTTATATTATTTATAATTTTACGTGACTTTGGCGAAACCCAGATACTATGTTGCTTTGCTGTGACGTCAGTTCTTTCATTTTCAACAAACATTTTCTCAATTGCTTTTTTATCTTTTCTTGTATATAATGTAGCGACCTAAAAGCGGCTTCGCTTTCACATAAATTATACAAAACTCCACATAAATTGTAGCCTGTGTTATTCTTATGTGTAAGCTTTATTACTGTGAAGTTTGATTAAATCCGTTCAGTAGTTATTGTTATAATACAATTTTAGTAGGATAATCCAATGAAATGTTACAGGTGTATCGACCATATTCGTGGGTAGTTCTATCCAGGCCATATCGTGGTCGCCGAGCGGCCACCTGGCGGTGTCGGTGCACGCCGCCGACGACGCGCCGCGCGTCACCGGCGACGGCGTGTACTCTTTTGAAAATGTATTACAGCTGTGGGAGTTTGGAAATGATGATCGGTACTCTTTTTCAAAAAAAATAAATATTAGTTCCACATATTTTTAGAGGAACTTGAATCTGGGCCAAATTTGTTAAATTATTTTTTAAGATACGTGCTTCTTCGATAGTAAACTGGTATGTAGTGACGGCAAGCACCATGACCATGCCGCGATGAGCTCTTGCCAATTCTCTAGAATATTGATATATTACATACATATTTTCTTTTATTTTTATGAGTTTTGTAATATTATTAACAAGAAAAATAAATTGATTTTAAATCAATTTTACTATTTAAATATTTAATATATTGAATTCATACTTTTAAAAGTATGCTATTAATTTATCTTTATTGAAGGTTAAAATCTTACTTCATTAGCTAATAGATGAGCTTAAAGTATAAATCAGTTCTTCTTTCTTCCAGTTTTGTTCCAAGATTTGCTCTTGGCGTGGCTCACGAGTACGGAATGGTGTGGGGGATGGATTGGTGTCCTTCAGGGACGACTGACTTGTATAGTATGGAAGATCAAAAATCATTTGTTCGACTCGGCCTTCTAGCAATCGCTTGTTCCAATGGTTATGCTTATATTTTGTCTGTTCCTTACCCTTCGAGTATTATTGGCAGGTACATAAGTATTTTTTTTCGTATAATTTAAATTTATTACTTTTGTATTGTTGTTATTTCCGGCTTAGGTCATTAAAGGCGGTGTCGAGTTCTGCCACTTAACACGCGTTGCTTTGAAAATTTTGTAAACATTAAACTAAACTAAAAAAAAAAATAATTTCGAACTTTATTTACAGTGATAGCAAAATATACAAGCTAAGCCCAGTTGCAGAATTGAGGCTTTACAGAGGTGACCAAAAGTTCCAAGCTACCTCCATAAACTGGTCTTCTGTAAGTGTATATTATAATTTATACATATAAAATATGTTACACTCATATTTTTATATTAAAGTATATATTTTAGTTAGTATGAAGCGTATATAGTACTAATATAACACACTTTATGTTGTTTTATTTTGTGCGAGTAAAAATCATATAGTTATATCAGCCGAAATTATTTTTACAAAATGCTATCGATTTAAGTACAGAATATTTTTACATTTTTGAAATGTTTTTCTACATATCAAAAGAAGTTAAATTTTAGAAAAGTGAAAACTATTAATCTGTTTCCCTTATTTTGCAGCAAACTGGTCACAAAACAATCTTAGTCGGGTACTCTAATGGTACTACAGCACAGTACGATTTGCACTCGGAATCACCTTTATTAGTGGATAAAAAGAAAGATGTCGTCATATACTATCCATATTATGATGAAAAAACACACAACACTTGCGTAACAGGTTGGTTAGGTTTGATGTAACTAGGTGCTCATCCTTAACAGTAAATGGCCGCGCAGTGCTGTACCGTCTCGTACGACCCCCAGGTGTGACGTCGTCCCCGCTGAAGCTGCGCGGCGCGGAGCTGGTGGGCAGCGCGTCGCCGACGGGCGCGGACACGGCGCGCGGCGCGGCGCGGGCGGGCGCGCGCCTGCGCACGCACCTCGCCTGCTCCGCCGCGCTGCACGCGCCGCACTGGCCCGCGCTGCTGCTGGCCGAGAACGACTGCATCGGTGAGACCGACCTCAATACGACAGTACTAAATAAGTTATATCATTATAATACATATCGTATTAGAGGGGCAGAAATCACCTACACAGACCCAGCGAGGAAATATTAGTAATTAATTAATTCCACTGAATTGAAAATTGCAAACAGACTGAGCGCTACCATAATCTCAATAATTATATTTACATAATGTACATTGTTAAGCAAAAACCAGTTATTACAATGCTATGTGCAGAAAAACAAAAAATGTAAATATAAATAAATGGCTGTTGTTTATCGCAACCTTAGTGTAGTTTAGTGTAACCTTATGAATTACGAACAGTATGGAATCTTTTCAATTATTTACATAATTTTCCTCTATTATATAGAACATGGAAACCTCGTGCACCGCGGAGTTACCGGAAGTAAAATAACTATACGTGTAAAAATCGATTAACCAGTACTTTTAGTTACTTTATTAAAATATCGGCCTTTACTTTATAATATTCAAAACACAATTTGATGCAGCAGATGATCGAATATTTTTTAACGAGTTTAACCCAAAATGCCGTTTTTAAATTATATTAGCTTCACGTTGTTTTCCGTTTCTAACAGTTTAGGCAAATAGAACCTAATACTAAGACATCTATCTATTCCCTAGTTTTTGCCAAATTCTGGAGACATTGCGTGTCGAGTTGTGATACTCAATGACGTGCTGTTCTTTCGCTTGTATCAGAGCGAATGAATGAAATATGACGCCTACGTTTACAGTCAAACGTATTACGTCGTCGCACTACGTCAGGACCACCTGTTTTTTGTCCTTGAATGAAATACACAATTTGGTCGACAGTAAACCAAGCAGTAAACGAGTTGGACTGGTGGTGCTTCGGGCGTCGCCTCGGCGCCATGAACAGCTGCGCCGGCTGCCTGCACTGCGGCGTGGTGGCCGCCTACTCGCCCCCCGCCATCAAGACCATGAGGCCGCATCCTGTGTTCAGTGAGTTGCATAAAGATGTAAGTTTATACTATTTTGAATCTACATTTCTTTGCCCCGTAGTTGGTGCAGATGGTGTCCGCAGAGGCTCCACTCCACTCTCGATCGATCGGTCTTGACCTTGGGATCACTTTATTTACGGTTTCGCTTGAGGATACCAATGCATTGCTTACTTACGTACATACTTACCCGATAAAACTAGATTCGATGTTTAACTAACTTAATAAGGATGTAAGTCTGTAACTTTGAACTTAAACCCCTTAAACCCTCTAGTTGGGGCCAAATGGCCTGGAGCTTCGCGTTTAATTTACTGCATATCATCTTCTTATAGAATTAAACTAGGACTGAGCGTTGCCAGACTTGCTCAGGACAGTCATGTTTACGCTTTCCTTCCAATGTCTGTTTAGGTATATATGTATATGATCAGGAACTTGACGGAGCATATAGCTCAACCAACACCAATTGCAGCGCTTGGTCTTTTGTTCAATTAGTATTTTTAAACATTTTTAAAGTGTTATTCTACACAGGAAATTAGTATATACCAATTAGTATAGTATACTACGACAAAGTTCTGGAGGCTAAAAGATAAGTTTATACTTGATAAGGAAATAAGTAAATTAAAGTAACTCAAATCTTGAATTATCTCGTTTGAAACTTGCCGATAAGTGAGCACCGATCGCGTGGGATGTATTGAATAAGGGGAAAGTGAATTTTAGAGAATAAACCGTTTTGTTACTCATTGACTGATTGATAGGTAAAGGCAAAACTAAAAGTATAGAATTGAAAGATGTTAATTTAGATAGTTCCAGTTTTTTGGAGAATGCATGTGATAATTCCCATACTGTGAACTGAGTCGCCGGTAACAATATGATGTTATTGTGTTATGAGATGACAGTGAGATAATTTTGCCATTTTCGATACAAGTGTTTGATTACACATATTTGAGGTAACATCTTAACGGTTTCTCATTGCCTTCGCTGTCACTTGTGAAGTGTGACCGTTGTTTTTAATCTTAAGATGTATTAAAATCCCGACTCTGTTTTATCGCATTTTGTACTGATCATTGAGAAAAAAATGCACGCGCACTTACGTGCCCGTAGGTTGTTGTTTTATTTAAAAAATAATATATATATAATATAATTATAATAACATATAAATAATTAAATGAACTTAATTTACAAAAATATTATTTTTACAGACGGTAGCTATAATACATATGGTGTCACTAAATAAAAAAAATTCAAAACAAAAGAATGATGATTTTGCTGTCAAATTAGAGCCGCTCACGTACAAAGAAGTAACCAAATCGTATGGAGTGGAACTGTTGTTCGCGAAAGATCTTGATAAGGTAAACATTTTTTTTTAAATGAAAGATGGTCTTTATCTGTGTCATTATTCAAAATTATACTTTATATTTTAATAAAAACAATATTCCTAATATATACCAATTATTATTTTCTACAGAAACAATTACAAAATCTATGTAACAAGGAGCCGTGTCCAGAAAGATTTCCGCTTTCCGATATTCCCTCAATGGCGTTCAATCCGTCTTCAAAACATCATCGACAATTGGCGATGGCGACGCATTCAGGCTTCATATTCTTTTTAAATGTATAAAGTTAAGAAAATATTCATTTTATATGTTTTCTAAGATAATTATTTAAGTAATGTGTTTTATAAATGGGCGTTCCTAAACATATACAAAATGAAAATATTCACATAAATTATTTCATTATATAGTACAACAATGAAGTTAAAAAAAAAAACTAAAGGTAAAGTCAACGTGAAAAATTACTAAATTCGATTTCGATCGGGGGTTAAATCTTTTTCGATTTAAAAATGAATAAATACAACTTAGTAAATCAAAATCACAAAATATTTAATGTACATTTCACATTTAATTGAAGTTATAGAGAAAAGCTTTTTTAAATTTTGGAGATGAAGCTCAAAAATACAGATTTAATTTAGAAAAAATGAACTTTTGCCTTTCTAAATTCTAGGGTGGACACCAGATAATACTAGAGTTGACACGGCTCACCCCTTTCTTCGCCCAGGGCTATATATTTTATAAGAATGTGTATACATACTGCCTTAGTATCTTATAATTATTACTGAAAAAATATTTCTTTATAATTTCTTCAGATTTACTTTAGCTGATTAGGAAATAGATTTTAATGTGTATAGAAATGAAATCGTTTGTATCAGTAGAAGTGAAAAATGCTGATGAAGTAGTTTTACTTGTAAGTAGAAGTTATATTGTTAGTGAATCGTCATAATACTTTGTTGATAATATTAAGTGTAATTCTAAACTTCGATGAAGTGACTGATATATTTTTTCTTTTTGAAAATTTTACGCGTTAATGTAAAATGTTCAACACTTGTTTATAAATATTTAACAATATGCGTAGAGCGTATATATTTGTAAATAATAAACATTAAATGCTTATAAAATAAAACTAAACTTGAAAATAATTCACATGAACGTCGCTAAATATTTCGTATTTGTAAATTTTGTAAAATGTAATCAAATTATCGATTTTTTTTTATAATATTATTTCAAAAATCATAAAACCAAATAATTTAAAAAAAATATTAAATCGGATAGAAGGTAATTTTATCTTTTTGCTCCAAATGTATGTTAGTGTTGTAAGCACCATACAAACATTTTACATCCGGGAAATCTAAACTTAATTTGCACGAAGAGTAATTTAAAAATTAATTAAGAATACACAAACGATTGTTCAACACGCAACTAAATACTTATTTACTAGTGCAATAATCATTAATTTAGGTATATAAAATTATAATATATCGTGTGAATTGTCAGTGCATTAATATTTTTACACTTTGTAAATATACATATTTGTAAATTGTAATATGTTTTATGGTTTTTGGAGAAATGTCGCAATACAATCGTTTTTAAGTAACTGTCGGTTAGAATTAATTATAAGTATATATAATACGTATGATTATGATAGACGATCTTTAAATGAATAATATTATGAACGAGGCTAAGTCACCATACCTGTAAATATCATTTTATATCCCGCATAAATAGAAAACAAAGTTTCGTTTTCCGCGGAAAGCGGTTCGTGGCGGAACTCTACATCGCACATTTCTTTTGCCAGAGCAAGAATATAAAAAAATATTTGTATATCACAATATTAATTAATATTAATTTTTTTTGGTAAAATCATAAGAGTGTGGAACAAAGCGGCTGAAGTATAGATATTTTATCTAGCCTCTCCGACATTTTTTTTCCATTTGTGTATTTCACGAATTATTATTTTTTACACAAGATTTTTATGAGACGAAATGAGACGAGCTTCCTAATTTTTTTTATACCATAGATATAAAACTTTATTTGAATCAAAGATTAGAATGTTATTGTCCATGGGTTTTTACATGTAGACGACCGAGTTGTTATTGCAAATGACACGATATCTCTACTTTTATCTTTGTAAATAACTATCTGCACAGTCACTAAAATCTTTTAATACATTAAGCTGTTATGCATCGCATTTTATCTTAACCCGCCACTGCTATCGCTTTTTTTATCAATTTCTATAAGTTTGTAAGATATAATAATTTCCCAGATTTTTTAAAATAAAATATGACTAAACCAAATGTTCTATTTTATACTTTTTGTGTATTGACGGGTAGAATGCAAAGTATCAACGGAGCCTAATCGCGACCCTATAGGAACAAGCATTTTTTAAAACTTCTACGAAACTATTTTGTTAAAAAAAAAACAATCAGTTTCACGCTGTATCCCGCACACCTACTGTGTGCGGGATACAGCGTGAAACTGATTGTTTTTTTAGGCAGAGAACCTAATGTAAAGACACTCTGTTTCTCCATTTTCTGCCGAATTCTGGCAGCATTGCGTGTTGAGAGGCAGAACTCAACGCCGCGCTTGGCCTGGACACCAGAGCGAGGAATAGAAATATAAATTTGAGCAAATATTTCATCTCCCCGAGTGGGAATCGAACCCACAACCATCCGGTTTTACAGTCACACTTTGTGCCCCTGCGCCAGGACTGGCCTCAAATTTTGTATTCAATTATAATTCAATCTTTGCTCAGCATATTTAGATAGTAGCAATGTAAATGTAATATGTAAGCTATACGATGTATTTCATCTCATATAATTACTATTATTTTATAATACTTATTAATTAAATAGGTCGTGTACAGCGAATCCTATTTAGGGTTCCGTACCTAAATAAGTAAAAACTAAAATTATCTATAATAATTTACTCACTTCGCGTGTGTTCGAAGTGAGTAAATTATTATCATACCTTACCTTACCTTACCTTACCTAAGTTTTTTTTATCATACCTTATTAGTTAAGACATATTAGCTAGATTGAAGAAAACTGCATTTATTTTGTCAATAGTGTGGTAATAAATTTGCAAATTTAACCCATATTGTGTCCATAACATAAATATAAATAACAAAAATAATCATAATCATAATAGTCCTAATCATAATAAAACACATCACTTTTCTCACAGAAAAAAAGTGTTCTTAAGTTTTTTTTCTTAATTAAGGCAAAAAGTGTTATTATGTAAATTTCGTTTCGTTTAAGATTACTTTTAGATAAATATTTATTTTAAAATGTAATATAGAACCACGTATATCGGATTTCAGTGATATTAATATATTATTCAACTTATTGTAAGTAAATAGGATTACATGTTATGCTTGTTGCCTAATAAAGTTTTTAAATAAAATTCTTGTTTGTTTTATTGTTATACTCTCCTTCATCACCCAATCCCAGTCCAATTATATGTAAAAATATGTAAAATCGATCTCAAATACAAAAATATAATGATGTAGGTATAAATATTGTAAGAAATCCGAATTTTTAGAGGCATTGAGTAGCGACGACCAACGTCGGGCTTTTTGCCTTGATGCCAAAACCAAAAAAAAAAAATAATTATAATATAATAATTAATTCCCTCGAGTGAGGATGGAACCTACAACCGTCGCGTTACAGTCACTCGCTTGCGCCCCTCTGTGCAACGACGGCCTCATTTTTATATGACTAGCTTTTTATTTCATGAAATTTTAGAGGTCAATATGTAAATTGAAATAAAATTGATCAAAGCATTTTGTAGCGATGCACGCGCTTAGTAACACTTTATTATGTTTGGTGTAATATACCAATGTTTAATAGATATTCAAGTTTATCCGACAGTATTTGAAAATACTACACTGGACTAAAAATAATATTTCTGACAGACTTTGTTTTGGGACAAGAGTTTCGCACGTTACTACATTTGATACTGATCTTCGCCAGTCAGAATTTAACCGCGTTGGAGAGTGAACGTGTTTCAAGCAAATAACATCTCGAACGCGCTCTCGAACTCTACGAATATACAAATAAAAAAATAATTTATTTACTATCTAAAAATGTATTGACTTGCTATGAACTTCAAGTGATTTATTGTTTATTTATAAGACTGTGAATTTATTGTATTTTTGAACTGATGTTATAACAGCAATAAGTTGTTGAGTAGAGATTTTTCATAAATAAACTTTTAAAAAATATTTACGATGATGATGGCTAGTGCAAAAATGATACGAGACTGCAGCTCGGAGCTCAGCTCTGATGTGCGATCTCTTTCCGTGGCCTCTTCTACCGAAGAGCAGGACTCTACCACCACCGATTCTGAGTACTCTGAAGAGGAAAAGGAATACGAATTGGAAGACCTTCAAATTCTTAAAACTATTGGTATGTCTTTAAATATTTTTGTTTGTCTAGTTACACTTACATTTTAAATTTATTAATGTTTACGCATAGGAAAAATGCAAACAGATGTTGACTCTACTTTCATTTCCATCGGATTACGATTGTATAAATTATCATGCAGCTATTCAGTTTCATATAAAAAAATAAATATATAATTAGAGTAAGAAACATGTCTCCAGAATTCGGCGGAAAGTAGGAAAAAATATTACAGTAAGAAAAAATTTAACATAATCAAAACTTCAGCACCGCACCATACAACAATTAATAAACGTTGGATACGTTTACAGATGTGTGCGGATTTTATATATGATTCATATGATTTTTCTAATACTTATGTAAATACATAATATTAAATAACATGAATTGTAAAAATTTATACATTAGAGAAATCGTTTATGTGGTGACCCTTTCGCTTAGCGTTGAAAGTTCTTCGCACCTATCAGTAAGTTGACAGTGATAGATTGAAATTTAAATATTCAAGAATAACGAATATTATCGTTGTTTTCTAGTCGTGATCGTTATTTATATATGGCTAAAAAAATAGAAACTTACTTGATATAAATAATATGAACATTAGTTATATCTATCCATTACTCGGTTTGTTAATACAAGATAAAATTATATCTAGTCCTTGATCTAAATATGTCATCGCGAAATGTTGCACAGCGAAAGGTGTAGGTAGGTAGCCCCCTTTGACCTAAATTTACTGGGGAGGTTCGAGCCAAGGCCACGAACTGAGGTCTGCCGTTCCTGGGTAAATGCAGATGCAATAACTGAAAAAGCATTTTTTGTATTATTTTAAGACGAATAAGTACTAGTATTTCTCTGATATAATTAAAAATATTAATATTCCCAACAAGTAGCAAATAAATACATACTCAATTATAACTTATATCCGGCAATTTGCTTTAGTAAATGTCAAAATTAAATATCTCAATGGATTAAGTATCATGAGTATATATATTTATATAAATATATATTTTTAATTCATATGTACTATTTAGGATTACGATGAGGTCAGTCGTGGTGCGGGGTTACAAAATGTGACTGTAAGCGCGACTGGCTGTGAGTTCGATCCCCACTCGAAGAAATGAAATATTAATTTATTTAAATTTATATTTGGCGCGCGGCACGAAGTGTGACTGTAAAACCGACTTGTTGTGGGTTCGATACCCACTCGAAGAAATGTTTACTTAAATCTATATTTCCATTTCTTCGCTCTGGTGTCGAGGCTAAGCGCGGCGTTGAGTTCTACCACTCAACACGCAATGCCTCCAGAATTCGGCAAAAAGTGGGGAGCCGAGTGTCTTAACTCTAGGTTCCGACTGCCTACGCTGCTGTGTGCGGGTTACAGCGTGAAGGTGATTATTATTTTTTTTTAATTTATATTTCCATTTGTTCGCCCGGGTATCGATGGAAAGTGCAGCAGTGAGTTCCACCACACAACAGGCAATGCCTCCAGAATTGGGCAAAAAATGGGGACTTCCCTGCTGTGTGTAGGATACAGTGTGAAGCTGATTTTTTAAATTTAGGATTAACAACTTTATCGAATTTATTATCTAAACATGTAAAAAAGATAATAAATACGTAATTCAATGGTTAAATTTATATAATCTAAGTATCTATTTATAAAATAAAGTAAGAACAATCACTGTTTAAATTTAGAAAATCAGTAGCAACCGAGGTCAAGTTCTAAAAAAAGATAAGAAAGATTTATAAATCGCTTTATAGAGTAAGAGACTTTAAACGTGGGCGATGGTTAGCGAAAAAAAAAATATTATCATGATTTACAATCTTAACGTTTATTAAAATAGAAAATATATTTTACATAATGTTGATAATTTTAGATCTTAAAAAAAGAAACGATT
Source organism: Heliconius charithonia (assembly GCA_030704555.1). Taxonomy (NCBI): domain Eukaryota; kingdom Metazoa; phylum Arthropoda; class Insecta; order Lepidoptera; family Nymphalidae; genus Heliconius; species Heliconius charithonia. The sequence goes on along the minus strand of CM060809.1, from coordinate 5,380,070 downwards.
TTTAAAGGTTTAAGATGTAGATATTTGGAGGGTTTTTAACAATGTATAATTTAAATAAGCACCATATAGTTTGAACGCAAAACTTTTTTAAGCACCTATCATTTTCCAAGACCTAGAATATAGAGCACAAATTATAGCTTAATCTAAATATAGAAATTCGATATGACTAACGTAAACAAATAAAAATAACGCAAGTCATATTTTTTATAATATCAATGAAAACAACTGTTGAGGTGCATTAACTTGTACCGTACTAGTGACTGTACCGGTGAAACAGAGCACAAAACGTCTCGTAGTCAGACGTACCAGGTCCACCTATTATCCTCTCGGCGCGGCGCCCTAGTTAAAACAGTAACGAGTGCATCACGATTTTACTTTAGTGACATCAAGAGCGACAGATAGAAGATAGACAGAATATACATTTCAAAATTCGTTCACTTGTGTACCTGAGAAATTGTTCATTTATTTATTAAGGTAGTCTTAGCTTATAAATAAGTTTGAGGCCAGGCGTGGCGCGAGGGCACAGGTGTGTGACCATAAACGCGATAGATTGTGGGTTTGATTCCCACTTGAACATATGAAATGTTTAATATATTTATTTTTGCTGTGATGTCGCGGCAAAGCGCGGCGTTGACTTCCGTCACTCAACACGCAATACCTCTAGAATTGGGCGGAAAGAGGGAAACGGAAATGGAGTGTCTTAACACTAGGCTTCCAGGTTTCCTGCCTACTCTCCTATGTGTGGGATGAAGCATGATACAAAAATAAAGAAAAGAAAGCTTAAGAAAATATTTCATTTTGATGACTTGCATTACACGTAGTGGATATAACTAGAATATAGGTATATATGAAGAGCAGTAGTAGGTACGGAGTGTGCATGTTTACATTGTCACGCGTGATTTGCTGAAGAATGTGGGTCACAGTATCACGCAAACTTGGAGATCAGAAACTTACGTGCACTTGTTCTTGTAAAAGCATTATTTTGTTTTTAGGGTTCCGTTCCTCAAAAGGTAACAATAGAACTACTTTTGTTGCCTATCTGTCCGTCTATTAAGACCATTTCTCTCGAGATTGCGTGGAGATATCAAGCTAAGTTCGTACTTTTATAAATTGTACTTCCCGTTGACAACAATCCTGAAATTGGTACGAAAGCCTCGGTGGGCGAATCCTGTTTTTTTTATTCTGTACTTTTAACAGATTTTGTTTTCTTCTGGTTATCTCCTTAAACTCTTTTAATGTTTGCTAAAGGTACGTGCATGGTACTAGTATTTCCTCATATCTCTTGGCCACGTGTTATGGCCAACTATGTGAACGCCCAGCGTTGCGGTTGTACGCAGCTACACGTGACTTCAGTATAAAAATCAATAGTTGCATGGAAACATTATCATTTATGTTAATGTACCTTACAATGTATGATTTATATCACTTTTCATAACTTTTATGTAATAACATTTATTAAACTCTTAGTAGAGCCATTGTAATATTCTTCAATAGTATCTGATTGTATAGCTGTATATTCAGTTCTCACGAGGAATATTTGTATAACAAAAATATTTAAGTTTTGTTGTAAGATAAAAAAAGACAATTATTCCTAAGTATCTATATTACAATGTAAGTCAAATTAAAGTAGAGTGCGGTTTGTTATATGATACACGTGGAATAATGAAATTAGATTCGTATCATAATTCACACACTTTACTAGTTAGTAGCTACTAGCTAGGGTTGGTTGGATTAAGAAAAGAAAGTAAGAAGTAAAACAATGCGGCGAGATGTGCGCGTCCACACGGAACACACTGTATATATTTCGGATGTGTGAACTGATCGTGAATGTATATATAAGTACATTGGGTTGTATTAAATTTTTTTGACCATGTTCAGAAGGAACTATTATATAATTAGGCAATGATGATTATTAATAATATCAAAGTAATTTATTGATATGTACTTAATTGATTACAAGACGGTACGAGTTGATATAATAATAAAACATGTTACATATCTTTGAAAATTTATAATAGAAGAAAAAATGCAGTTGATATTACATGATTTATCTGGAATTTTATGTTTTACAAGAGGAAAAAAATACTTTTACATATAAGTTCAGTTTAAGAATACTTGCAATTTTATGGATACTTGGAAAGTGCAATGAAAAGAAATTCTGTGATATGCTTCAATCTAAAAATAATATGTACATACATGGAGGAAATAGGTACAAAAGCATTTTCCTTGTGCACAACATAAATTTACCTGCGTTATATATATATATATATATATATATATGATTCTTGATTCGACTGTACAACGTACAGGGACCAACAATAAAGTTGTTTGACAATTAGCAGACGTCAAACTGACCTGCATCATTGTTTTGTATCTTACTTGGGTCGCCTTGAGTTTCGATATATTGTCCTTGGCCTACTTCCGCAGCTTCTGTTTATTCATCTCCATTATTATTAATAATAGATACAACACGAATTCATTTGAACGCTACCTTACATATATGCGGGGTATGAAATTGTAAATAAATTCAATGTTTTGACAGTTTGAATCATATAAAAATTATTAAAGTATATACTTGCTTAAGTATAATAAACGGATCATTAAAATAAAAATTCGTAAATAGATTTAATAATAATAAAAAAACTGATATAAATACGAAGCAAGGGTCTGGTCAGTTGCAATTCTAATAGCGTTGCTATATCAAAGCAGCGTTGCGTAACATGCTAGTGGACAAATTCATACTATTTAGATTAACGATAGCACTTTCCCCAACGTGTGATGTTACCGTGATAGTATGTTGTTTCTTCACTTATTGTATATTATTGAGGCCAGTCGTGGCGCAGTGGCACAAAGTGTGACTGTAAAACCGACTGGTTGTGGGTTCGATCCCCACTCGAGGAGATGAAATATTTACTTAAATTTATATTTCCATTTCTTCGCTCTGGTGTCGAGGCAAAGCGCGGCGTTGAGTTCTGCCACTCAACACGCAATGCCTCCAAAAATTCGGCAGAAAGTGGGGAACAGAGTGTCTTAACACTAGGTTCCCTCTGCCTACCCTGCTGTGTGCGGGATACAGCGTGAAGCAAATTTTTTTTTTTTTTAATTATATTATTATTATTCACATGAAAATATTTAGGAAGTAGGTGATATTGGACTTTATTAAAACTATTATTTATGTATTCTTAATCGCACAGAGCTAAGTAACAACACTTTTACGTACAAATATTAGTTTAGTATGATGAAGTAAGAATGTGGTTAATGATAGAGTCTTTGATAGAATGTAGTGGTTTGTTTAGTCAGTTCAAAGCATATTTATACAGCTAGTTCTCACTTCTTGCAAAATTTAATAATTATAAATACCATATGGATAGAGTTTGAAAAATTTAAGTTCACTGGTGTTGAAGTCATTTTGTATTGTATGAAATCAACTTTGTGTTGTTTCGCGGTGAATTTCATAGACAATCATTTCACACATAAAATGCATCAAAAACGATGCATATTTTTATAATATTGTTTTTTTCTATGCTTTAAGGGACCGTAGAACGGAATATTTATTTGATACTAATTTCAACTGAATACTCGAGATAAATGATTTTGACGTACGGACTCAGAACATAGTGATCGTCTAAAAATCCTATTCCAGTCCTTTTGAGTCACGGAACACTAAAATGGAATCTATCAAGTTAAACTTGTGTCTGTACTTGCTCGATATTTTATTATTTTTATATTTAAAAACCACACCAGCTTCAAGCTGTATTACGCAAATAGCAGGGTAGGCAGAGTGAAACCTAGAGTTAAGACAATCCGATTCCAACTTTCCGCCGAATTCTTGAGAATTCCTAATTGCGTGTTGAGTGACTTGATACCAGAGAAATTAAAATATATATAAAAAAAATTACATTTCCTCGGGTGGGGATCGAAACCACAACCAGTCGATTTAACAGTCACACTTTGTGCTCCAGTGCCACGACTGTCCTCAATTTTAAATATATTATAATAAATGATTCTCACAATCTATATTTATTACTAAACGTACGTATAAAGAAACATGAAACGTCTTCAGACACGTTTGCTTATTTAACTGAGTGACGGTAACTTTAGACGATTTTAGTGAAGACTGGTCGCATTTGTGTTGTTGAGTCAATAAAGTGGAAAGTCGAGACAAACAAACAGAATTTTTAACACACCTTTCCCCAAAAAGCGACGAATATCGTTAGAAAGTTGGTACGCTGTTACATTATATGTAGTGAAGTGCATCAGTATTGGCGCGGTTAAGGGTTGTTAGTTATCACCCTTTTTCACCTAGTTATTTGTTTTTTTAGGCTTTACTTTAGTTCAATTGCATTAATAATTACTGAAATAAATAAATAACAATTTTATGTTTGTAAATTATGAAATTATGTGTAGCTATTTATATTTTCGATTCGTGTGTAGTAAAATGTTGATATTTGAATTAAAAACAACTTAATAATAAGTACCAACAATAAATTTTATTATGTCTCTACTTTATTTAATATAGAATATGAATAGCGAGAAACGATATACATATAGACACTAAAAAGCTTTTACGAAAGGGTCTGAATGAAATCATGTTCCAAATTAATAATATCAAGTGGAGTAATGGATCCAATTTTGAGTATGTAAATCAATTACCCGTGATAATAATATATGTGCTTAATATATCTTTAAAAAAATACAAAATATAATATAAAGAAAACGATTTGAACGTTCTCAATGTATCTTTTCCGGTGAAATGACCTATTTCAGAATATCTTGCGGTCTTCCCACGCTTCTGGGAAACACTCGTGAAAATTTTGACAATTTATTTTGGCGCATATACAGTAAGTCCATCGAACCTTTAATAAAAAAAAATAAAAAACTGCGAAATAAAAATTGCGAGCCGGACTCGCCCCTGAGTGTTCCGTACCAATTTAAAGAATGTAGGTCAACGCGAATTTCGGTTTTTTCCTTTAGTACTTCAAATGATTCAGAATTTCATAATCGTAGAATCTACGGGATATATTTTATTAATTAATACAAACTGAAGTTTACATATAGTAGTTTAAATATTAAAACAGATATCTAAGATATTGTATTGGAAGAGCGGGATCTCCTAATACAGGCATTACTTGCTTAAAAGGAGATCTCTGTACCAATTATTTCTGTGTAAAATCTGTTGAACAAATAAAGTATTTTTATTTTTGTTTTATTTATTTTATTTTTGCGTATTGCGTATGCACTCATTTTTTATGAAATGAACTACAAATATAAGTTTGTGATATTTTTCCTATGATATTATTTTTGTTGTAAGTTCTCCTTTTCCACCAAATTTTAAAACTGTAGGTCAACGGGAAGTACCATATAGGTTCTGATAACACAGCGAATTTCATACAAGACGTAACAAAAATATTGCATAATGACAGTGACGAAGCTAGGGTATTTGCTGCCTGGTGCAGCTTAGAACTTGATGCCCTTTAAAATGGTCAAAATAATTTCAGATTTCAAAACACAGTTATATAATAACTATATATAAGTTATAACATTCGATTTTGGTTAAAAAATATTGCAAAATTTAAAAACGGATATTACGCGCTTTTGACTAGCAAAGTCATTAATCACATTTTCAAAATCAATAGTATCGACTAGGAATGACATGAGTGACATGATAGTGAGATTGTATTTTTCATTTTTATTCACTCATTTTTCTTGTATATTTCTTGATTGAAAAAAAGAATAGAAAAATTGAGATAGACTTTGCTGCTCCTTTCCTTTGCCAGGTGCGACTGCACCACTCGCACAGCCCCTCTCCCCCCAAAAGAAAAAATCAAGCTTCAAAGTCAAAAGCTTGATTTTATGACCCGAAATGCCGTTGTCGTTAATAATTACATTAATTTTAACTCGATACCTCCACGCGATCTCGATATAAATGGTCTTGACAGACGATCCACAATGGCTATAATGGTTATTTTTTTACGGACAGAACTCTAAAATGTTCATAATTATATTTTAGTTTATACTATGATATTCATTACACAATTTTTTTAAAGAAATATATTCTTAAACGATAACAATATTTATAGAAATTAACAGTTCTTTTTCTATATATTTTAGTTATTTCTTTTTCTATATTTTTAGTTAAATTAAATCACAATTTTATGATATTTTTCTTTTTTGTTAGGTACTCCCCAGTTTTAGTTTTTACGTCCCTCGATAAATTAAACTTTAATAATATTTTACAGTATTTAGACTGAAAGACGATTAAAGTCCATATGGTACTTAGGTATAAAACGGTCATTAAAATTGAACAAACATCTTATTGTAGCTATACATTACAGTTTAAGTATACTAAATCTAAAAGCACTTGCGTTAAATTTATATATTTTTTTTCTTATATTTCATGCCACAGTCTCGTTGTTCGGTTGTTCATACTCTACAAATAGCGCCAATATAAATAATATATTTATATAAAATCTATTTGCGTCAATACTTTTACGCTTAGGGAATATGAATTATATCTTTCAATATCTCTTGCGATATGTATATTGTGACTGGAGTGAAGAAATCAGTAAATTTAACATTGTTATGAAAGTTTAGTGTATCGATAGCTGCCAACACGTGCCGTCTGCACAAATTTGATGGAAATAATAATGTTCGCAATACTCATAAATGTCTATTTATTTTAAGCAAACAAATTCTATTAAGAAACATGCAAATCATCTTAAGACTAACCCCATAGCAGTGTGTGCAGGATTAGGTATTGGGTAGGCATTGTTTAAAAGACAAGACATTTTTTATAAATATAATAAGTTGTGGAAGGTTCAATTCTGTATGTTTAATATACATTCGTCGTGGCGTGGCGGTTTAGGTCAGTTGTGGCGCAGTGGTACAAAGTGTGACTGTAAAACCGACTGGTTGTGGGTTCGATCCCCACTCGAGGAGATGAAATATTTACTTAAATTTATATTTTCATTTCTTCGCACTGGTGTAGAGGCAAAGGGCGGCGTTGAGTTGTGCCACTCAACACGCAATGCCTGTGGGGAACGGAGTGTCTTAACACTAGGTTCCCTCTGCCTACCCTGCTGTGTGCGGGATATAGCGTGAAGCTAATTTTTTTTTTTTAATATATATTAAAAGAATATTTCTGACGTCATATTTCTAAAAGTTGACCATCAACATGACAACCGTTTTCTAGTGACATAAAAACATCGGCGGTCTGATGTCCAGAAGGACAGAAGCAACTCGGCTAAACTTAAGACTTAAAGATGTGAGTATTACGCCTAAGGAAAAGACGTAGAACAGATCTGATGTAAAATCCTATGAGCCCCTCTTAGAGCAAGATTTAAAAATCTAATCTCATTTCATTATTACATATTAGATTTTCATTAACAAAATCTATATGACTGGAGTTATTTATCAAGGAGTCGCGCGGTCATGTACTTCCTCAATGTAATAAATTATTTTTCGTGTCACTATTTAGGAACATTGAACCACACGAGTGTCTGAACTTATAAAATACTTCACGTTCTCAATATACATTATATATTGTTTACATTTCATTAAGCTGCATGATAAAACAGTCTCCGTTATCATTGAAAATACGTGAGTGACATTTTTATTATATTTATTTTTAGGAAGAGGAAACAGGTTGTTGGGCTGATTATAAAACGTCACCTACAATAGTTCAGTTTAGAATTAGATTATCATATCATTATTATTATTATTAGTGTTCTCGTTAAATTATAATTTCTATTTAAAATTTAATATGAAGTACGAAGATATCGTGTTGAAAATGATATATTTAACAACTATTATACATTGGCAGGTAGTAATACTAACTTTTTTGTCTGTTTTTGTGTGAGATTTAGATAAATCTAAATCATCTTAGAAAAATTAAAATGTTCAAATTAAGTAAAAAGTCAAATTAAGTAGTGTTCAAATTAATTATAATTAAGTATAATAATATAATAATGTGAAAAATTTATAATGTTAGTTGTAAATCTAATAACTCATTAGATTTACAGGTGACATTATTAGATATATAGCGCTTGAAAGCCTCATTTGAATAACATAATAAATTTATTGATAACCCATTTATGAAGCACGCGAGACGCGTCACGCTGTGGGGTTGGAGTAGGGGTAGGGGGGTAGGGGCGAATTAAATGAATACTACGCCACATTTCGAGTAAAAAGTTTCGCCGAAAGTAATAAATTATTGTAAGAGCTTTCTCATATTAAATAATTTTATTGCATAATTCAAAAAACGAGATGCTTGAAACTTGTTCACGAGGTAGCTCTTTTTTGACTCCCGGACATAAAACGTCGGACGTCGGACGTCGGACTAGTTCCGGTGTTGCGGTTACGATGGTGACGAACTTTCCTAAACAAACCCAAAATTTATTGTTTAACAACCAATTGTTAGTCGTTGAATGAATATTAAATGTTATTTCCGAGTTCAGAGGACTATCGTTAATATAATATTTTTTAGATAATTTTTGTTTTTTTTTAATTGATTAATTTTCTTATAAATTTATACAAAAATGCACCGTTTACTTAAAGTTTTTGAATGACATACTTCTGTTTATATTTAGATTCTTAACGTCTATACTTCATAAAATTGATAATATCCCTAAAATGGCTGACGGAGTGTCTGGTGTTGCAGTTAAAACATAATCCGAGTTCCTTATCCTAACAGAATACAAATGGCGATTGTTATCCTTGAAGGTTGCAATTGGTGGTTCTATTGGCTGGTTTCCTAACGGGTTTTAGTTAAACGATTTCAACTAGAATATATTGCGAAACTGCGCATAACGATATTCTAGTTACGAAGTAAATGTTCTCAGGAAAACATCAATTATTGTGCATACTTGTAAAAATGTTAATATTGAACTTGTACTGGGTGTAAGAAAAAAGGCTAAGAAAAAGCGTAAGAAAAAAATCAGGTTTAAAACTTAGGGTTTTAATTGGAATTGATCAGGATCTGAAATCTTTAAAAATATCGGCCAAATGAATTTCGACCCCTGCACGAATATTTCGAAATAATACATATATTGGCGATACTGAGGCCAGTCGTGGCGCAGCGGCACGAAGTGTGACTGTAAACCGACTGGTTGTGGGTTCGATCCCCACTCGAGGAGATGAAATATTTACTTAAATTTATATTTCCATTTCTTCGCTCTGGTGTCGATGCTAAGAGCGGCGTTGAGTTCTGCCACTCAACACGCAATGCCTCCAGAAATCGGCAAAAAGTGGGGAATGGAGTGTCTAAAAACACTAGGTTCCCTCTGCCTACCCTGCTGTGTGCGGGATACAGCGTGAAGCTGATTTATTTTGATTTATTTATTTTTTACATATATTGGAGTCCCCTTAAATAATTAATTTATTGTGTATTTAGTATTTGTGCCATAGCGGTTTAACTAGCACGGTTATTGAGATAAACCCTGATGATAAACAGCTGAGTCTTAGTCTTAGGGTCCTGTTACATCCTTTGGTGATGGAATCCTTAAAAGGCAACCAGTTGGCGAATCATCAGTAATTCCGTCTGTGATCAGAGTCGATTTAAATATTCTTCCTAAATGTTACATTAAGAAACGTAGTATTTATGAGACTGAACTATAATATTTTTTTCCGTGTAAATCGATGTAAGAGTGGTATGTAGAGACATTATACTCAATTATGTATAAATTTGAAAAAATCTTTATTTTTCAGCTTCGTGCTGTATGGGTTCCCTTGGCCTACAAAGGGCCTAGTGTTAAAACAATCCACTCTCCACTTTCCGTCAAATTTTGAAGCCGTCGACACCAGAGCCATAAAAATGAGAATATTAAATATTAATTTCTTCGAGTGGGAATCGAACACACGACCTGTCGCGTTTACAGTCACACGCTTATGGCACTGTGCCACGACTGGTCTCTACCTATCTTGATCTTTCTCTAGTCTATATTGAAAAACTGAAAAAAGTATGTTATTGAAACACTTGTTCAAGCAAATTCTATCCTAAGCTGCAAATGGAAATGACACATTGGATCCTATCCAAATTTACAAGTTCAACTTCATTTCTTGACAAGAGATGAGGATGGCAACATTTATATCAACGTTGTTTGTTTGTGTTACAGGAGGACAGATTTATGCAGGTTAATAATGAAGTGTTTAAAAAAATATTAGTTTTTAACGTGGAAATTTTATTTTATTAATTCTTAAAATTTCTTATGAAGAAATGTCACATCTTGTACTCAAATTAAAATGTAATGTAATTTCTTTTATAATAGTAACTGTATAATTTCCATATTGTAATTTTATATAGCTAATATCATATTTTTTTCCCTATGAATTTGAACTGATTTGTTAAAAAAAATATAAATCGAATGAAACTCAAAACAATTGTTGGAATTTACAATACAATGAATAGATTCAATTACAGATTATAAAACCAAAATATTCAGTTATCACTTTAAAATATTTGTTTGATATTCACGAATCATAATAAATTAGCATATATATTTATAGCATTTAGGATCAGAAAGTTGTTAGAATCTGAATATAAATGAGGTAAAAGTTGTAGAAATGTTTAATAGAATTTAAAATAAAAAAAAAATGGAATATTTTTAGTTTTATCTTGATTACTACTATCGTTAAAATTTCTTCTTTGTGTAATGTATTAATTTTATATTTTTCTAGTAATTATATTATTATATTCTTTATTGTTACTACTGCATTTTGAAGGTTGATGGCAAGTGATTCGTGTATCCGACCGCATATTTACAGGCAATAAGTGCTAGATGATGGAATACAACTCTACACATTAGTTTCTATTACTCCCGTAAAACACACACACATATACATATATTTTTTAATTTATATAATATCAACAATGTGTCACGACCGACGGAGTATTATTAATTTTAATGTATGTCTTTTTTATTTAAATCCTTTATACCCTGAATCTGGAACAAGGTTTGTTCAGAACGCACTTTATATGACAGTAAACATAAACATGTTATAGCACATCCCGTCTCTCATCTACAGGCGACTTTTACGCGCAATATCGAGTTTTACGGCGGCCATTAAAATATGTTCTGTAGTCGCCACTTCTTAATTAAATATAATGCCGTTAGTGATTCAAATAGCTATAAATATTGATAATACTTATGTCGGGTAGCCACTTAAACAAACTACATTTTAAAAATAATATTAAAAAAATCCCATTTGTGCAAATACTGTAGATTAATAAGTAGTATAGGTAGAAGAAAAAATATGTCGTTTCTATAGTTACTTACATCGTTTTCCGTTATTTAGTTTATTACATTTTTTCCTTTTTTAATTTAAATTTATAGTATATGTAGGTATCAATGCTGTGACCTGATAGAAATAATTAAAAATAAAAAAATCAGCTTCACGCTGTATCCCGCACACAGCAGGGTAGGCAGAGGGAACCTAGTGTTTTTAGACACTCCATTCCCCACTTTCTGCCGATTTCTGGAGGCATTGCGTGTTGAGTGGCAGAACTCAACGCCGCTCTTAGCCTCGACACCAGAGCGAAGAAATGGAAATATAAATTTAAGTAAATATTTCATCTCCTCGAGTGGGGATCGAACCCACAACCAGTCGGTTTACAGTCACACTTCGTGCCGCTGCGCCACGACAAAACGAAATAATTGAACACGATAATAACTAAAATCAATTATATCGTATCAATATATATGCGGTACGTGATATTGTTCACGAGTATAAATTTAACTGAAAATTTCAATGTCAATTAAATAATAAGATAATTTAGTTGAGATATTGAAAGGATGAGGTTGTGCCGCACGAACGCGCACCGTTCTCAAGGCTGCTGAGTGTATATTGAATCACTTGAATAAGTTTAGTTTAAATATGTTATTGCTTTTTACTATTATTTAACTATTATTTAAGTACTTAAATTAAAACCGAAACTTACTTATAATTTTATTTTATAAGTTATTTATTTATAGAGACAAATAGATATATATTCACTATAAATGTATTATAGAAATGAATAAATTATTTATACGACGCCCTCGTAAACGGTGAAATTTAAGTTATTGAAGCACGTTATTCAATATAACTTCTATGGAAGCCATGATATCACCTTTTGTTTTGCATGTAGTAGGTACCTGCATATTTTTAAATTTTGAAAAGCAAATTATGTTTCTTTAAAGAACAGATGAGGCCAGTCGTGGCGCAGTAGTACAAAGTGTGACTGTAAAACCGACTGGTTGTGGGTTCGATCCCCACTCGAGGAGATGAAATATTTACTTAAATTTATATTTTCATTTCTTCGCTCTGGTGTCGAGGCAAAGCGCGGCGTTGAGTTCTGCCACTCAACACGCAATGCCTCCAAAATTCGGCAGAAAGTGGGGACGAGTGTCTTAACACTAGGTTCCCTCTGCCTACCCTGCTGTGTGCGGGATATAGCGTGAAGCTAATTTAATTTAATTTTAATTTTAAAGAACAGATATTTATTTTATACTCAATATTAACGAAATAATGTGAAATGTAACGAAATATAAATTCTTAATTTCTTTTATTTAATTTGTCGTTCTGTCGAGAATCGCGATCAACAAAGCAGCAATGACGTAAAACGCTGCGCCAAACTCGTTTACGTGCGTTATGCGCACAGTGAAAGTGGTCATTCTAGTACCATCTCGGCTGGGCTTTTGATAAACTACAGATTTTGTCTTTTCCATTTTCACATCGTCAGAAAGAGACAAAACAAAAGTACCCAGTTGCCATTCAGTCAGTACCTTTCGCTAAACTTCCGATTTTAACATGATATAAACCTACTGCGTTACGTAAAGTTTAATTGAAATTGATTTACCATTGAACTACCATGTACATTATGCAACAGAGTTGATTTGGGTTAAGTAGCGAGTATGTACAAACAAGTTCATAAAGAAAGTTATTTATAGTTGCGTAACTCAGTTATTGATAAAAATATGTAAGTACGTCTAAATATATATATTTTTTATTCTGGCGACCCAAAAGTTGCTATAACAATTTGTAGGTTACATGTAAACTTGTGCTATCTTTGCCCAGCTTGCGCAATGCACAGCAGAAATAAAGTTATATGCAGACTTACGAAAGACGAAGACGTCACGGGCGTTCTGAAACTTTTAAGCGTTGCGCAAAAATCCTTTATGAATTTTATTAATAGACTTGTATTTGTATACAATTAGAACAAACATCAAACTTAAAAATAAAAGCCTACAAGAACTCGTAAAAACTTATTATAAAAGAAACAAATTAATGACTCATGACAATGATTCAGAGCTTCAAAACAACATCGGAACCTTTATAAGAGCACCGTCGCTGTCTGACCGTCTGACAAGACTATTTTCCTAATATCTTCAAGTAATCCAAGAAACTAATATCAAATTATTTGGAGCAAAACAAAAAAATTGTCAACGAGTACTTCTAAGTCAACGCAATGCAACATATGCTTGCTATGCTGTTTATGGTTTTTCCGCATATTCTATGAAATTCGCCGTATAATAAAAATCTATAGGGTTTTTTTCGTTTACCTAGATTTATGAGAACTTCTATATACGACAAATAAAGGAAAATCCGAAGTATGGAAATTTTTATTATAAAATAGAAAAAGATCATTAAAATTCTATATTTGTAGTGCATATCATACAAAATGTAGTGTAAAATTAAGTTTCCCATTGACCCATAAACACAATATTGGCATGGAACACGCGGTAGACAAGTTTCCACTCGCACTTCATCGCTTCTATATACATATAATAACCGTATCTTATCATAATACAATGGCACAAATCGAAACATATGTATTATAGAGAAAATGGAGAGCGTCAGGTGACACCCTACTTTGTCACCCATATAATAATAATAGAATACATAATAACTTTGTACTATTTTGATATAAGGCCAGGGCTGTGACAATTTTGACACTCATTATTAGTACTTTTGTACTCAATAAATCATATTTTAAAATTAAGATAAATCAAGTCGGCATACGATGATATCACATTTATTGTATTGTTAGTCGATTAAACGTAGTGGCGATATTTGTTTTCAAGTGTTAACTTTTTCGTTTTTATTTTTCTTTACGGTTTAAGGATGATTTATTTTAGATTTAAATTATTATGTGTTTACGCATTTTATATAGACCCGCTTGAGGCTTTGCCCGCTTGAATTAAACAATTTTTTATCTAAATTACTTTGGTGTTCTAATAACCTTAAGTATCATTTTAAAAACAATATGCAACAATCATGTAAGTATATAACATAGAAAATTAAAGTTTCTGCCAATGGAACCTGAACTTCTTTTATTTATAAATTGTTCGAAATAAATCAAACACTACATGTTAGGGGATGTTTACCGTCTCTAAAATTAGCGTGCACAAACGCAAAGACAATCAGACAAAAAATACCTCTTGGATCTATTACATTTTTAAATGCCTCCAATAATACTTTTTCTCATATATTTTCATATACAGACTTTTTTACATCTATGTTAAGTTCTTGATATTATTTATTTGTTTTACATTCTATTACTATAAATAATAATACTTAATAAAGACGTAAGGGGCAGTTGAGAAGAATGAAAGCAATTAATTTGAGTTCGATCATGAACATTCTCTTTAACAAAATGAGAATTTGTACAATATTTTCATTTTTCTACTCTGGTAAGATAAACAGATAAAGAGGGAATAAATCGGTCGCTAAAATAGAAGAAATAAGAAATATACTTATTTATAAAATATTCGTTATTTATAGAAGTTTAAAATAAATGGTAAATAATTTAAATTTGTTTTGTCAGGTACCGGTACGTTTGGCCGCGTGTGCCTTTGCAGAGACAAGGCGGCTGATGAATACCTAGCTATGAAGATTTTATCAATGGCGGATGTCATCCGCTTAAAACAAGTCGATCATGTCATGAACGAGAAAAGTATATTGGCAGAGATAAATCATCCTTTTATAGTTAATTTGTAAGTAAACTCTATTGTTATTTTATATTTTTATTTTAAAAAATCGTTAGTAACGTTAATAACATATTATTGCAAAAGTCACTAATGTTTAAAGCAATAAGGCTACGTAAAAGGTGCACATGACGTAAGTTGAAAGGAGAAAAACATCGGCGCTGAGCCAATTATTCTAGTAGGCATTTCTAATTTGCCACTACTGCACGTCCTCGACGTGACAATGTTAGTGTTGTTTAATGTGAATTTATTAGATAAGACTTTCACATAAATTTATATTGTTTCGAAATCTCCGCCCTCACATAAAGAAGGAAAATTATTGGCGCCTAATTTCTAAAAAGCTTGTAATGTAACTCTATAAAATTTAATAAAACGCGTCGTTTTAACAATCTGTTACGCCACAAAACGAAAATAAATAAATATAAACAGAACAAACAGACGCCGAATCAAAGGTCCGAACGCAAACGTCGCCTGTCGTCTCGTCGAGTCGTCGCGCACGTGAACTGGCGCGCCGCGAGTCTCACTTGCATATCTGGCAGTCATCACTGTCAATATTTTTATTGACACCAACTGATTTATATCACTAGCAACGTATTAACAAACGATATTAGTTGGTCATTATGTATGGTGTGCCTACAGTAAAAATGGCACTTACAAACATACAAATAGGTAATAATAACATAATAACCGAAAAAGAATCAGCAACGAAAAATATAAAAAAATATATATAATTTTCAAACACCTCTCAAAAGAAAATGGATTGAGTGACAAATGACAAACTACGTGTTATTGTAATTATACTTATTTTTTTTATTTGTAAGTTCAGTTTAAGAGTGGACGATCATAAAATGTGTTTATTTTGATAAAGAATCCTATTTCCTAATTTGATGATTTTTTATGACTTTTGGCGTTCTTTGTTATTTCATACATATTTAAAATCAGTAAATGAAAATATAAAAACAAAAACTATTATTCCTTAACTTTATTTGAAGCAATTATTTTATGAGTTTTGCAATACAATATTTAAAAAAAAATTTATTACAATATTTTCATAGATAATTTTTAAACTAACATTCATAAAGTAAGTAATATAGTTATTACATAGAAAAAAAGAAATCATAGAGCAAAACATCTTGTTGTAAAACAAGATATTTATTTACACCAATGTCTTATGATTTGTTTCAGACGCTGGTGGACCCACGACGATTCCTGTATTTACATGCTTTTTGACTACGTGTGTGGCGGAGAATTATTTTCTTATTTAAGAAATGCAGGCCGTTTCAGCAACAGCATTGGTAATTTTTTAAGTTATATTTGCTTCATTATTTATCCTTGCCAGAAATCAATAGAGAAAACGTGATTCAAATGATCAAACGATCCATTTAATAAAATTGCATGAAAATTGAAATTTGATGATTGTGCTGCTTCAAGGTGGCTACGCAAGTACGTATATTTCCTTTGTAGTGTGCTACTGTGATTGATACAATGACGTCATATCATTCGATTTGTGCCAACTTTGTTTCATTATGGCGCATAAAATTTTATAATACAAGGCACTTGTGTTTGGTAATTTAAAATACAAAATCCACTTTGAATTATTACACGTTCAATAAGACAGCTTCAAGAATTAACTTGACCAGTAGCAGTACACAAAGATGTTCACATTTCAGTTTTATTTATTATTTGCTATTATTTAATTTATTAATATTTTTTAAACTGTTAACAAATTAATCGATATGTATACAATTTTTAATATTATATTAAATGATTCTCATTCTCACTCATGACTCTTCAAAATAAATACAAGCGAAAACGTCAAACAGATGAGATATGTTAAAACCGTAAAGAAAATAATTTTATTTTAAGTATGTACGTGATATTGAAAAGCGTGAAATATTAATCAGATGTGAATAGGCGTGTATTTCTGGAGAAAGGACATGTACGAAAATAAGTGGTCAATGACGCGAGCGTCTACAAAACGTTTGTAGGAGTACATGTATCTTAAAACCACGCTTCTTATAAACACACATTTAGTCTCGGAAATATATATTTCAATTAAAATTTATTAAATAATATATTTTGAAATTCGTGGAACGATACTGGACTCCATTTATTATTTTGGCCGGTAATAAAGCGAGCGCTGTCTGACGACGCTGGCAGACGCCGCGACGCCCGCGTCTCCTGACCGCCTCCTGCGCACCATCCGCTTATAGCCCATTTACAATTTTATAAATTTTTAGTCTTTCAGTTACGTGATACTCTTAAGTCATTTATTATTTTCGTATATGATACAGTCAATATTTAAATTATTTAAAAGATTTCTTGTTTAGATTTTTCTCTAAAATCTATTATATTATTCTCTATAATCTAATTACAATTTTTATTTTAATCTAATTAAAAGATTTGAGTCTAGTCGTGGCGCAGCGGCACGAAGTGTGGCTATAAAACCGACTAGTTGTGGGTTCGATCCCCACTCGAGGAGATGAAATATTTATTAAAGTTTGTATCTCCATTTCTTCGCTCTGGTGTCGAGGCTAAGCGTGGCGTTGTATTCTGACAATCAACACGCAGTGACTCCAGAACTCGGCAGGAAGTGGGGAACGGACTGTCTTAACACTCAGTTCCCTATGCCTACCCTGCTGTGAACGGGATACAGCGTGAAACTGTTTTTTTTTTATCTAATTAGAACGAGTTCGTATATGAACATGTTGTCATGCACAACTCGTCAAGAATGCATTACTATAAAACTGTAAATTGAACAAAATATTCACTTGTAGACTTAAAATATTAGTAAATAAATAAAGTTTTATCTAAATGTAAGTACCTCTGTTTTATTTGTTTTAAATAGGTCGTAAATGTGTATGTAAAAATGTGTTTTTGGGTTGCCACTTTAGAAAGCGATGTTCCATTTCTATTTTCGTTTATGATAAATAATGTGTATCACTCGCTCAAGGGATGTTACAGCTTTAGTAGTTACTCAGAACTAACGTATTTGCTGGAGTTTCCGGTGGGGATTTCTAACACGGATGTTTTATCTTAATATTTTATTTAAACTCGTGCACGATAAGACATCAACAATAACACAAAGAGATGTTTTCACAAATAACGTTTAAAATGTTTCATACAATTGTGCTATTTGACGTAGGTATGATTCTTAATAGTGAAGCATTCTGTAAATAATTTAATTTTCAATTTATTATAATGACATTTTTATAATATTATATGTTTCATAAACCTTACTTCAAGAACAAAACATAAAATTTTGCTTCACTAAATTTGATGAGGAAGTGACTATGTTTTAATGTATTTTCCATATAATTTTGGTTGCGTTGTCACGTATTCGAATCACGATATCACAATACTTAATTTGACGATTGGAGTCCATGCAAGCCGGTCATGGGCACAGGATGATATCATACAACGGCACACAGCCACTAATAGCTTCACTATCGCCCACTACAGCCTGAATCATACACCTATATATCAAAAGTTCACTAAAATTGGCGTTTTATTTGTCCTGTCCTTAAGATTTGACAGTTTAACGCACAAAAAGCATAGCGTGGGCAGGTAGTAATAACTGTAATTTATATATATAGAGGCCAGGCCAGTGATTGTAAAATCGATTGGTTGTGGGTTCGATCCCCACTCGAGGAGATGAAATATTTACTTAAATTTATATATCCATCTGTTCGCTCTGGTGTCGAGGCTAAGCGCGGCGTTGAGTTTTGCCACTCAACACGCAATGCCTACCCTGCTGCGTGCGAGATACAGCGTGAAGCTGAAAAAAAATAAAAAAAAAAATTATATCTATATATAATAGATAGATAGTAAAAAACTAGAACTATATCTACTAGAGGACAAGCTCTCGTGCGAGCTCCATCTTACTCTAATAATACACAAAATGACGCCGAAATCGTCCAGCGCTGGCAATCGTCATTGATTTTATGGACGCACAGCATAAGCTTAATTTTGAGCTTATAATGAAAATATTACTTATTTGAAATAAAAAAATGGCAACTCAATATCTGTTGTATATAATGTATGTAAAATATTTATAGAATAAAAAAGAACAATTTAAGCCATAAATATTAAAGATTTTAAAGAAAAAAAACTTACTTACTATTGTTCGTTTTTATATTTTCGTATTAGAATTAAAAATGTTAATAATTTATTAAATAACAGTTCCTTGAAAAAGAAAATAGAGATACACCCACCCACCAATAAATAGTCATTTGTAAACAACATACGCGCAATTACAAATTAATATAAACGGATCTAATACGAGACAATAATAAAATTATAAACTACAGTTTTTATAGGATGCAAATCATATTTTCAACGTAAAACAGTTGGAAAATTTAGTCACTTACCTTATACCTTATACTTTCTTTTATATAGAGAAATTGTGTATGAGATGGCAATTAGGTAATCCCATGTTTTCCTGTGTTTGTGAAATAAACATCGCGCTGAATAAGACTTGTCCGATTTGCGCCACAATAGCCTGAGAAAACCGATACATACTAATCATATTACTTGAAATATATACATACATAAATGATAATCAAGGTGATCTTTTTAAAAGTCGGTTAAATTGAAATTGAATGTTTTGAAATTTAATGAATTCATAGTTTAGTATTTCTTATACTTATTGGATAGTGATTGGTTTATATGATATATTACGTTGAATAATATTTGTCTCTAAGTATTATTGAAGTGACTTTGATATATACGTTTTTGTAGCTCCACGCTGTATGCCTCAAATAGCATGGTAGGCAGATGGTACCTACTCCGTCAACCACTTTTCGCCGAATTCTGGAGATGTTGGGTGGCGGTACTCAATGTTGTGCTTTGGCTCGTTACTCTGGTAACGAAAATAAAAATATTAAATATTTCATTTCCTCAAGTGGGAATGGAACCCATAACCTGTTGCGTATGTGCCTCTGTGCTACAATTGACTTCGTATGTACTTTTACAAGTAAATATATATTTATAACAATAATTTTTTTAGGAAATTTCTACGCGGCAGAAATAGTTTCGGCCCTAGAGTACCTTCACGCACGGAATATCGTTTATCGAGATCTAAAACCTGAGAATCTGCTGCTTGCGAAGGATGGTCACCTGAAAATCACAGATTTTGGTTTTGCGAAAAAACTGACGGATCGCACGTGGACTCTCTGCGGTACACCCGAGTACCTCGCGCCCGAGATTATTCAAAGTAAAGGTCATAACAGAGCTGTCGACTGGTGGGCTCTTGGTACGTAGCATCATTTATAACATAATACTTTAAAGACAATAAAGTTGTTTTTCGTCAATAATCAGTTTTATTATCTAAATGTTTAGTTTTGATTTAGTGTTTCACTAGTTCCATAAATTATTGTGTTTATATAGCGTCATGATATCGTAAAGATAACCTATATAGATATAAAACAAAACAAGACCGCTGGTGTCTGTTATATTAGCGAAAGATGATTATGTTAAAAATGTTATTACTTATGACATAATAGCATTGTCTATTATTAAAAAAAAATTAAAATTAGGTTCACGCTATATCCCGCACACAGCAGGGTAGGCAGAGGGAACCTAGTGTTAAGACACTCCGTTCCCCACTTTCTGCCGAATTTTGGAGGCATTGTCTATTATATTTCAAATAAAATAATTAACAATAGCAATACCAGGTTGAGGCCAGTCGTGGCGCAGGGGCACGAAGTGTGACTGTAAAACCGACTGGTTGTGGGTTCGATCCCCACTCGAGGAGATGAAATATTTACGTAAATTTATATTTCGAATTCTTCGCTCTGGTGTCGAGGCAAAGCCCGTCGTTGATTTCTGCCAAGGCCTCCAGAATTCGGCAGAAAGTGGGGAACGGAGTGTCTTAACACTAGGTTTTCTCTGCCTATCCTGCTGTGTGCGGGATACAATTGGGCGTAAAACTAATTTATTTATTTGATTTATTTATTTATTAGTAATATTTGTTTCGAATAAGAAGTATTATTATTGAAGTATTCGTCACCATGTTGTTTTTCATCCGAAAGTCCTCGGGCGCACTCTGTAGCGTCCCGCTCCCGACGCGACGTTTCACGTAATGTTTACATTATAATTATATGAACGTTAAAGTGATTTATCTTTCCATCTGTCTATTTCAAATCACTACTTGGTGCCAGACTTATAAATGCGTTTGGATAATTTATAGTACAGAAGATTGCGTATGATTGTCTCCCGTTCGAACTTTGGCACAATAGTAGAAATTTTATATCGTTAATTGTTATTATCGTGATTATTATTTTGTTTACTTAAACAAACATCTAATACATTATACTTATTATTAGTTTATTAGAATTACCGAAATGGGGAAGGGAGTGACCTAACGCTAGGTTCCCTTTGCCAACCCTGTTGCGCGCGGGATACAGCGTGAAGCTTATGGTTATTATTATAATATACCGAGAATGCAATTTTACCACATGATTCTTATTTGGGATATCGAATAAAATGTAAAAAATCATATTGTTATTAAAATTTATTTCAGGTGTGCTCATATATGAAATGCTAGTCGGTTATCCTCCATTTTATGATGACAACCCCTTCGGAATATATGAGAAAATTCTCAACGGTCGCATAGACTGGCCGCGGCATCTTGATCAGATCGCCAAGGACGTTATTAAGAAACTGTTAGTACAAGACAGAACTAAGAGGCTTGGTAACATGAAGGTAAGACTCCTTTTATAAATTTTTCTTTTCATACCAATTTTCAAGATAAATATAAACCGATTAAATGCTGTTGTATTTTATTGTTCAATATTTGAATAGTAGCTGTTTATATATAGATCTTATTATCTATTTATGTTACAATAAAAGTGTATTAATAAACTTAAGTGAAGAAATCGAATAGGTTACGGTCTTATTATCAAATTCAAGCACTAACAGTGAAGATTCGCTCGTTATAAGCTTCACACTGTATCCCGCTTACAGCAGTGTAAGTAGAGAGAACTTAGTGCCAAGACACACAGAAAGTGAGTGTCTTGACACTAGGCTCCCTCTGCTTACCCTGCTACATGCGGGATGCAGTATATAATCTTATACATAAATTAATTGTCATATTATTATATATTGTTGAATTAGTCAGCCTGTTTCCTATTTTACCTTTATAATGAACAGACATGGTAAATCAGTTGAATGTTTAGCTGCTATACCACAATTTATACGGATGTTCTTGAATAATCTTTATTTTTGTTTATCTATAGAAACAAGTCTATGCCTGTTAGACAAATAGACATGAGAATAGATATTTGTTTTTAATTTAGTTTGATGGAGGTATCAACGCGATCTCGAGATAAATAAAAGGTTTTGATAGACGGACAGACGGAAAATATAGTACAAGGGTTCCGTTTTTTCCTTTTGTGATTTGGAATTCTAAAAATGTACTAATATTACTAAATCGTTATGTTTTCCAATTTAAATGTCATGTCAAACAATGACTTTCAAAGACATCCTATTAACTGCAGCGATATAGTTTTATTTGAATCTTAAATGCACAAAAAATATCGTACGTTTTACGCTTTTAAAGTTGGCGGTTTTCCAGACGTTTCCATATATAACTCCTAATCTAACACTTGACAATTTACAAACAGTTTTTAATTGCAAAGCTTAAATGAAATTTCATAATACATAAGAATAAAATACCCTAAAAGTTTCCATGTAATTATTATGTAAATATTACCATAAATATTGTTTTTATGATCACTAACAAGTAGGTACATGTATTTACTGTTATTTACAGCAGTCATAAAATGGACTGACAGACTGGACAGAGTAATATTTTCAATTTCATTGAGCGTGCTAATCCTCTTTGTTATATAAGAAGTTCCAAATAACGTTATACTTTTATCTATATCTTATCAGTTCCTAAGCAGCTATTGCTTACTACATACGATAGACATAGGCTTGTCGTGGTGCGAGGGCACAAGCGTGTGACTGTGAACGGGACAGGCTGTGGGTTCGATTTCCACTCGAGGAAATAAATTATTTAATATTTTTATTTCTTCGCTCTGGCGGCGAGTCTTCGCTCTGGCGGCGAGACAAAGCTGCATTGAGTTTAAAGTGGGGAGCGAAGTGTCTTAACACTAGGCTATATAGGCGGAGTAGGCACACCGTGAAGTTAAATGTTAGATTGAGAAAAGATTATCGGCAAACTAGGATTAATTACTATACTTATATTTTTTAATAAACTTCAATTTATATTTTCAATCAATTTAAATTTTATCAATTTCAATTTAGATTTTAATATTTTTTATTCAGTCGACGGAGATTCGTCATGACCTTTAAATCTCTGAAAGAAAATAAATTGATATTCATCCAATCCTTCATTTCATATTTCACAATCTTAGAAACAACTCGCATTTTATTTTAACGTATCTTCTGCATTATTTTGAGCAACCAAAGAAACGCCCCTTCATTCTTCACTTTCCGCCTACTGTGTATTGTGTCGTGCATTATTATTTGAATCAAAAATATTTCATAAGCATATTTTTTTTTAAATGTAAACACCAGCGTGGCGCACTGGTAGTCTTGGGTTCATGTGGCTCATTCGAGGAAAATATTGTATTAAAAATTATATTCATACTCGATTTGATAATGGTCGTTTACTCGAATTTGAGCAGAAAGTGGACAATTGCAATGCGCTCTCTTAACTTATTTTGTGCGAAATATCAAGATAATACCTTGATTGAGATTGGAATATACATCCACCATCTGTTAGATCTCAATGCGAGAAGATAATGTCGAAAATTGACAATAAAAGAATCTTTCCTTAACTATAGGTAATGTCTTAAAGAAAAAATATAGAAAAAATGTAGATTATTTGTTTTTTCTCTTTATACATATGTCTGTCTGTATATATATGTTTATTTAAAAAATTATGTATGTTTTTGTCTTATATTAATTTAATGTAGTACAGAAATTACTCCTGTAATATAGGGAAACACAGATTGAAGGTGCGACGTGTGCGTTACTCGCAAAAAAATCCTAGAAACGAAAACTTTCAAGATTTTCTCTGTGAAGTAGGTAGTTATGTGGTACCTTACTTTATAGAGTCATGTGTATGGGTCAGGAATGTGTTCAGACGGGAGTTTCTAGTAGTGTGACGTTTTCACCGAGCTTTTTACTTCCATATCTCAGAACGGCTTAGATTTAGAAAGTCATCCGTCAGCTGACCACCAGCGGTGGCATCAGAAGATTCACTACTTAAGTCATTTTGTTGATTTTTCACGTTACTGTTATTTATTTTATAGACATAATGATTATTTTTCTTCATATCAATTATAACGATGTTTTATACACATATATGTAATACAACTAAAGGCTGCTCTTACCTGTTAGGGTCGTGCAATCATTTTTAATTGTTTCTCAGTACAAAAAAATAAAATATTTATTGAAATTAGTTTCAGAAATAATATTATAGCAGCTTAAGAACACGAAAGAATATGGTATTAAAAAATAAAATATAAATACAAAAAGTCTAGTGTTATATGTAATTAAATTTTGTTTTTGTCTAATATTAATTTAATGTAGTGAAATAAAAATATACATTGCTTGACAAGTTAATCTTAATAATATTTTATGTGTAAAAGTTTGTGAGGATGGATGTTTGTTCTACTTTAAAAAAAAAACAATACTTAACGGATTTAGATCAAATCTTACAGCAATATCGTATAAACTATATAGTTTATACGTAACTATAACACATAGGCTAAAACGAACAATAAACTCAAGCGGACGAAACCGCGTTTGGGTCGCTAGTTGCCCATAGACTTACGTTTTCACCAAGTCTCTGCCAGTGATTATAAAGGCCAACCTTTATTTGTAAAGCGCTCTCAAGTGTAAGATCAATCTCGAGACGTCGTTTTCATTCATAAATTATATACCCATGAATGAAAACTGCATCTCAAGACCGATCTCAGAACTGAGAGCGATTTATAAATACGGGCCTAGAATGCCGCGTTAAGTTTGAGAATTGACGGTTAAATAAGTCAGAACGTCGCATTTGCCAATAATAACAAAGCGTTAATTTTAAACCATTTATTGCTACTTAACGATGTTGATTGATGTATGAGAGAGTATGTTTACAAAAGCGTTATTAGCTACTATGATGGATACGCGATAAAATTTCTTGATCGAGATTTACGTATCAGAGTTTATTTTTGATGAAATTATAATTATAATAAAGTGGGATGTATAGACTTCGGCAAAAAAATTGTAAATTATTTTCGGTTATTATGGTTTTTAGGAAAATTTATAGAATAGAGATAGATTTATTGATAGAGGAATAATTTTTTCATTTATATGTAAGATTTTAAAATTTGACTCGAAATAATAAGTTGTATTTTTTTATCTTTACAGTGTGGTGCGGAAGATGTCAAAAGGCATAGATGGTTTAAACATATTGACTGGGCCGATGTCTTCATGAAGAAATTACAGGTATAATTTAACATAGAACATTTTTAATAAACATTCTGGCTATAATGAAGACATTATTTCTATTGACACACACTGTATTTACTTATTAAATAGATGCTAAATTAGTTTAATTGGATTCACATCAAAACAGTACAGATAAAAAATAAAATATACTTACGCAGTCTTTTTTGTTTTTAGGAGTAGGCAAAAAGACACAGTACCGTCTTCATTGCGTCTCAGTTTAAAAAAAACTTCATTTTTTTTAATAATAATATTAACGATTTTTTTACGTTTTTTACAGCCTCCAATAGTACCATCAGTATCTTACGAAGGTGACACATCAAACTTTGATGAATATCCCGAGACCGACTGGAAGGCGGTGCGCTCCCTCGACCCTGACGAATTGAAATTATTTGCCAATTTTTGATGTATTTTATTATAAGTTTCATTTAAAACGGCACATGGTGTACAATACGTAAATAAATTAAAGAGAAAATCGCGAAATTAAGCAAATGTTGAGTCCGAGTCTTACGTAGTATGAATATTACTATAATATTGTTTTAAACTATTTTATCACAAAACAGTCTTAGATGTTGTTGTGTTTTTTTTTCAAATTTTATATTCTCTCGTTCATTGAGTGCTTTAATAAAATAAATTTATAGCCCACCAAAGAGAATATTCGGCGTTCATTCGTTAATTGTAGTTTGCGTAAATTTGGCTTCGTTTTTTCTAACATTTAATTTCGTAGTATATAAAACTGATAGAAGAATTGTAAATATTCATATATAGTAATAAGAAGTTTTAGCATAAAATACTTATATAATACCAACGCTTCTCTTAGACTAATTTTAGTTAGATACTTAACTAATGTTTATGTGATGTAGATTTTATTGGATATTTATGTTTGTTTAAAGAAATGCGTAAAAGTTTGAATTTTACATAATTTTTACAAGGCCGATAACTGATAAACGGTTCCTAAAGATAATGTGCATTAAATAATAACTATTTTATAAATATTTAGTTATTAAAACGTAGATCGTTACGTGTTTTTGAATAATATTTTAACTTTTTGATAGTAGTACTATTATGTTTTTTTTGTTACTTATTTTTTATAGATCATAATAAACGTATTATATTATATGAAATAAAAATAAATTTCATATAAAAGAAAGTATTTAAATAGGTTAGTTTAAATATATATTTCTATATTTATTGTTTTATGCTTTAACCGTAGATACAAAATCAGTTCTATTCAATTTATGCCATTTTAAAAATGATCTCTATAGTCAGATATTGTATTGGCTATAAGTATAAAGTGAGAAAGATACTTTTTGTATTTAAAATTTCCCAAGAATAAAATAATAGAGAAGTAATTTAACAGGGTTGTATTAAATTAGCGATTAAATTATGTAAATATGCACCAAATAAATGATTCATTTACAAAGTATAACTTGTTTTTTTTTTACTCAATCATTTTTAACTATTACAGATTAATCCATATAACAGGAACTATAATAAATTTAGACATTATTTTTAATTGGAGCTCAATATGAAAAGACGATTGATTTGTAAAACAAAAAAAAACAACAAGATCTGATTATATCCCAGACTCTTCTCATAAAGGCAATGGGGAATGGATTTCAATTAATTTACTGTTAAAGTATTATCTGTAAGTTTACCTAAATAACTATACATATATTATTAGCAAGAAAAGAATATCAAATAAACTATAGAAAACGTTAAATGTTTCGAAAAAGATGGTGGGAAGCTGTTAAATTTGATTTATGTCTCTGTAAAACAAACCGTATAAATAAATTCCACTGATGTTTCGTTTGATATAAGATCGTAACGAAATTATTTTAAGGTAGAATTATTTTGGTATTGGGGCTGCGGTGCGGGCCATAGTTTATTTGCTTTACTCCATCGCAGACAGCGCGCCGCCGACAGCATCTTGTGGTTGCTTAACTAACCTGTTAATGTTACTTTTTTTTTTATTCAAAACATTGATGTAACGAAGATGTAATGTTACCACTTACCATATGTCAAAGTAATATAAAACATTCGTCTGAGTAATACACAAAAAAACATCTCTTAACATTACTATCAACAATATATATTATATAAATAGCAAGGAATATCTGTTTAAATATATAATTTAATAGAAAGCATATGAAAATCCTAAAAATTAACCGAATATAGTTACAGTTATCGGAAATAATCAGATACGTAAGTAATCATAGATAAGCGTACTTTGCCTTGCTTCAAATGGATACTAAGGGCTAGTATCGTTTGCTTTGCGAAACAAGTAGCTCCTGCCTTCATTTTTTTTCATTTATTAGCCTTTATTGTCATTTCCGCTAATTTTTATAAATATGACGTTACGACCTTTGTCTCCTGAGCTAGAAGAAAAAGCTCGAAAAGAGTTAAATGAAGATCCAAAAAGAATTGCAAGCGATTTACAGCATATTAAGGACTGGATATCGAAGCAGCCACATTTGAGGGTCAGATCGGGTGCGTTATTCTTATTTAAATACTACAATATGTTTAAATTACTAATGGTTACGTAATAAACTATCGGTTGAAAAAAATATTATTATTTGTACATACTTAGTAAGAGAGAGTAAACAATGAATTTTTTTATGAATTTTTCAGATGACCAGTGGTTAGTTTCATTTTTAAGAGGCTGTAAGTATAGTCTTGAAAGAACAAAGGAAAAATTAGATTTATATTACTCACTGCGCACTCTTGCCCCGGAGCTTTACAGTATAAAATATAATAATCCTATTCTCGATGAATTTTTAAATTTAGGGTGAGTTTATGTACATTTTACAATGTTAAGATTTAACAACAAGATGTATTTTATTTAATTGTAATATTTTTTTTAAAACACAAAAACTATGTTTTTTTTATATTACTGTTCCTTTTTAGTGCCTACATTATTTTGCCAAAAGTTGCGACCCCTGACTCTCCACGAACAGCAATTATTCGACCTGGTACTTTTAATGCTGAAAAGATGTCTATGAGTGATTTCTTCTCTGTCGCGGGACTTATTCAAACGGTACACAATTTTTTTTAATAATATAATTTTAATATATCATATATATCATGGTTAGATTGTTTAATTGTTTTTATTTGATAGATTAATATACTTTTATCTTGGCTAATCACAACTCGGGTGTTATAAATATTATTTTCAGATTTTATTAAATGAAGATGATACAATGATAATATCGGGAATACAATGGATTGTCGATTTAAAAGACGTAACAATCGGTCATCTCCTGCAAATGACGCCAAGACTACTCAAGAGAATGACTGTTCATTCACAAGTAAATTTTATTTACTATTTCACCTCGTGTTCCTAATTCAGTTTTTTTTTGCAACAAATTCTATGTTTACCCCACTTTTGTTAAGTCTGGAATATTTTTGTAGGATGCTGCACCAATACGTATGAAAGGAGTCTATTTCGCAAATGCACCTGGAGCTTTTGAGAAACTCTTAAGCACGATTAAAAGTTTTTTAAATGAAAAGAATAGAAATAGAGTAAGTTTATCATTTTTGAATAATAATAAAGTAAAAATATTATTGTGTGTACTAAAAGGCAATTTAAACGTATTACAGATATTTGTGTGTAAAAATAATGAAGAGTTATATAAATGTATACCTAAAGAAATATTGCCACAAGAATATGGAGGTGATGGGGTATCTACCAAAGAAATAACAGGTAAATCTATAATTATATTTATTACCTATACATATAATAAAAATGTTAGTGATTGCTGTCTGTAACTTCATGGGAGATATAAGAGAAAAATATAATTGAGAGAATCAATGTACGAGGACTCGATATAATTATTTTTTATGTATGGTTTTCTTTGTGTACGCTTATCTCAGAAACTACTTAACTGATTTATTATAAAGTAATCAATCAAGGTTATTTTATAATTTAATTATATGCTTTACCATATTCTATTCCACAGATTATTGGATTTCTAAGAAAAATGAATACAGTTCTTGGCTGGAGGAAGACGAAAAGTATGGCAGTGATGAATCAAAACGGCCGGGTCAACCAAAAACCGCTGAAACCTTATTTGGAGTAGAAGGGTCATTCCGACAACTGGATTTTGACTAGAGTTTTTATACAAATTGTAAATTATGTATTAAATATTATACATCACTATCTTTTAATTTCATCAAATACTCAATAAAATAAATAAAAAATATTTTTCTAATTATTTATGTACGAACTTATGTTTTTTATGGTATCTACTAATATAGCATTTCTATTTAACACAAATCTTGAATATCAAAAAAATGGGTAAAGTCTGAACACTAGGTTTCCTCTGTATATACGGAATGCAGCGTGAAGCGGAAAAAAAAGAACATTGTACTCTAAAATTAAGAAAATTATATATTATTTCGAGATCTTAGCGTTTATTTCTCTTCAAAAATAAACTTGTTGTATCAGACAACATTTGCGAATGAGTACTATTAAATTTAAATTAATTTCTTTTGAAGCTATCATTACTCCAACAATTATTGTATATTTTTTAAACATTTTTTAAAGTGTTATTTCACACTTAGAAAGAAAAATACTTATTTAGAAAACCAGCCATGCGTTCATGAACGCATGGCTTAGTGGTCAGAGCGCCTCTTCAGTTTCCAGGAGGCGCGGGGTCGAGTCCCGCTGCGTTCAAATTTATACGTACATATTTTTATTTTTATACGTTTCCTAAATAAGTATAATTATTGTATAATTTTTTAAATAAAATAGTTCATTTTTAGAGTTTAATACCTTAAAACAGAACTGGATCATCACTCTGTTGTTCGTCTGTCAAGACTATTTATTTCGAGAACACGTTATAACCATGGAGGTGAAAATAATATCAAATGTTTAAGTCCCTTGAAGCACCGGAAATCAAACTTCCATGTCAACGCAATCAATGGATGCATGGCTTCGGATTCGGAATTTCGGAAAGACCTCTGAAACTGTACCGTTTCGATTATGCAGCGAATATGTTAGCACATTTAAGTTCACGGACGTATGCACTCAATTTGATTGAAATGAATTATAATTATATTTATAGTTATAGTTATTTTTTCTATGAAATACCAATGTTTTTTTAATTTTTCCTTTATTTGAAGTTCTAAATTTGTGTCAAATTTCATAGCTACCATAGGTCTTTAAGTACCTTTGATTTTCTTTTGAGCCTTTGATTACGCGATATTTTATAAAAATGCAGCAAAAACCAAAGCACAACAGCTGGTATTTTTTGAGTTGGCTTAGAAGCTTATTTTTTCTGTATTCTTTCTATCTGAATATTTGAAATTCTTTTGAAGTATATACATCCACGCGATATTGACATAGATGGTCTTTTGACCCACGGGCTCCTGTAAAGGGTCCGCTTTTTCCTTTTGAGGCCCGGAGCTCTAAAAACAAAACAACTTTCTGTTTTCGAAATTCTTCTCTTTACTTGTATCATAAAACATTTTACTGGACGTTATTTTAAACAAAATATTTCGTATATTTTCATATTATATTTTTATAATTTATAATATCTCAGCATATAAATATTTAACTTTGTGACACCTTTGCCAATAATCGCAAAGCAAACATGATATACTATTTATCAGTTTTATAATAATAAGTACAGAAGTGATAAATGAAATCGAAGATAATAATTAAATACATTACGTGGATTGAACATTGGATTAGTAAAAGAGTACGTTTGGATACGACAACAGCTTTTTAATATTTTTTTAGATTAAGACAATGCAAATTCGACCTCTGTGTCCTGAGTTGGAGGCGAAAGCCCGGGCTGAGCTCCATGAAGATCCTCAGAGGATTGCGAGTGATGTGCAACACATTAAGGACTGGTTGGCAAAGCAGCCGCACCTACGGGCCAGATCAGGTTATATAGAAGGATACTTATATTGTGATGCCGTCGTGGTGCAGTGGAACAGCGTTTGGTTGTAAGCGTGGTGGTTGTGGAATTGACCCTCGTGCAGGGGATGAATTATGTACTTTAATTTACCTGTTCCGGTAAGATCGTTCGCCAATCATAACGGTCTCGAATTTGGACGGAGAAAGGGAACGGAGCGTCTTGGTACTGTGCTCTCTCTGCCTGGCTATGTGTGAGATAAAAGATGTAGCTACACACTATAACGAGGTATACGTGAGTCAAGCAGAAAGAACACAGTGGCACTTCATTCTCACTTACTTTGTGTAAATATTTTGCTACCTGTACTTATACCTGGTCTAATGAGACAAGTAAAGATGGTGCTAGGTACAACCAACCAGCCTCTAGTCTGTAAAGATCATAAATGATTTTCATTT
Organism: Heliconius charithonia; assembly: GCA_030704555.1. Taxonomy (NCBI): domain Eukaryota; kingdom Metazoa; phylum Arthropoda; class Insecta; order Lepidoptera; family Nymphalidae; genus Heliconius; species Heliconius charithonia. The sequence goes on along the minus strand of CM060809.1, from coordinate 5,348,321 downwards.
AAGCATCATAAAATTGTGTGTAGTTAAAAAAGAAACGATTATACGTATATACTTTTATTTAAGTAATTTCATATATTTCAGATGACCAATGGCTAGTAGGGTTTTTACGTGGCTGCAAATACAGCCTCGAAAGGACAAAGGAGAAGATAGATTTATACTACTCGATGCGTAGCTTAGCCCCAGAACTATTTAATGCCAACCCTAGCAATTCGGTTTTCAAGGAGATAATGGATATGGGGTAATTTTCTTTGTTAAATGCAATTTTTATCATATATATAGATATGGGAGGACAAAAATCTGTTAAGACAATTCGATGTAAAGGAACAAAAGTAACTATATTAAATTATTACTTAAAATTTAGCTACTATTAATCAGCAAATATGTAATAGGTAATGTGGTATTATAAAAAAAATCTAATGTATTGAAATATAGTAAACTAGAGGGCTCTGCCTTCTGCTTGCATTAATTGAAAAATAATTTTAATATAAAATAAATAATAAATGCACATTTTTTACATGTTCACACCAAGAAAAGAAACTCCTAGACAATTTTATGTCGTATACTTAAACACTTCAAAAAGCAACCACGGACGACGGTACCACATTTATAATAGAAAGATAGCCTGCCTACTTACTGGTTAAGGATTAAAGATGCATATCTTTAATATAATTTTTCTCATTTAATAATTTTCATGTATTTTAGTACATTCACGTGGTTTGTGTTAACAACTTTCAGCGTTTATTTCGTGCTGCCGAAGTCCGCCACACCTGATGCACCGCGCGTAGCAATCATCCGACCCGGCGTTTACGATCCTGATAAATTTAAAATTAATGACATATTCTCTGTATCTGTGTTGATACAACGAGTAAGTGTTGTTATTATCTTGTATTTTGTATGTATTTTAGTGACAACAGTAAAATTTTTTTTTTTTATATTATTTAATATTTATTGTAAGTAATTATTTAATATTTAGTGTTAAGCATGCACTTTAATGATTTCAGATTTTAATGAAAGAAGATGACAATGTTATTGTATCTGGTATGCGGACCATATTAGATCTAGAAGGAGTCACCGTTTCCCATTACCTACAAATGACTCCTGCTGTGATGAAAAGAATGGCAGTTCTTTCACAGGTAATATTTTCAATAGGTTAGGTACAGGTTTACTTTCCAATTTGCAAATGTTATGCAATAATATAATTTATTTAGTTTTATTCATAATAATAAGATTTTTTGCTGTTCCTGTAATAATGATTACTGTAATATTAATTTCGTTTGTTTTTATTCAAATGTTGTGAATATTTTTGTCAAAATTATGATAGTTTATTACCAGTTACTGCTTTACGTGGGGTGTTAGTCTCGCAATGATCATAATAAAAGTATTTTTGTTTTTGTTTTCTAAAAATTTTGTTTTTCTTAAAATGTAAAAATATTTAATAAATAGTTAGTAGGTAGTAAAAAGTTAAATAAATTATCTCTATATAGTGGAAATTTGTAAAAATCTTCCAACAGAGATTCTAGCAACAGAAATAAATTGTAACAAGCATATAAGAATTTCGACACAGCCCGATGAGAACATATGCCTCAGTTGGTCAGAGCGGTTGGACAGTTTCCAAGAGGTGCGAGTCCAATTTTCGCTAATTTCAAAATTTTTATGTTTTCTATAAAGTAAAAATATTTTCGTTATAGGATGCTTCACCGATGCGCATGAAAGGAACTCACTACATAAACACTCCACCTGGATTCGAAACAGTCTTTAACGCTATTAAGACTTTGCTCAATGAGAAAAACAGGAACAGAGTATGTATTTCGCAATTAAAAATATGCTTACTTTAATTGAAGGTAATAAATGATTTGTAAAATTATTGTCAATATTAGTCTGAGCAACTATAAAAAAATCTGTTAAGATGCAAAGATTGACCTTGTTTGTGTATGTCTCGGCTCCTTCTCATGCAAACGAGTAAAAAAAAATCATTGTCCAAAGCTAAAAAATCGTAAAGTCCATTGTTTACTAACTAAGCTATAATTTTGTATTGCTAATATTTATATTTTAGCTCTATGTTCATAATAAAAATTATGAGGAAATGTATCAAAGTATTTGTAAAGAAGAACTGCCTGTGGAATATGGTGGCAACGGTGGAACAATCAATGAAATTATAGGTAAGAAAAATAATAATATATTGATATTTTCGTACAATAAATTATGTTAATCTAGTAAATAAATTAATTGTGTCTTAATATATGTACGTAAATCTGTAATAATATCATATTCATCAATCAATTTACCGCTACAGAACTTAAAGTTCTGTAGCGGTAAATTGAAGTAAATTTAATTTTATGCAAGATATATATCATTGTATCAAATAATATAAAAAAATATATTGGACAAAAAAACTGTTGAGTTTGTTGTCGACTCTTCTTAGGAGAACTGCCTTTTGAGTCGTTGGTGTTTCTATCTGTACATTCAATGATTCAAAAGTGCTTTTGAAAAAATTTTTGGATGAAAAGTGTTTTAAGATAATTCTGAAGACGATATATAACAATTTATAATGAATATGACAAAAATGAACGTACGTAAAATAACAAATTTCACGTATTTTCATCGCCATTATTTCACTTTCCACAGTAAAAATGCAAAAATGCTTTTGTGTACAGAGTATTGGAAAAAGAAAGTAGACGAATGCAGTTCCTGGATCGAGGAGGATTCGAAATATGGTACAGACGAAGCCAAACGACCTGGATCACCAAAGACTGCGGACACTCTCTTTGGAGTTGAGGGATCTTTCCGGCAATTAAGCTTCGATTGATATTTTTTAGCATTTTTTTACGCCATTTGTTAATTATAAATATATATTAATTTTATCATCACATTGTTTTATTTTACGTTTGTTGCGTTTTACATTTTGAAATCGTTAAAAATAATAATCTCATTTTTAATAATTTATAAAGCTAAAGTAATTGTTGATCTTTGCTCCGTTAAATTCAGAAATGTTCGCAGATTTTATCTAGCAGTATATTAGTGTATTGTCTTTTTAGATTGCGATTGTCTGATTGTTCTTATCTTCGTTATTTTACTATCCTTAGTTTATTTTTCAAAAGTTATTTCTCATATTTTGTTATAAATTTTAACCAAATACCTACTTTTGTTTCGTTTCCAAATACTCTTTTCGTACCTATATAAAACATATTAAAGTAAACAGTAGTTTGAAAAGTTTGGTTATTGTGATAAAACAATAGACACCTAATTACATTTTAAAGAAACTTCTTTATCTAATCAATAGAATAGCCTCGATTGAAGTACAATATGAACGTGATACTAATATATTCAAGTATTAAAATTAAAATCAAGGTCATCTGTTCCATAGCGTAAAGCATGTGCTTGTAGGTAGGTATAGCGGCAAAGGCCACTCGATTTTGCTTTCGTAGTTATTTTATTTTGATTTCGCTGTAGTGACAATTTACTTTTTTGCAACAAAAATGCTACAAAAAAAAATGTACAGATAATATACTTTTATAAATGATTCATTGGAAGTTTTTTTAAGATTACAACATTACTTTATTGAATGTAGAGCTGGCTATCTTAAATCGTAGTGTTGTTAGAGTGCGACAAGCATATTCGCGTTTATCAAACTGTTTCACTTGCAAAGTATATAGATTCACGTGTGACTTGTGTTGTGAGTGATACATACATACATTTACATACTTTTAAATGAGTAGAGTGACAGTTTTGACTTGTTAGAAATTGAAGTAAGTCATCCTATTTATATTTAATTAATAATACAAAAATATGTCGCTTTGACAATACTTTTTTAATTCGTCAACGTATTGGAATTTTATTTAATAAGCGTATTGTAAAAAAAATGCTAATTAACAATGTTATTTTTTTTTCTTACAAATTAAAAAAGGGTATATAGGGTTCATTATTAGTAGATAAAAAAAATTTTTATAAAATAATTCTTAAAAAAATATCATACTATTTTAATATTTGATTTCTAATGTCTGAATAATAATTGATAATAATTTAGGGCATTTATAAAAAAATACGTAAATTATTATCATTTTTTTGACCTCAATTGGAAGTACTCATGGCCGTCGTGCGTGGTGCAGGGTCACAAGGATGTGATTGTAACGCGACAGTTGTGGGTTTGATCCTCACTTGAGGGAATGAATTATTATTTCTTAATATTTCAATTTCTTCGCTCTGGCAAAAAACCCGTCGACCGGTTGACTTCCGCCACTTAATACGCAATGTCTCGAAAAATTCGGCGGAGAGTCGGAGTGTCTTAATACAAGGTTCCCTCTACCTATCCTTCTACTAATTAAATAAATTACATTCATATATCGTACACTATAGCGGCGCAAATAGTATATCAAGCTCGTTCTTTGTAATTCACTAAAGTTAGAAATAAAATCTCATTGCTCACAAAAAATATTATATATTTATATTTTTTAAGCTGTATTACGATATATCAAGCACATAGTAGAATAGGCAGAGCGAACTTGAGTATCCAGTGTTAAGACACTCATTTTCCTGTGATTTCTCGAGCCTTTGCCTTTTAAATTTTCTCCCAGCGGGAATCGAACCCACAATTATCACATTTACAGTGGCACGATTGTGCCCCTTGGCTACACCGGCCACATATCAGTATTTATCAACAATAATTTTATTAATTCTTTATACGTGTAAGTAGTGAATAACACGCGTTTAGAATTGGATATTTAAAATAAGGAATATATTATCATATATAATCTCCTACTTATTATAATTAGAAAATTAGATTAATGATTGATAGAAAATAAAGTACAAATTTGGTACAATATATATAATTAGCACTGGAAAATTATATTAAATGAACTTTGGTCCACGTTATTAGAAACACATGCAATCAAATAAAATTATTATTTTTCATTGTCATGCAAGATAATTTAATTGTTCCAACTTGATTTTATATTTTATAATGACAGGTAATCTTAAAGAATTGCATATTTAACCTGACATTTTGGTTAAGCATTTAAAAGAGCGCAATACAAACGCAACTATTGTAAACATTGTTGATGTTATTTCCACGACGCTTGGTTAAATTAAGTTATTTTTATTAGAAAGTTAACTTAAGCTTCCTTATTTAAATTTATTTAGAAATAGAGAATAATAAAATATAAAGAAATTAAAATATTTCTAAGACTTACCATCCGTACCAAATAAATATAACATAGAAAAAACAAAAGCGATGATAACGCATTCACCCATAACAACCACTGACTATTTTTGAATAGAATAATCCAAATACGTAGTGTACACAATTATACGTAAATCTACAGTAATAATAATAATTGAAGACTTATACCAAAATCTGTATCTTAGTTGACATACTTTTTCTAGATATTGTTAATATAGTAGAACATTGTATATCCTACTTAAAATATTCCCGTTTTCAAGAAAAAAAAGTAGGTACAAGTTCGAGTATATGTCTTAATGATAAATAAATAAAATAAATCAGCTTCACGCTGTATCCCGCACATAGCAGGGTAGGCAGAGGGAACCTAGTGTTTTTAGACACTCCGTTCCCCACTTTCTGCCGAATTCTGGAGGCATTGCGTGTTAAGTGGCAGAACTCAACGCCGCGCTTAGCCTCGACACCAGAGCGAAGAAAATGGAAATATAAATTTAAGTAAATTTTTTCATCTCGAGTGGGGATCGAACCCACAACCAGTCGGTTTACAGTCACACTTTGTGCCGCTGCGCCACGACTGGCCTCAAATGATAAGAAAATTTAAATAATCTAAAGATCAGACACGTTTCTTGGCAAAGTCATTTGTATTCATATATATCTATACAAGTATAGGCTAGATTGCAACAATGTAACATCTTTGATAGAAAATCAAGATAATTTCATATTATATGACAAATTGAAGTCGCTAATTATTATATTGACTTTTAAAAGTATAAAGGGAAGGTCTCAACGATTAGTTCTAGAAGATAGAAACCAAAATCTATTGGCGGTAGGTAGATTAATTATAATTCACGTTTTTTGTTGCTTTGTTATGATTTTACAGATGCAGGCAGACAGCGTTATGTGAACAATACACGTGTTGTTTTTATTCTTAATTAAAGTCGATCGACGTTAACTTAGTAGATTTCTAGAACGTAGCAGTTCCTAAAAGTAGTATTAGTAAATAGTATAAGTAAGTAAGCATTGACTAATCTTGACGAAATTAAGTGTTTATTAATGTCGCTTACTATAAAATGATTCAATCAAAATAAGTGCTGCACTCGGGTGTATTCTTTTTTACATCAAAATGTACTGTTATATATATATAAATGGGCTGTCTTAATATTAGGAATATTAACTATTTTTTAATTTCCAAAACTATTGAAGTTTAATCGACAAATATTAGATTATAAAACTCGTACTCGTATCTCAAAGAATACCTAACGTAACAACGCAATTTGTTGACTTAGTTACCGTTCTCTTTCTGAATCATATAAGTTACCACTTAAGTCTTTTCGCCGAGCAAATGTTCGGATACCGTTTTTGAAAGTTATAACTCATAACGTCACCAAGAGATGCATTAAAGACGTTATTGAATTTTTTTTAGATTTCTCGAAATGCCGCTCCGTCCGCTTACTCCAGCCCTGGCGGAGAAGGCAAGACTGGAATTAAATGAAGATCCCAAAAAGCTTGAAGAATATATTCGTCATTTAAAACAATGGATACAGAAGCAACCACACTTAAGAGCAAGAACAGGTAATTTATATAAGTCAATTAGGTACAGATAATAAATCATTTGAACTCACAGTGAGCTTAAAATTGTATTTTTTTTCTTCAGATGACCAATGGTTGGCAGCATTTATAAGGGGTTGTAAATTTCGTTTAGATCAGAGTAAATCGAAACTAGACCTCTATTTCTCCTTTAGAAGCAAAGCTCCGTATTTATATGGCGTTAAGTATTTTGAACCTAGGGTTATGGATATAATTAATTTAGGGTAAGACTTTATATTATATAGGGAGAAGGTAGTAATGTGGCCCCCCATTTTGTTTTTGAGATCCAGTATGAAATTTAAATAATACATGACCGGTTTTGATATTTATTTATTTATATATGATTTACTATAGAATAAAAAAAAAATGTGAACAAACATTAAAAAATAAGTATATTTAGAATACACGCAAATTTAACGTTTTGAGATTAGCGAAGCCAAGTATGGGTTATATGGCCCGTATTTCGCCTGCACGTGCCCGTTCCTGCAGTGTGAGTCCAAAGGTTACAACCTATAAGTTTGTCGCTGAATCCACTCACTCTCTCCAAGTCTCTCACTAAAACAACTCGTGTCACAATATATTATGAACATATCTGAGTCCTCAGGCAAAAATGACATTTTGATTACATTCAAAGGAATTCTACAACTTTTTCATTATTAGAGATATTGATGTATCTATATATGATCACGTCTCTTTGGTACCTGCTAGTGCTGCTGGCGACATTTTTCTATCATCTCGGCTGCTTCTGCGTCGAGGACCGCTTTCCCTTGCACGGTTTTTTCTTGGTAGCAAAGATTCGACCAATTTGATAGCTGGGGACAAAAAAATTATCTAAATTGGTAAAAAAGGAAAATATTAAATACCATACAAATATATATGTATATGGCCCCCGGAACCATAATACAAGCAATATGAGGGGGGCAAATTACCAACATCATAGAATGTATTACTAAGCTTATTGCATATAAAATACTGAATGTTATGCATATTTACCTTAAAAATCCAGTTGGACAACGTTCATTAAACAAAATAACGAAATCATTTACAAAATTATTTAAATAATTGCAGCACTTTAAAAAGTTTTGACTAGTGCGCTGCCTTGTCTCAGATTTTTTTTTAAAAAAATATATAATTTTTATCAATGTTCCGTTTTAAAAAAAAATCACTGAATAGCGTGCTTCTTAATAATACATTTCAAAGGGGGCCACGATACCTGCGGGTAATACAATCTTCTTCTATATCCATTTAGTCTTTATTTTTTTAATTATTGTTTTGTTTAAAATGTTATTGGAGGAACTAACGAAATATAAACGTAGCTATATTTTTTTAATTACAGGGCAATACTGATGCTAAGAAAAACGCAGAAACCTGATGATCCACGAATTATATTGTACAGGATCGGCCAATATGACCCAAAAGATTATGCTGTAATAGACTTAATGTCAGTCCTGACTCTCCAGCAACAGGTAAACCACTATAATGAATCTGACTAGAAAAAAAATGAAATGAAAATAAAATAAAATGAATATTCACTAAACATTTTTCTATTAGGTTCCTTTTACCATGACATATATTGTGAAGCTGAAAAAAAAAGGAATATCTTTACAAAGTATATTTTATATACATACTTTTATATAAATCAAATAATATTATTTTTTATCAGATTAGCTACATGGAAGACGATAATTTAGTTGTAGCAGGTACAATCAGCGTGGTAGACTTCGCTGGTACTAGGTTGGCTCATTACACACAAACGCCCATTAGACAATTACGAAATTTGATCTCTGCTAATCAGGTGATTTATAAAGTCTGTCTATAAAAGATAATAATATAAGGAAATAAAAAAAAATCTATATTCTATATTTTTATGTATTTTAGGAAGCTGTGCCGATAAGAATTAAAGCTGTACACTTTCTTAACACTCCGCCATTTTTTGGAACATTTTTTAATATTGCAAAAGCATTTCTGAACGAGAAAATTAAGAACAGAGTATACATACTTTTTTTATTATTTTTTTTAAATATTAGCATGCCCAAATTTATATAATTCTAACACGATCCTTTTAAACATTTAAGATTATTGTCCACGGAAAGAATATAGAGTCATTATATGAACATGTCTCTAAGGATGTCTTGCCAGAAGAATATGGTGGAACAGGGGACAGTATCCAAGGATGTATAGGTATTGTGTTATAAAATATTTTATTAAAATTTGTAACTTATGTATCAACAAATACATAGTAACATATATAATTAATCTTCATACTTTACATACATATTTCCTAAATCCTCTATGTACATTTAGGGAGTATACAAAAATCTTCAAATAAGTAGGTACATAAATATAATTTCCCATTTTAGTTATTTTTAGTTATGTACCAAGCAAACAAAATAAATCTTCCTTTTATTATATTAGTATAGATAACAATAATCCACTGCACTGATTCAATGTTGTTTTTTCTTAATTAACTCAAGATTTTTTTTGTTATAGATTATTGGAAGACGAAAATGCGAGATTATAGTTCATTTTTTGAAGATGATCTTAAATATGGAAGTGATGAATCTAAAAGAATCAACATATCTCGATCTAGTGCAGTTGACAACTTAGAAATAGATTAACATCAGGGTGAAAGCGTCTGCGTTTCTTTTACGAGAACAGCATATATAATTAAATATTTTAAATCCATTAAAAAAATATATATATAATGATTCGTCAAAAGTTAGTTAGGTTTGGGATTATTATCATTTCACGATTTTTATCTATTCTGAATTATGTGTGACGCAGTTTCGAATAGAGAACCAACAATGTTAACACGTATTACTTCAAAAACACTACTAAAGTTGCCGATCTGCCACTTCCAACTAACTGCTTCACAACATAGTTCATAGGGAAAACAAAAAATCTTCTTTAATATATTATTAATAGCTTATAATTTAGGAATTTCATTTTTATTTCTTGAAATGATAAAATTTTTTACACAAATATGTTATTTTTTTTTTAAGTTCATAATAATCTTATATAGAAAGAAGAAATAGAACACAAACTCACAAATGTGATGTGTATTAAATTATAACTTTTCATAAAATATAGAGTATTTTATTTGAGTTCTGTCATTCAACACGCAATGCACCAGAATTCGACAGAAAGAGGGGAACAGTGTCTTAACACTACCCGCTTCCTACCCTACTGTGTTCGAATACAGCGTGAAGCTGATTTAATATGTTTTTTATTACTTGGTCGAATTACAAAACAACCGGAATAAAACTAACCAAAAGAACAAGCGGGATTACGCGCGGCTTATTTCACAATGAACATATACTGAAACAAATAATAGAAAAGCTAAATGAATATAGGCGACATTACGATATGGCATTCGACTCCCTATGTTATAACTATTTATCAAAAACGCTAAGAAATCATGGCATACACGGAAAATATATAAGAATTTTAAAATAAATTTATAAAAATATCACGGCAAAGGTCCAACTTGAACGACCTCCCGGTCGTCGGAGTCGGAGTTTAGTATCCAACGAGGTGTCAGGCAAGTAGTACTCAATCAAGTAGTACTAATCAATATTCAAGAGAATATTGATTTCTAATAGATAATACTTGTCCTAAATATATGTAATCATCTACATTAAAAAAAAGTTACACTTGGAAACATAAGAACGTCACTAAAAGAAATATTGAAACATAAGAACGTCACTAAAAGAAATATTCAAGAATGAATCAATATTAATGTCAGTGAAAAACAAACAGTACAACACATGTATTCTTCCATGCCTCACTTATGGATGCCTAACATGTCCTGCTACAAATAAGAACAATCAAAAACTTATGGATTGTCAAAGGAACATGGTGTGAAGTATGCTGTATATAAGGTTCAAGGATCGATTGACGACTTCATAAATAAGAAAACGAACTATGGTAAGCGATGTAATAAAAAAAAAAAAAAAAATGAAGTAAAACTGGATAAAACTGTACAATAAAGTACACCACAAATTAAAACATTGTGTGAAGCACAAATGCGGTCTTATCGCTAATAAGCGATTTCTTCCAGACAACCTTGAGGTTAGGAGATATAAAATTAAAAATATATAGTCGGTGGTGTAAATAAACACTCGTACCTAAATAATATTTACGTAAACTTAATACATAAATTACTATCCTAGAAACAGAAAAAAACGGACGTCAAATAAAAAAGTAGGAGGACGATGTAACAAAAGGATGGAGAAGGCTAACTTGGAACAGAGAACAGTGGAAGATGATGAGGAGGCATATGTCCATGGGCAACCTGACCAAAAATCTGGCTGTTAAAATTTATAATTTTTTTTTCTTTTTAAATGTTATTGTACATTTTATTTATATAAAAAAATAAATTGTGCAAAAATTTCAAAATGGTCAGCGAATAAAGACCATTTGTTTGTTACATATTTATTTCTAGTTCTTCATCACGTGCTCCACGAGATTTTTTTATTTGTCTATTACCCAGATCTTATTTGACACACTTAATATCATGCTAATTGAATCTTTCTAAGTTCTAAAAGCGTCTTCTCTAGCTGATCGATGTGTGAGTTTAACGTTAATCTTCTTCGACTTCACTTGACACTTTCTTCAGTGTTGCGTCGAACAAAAAAAAACAATGTTTATTGGAGCAACATAAACAATGGAAAACTTCTGGGCAATATGACAGATAAGATCGTATTTGCCGCTAAATTTTCCAAGGTGGTTTATGTACTTAAGTCATTCGGATGTGACGGTGTTGCAAGTTAGCTTTGCGGCGTTATATTAAAATTGTTATTAATAACAGGTGCTATGAAAATAATCCTTGTAGATGACTTAATTATAATAATATTTATATAATTTTAATTTAAAAACCGTTTCTAGAAAAAATTAGACTTCGTAAACTCTATGTCTTTATTACAATCTTGCAAGTTAAATTTCATCTGATTGAGCTGATCTGATATCATAAAATAAAACATTTTGATTCAAAGTCCTATACATGGTAACATTATGTCGGCGGTAATTTTTTAATAACTGATGAACAGAATTTATCTCAAACAAAACAATATGAAAACTAAGTTTAAGTTTAGCGAAGCCTTATCACCGTGTGTGCTTTACGGTGCTAAATTAGTAAAATGTATAACATATGAAAACTTTATACTTTATATACGAGGAGGAAAGCTTAGTTAACTTTGTGAAAGCTAACTGTCATTCGCTTAATGCATTTGCGTCGTCTGGTTATAAAAATCTTTTCACTTTTGTTAGAAGTTTAAAAAATTATATATATTTAATTTTAATTATAATTAAACCTAAATGTTTTTAATACAAATTAGTGAATATACATTTAAATATATTACTTACGTACTTCTATTTAATAATATTTAATATTAAATAATTGTAATTTTCAATTGAACGAGATTATTTAATAATGAATATTAGCTATAAATGACATATTACTTTAAATCAGTGGTTCCCAACTAGTGGTCCGCGAACGATTTTAATTCTATGACTGAGGATGGTGAGGCGATGGTTCTGTTTAATTATCACAGTAAATTTTTATTACACCTACATGCATCCCTGCTACCAAGAATGATATAAAAGTGGTCCTTGATCAAAAAAAAGGTTGGGAGCCCCTGCTTTAAATAATATGTTAATGTACAAGTATGTGAATATTTACTTAGCACAATAAGCTTACGAAATAAATTTTGTTAAGGATCTAGAGCTACTTTTTTTAAAATTTATCTTTAGCAAGATTTAATTTAATAGAAACATAAAAACTATACACACAATGGCATACGATTACGTATGCCATTGCAATGAACTACAAACCTACGTTACTTTGGGTTAGATACAATATATGTTAGTTGTTTCTTTCAAAAAATAAAAATGATGGATTATTTTACCTATAAAGGTGTCTGTGTAAGGAACAGTATAGTAGTGTCATTTTATTCAAGTAATAATTTTATAGACGATAGAGTATTTAGAAGCAATCCTATTGATTTTTTAGAGCAATTGGTGAATTTATATATTAGCTAAATTTAAAGCATAGGCGTTATTTACTATGATATAGGTTAGGTTAGTTATTTAGTTCAATAACATGACAGGAATCCGTAAACTGAATTAACGATTACGTTAATTCCACTTTTGTGTTTTTCATTCTGCCTATAAAAAATATTAATTTTTTATAATATATTGTCAGATTTGGTAAAAACATCAACCGTACGGAAACATATCTTAAAGCAATATACTATATCTACAGTTATATTTCAATTAGGCTATTTTATTGTTTTTGGTTATTTTTCACAAGTATATACCAAAAATATTACTTAAGTATATTATATTACGTGCTTTGAAAACATTTTCACATTTGAAATACAATAATAGAAACAGCTACATATTTCTTATATATTAGTCAACAGGAAAAAAAACAAATAATAATGAAGTCGTCTAATGTTTTTACTTCAAACAGCCTCCGCGGCCTAACAGGTGAGTATTTTAAGAATATTCAATGTGATTTTATAATATATTTTGCTTATTTAAGAATAGTGTAGTAGATTCTTAATCTGTGTTTTATCATTAAGTCATTATCTTTTATTATGAAGATAAGAATTTATCAATAGCATTACATATTAAACATATGTATAGATATATATATATTTATATTAACATGAAGAACGACGCTCACTTCCAATTTCTTTGTTCTAAATTTTCCTCAAATAGAAACTTAACACGAGAATATTTCAAAACGTGTAATTATAATACAGTTTGATAAATTCTGTTATTAATTAGGTACTAACCTAGGTACCTAGTATCTAGGTAGTTAGAAACCTAATATTACTGATGATTTTACACTCCTGTAAATGTTAATGGTAAAACAGTAATAGGTATAGCAAATATGGGGGCCCTGTAATAAAGCGATACTATAACCGATAAGATTTAACTGATAATATAACGTTAGTCGATAGTACGCGGTCGATCTAGCTCTCGGGCAGAGAATATGAAAAACAGCACTTGTTATTTTTACTGTAGGTGAGTTATTCATATTTATGGCAAAGATAAGTGCGCTGGAAACACGTTAAAAAGATAAATTTTGTGTGGAATTTTTATAATTTTGTAATAGCTAGTGCTTTTGTAATAGTAGCTTCACTTAACCATAGTGCACACCACGATTCATAGTTGTTTGGTAAATATTTTATGTTATAATAAAAAAATAAATAGACAAATCACAACTCTATTGTTAATCATTTCATATTACTACATTTCACTTTTCACTTCTTCATTATTTCATTTATAAGGTTTTTAAAATATTTGCACATCACTAATGTTGGCATATTTACTCTTTTTTTCAGATAATTTTTTATAAATGTTTCATAGTTTAAAGAAGAAAGTAAATTTTCACAGTTTTTTAATTTAATAAGGTATGTGCATTGTGGACTGGCTTTAATTATATTTAGATATTATTTATGTTATTGTTTATATGATATGATTTCTTCCTATACCGTTAAAATGTAGTCACTTAGTTTCTTTATCACTTATAAGTACTAGTTTGTTTATTGACCTTTGTATAGTAAAACTAGAGATGCAATTTCATTATAACCTTCACATGACTACATGAACTGTGACGTTAAAGGCAACATGTTAATATTTAACTTCATATTGTAATTTGCTACAAACCTAAACTAGCTTAGAATTGGGAACGACAATTTTTCCTTTTATTTTCAGAACATTTCAATGATACGAGAATTACCCGTAGAGTTGGCAAAAGTTGCCAAGAATGAGCTAAACGAAAACCCCAAACAAACAGAAGCTGATTTGAAGAATTTAAAAGAATGGATATTAAAACAGCCTCATTTAAAAGCAAGGACAGGTAATCAATGTTTCTATTTAACATTTTTATTCATATAAAACATTATAATAATATACTAATTATTTCTTAGGTTGTAGAAAAAAACTGATTTGATTTTTATTATGTTCTGTGAAAATATTTTAAATGTATATTCACTATTAACTAATATGAGGGAGTGTGTGTATGTGTGTGAATTTGAAATATAAAATTGTATTTTATTCACTTACGATTACGACGTTGCCTGACGCTTACAATCAGGCAAAAAATTCTGCTCACCTCATAGCTCGTTTCTTTATAAAATTATTATTCTCGAACAAAATGAAGTCAGTTATGTATTTTATGTATTTTATGCCGATTATTTTATATTAAATCACTGGGAATTTCAAATAAAAAATATCAAAATCTATTGTATTTTTCTTATTTTAATTAATTCTTAATTTATGCGTATATTAATATGTTTCATCATTATTTCTTATGATATTTATAATGTAATATTTTTTCATTATAGAGGATCAGTGGCTGGTTGCGTTGCTAAGAGGTTGCAAATTTAGCTTAGAGCGAGCGAAAGCAAAAGTTGAATTGTTTTATACATTGCGCTCTGTTGCCCCGGAAGTGACGCTACGTTTGAAGCCTACAGAAGTAGAGTATTTAAATTTTTTAAGATTAGGGTAAGATATGATTTTAACAACATGATCTTTTACGTTTTAGTAAAAAATATTACACAAATATGAAGGTATCGACTCTTTTTCTAGAGTTTTATCACAGTGATGGCATATGCCATAGTTATAAAAAAAACAGAATTAATTTTTTATACTTTTTCTAAATGATTTTTAACTTCTTCGTCTATATAAAAAGGTTTGTATGTTTGTTGGATGGTTTTTTTTGACATCATACCCTCGTAAGCAATCTAATGATCATACAATAAATGGACAACTGTGAGAATTTAAATTTATTTAACACGCCGTCCAAACCTTGAACTTTGTATTTTACTGGAGTTGAATAATAAAGAATTGTTTTTTTTGTTCTGAAGTAAAATATGTATTGTTAATGTACGTAATAAACAAAATATGTGTGATAAAATAATACACTTTTCTGTGCAATGTATAAATGCAGCGGCAGGGTAGGCAGAGGGTAAACCTAGTGTAAGACACACCGTTCCCCTTTCTGCCGAATTCTGGAGGCATTGCTTGTTGAATGGCAGAACTCAACAGAGCGAAGAAATAGAAATATAAATTAAAATAAATATTTCATCTCCTCGAGTGGGAATCGAACCTACAACCAGTCGGTTTTGTAATCACACTTTGTGCTCCTGCGCCACAACTGGCCTCGCAATGTAAAACTGAACCTTTTAAATAAATGTAGTTTGTAATTTTTTTTTACCTGAATTACATATATGCTTGCAGCGGCAATATAATTACCATTTATTTGAGTAATTAACGTTTATTTTGTTCTATGTGGACTCTTATTTTTTATTATTTCCAGAACATGTATAATATTGCCGCAGTCCAAAACCGACCTTCAACCCTCTGTTATCCTTATACGACCAGGCTTTTATGATCCATCAAAGTATAGTGTAGCAGATGTTATGTGTATTTTGTACTATTTAGTTCAGGTTCGATTTTTTTTAAATAATTGCGTATACTTATATTATTTAGTATAAAAATATCTTTGCATACATTCGTGCTGGGTACATATGCAACAATTTCTTAAGCAATTTTATTGAATTTTGAATTTTAATAATATAAAAATAAAATTTATAAGAATTTTTTTTTTTTAGATTTTAGTAATTGAAAACGATGTGGCAACTGTAATGGGAACAAAAATTATTGTAGATTATCAAAATGTTACTTTAAATCACTTAACGCAAGCGAGTCCGAGTATGCTCAAGAAGTTAGTAGCTGTTAGCCAAGTAAGTATTTCAATTAAATATACTTTTTTGTTCTACTAAGAACAAAAAAATTACAACAAAATAATACTCTGTTCTGTTGTAATATTGTACCTAACTAGTGCATTCTAGGAAATGTCGGAGTCCTTGAACTGTTGTTAAGTTGAAAATTTAAACAAAAAAGTTATCGTTTCAGTGTTGTTTAGCCCTATTTACGGGTCCGTTTTTAGTAAGAGCCTATTACGAGTTTAAAAAATATAAAGATTAAAGACTTATAAGAGTAGATTTTTTATCGCTTCACGAAGTATCCCGCATGTAGTAGTGTAGCAGAGGTGGCGTAGTAACCGAAATTCTGGAGGAACTGCGTGTTGAGTGACGGAGTTCTACGCCACTCTTTGCCTCGACACCGGAACGAAGAAGTGAAAATATTAAATATTTCATTTCCTCGAATGGCAATGGATTCGATTCCCACTCGAGGAATAATACAGCCTGTCGCGTTTACAGTTACTACTGGACTCATAAAAGTAGTTGTGTTTTCAATATATTGTATTTAAAATTTTAAATGCTGTAAACTTGTTATTGTGCTTTTGGATTTTAGGATTCATTACCTCTACGTTTAAAAGGCAGCCATCATGTTAATGTACCATCTGGTATAGAAGTTATTTTCAAACTTATCTCCGGATTTCTGAACGAAAAAGCAAAAGAGCGGGTGAGTTAATAGCCATTTGTTTCAAATATCAATTTATAAAATCATAAATAATATATAGATATATATTTATTTAAGTCGATTCTTAAATTATAATTTGCAATTTTATAAGGTATACCAGCACTACAAATTAAGATTAAAATAATCATAATTTGTAATGCTAGTACGCCCGGTGCAAAAACGTGTTTATTTTTTACGATATTTCTCGATGTTTATTTAATTACTATCATTTAATTTGTTGGTTTTATTCTAAAGAAGGAAAAATATATTTTTTGAAATATTTTGACGACGATCTTTGCACTTTTGCATTTGAAATTGTTGCAACCTCTCAAAATACACATTAAAAATCGTTTGCATTTAGGTACAGTTTCACGTTGTATCTTGCAAGTAGCAGAGTAGGCAAAGGGAGCCTAGTGTTGAGACACTCCATTCTCCATTTTCCGCCGAATTTTAGAAGCATTACGTGTTGAGTTGCGGGAGTCAACGCCGATTTAATATTTTAAATATTAAATGTGTCGCTTCCTCGAGTGGGACTCGAACCTAGAACCTGTTACGTTTACAAGCTTTTGACACTCCGTTATCTCCTTGGCCTCAAGTGCAAATTGCATTTCTCAAATAAAAAAATATTTTTCAGCTCAAAATACACAAATCTAATGATGAACTGCTTAAATTTATACCAAAAGACGTAATTCCTAACGAATATGGGGGTGAAGGTGGTACAGTAGTGCAAATAATAGGTGAGTATTTAATTTCGCTTACTAATACTTTACTTTTCATATAATAATCTTTTTCTTTATAATTTTTAAAGATGAAAATTAAAAAGAAATAAGAATTACAATGACTTTAACAGTATCTGTAATGCTATAAAGAAAGAAAAAATTTATAGCCTCTACGGCACCGGTTCAAGGCGACGTGCTACGTGACGCTCCACGAACATTTTTATGTTCGAACAAAAATTACATTACCCGTAACTTTGTAAGGCATAATGTCTCGGAACATTCATAATACTAATATCCCTGGTACAATATTTACAGAGAAACAGATAAATTTGCTGAAAAAAATGGTGTAAATTGTGCCAGTATTGACTGTGTACCATCCTATTTTTTTATTTTAAACAAACTTTTATTTTAATCGAGATTTAATTAATTTAATTAATAACTTTTAGCTTCGTTATTATGCTTATTATCAGAATTATATCCTCTTATCTGAAACTAATTTCAGGAAATTAGTTTTCTATGACAGAGCTTTTGAGTTTTTAAGAACTCGTTTCCAATAATTGATAGCAAAAGTTAGTGTTGGTTCGATTCTTAATAAAATAATGTAAATTTTTATATTTTCATGTATATTGCCGTTCGCTATGTTATATATTTTACTCTCTATGCACGTTTATGAATCCTTATTTGCTTTTTTAACCTTGTATCGTACACATAGCAGTGTAGAAAGAGAGATTTCAGGAGGCATTGTGTCTTGAGTGGTGGATTTCCACTCTGCCCTTTGCCTCGACACCAGAGCGAAGAAATAAAAATATAAATTTAAATAAATATTGGATATCCTCGAGTGGGGATCATACCTACAACCAGTCACGCACTTGTGCCCCTGAGCCACGATTCGTTAGTTATGTTAATTAAAAATTAATATTTTTACAGAATATTGGGCAAATAAAATAAAGGAATATCGTCCAAGATTTGAAGAAGAAATGCAATTTGGAACTGATGAATCTAAGCGAATTAACAAAACTACTTTGGACTTCACTGATCAAGGCTCCTTCCGTAAACTAGATATTGATTAAATTTTTCATTTAAATCTAGAAATGTTTGAAAAATCATCACTATCACAATTTAATTGATGATTTATAATCTTTTTAATTCTATAAATTTATAACCGTTTGCACCTTTGAGAAATAATTTAAAGATTATATATATTTTTGTGCATGTAACGTTTATTAATAAAAAAAATACATTTTATGATTTGTCATAAAACTTTTATTTATTACTAATCCATCAATGAATCTTGACAGCAATAAATAAATAATAAAAATCAGCTTCACGCTGTGTGAAACCCGCATTATCCCGCAATTCTGGAGGCATTGTGTAATGAGTGGTAGAATTTAACGCCGTGCTCGACACCAGAGAGAAGAAATGGAAATATAAACGTAAATAAATATTTCATTACAAGGGGTCGTACCCACAACCAATCGCATTTACAGGCACAATTTGTGATATAAATATAAATAATACGTAATAAATAACAATAATTTGTTACTATAACTTTCTATAGCTGAACTTTTTGACACTAGCGCTTTCTCATATCTAAATGAAATTATAATACATATTTTTATATTGTCAAAGACTAGAGACTATTATAAACCAAAACGAAAGAAACAGGTTTAAAATTATTATTCAAATATTATTTGAATATAACCTGAGGATAACCTTAATGGGATTTAATTTGTATTTTCTCCTTTTTGTTGGTAAATAAAAAAGGTTGTGATCAGTGGTAATAGGCCTTAATATAATTCTGTCAGTCTAAAAACTCTAAGGAGTTTTGTATTAATTAGAATTTATAGATATTCAATTTGAACTTATTTATTTTTTCATTTTTAAATATTAATTTTATTACATAGCTCTATATTGTGCGGCGTTGAGTTTAGCCACTCTATACGCATTGTCTAGAGAAATTAGGGTGGCAACTGGGGAACGTAGTAGAGACCTCTCTGCTTGCCCTACTATGTGAAACTGAAAAAATAATTTAGATGCCTATATAATAAATGACAATTTGATTACATAACCTTACAAGATTTGAAAAATGTACTGCCTGAGTAGTGAATTGGATATACCTACTTTTAAAAACTTCACTATATATCTCACATGCAGCAGGTTGGGCAGAAGGACCCTAGGCAGTAAGACACTCCGCTCTTTACTTGCCGCCAAATTCTGATAGTATTGAATGGTGGAACCCAAGGCCAGGCAATGAAATTAGTAAATATTAAATTTCCTCGAGTGGGAATCGAACCCACAACTTGTCGCGCACAGTCAAAAGCTCGTGCCCCTGCGCTACGATTGGCCTTGTATACTATATCATCTTTGGTTAATTACAATTTCAAAATATGACGTGGCGTTAAAGAGCAGTACATACAGATGTGAAAAAGAACGTAATATTAATACGATATGTGCTTTCCGTATTATATAAATGTAATTAACTGGCAAAACTCCATAAGTACACTAGGTGTCCGTGCGGTAGCACATAATTTTAAATAATATATAATATAATTAATAATTAATTAATATAATATTAATAATATATTCATTAAATAAAAATATTATATTAATTAAATAAGTGTATCGGGAACAATCGTGGTTTAAGACAAATATTCTTATTATTTGCTGTAGTTCTTTCATACAAGATATTGTATACAAAAATATAAAGGTAAGTACAATTTTTTTTTTAAGATTCTTATTGTGCACTATGCTAAATTCTTACACTGTTTCAAAATAAGATTTAAATTGAATGTTTGAAGTTTTAACAGATCAATAGCTATTATATAAATAAGTTTTTGGGGTGAAGTTTTGAAACAGTTTGAAATGAAAATTAAATAAATTTATTTCCGTTAAAAAATACTAAATTAGAGCAACGTTCCAACATTTAACATAAAAATAACTGAAACAAAATAAAATAAATTCCATGTTTGAAATTGAAATCAGTATAGTTTGATAAAAAAAAACATTACAGGTACAGTTTATTAAGAAATAAATTAATGACCTATGTATAAAACTCAATATTACAATATTAAATTTATTATATTTTTCATATAATCATATGGAGGATATTCCTCTGTTGTATACCTATGGATATGATTTTTTTATTTTTCAACAATTCAATGATGCTTGTCTCATATGGCCATTTTTATATTGTTTAACTATGTATGTCAATTTTATCGCTAAAGACCGTACAAAGTGGAGTAGGATGAGTAGGAAGGCAGACCCTGGCAAATAGCCGGGATTAATGCCAGGAAGAAGAAGAATTATGTCAATTTTATAATTTTAACTTGATAAGATTTAGGTTTAGCTTCACGCTTTATCCCCTGTGACATACAGAGGACCTCATACCCCCTGTTATCTTAACATTCACGATATAAGCAAAAACTATAAAATTAGTTAAAAAAAAATCTTACCAGTTGCTGTATAAAAACCTCCATATATGTATATAAATAAAATTTATGACATGTCACGACTACAGATTTACAAATAATAGATATTTAAATTGTTTTTTAAACATATATTCATAGATATTAATGATTTTTTAAAAATATTATAAAACTATATTTCAATGCGGAAAACTTTGTAACTTCAAGGCCATTCAATTAAGAACTTTACAATTATATTTTATTTTTAATGGCATTATTATTTATGAGGCCAGTCATGACACGCACGCTTTTACATAGCACACAAGCCGCATGCTTCTTTGCTATGCAAAAGTGTGTTAAAGCGACAGTCTGTGGGTTCAATTCCAATTCGAGGAAATATTTAATATTTTCATTTACTCTATAATATATAGAATTCAACGGAAAATGGGGACGTGATGTGTTTTCATGGGAACAGAGTGCCTTAACACTACATTCCCAGGTTTCCTCTGTCTACTCTACTATGTGCAGGATACAGCGTCAAGCTAAAATAAAATAAATCAATGTTAATTATCACATATTACACGTCGTTTTTGTAAATGCAATGACAAGGTGATTTTATATAAAAAATATTTATTCTATTAACGATAATTTATTTCTTGTTAGATTTTCAGTGTAAAACCATGATAAGACCTCTTCCACCAGCGTTGCAGGAGATAGCTGAGAAAGAGCTTTATGAGAAACCAAATAGAATTGAATCTGATATCCTTGCACTCAGAGAATGGCTAGCGAAACAACCACATCTACAGACAGTAAATCCTTGTAAGTTTTCATTTATTAGTTGTCAAAAGAATCAAGTCATTCAAAAGACTTTGGGTATTTATTATAACCGTATATTTGTTACATTACTATTAGGAAATACTACTTAAAAGTTGGCGGTTCGATTTCCACTTGGGGGAATGAATTATTTCGATTTCTCCGATTTGGTAAGATAAAGTGTGGCGTTGTAAAATCTAAATATTTTGTATACAGAGTTATTTTGTAACCTTCCAAGTCCATTACGTTCATAATTTTTTCATCAGTTCATAAACTTACATAGTACATACATATTTTTACATAGTAAACTATTATTACTATTTATACTATGTAAAAACGATTTATTTCTGTTTTTACCTTAAAAGCATAATCTAAGTATTTCATACATAAAACATATTTTGAAATAATTTGGTTACTGCAGTTTTGTGTTATAAAAATCTACGTAAAATGAATCATCAATAATAAAAAAATAATTTACTTTGTATCATTTGCAACTTAATGAAGTCATATAAAATAGATAAAAAAATATGCTTTTTGATTTAAGTACATGACATATTTTAATATATTTTTTTAATATTCTGCCATTTTCATTTTATTCATGGTATATAGATTTATAATCCTTCTAGAATTTTGACCGTTGATTTACGGGACTGATATACCGTTGGTACCGGTTATATCTATCAAACTGTATGTCGATAATCATAATTGATTATTAATAATAGAAACATAAAACATAATTTTAATATGTTTTTTTAAAGCATCTTATTGTAGTATACGATGGGTTACCAAAGTTCGTTGGTTTCTATTCGAATATTGTAAAGATCGCGCTTTTAAGTTGTGAATCAGTGATCAACAAAATAGGCAAACTTCTTGACACTGTTCCTCTTAAACTACGTAGTACTGGGACTGTGTACTCGCTGGCACGGCCCTTGTCAATATTAAAAAATATATATTTGTACAAATACAAAAACCCCGACTGCATAAAACTTAAAAAAAATAAACAAGCTCAATAGTTTATTAGGATTAACAGTCGGGACCTCTTTAAATTACCGGTTCCTGGTAAAGATTTTATTTATTGAAGAATTACTAATAGGTCCTGACTTACTCTTAATCTAATAAACTATTGGGCTTGTTTATTTTTTTAAGTTTTAAGCAGTCGGGGTTTTTGTTTGTACAAATATTTTTTATTTTTCACTTTTTTGTTAGAATTCATTATGGTAATGATAATCATGATATATCTTTTTGATATCCTCGTATTGAGCTCTTGAATTTGATACCCATATTGGGGTATTCGAAACGATTTTTTTTTCACAAGTCCAATGGCGTCCTACAGCCTCCATGATTGTTTTTTTAACGTCGCCTATCTAAGAACACTTGGGCTGTTGATACACTTTGTGCCCCTGCGCCACGACTGGCCTCTAGTCTTGTCAATATTTGAGAATGTTTAGCATTATTCTATAATTATATTATGTTAAAATTATTACCATTTTTTTATAGCGGATCAACTTCTAATAGCTTTTTTAAGAGGAAATAAACATAGTCTAGAAAGAAGTAAAGAAAAATTAGACATGTTTTATACTTTACGAAGCGTGGTACCAGAGATCTATAACCATCGAAATCCCTTTGACCCATCTTTACAAGAGTTTCTTAAATTAGGGTAAGTATTGAATTCCTATATTATATTATAGCACATGTAATTTATATGCGTCTTATGTCCATATTATAATATTTATATTTATAAGATGAAATAAAAAATCTGAAATATTAAAACCATATATTGAGAGAAAAAAATATACGTTTTTTTCCGAAGGTTCCGTACCAACTTCAGGATTGTAGGTCAACGGGACGTAGGTACATTTTAGACTTGATAAACTCTGTTTGTGCGCGTATGTACTCATTTTGTATGAAATTAACTATTATACAATTATAATTTTGTATTATTTTTATACAAAATTTCGAATTTTCGGATTTTTGACTTTATTTATTTTTATATTTAGTTCTCGCTTCTCCTTTATAGTTTACTTACGCAGTTTACTGAGGATTGCGGGTCGGCGTTTATGGGCGGTACTAATTGTTAACATTTCGGAATTTTTCCATTATTTGTAAATACATACAAACGTTACTTACATACATACCCTTGGATATTTGATATTAATTTCGGTTTGATATTTTCACGCGGTCTTGAGGTAAATGGTCATGCCAGACAAACAACAAAATAATCCTATAAGGGTTACGATTGTCCTGTTTAGGTTTGGAACCTAAAAATCATTATTAAATTACTTTTAAAGTTATATTTTTGTTTGATCATCATAATTCACTATTGACACAAACATTATTATTTCAGGATAATTTTACCGATAAGAAGAGAAGGCTCGGGCACAATTATATTGACTAGATTTTCACTTTTTGATCCATCACAACATAAAATGGTCGATTTTATAAAGTTGGTTTTTATGACTTTGGAAATACTTATGTTAGAAGATGATAGTTATCTTATTTGTGGAGAGGTGAGATATGTTTATATGTCTATTACTTAAAGATTCGAGGCCAGTCGTGGCAAAGGGGCAGAAAGTGCGACTGTAAAACCGATTGGTTGTGGGTTCGATCCCCACTCAAGGAGATGAAATATTTATTTAAATTAAAATATAAATTTATTTTCTTCGCTCTGGTCTCTGTTCTGCCATTCATCACGCCATGTCATCAGAATTCGGCAGAAAGTGGGGAACGGAGTGTCTTAACACTAGGTGGGTATGGAATACAGCGTGAAGCTAAAAATAACTGAAAGATAAAGATATGCTTTTAGACTGTTAACGACTAGTTCCCAATGGTTTATTACGCATATGCAATGTTATCATTTCTTGCAGTCTTGATCTACATTATAAAACTGTCTAACATTTCTATTCTGGTCGTTTCCCTGTTTATAAATCTTGCGCAGGCATAAGTTGTGACGGATTTAAAATTGCAATTTTGATCTTGAGAAATTAAAATGTCAAATGTAAAGGAAACCTAAATTTAGCTAGCTGACAGTAGCTTTATTTATATCTAGTTCTTATTTATTTATATCTAGTAGTACGTTGTCCCAAGCCACTAACACCTGGCGTTGCCCACCAATTCATATTTTAATAATAGGAACAATAAAAATTGCTCTTTGTCTTATTACTTGTTGTGACATATTAAAATAATATTAAAAATTTGTCTTTAAGGTAGCATAAGTCCATGTCATATAATCGTTTAATCTCGGTTTCAACTGCGAGCGTTACAGACGTTTTAAAGCCTACGAACGATGAACTGGCTCTAAATGCATAGATTTTTTTTTCGAATGGACTTAATGCTGTTGACCTGGACTGGTCTTGACAGCGTCACCGGGCTGGGGTAGCTCGCCCCTAAAAACATAGATACTTGTATTACCACGAATAAGTGGTCATGTAAAAAGGTAGAAGGAAGGAGAGAGATGAATCAATAAGCTCTCTCAGTTCTAGGGAGGAGCGAAGTAAATACACACTACTCTCCTTCTTCTCTGTTGGTAGTAATGCGGCTTACATTGCTTTTGTTTTATTTAAAAGGAGCCCGTTCCGTACAAGTATTATCCGCTGATTTTTCTTTCGCGGTGGAAACCGGAGCACATAATTTAAATAACAACGTTTTCTTACGTTTTTATCATATTTCTGGTCTGGTCGGCAATTAAATAATCATTGACCATTAAAATTATATATTTTTAAATTCTTCAATTCGTCCGCTGCGCTACGAAATTACTTACCTTTACCCATATTGTCTGAAAATAATAACATTTACTTTATTTATTTTTATTTAGTACGCCCTAACAGATGTGGATGGTTGTGGAGTCGGTACCTTTTTACAATGGACTCCAGCGTTGGCCAAGAAAACTGTCCTTAGTATTGAGAAATCTATGCCCCTGCGATTGAAAGAGAACTACATGTTGGTACCGCAGGCGTCGACGGCATTCGAAACTGCTTTTAACTTAGTGAAGTCTCTTTTATCAGAAAAATTGACGAAGCGAGTAAGTTTATTAAATCAAATCAAATTACAAATTATATAACTTTAAGCATCTTTTGCATCATGTAGATAGAGATTAGTCATATATTTTTGTCCATTCTAAATATTACATTTTATGCCATATTTGGTCCATCCCATAGTTTTGTTTCGGCTACTGGGGCTACCTGGAAAATATTTTATTTTTACGTATTTCTCCGTATAGGAGTAGAATCATCAACTACTGAAGGAGATGGTTTTTTGAATATAATAGGGTTGTTCGTGCACTTTAATATGTTTACTATTCTTTGTCCTAATTGTCTTTGCCACTAACACACAAACACTATTTTACAGGTACACGTAATAACCAAGAAGGAAGTAGTACGCGATGTCTTATCAAAAAAAATGTTACCTCCAGAATACGGTGGTGATGGTCAATCGCTAGAAGAAATAACTGGTAAAGTATATAAAGAATTTAAAAAAAATGAGAATATTACACTTAATTATGTGTGTAAGCCTATATATAACGTAGTTAGGTACTAACTATACCATATAGTTCATTAAAATATTGTAATATTCGTTTTTCCATCTGTCCGTGCTTTTATTAATGCCACACTTTGACTTGGCACCAAAAAAGTGAAAATATTAACAAATAATAATTAATTTCCCAGGTTGTGGGTTCGAATTTCACTCGCTCGCATTAAACTCGCATTTACGGTCATACGCTTGTGCTCCTACGCCACAAAACCTTATACAATATATTCAGTATTGCATATCACTCACTATCTTTCTTTTCATCAATGTAAAATATGAAATTGTCATGTAATGTGATAATATTTTTCAGCGTCCTGGAAAGCCCAGGTAGAAAGTTATAAAGATTGGTTCTTGCAACAAGTAGAAGAACGCTCGAATGAGTCATGCAGACCTGGCGTACCAAAGACGTGCTCTACTCTATTTGGAGTGGAAGGATCCTTCAGAAAACTAGAAGTCGATTAGACTAGTATACTGATTAGATATCAATTGGGGATTTTTATATATTTATCTATGTATGGTTCGATTTGTCCTTTTTGTCCTTTTCCATAAAAAAAAGATTTATTATATTAAAATGTTGCAATAATTTTTAGTTTATTTTATTTGTTTAAATACCTTGAATTTAAACAACTCCTGTCAATTTAGCCAACCAGAAACGTGTAAGGTTATAATAATTCCCATAGAACATTATATGTATATATCACATATAACAAAATATATGATTTATGATCAATGAACAAAGTAATGACAGAACATGACAAAGTAGAAGACTGTAAAAAAATAAATTTATGGAGTTCATATGGGTTACATTCAGAAGCTTTGTATCGCAATTGACATTTCAATTGTGAAGTTAACTTATAATCAAAGGAATATTTTGTACTATCTGTATTAATTAATATTCGTAGGATGTGTAGTGAATTATGGACTTTTTAGTATTACAAAAAATTTTTCATACCCTCACTTCCTCATTTTCTGCTAATGCTTTGAGATATTTTGTGTTGACTGGCGGAACTTAACGCCGTGCTTGGTCAGTGCAGCAGCCAACTACAGAGATAATATAAACTATAGAGATAGTATTCTCGGTAGCGGCGTATGCGCCAGTATTCTCAGCTCCATTAGGCAAACTCGAGGAGAAACTGACAAGAGAATGGAAGAGGCTGGAAAGCTTATATTGGAAATGTGCAAGAGAAGGAATTTGTTTGTGGCAAACACGATGTTTGCCCACATACAAATTAAATTCACAGCAAAAACACGACGAATGGTGTTGTAGAAAAAAGAAGAAAGTATGGCAGGATTATAAAGCCACAGGTAAGGATTTATCCTTATTTATCTCTTACTTGGCTTAAAAGTCAAAGAGTGAAAGACATAAAACAAACAACTTCGCGGAAAACCAGGAGTATTACTGGTGAGAAGTTAGTGTTTCTCGCTAACCTGTAGAATCAAAGGAGTGTTTTCGAAAGATGGTGAAATTTTTACACAACAACGTTTTGCAGAGATGGGTGGATTTTTACAAGGATTTTTTGAATGAATGTGGCTTGTATTATTTATGAAGGCGCTGCGTGCAGCGTATTACGCTAACAAAAGCTCTTCAGCCCGGAAATATAAATATTCAACCGGTCCTAATTTTAAAAGCCAAACATGTCCATCTGAAGACGGACAGATGGCATTCCGGTCTTTGATAACTGTTTCGAAAATATTCCAACTAGACGAAATTTGCTGTTCCGGAACAGTTTTGTTCTGTTTTTAATAAGATGCATCGCCATCTCTTAGAAAGTTTTAAAACTATTTAGTAATCTACTTTATGTTTTATTACGTAGTACTACAAGTGTCTAATAGATGTCGTTGTAGTTTATTTTTTTAATTCTTATTAAAAATATTTTTTGGTCCTAATGTTTGGATTAAAAATAAAATTAAATTTATCTAATATAAGAACATTTATTTAATTATTGATTCAAATTTGACAAAACATCATTTTATTAGTATTTTTTAAAGAATTTTTTGCTAATGAGAAAGTATAATTTATACTTTTAATTTGCTTAATAAGCTTTATAAAGCTTGCTAAATAGTAATAGATAGACTTTGTTAATTTTTACTTTACTAAGTTTAAAATTTAACAAAAATATATTCCATTATTCAATGGAACTGAAAGAAATACATTTATTGTTTATCATAAAATAAAATTTGCAATTCACTTCACAAAGGACTGTATAAGTAGATTTAAATATTTATTTTATTTTTCGAGCACATGCAGAACTCATGCAGAAGAATTAAGCACTATATGGATAAAATATTTAAATGGTTGGAAGTTTATAAATTTTAATAAATATGTACTACTTGTATCGAAGCTGACAGTTCTATAGATCACAGGTAAGAGAGCTAACATACATAATGAGCCCAAGAGCCTGTGACAGCCTGACGTACGTTATTTTATAAATATTGAAAATATTTGTGTCAGTGTAGGATGCACCCAGCACTGGTAAGTACGATTACGATACGATATGGGGTATATGATTTTTTTTAACATACATAACATTTCAAAAAAAATTATTGAGATGCAACTGTCAATATTAATTTCTTTAAACTTTTGCCTTAATGTGTCTTTAGGATCTAAGTTATAGATTGCACGAATAGCTCGCTTCTGCAGGACAAATATTGGTTGAATACCGGCTGCATTACTCCAAAGTAAAATCCTATAGGACTAAGATAGGATAATACTATGGAAGTAGTTGAAGTATAGAAGTCGAGCCGTTTCTACGTCAGTTAATGATCAAATTTTTTTTAAAGCGAAAGCTGCGGTAAGCTAAAGCTAAGTCCATTTGTCAATCCATCAATGTGAGCACCACTGTAATTTGGAGTCTATGGTGATACCGACAAAAAAAAACCGTAGAATCCACAGGATTTACGGGTTCACCATTCAAGAGCACATCGGCTTTAACAATTTTCGTGTTAGGTGTTCTAAAAACAATACATTTAGTTGTTTTACTATTCAATAGTAAGTTATTAACATTGAACCAATGTACTGCTTTCGAGAGAGCATTGCCAAACTCACAGCATGGTTTTAACCTTCTGCCAAGCACTTCTAAATCATAATTATTTATATAAACAAAGTACAAATAATATTATAACTAATTTTATTCAGAAGAAAATATTACATATGTCATCCTCCGAGTGAGAATCGAACCTACACGTTTAGCTCAGTCACGCTTGTGCCCCTACGCCACAATGGCCTCTAGATATAAATAAAAGATTAATCTTAATGTGAATTAATTGTTTTATATAAACTGTTTTATATTATTAATTAAATTATACTCTTATGGAGGTTAAGTAAGCCAAGCTACATTGAATTGCATCATTACTATTTAAAGGCGAGTTAGATTATAACAAAACAACTAGACGTACTCTTTTAATATATATTAAAGGCCATTTTCATTGCTAGCTGATAAAATCCCTTACAAACGTATCTGACAGATAAAGCTATAACACTTGGTTTTACTTTACGGATAGCAATGTGCCAAGTAGAAGTGTCGCTTAAGGTATCAGCAGAATCAAGCGGCTGATATGGATATTATCTGAAAGTTACAAGTGAAGGGAATTCTGCAGTCTGATAGATTGCATTTAATATCTGAAACTTTATTCGTGATTGGAAAAACTGACCTTAACTTCATGTAAGCCAATAGTGAAAGAGGCCAGTCGTGGCGCAGCGGCACGAAGTGTGACTGTAAATCTGACTGGTTGTGGGTTCAATCCCCACTCGAAGAGATGAAATATTTACTTCAATTTATATTTCCATTTCTTCGCTCTGGTGTCGAGGCTAAGTGCGGCGTTGAGTTCTGCCACTCAACACGCAATAGCTCCAGAATTCGACAGGAAGTGGGGAACGGAGCATATTAACACTAGGTTCCCTCTGCCTACCTTGCTGTGTGCGGGATACAGCGTGAAGCTCATTATACTTACGTCTTATAAAAATCTTTATTTTCGTGTACTTTATAGACTGTTGTATTTTATACTAACGCCTAACACTAAATGAATAGAATAACACACGACGTTTCCTAATGTAATGGAAATATTTCATTAACAAATAAAATCTTCTGTCGAACAGGAATTGAATTCATTTACTTCGCATTTATCCTTGCGCATCCTTGAAATTGGAATTTTAAAATTAATTTGCTGTGTAACTTTTTTTTGTCATATAAGTACACAAGATTTGAATCGATAATCTGGATCATACACAGGCACGGCTGTATATAAAATATTTTTTCACAAATTTCTCTGAGGCCAGTCGTGGCGCTGGAGCATAAAGTATGACTGTAAAATCGAGTGGTTGTGGGTTCGATTCCCACTCGATGAAATGTAATATTTATTTACATTTATATATTCATTTCTTCCCTAAAATCACTCAGAAATTACTATGGAGGTTAATAAATTAATATTCATTAACGATATTGCTTAGGAATACCGCGGTGGAAGCTATTAAAGGATTATATAATTAGTTAATTGAGGTGTAATAATTAGTGGTACACGTTGTAGATCTCACATGTTGGAGTGGTTTCACCGAATTTTAATAGGTAATTGTGACATGTTACTGTATTTGAACAATGCATTTGTTGTAAATTGGTCTTTAATGATAAAAATAAAAATAAATCAGCGTCTTTAATGATGTTAATCAATAAATTGTCTTTCGTCAGATTTGGCTGTGTGATTTGTTTGGTGTGTGTGTGTGTATGTTTGAGAAAGTTTTAAAGTATCATTTAGTTCTATTTTCCCTACAAGCCTCGGAGAACTCAATCATGCCTACAACTAATGAAGCTAGAAGGAAAGAAGAAGAACAGTTAAAATTTATTCTCTTAAATTTTCGAGATTATTAAGAGTTATACAAATCATATTTTTTATAGGCGTCTGTAAAGTCCCCATTCCCATTGAGAAAATAATTTAAGGCGAATGTTGAGGTAAAAAAATAATTCATGGCGTAGATAAAAGATACATAGTTTCTAATAATTGCACACTTTATAATGTTGTACCTTGAATGTAATTAATGTGATAGGAATATTCACTTAAATATAACAATATTCTAGTATTCTTTCGTAATTCGTTATTCGAGCGTTAAGACATATGTTTACAAAAAAAGCAGGTCCACACTGTGTCCCGCACACAGAAGTAGTCAGAGGAAAACTAGTGTAAGGACACTCCGTTCCCCACTTTCCGCCGAATTCTGGAGGCATTGCATGTTGAGTGTTTCTTATTCCTTCATCGAATGGGGATCGAACCCACAACCAGTCGCGTTTACAGGCACACTTTCGGCCCCCAAGCCAGGACTTCCCTCATATTTTTACAAAAAAAACTACATTTAACATAAAAAAAACATTATCTTTTATATCATAGTTGATTCATCAAATAAATATTCACATATCAATAAATAAAATATTATGAACTTATTTCAGTGTACTATTATAAGATAATATTTCGATTAAAAAGATTAGGTCTACTTAATGTAGAAATTCTCAGATACTATTTTTTTTCTTTCACATACATTATATAGGGTGCTATAGCAATTGTTATATTTGCTAAAAACGTGTCGACGACTCCCTTAGGCCGGATACATCCAATACAAGCTTTACTGTTCGGTGTGGAGTATGTTCTTCCTGAAAAAATGGCTAAATGTTATATTTATATTATTTTTTAGCTAGACGATGTATTTCGCATTAGCAGGCTAGGCGGAGGAAGCCTAGTGTTAAGACACTCCATGCTCTACTTTTCGTCTCATTTACGATAAATTGCATGTTCAAAATGTTCTCCACTTTCCGCCGAGATCTGGAGGCACAGCTTGTCGAGTGGCGGGCCTCAACGACGCGCTTTGTCTCGACACCAGAGAGAATAAATAAAAATATAAATGTAAATAAATATTTCATTTCCTCGAGTGGGGATCGAACCCACAACCAGTCAGTTTTACAGTTACACTTCGTGCCACTGCGCCACGACTGGCAATTTGTTATTATCTTATATATTCTTTTTTCCATTTTTTGCCTACTAGACAGTCAGACTTTATCATTAATGTACTTCTTTCATATTTAAACATATTAATGGGATATAATTAACATGGATTTATTTAATTTAATTAAATGATGAAATATGAATTCCAAAACTTTATGAAACCAGTAAACAAAAAAATTATCATATTCCGTTATAGATAACGCCATGGCTGTTTAGTCAGGTCTCGTTTTTAGTCTATCATGTAGGAATAAATTGTTAAATAGGCGTAATATAAGTTTCTGTTTTGTTTTTCTTCACGCTTTATCCCGTATCTATACGACTATTATAATTTGCATATTAAGCAAGGTTCACCTGGCGTGAAGATGCTCCGACACTTTCAGCCTTAATTTAAATGCGTGATGATTGCAGAGTGGCGGAACCTAACGCCACATTTTATCTTTCAGAACGAGGAAATGAATATAGGAATCGAATGGACAGCCATCGCGTTCACAGTCGGACTCTGTCCCATAGTGACATCTTAGTAACGTTTTCTATTTTAATCCTTTTTCTATTTACATAAAACATAATGTAAAGCATTTCTAAGTTTTCAACTATCGTGTAAAATCTCACGATCGTATGTCAATAAACTCATTGCGGCCATATGTGTCTGTAGATGACTGTAGAAGAGATGTTATATTTTTATTTAATCACTTTCGTCTAAAAAGTATAAATATTTTTAAGTAAAGGTAAAAATTGTAGAAATTCAGGTTTTTTTTTCGAAACTAGAATGGTTTAAAAAATAAATATTTAAATTTATTATATTAATTATATAAATAAAATATTTAAATGTATTATATTAATTATATGTATAATAGTACCTAATAAAAAAACATAAATAACTTATACACCTATCAAGTAGAGAAATAATCCTTGTAGTGATAATAGTTCACTGATATTTTATCATGAAGGCAACAAATATTGTAATAGCGTTACAATCGCATATCACTATCACAGTTCTTAATATTCGGGTAACGATTTACGATAATATTTATACCTTAGCTCCTCGGAACGATGCACTGACGTAGCTGCGGTCTGCGGGCAGCGTGAAGGGGCGCGGGCGCCGTCGCTCTGTCAGTCGTGTTTAGTTATCAAAGTGAGCGCGTGTTGTCTGTGCGCAGTTACTTTACGCGTTGATATGTGTACGTTTCCACAATTTTCTTGGTGTTTGTGCAATACCTGAACGCGCAGGTGCCACAATGTCGCGTGAGGACCTCAGAAACAGCTTTATTGACGAGTCTTCCTATAGACACGTCTCTGATGACGACGAAGTTGAATTAAGAAAGGACAAAACTAGTGTTAAAGATATGATACTTCGGTTTGAAAAAACTGGTATCAGTCTAAATGGTTCTAGTGAATCTCTTGAACGTACTAGGGACCCCGCGTTAGGAAGTTTAAATAACATTACAAACTGTTTACAACTTCCTCTCCATCATCTTTCGCCAGTGCCTAAATCACAAGACAGGAATTCGAATGTGTCAGTGAATTCTATTTTATCTAATGTATCGGAAATAAGTTGTGAATCGAGCTCCTCGGGGTTTGTATCTGATAGAAAGTCATCTTCCTTAAAGCCCCATAGACGAGCACCTCCCCCACCAGAGCCGTTTAAGGATAATATGTCTGTATGTAGTAAGTCACCGGCTCCAGAGGAGCCTGTACCGCTTGAAAGGCGGTACTCTTTCACCACTCCATCTTCATCACCTGTTGTCCTTCGTCGCTCAAGGCAACCTCCTGTCATACGTAGAAAATCGTCAATCGGAGGACAAGTACGAGCAGGAGAAACTCATTGGTCTTACGGTGTCAAACAAAGTGACTTAGAGAAATTGCTTAGATTAAAATTGTCAGAGCCATCTGATAACGAGGAAGAAATTAAAATAAATACAAATACGGAGTCTTCTTCAAATGAAAGCAGTAGTGACGACTCAACGGATAGTGAAAAGATAGAATCTGGTGAAGAATATATTGTTAACGTTGACGATGGACGGACGGATACTTTATCGACCGACCAATCTACAGACACTTTAATTAATGATTATGAGAGCGATGAAGGGGACAATTTGTCCGGCGTTTCTGAAGAGCAATGTAACTTTGACAATGTTAGCATCAAATCAATATCATCTCTCGACATGGTACCATATCAAAAGTATGATAGCATTACAGTATCCTCCGACGAGTTCGGCTCGGAGGTATGTCATGCGCCAGATACAGAGTTTCTTACTGTCAGTGCAGTAAACGAGTGGTGTATATCAAAGTCCACAGAACCGGTATTGATGCCAGTTGAGTCTAAAAAAGAGAAATATCGAAGGTAAGGTCGATTTTTTAATATCACAAGAAATATTTGCGGTATCATTGCGAGGCTTTGTCACACATCGATAGCTGATAAATGATCGGCCTACTATTGGAGAGTGGTGATTGGTGATAGTGGTATACATGATAATACATTTGCGCGTCTTTGTTCAATATCTTATGAGTGTATGCACGAAGGACGAATATTTTTATCTGTATCAAATTCTTGTTAAGCCTAATCGAGTAAATAAATACGCAATACAGTAGAATCCATTAGCAAGTTTGTTAAAATAGTACTCAGATAATTGTATTGAAACGCCATTATGCAATTCTATGATAAAAT
This sequence comes from Heliconius charithonia, assembly GCA_030704555.1. Lineage (NCBI taxonomy): Eukaryota > Metazoa > Arthropoda > Insecta > Lepidoptera > Nymphalidae > Heliconius > Heliconius charithonia. The sequence continues at coordinate 5,313,011 of CM060809.1, read as the reverse complement.
GATTCACAATATATTAAAATAGTTGACAGGTGATTATTGCACACAAGCACGCTCAGCTGTCCTGCTTGCTTCGTACCGACTACGTATGAGGTTTCACCTTGATGTTTATTCATACGGTTCGAGGCGAGTAGGTGTAGTTAGCATGGTTGAGTTTACCTCAATCACTAGCGGAGTTGGTTATAATGAATGCAATATAACACACAGCACGACTAACTACAAATTAATCTTAAACGAATAACGTCGCGATCTCTTAAATCACAATTAATTAATTAAACAGTTTGTGAACTAGATACGTACGTTTATCAAATATGCAGACCATCGAATACAATTTGTAATTTATTGTTGAATATTAAATATCTATCTCACCAAATACGTTCTACTAAAATATGCCACTATCATATAGCTACCTAGTATCGTTAGATATGATTGTGTAAAGTAAACAAAACGTCCATTTAGTGCTCAACCTTGAATATTTTTAGTTTTCCAGCGGAGTACGAGTTATTTAAACTCGATTTTAGTTTTGTTTACCTATTTTTATTGATCTATTTATTGCACAAATTAATGCTCTGTTTAATTGTACATAATAAAAACAAAAATAGTTTCTTAGCTTAAAAAGAGCGATAGTGTTAGGTCACTCCGTTCTCCGACATTTACGAGTAAGTTTGAGCTTAGCTTTGTTTGTTGCTCGTTGGTTAAAACGATGTGTTTGCAAGAAGTAGACAATAAATACAAAAGTTATATATGTGGAATTTATAATTCATGAAAATGTTGTAGGAAAGTGAATTTATTTTGCCTAAATAAAACTAATTTGTTATCACACTAATGGCGATATGAATTGGATTTTATTCCGTTATTTGCGTTGCAATTATATTAAACCGGACAATTTACAAATTGAAATAAATAAACGTATATAATATTTATTTATATTTAAACGCCATTCGTGGCACAGGGGCACAGGTGTGAGACTGTAACCGCGACAGGTTGTGGGTTTAATCCCCACTCGAGGTGAAATATATAATTTTTGAGCTCTTCGTTCTGGGGTCGAGGCAAAGGGTGACGCTGAGTTCCGCCACTCAACACGCACTGTCTCTAGAATTGTGCGGAAAGTGGGGAGATACAGCGTGAAGCTGATTAATAATAGTATAGAAATAAACATACACCAGGATAGAGACAATAGTAGGTATATGTTTAATTGGATGTAAATACACGAGCACCAACATTTTTAGCAGCTTCTCTATTTACCACATATATTATTGACGAAACTGTATTTTAGGTATGTTACATAGAGAATCCTAATTATTATACTTACACATCGAAAACATCAATTTTGTTTTCAATTTTAATATAATTTTAATTGCTTATAATGTTATAATAAAAAAATAAATTTAATTGTAAAGTTGAAAGGTCACGTGGCGTATGCATTAGCAATATTTAAATTTTGTGATTTTGAAGGTTGTAGCTAAATGAATAATATATTTATTGTTCATTCATTCATTCATTCTAAATCTATAATATATTATTAAACGTGTAATATTTCTAGCATTGCAACGTTGATAACAAGTGTGAAAAATGTATTAACTTAACTCTATTAAAGACACTATATCACTAGAAAATAAAATATTTGAAATCTACCAAGTTCATTTGTTTAACTGTTATAATGAACTAGTTATATTTAAGCAGTTTATGTTATTTTACAGGCATATTCAATAGCGTTGTGTAATATCTTACGTTGAACACACACACAAACCTACATAAACATATATTGTTTATAAACACAAACGCAATCGTTTTGCTTTTTCAGCAATACATACATACACATGAGTAATTCGTGATCTACCTTTCATTGTTATTTTATGCAGTTTTGATTTATTTATTCACTCACTGACACACGCTACTATTGTTTAAAATATTTGCTTTTTTACTTTCAATGCTATGAATACGAGAGATTTTAAAATATTTTTTAATAGATAAAGGGCTCGTTTTATTATTGTTGATTTGTTAAGATTTTCATCTCAGTCAATTTGGATGTTGTAATGATGTTGCTATCACGGATTTCGTAATGTAAAGTAAAAGTTATTTTTTACATAATTTTTTACAGTTTTCAACTAAAAGTAAATATTATATTCTTTTATCTTCTACCAAATGTATTTTAGGCACCACGACCGATAGTCAGTAGAGTAGAACACGTATAGTTTTAGTATGATTATCACAATCTCTTCAAATGTGAAATTAGTAGAAAAAGATTTTATCTTTATTCAGCAAATGAATCTGAATAAAGCAAATCTAATGAAGCTTGTGAAAGTATTTTTTAAAATTCTAGTGAATTTTTCAGTCGAACAATTTAAAAACATGAGTAGAAAATTTTTAAAATGATAAGAATTTTTCTTATTAATATTCAAAAAAATATATAATTCGAAAAAAAAATTGATAAAACTGTTATTTTAAATTTTAATATTAGTAAAAGACACAACATCCATTGCTTGTTATAATATTTTAAATATAAATATTGGTATGAATGCATTTGTATCACGTAAATAGCTATAGGAATTTTATAATAATTTAAATACAACATATATCACTTATTGTGACAGTTCATTACAGCATTGAAACTTTTGGACGTTAATTATTGCATATTATTGCATATTCGGTAGCTGTTCGGTGATAATCATGTTTTATTGTGAGTGAAAAGCGTCTGTCCGCTATTCATAATTATTTCGCCATTTTACTGTACATTCCGCCTGTTTTGTGTATTTCAGAGATTCGCAGAACTGTTATTAATGAAAACTTTATATATAATACAGTTTTATGTATCTTATAAAAAAATTGATTGAGTGAAGATAATATTATGTTGACAACGGCTAGATGGAAATAATATGTTCATTCTTAACCAACAGTTACCAGTGACCATTTCATAAAATTCAATTTAAATATTTATGTTAAAAAATTATTTTATTCATTTTAAACTGTCATTTATTTTTATTTTTATTTAAATTGTCATTACTTCCACTTCAATATTTCAATGTCAATACGTCAGTTCGTTCATTTCTATTTTTAAATTGTGATATTGAATAAATTGAAATGAGACAAAGCGCGGCGTTGATATCCGCTACTTAAAATTCAACAAATTTGGTCACGCAGTGTCTTAACAATAAATTTACTAAGAATAACGTTCATAACATACGAATTTTCTTACTCGACATCAATTGACTAGATACGTTTATTTATATTTTACTTCTCAGTTCAAGTTCATGGTCATTGCCCTTGATGAACACTGTTAAGGCTGCACAAATCCATTTTACAAACTTATGTCACGGTTCTATTGTTTATCTATATAACTAGCCTTTATAACGTAAAGCTATGTAATTGTAATCCGTTTTGCTGTTACTACATATTGTTATAAAAAAAAATTAAGTATTTACTATTAAATGTATATTTGTTTAACTAAAATAATTTTATACTGTCTTACAAATCTAGATTTAAATTACAATTTTACAAAATGTACATATTATATACCTACTATATAAAATAAGTCTAATACTAATAAAATAATACATTAAATTAAATTAGCTTCACGCTGTATCCCGCACACAGTAGGGTAGGCAAGGGAACCTAGTGTTAAGACATTCCGTTCTCAATATTCCGCCAAGTTCTGGAGGCATTGCGTGTTGAGTGGTGGAACTCACGCCGCCGCGCTTTACCTTGACACCAGAGCGAAGAAATGAAAATATAAATGTTAATAAATATTTCTACTCCTCGTGTGGGCATCGAACCCACAACCAGCCCTTTGTGCCCCTGCGCCACGAATGTAGACGAATAAAATAATATTTTATTATTATATATTACAGGTAGCCAATCAGGTAGCATTACACTCCTGTTTCACATACAGATATGTTATAAAAATTGAAACTATCCGGTGTTTCAATGTCAATACGTCAGTTCGTTCATTTCTATTTTTAAATGCTACTCTAATTACGAGCCAACAGTATAATTTAAATATATCTATTTATAATAATTTTCACATAGCTATGATATTTCATATGATGAATCGGATTTCTGTCGACGGTAATTTGTTACATTATTTACCATTGGTTAAATATTTCAGCCAGCACAGGCCGTATTTGACACCGGCTTTGCGTAATAGTGAGTAGCGGACCAGTTATAATACACTTTTATCGGTAATTAACATGCTTAAAGCGATTTTAGCCTGTATTTTATGAACATAAATAATATTTTTTTTAATTGTTGTATAATATTGTCAAAATTGAAACTTGTATGATGATTTTAAAAAGTTTCCATTGTGTCAGAACAGTTTTTTTTATTAATGCTTACTACTTTTTTTAATTTTCGGCTTATTTATGTCTAAGTAATTTATCAAATCTGTCTAATAATATCCAGAACCATCGCATAAAATTCAATCACGATTTTATGGTTTTTTATACATTTTAAATATTTTTATCGTATACTTTCCTTTTTACCATTATTTGTAAAATTATGAATTTGAACAGTCAATGACTATACAACACAGTCAAAACAAAAATAAGTCAGTATCTATATATTGAATTAATCAACGCTAATAAGAGCTGCACCCTTACACAGAAGTAAGTTTACCACTATTGCGTTCTGAGATCTTATTGCTGTAATATGAGTTAATTTTACTTGCAATGAAGTTAATAACGCTATATTATTTTTCCTCAACTTCGGTAAATATAAGTTTTATTTAGATAAGAAAATATAAAATCTAATTAAAATCGCGAAACGGTAATTATTCTACAAATTGCCAATAAATTTTCACATATGCCACATCGTCGGCCGAAGCATCATCGTAGTTCAATGTGCTTTATAAATAAAATAATTAAATACTAACATACTCTATTGTAAAGTTGTTATCTGTACGAAACAATGAAATATTATGTACTATCTAGAGATATACAGCATTATTAATGTTGGAGAAGTAATAACTCCGAATTAAACACACGAGTATTTATGGCAATTAATATCGTGTCTTTTATTTGTGTAGTATTTGTCACGCTTACAGTATAATGTTTATCTTAATTTAGAAAGCCCATATGTAGGAAAAGATAGTTCTACTCTGGTGGTTAGCGTTCTCTCGATCAGATAACATTTTAGATAAAGTCTTACACCAATAGTTATGTTATAAATTTTCTTAGTAATTTAATTGAATCGCGATCGCGATTAGCTAGTAATATCCAGCACGGTATAGCTAGGACGATGGTAACCTGCTGTATATGTAGGTAAGCATCGTTGTTGCCAGACATCTCGATTTTGCCGGGACATCCCGATTTTATGTCCAAAATTTTGATGTCCCGAGTGGAACGGAGATGGTACCGCTTTTCGTGAATTCTTCCACGCATTTTAAGAATTTTTTTTTTTAAAATTTTTTAATAAGTAACTAACAATTTCAGATATTCCTATTATATATTTGTTACCGTGTATTAGATTATTAATAATCCCAGATACTTAATATTTTTTACCGTCTGTTACATTATAGTAAGTCGATTCTATTGAAGTGTATTTTTATTAAACCTAAAATATTAGGTACTCCTTTTTTATCTAAGTAGAATTAATGAACCTTAAAATGTTACTTATTGAAACGATAACACTGTAATGTATGATAATAACATTCAAAGTTTTGAATTGGCAGCATATACGCGTTAAGTGATACTCCTTTCTACCTCATTACCAAAAATATATAGCTATAATTTCTCTCTATTCCTTCTTCTTTCTGTTCGTATATAGGTTTTTCTGTTTCCATATACGAATAGAGAATCCAAATATTTTCACTAGTTTAAATATTCTTTCCCTATCAGTTCAGCATTAATATCGTAGTATTAGCACTTATTTCAATTAAATTCCTACGTACTTGCTGAATATTTGATATTATTACACATGGTGGTGGAGGCCGATCATTATTATATATTAATACCACTAAATATATTCAGTGAAACACTAAAATACTTAGTCCTATAGAAACATTTAGTGAGTGGATTTTGGGAATTATTGTTTTATTTATTTTTTAAATGTTATTTTCTTTAAAATTAGATGTTTTATTTTTATTATATTAATAATATTTCATTATTTTAAACGAGAAAATAAATTAATATTAAACTAAATAGTACAATAATTAATAATTTTCATTTAAAATAATATAAACTAACTTTAAATAAATAGAAGCTTCCGTAAATTTCGTTACTCATTGAGGTCATTGGATATTTTAAATCTAAACGTAAGCGACACCGGTCGGTGCCAAGGTTACTTTTGTATTCAATAATATTTTATACCTTTAGGTATACATAGAACTAAAACTGCTATCACGATTAAGAAAAGTTTTATCGTATCTCTGTTAGAAATTTCGTAACTTTTCCAAGGTTGAAGGCCACATTTTTATGATCTTTTTTAGGTTCTTTTATGTATATTACATAAACTAAGTTTTACTTCTTTCATGCTTATCGCTATGTGCCGTATGTAGCAAGGTAGGCAGAAGGAACCTATTTCTATTTTTAAGACTCTCCGTTCTCCATTTTCCACCGAACTGTGGAGGCTTTGCATGTTGAGCGGCGAAATTCAAAGCCGCGCTTTGTTTCGAAACCGAAGCGAAGAAAATGAAAATATTAAATATTTTATTTCCTCGAGTGGCAATCGAACCCACCAACCACCCACCTCTCTGCCTCTGAGTCGTAGTTGTTGGTGTTTATTTAAAATATTTGTGTTTTTGTAGACGGCTGATGGAGCGCGTAAATGAATTGCTGCATACGGAAAATGTCTATGTGGAACGTTTGAGACACGTCGTTGAAGATTACATTCCAGAGATGATGAGGGAAGACATACCGCCTACGCTTAAAGGCATGAAACCGGACATATTTGCCAATATTGAACGGATATGTCGCTTTCATGCGGAAGAGTTTTTGCCGGCGTTAAGAGACTGTGAAAATGATCTCAGAAAACTCGGACAGTGTTTTCGGAGATTTGTAAGTATTATTTTTCCTTCTTTACGCTACATTTTGCATGCAGCAGGTTAGGCAGAGGGAACCTAGAATTAAGGTACTCAGCTTTTCATTTTTCGCAAAATTCTTGAGACAGTGTGTGCTGAGTGGCGAAAACTCAACGCTGCGCTTTGCCTCGACACCAGAACGTGGAAATAAAAATATTTAATATTACATTTCCTCGAGTGGGAATCTAACCCACATTCTGTCGCGCTTACTACGACTGTCAAAGTAAGTTGTAAGTATTTAAATAATGATAAATATTGTGATCGTTTCAGAAGCACTGAGTTATACATAAAATAAGAATTCCAGTAAGCGTAATAATCAATTACAACGATCGTTAAAAAATGGTGTCACGGACCGGTGTGGTGCGTGATTCCATGCTTTGTTTACTTACCGTCCAATTTAATAGGAACCTGTCTTTCTCCAACTGTTAATATTAAAGAGAAGATTTTACGTAGAATTATAGATCTTCTGTAACTGGATAATTTGGTTCAATGTTGTTAGTAATGCACGATTGTTTGAATGATATTTTATATAAACTAGAGTTTTCGAAAATGTAATTTCTTTATATTTTCGACCATATATATTTTTTTCTTATGTCTTCTTTTTTCTTTTTTAGGAACAAAGGTTTAATATGTACGTAATGTACTCCAGAAATAATAAGAGAGCAACGAGACTGGTATTTGAAAATAAACCATTTTTTCAGGTAAGTTCTGCTGTTATATGTAAAATGCGAGTGATGGTGAATTCGTAATATATTAAATGTTTTAACTGTATTTGAACGGGGATTTTGTTACTGTTTCCTATATTTATCTCTCGGAAATACAAACACGTTAATCGTTTTTTTATTAAAAGTGATATGGCTTCCGTTACATCAATATCATAAATTCTGAATGTTTAACGTTATTTTATTATTTAGGTATTTCCCAAACAAGGGTATTTTTTTAGAAAAGGAAGTAAAATAAAGCTTTTAAAGTATTAAAATTAGTAAAATACCCATAGTTCCATTAGCATATCGATTGATAAACCAGCTTTAAGAACTTGGTGAAAACTACGGCCGTTAAAACTACCGATATTCCGTAAATATCTACTTATACAACGATAAAGCACGATCACTATTATTTCCACATTTGTATGGTTAGTGTGTGTAAAAGTAATTTCTGTTACACTCATGATTTACCGTTGCATGTACCTCAACGTACTCGACGTACGGGCACGTACTGTTAACAACGTACTTACGAATACTAGAATTTTAATTATTATGTAGGAACTTAATGATTTTAATTTAAAATTTATACACCCTGCACAGTGAAAGTCGATACGCGGTTTTGCACCATTTCCATGCTAACTAACTTCTCAGTCTAGTTATTCGGATAAAATTCTGCTCCAATAATCCTACTCGATTGTGATCACATATCATTCGACCCGAATTTGTACTAAAGCCGGTGAAAGGCAATTTATATTAAGCGATAATCAATATTCGTTTTATATCGCGCTACACGTGACGCAGTTTTGACTGGTGCAGTGAATGTAGGTTCAAATCCCACTTAAAAATTAGTTAAAGAACAGTGTGGCAAAACTACAGAATGGCTCCAAATAACATTTCCAAATGGTACTTCAACCCTACTTTAAGAAAATTCTTTCACATCCTTTTTATCTAAAAACATTACGATATTGCGTTAGCATAAATACCAGAATGTGTATATGTAGAGTCCCAAATAATGGCAAGAGTTATGAAAATTAATTTATGTTCATTGTTTTATTTGTTTGGCAGGAACGACAGTTACAGCTAGGCGATAGGTTAGACCTTTCGAGTTATTTATTAGAACCCGTCCAAAGGATACCGAGGTATAAATTGTTTTTGGACGATCTGGTGAAAACTTACACTAATTATGAGAACGAGAGGTGCGAGTCAGACTCTAGAATTTCTAAGTTAAGCGTGGACAGTGACGAAACGGGCGGTAGTAATGGAGAGTTATCCGACGCCGACGAAACGCCTTTGGAAAGTTTGAAGCTAGCAAAAACTATGATTGAGTGCGTCCTGACAGCCGTTGATGGAATAATGGCGCTGGAGAACATAACAGACTGTCCGGTAAGTTAAATATTGATTACGATATTAATTATAAGTTTAAATATAAGATTTTGTGACAAATATTTACGTTATATTATCTAATTGTTTCATTTTTAAAGACAATCTATATTTTAGAAAATGCATAAATATTTGAATGTAATGGGACTCGAACCTGCACCTCTTTGAACAAGTCGTTCCACGTGCTCTAACATCAGACAGAGTCATTTTTTTTTATTTGTTGCCAAGGCATGTCAAAATTGTCAGTTATGTTGTTAGCACCTCGGTACGACGATTTTTACAAGTTTTTGTTCCCCAATTTTTTATTTCTTAGCAAGTGAAAATGCTATTTTTTAAATATTTTTAATCACACGACTGTCTCCACGACCATTGTTGGAAATCGGAAGTCACAACTTAACCTAAAGTACAAAATATTGTACAATTAAATTACGTATTATTAAAATGATGTGTCGTACTTCCTTTACTCGGATATATGCACTTCAAATGAGTTTTATCAGTTAGAATGTGATATGAGTGTATGTTTCATCTTTTTATCGTCAACGGAAAACTAATCTTTATAGCACAGCACTTCTATTTCTCATACTTAGTACTTTGCTTACGCGTCACTATTTATCTTAAATTTTTGTTTTGTTTATTACTTTTTTTATATGTACTATGTAGGTTGTAATATATATAACAACCTACATAGTATATATAAAATGATTTTCTAAAAATTAAGAAAAATATGTTTGCTATTTATAAATTTGAGATATTCTAGTGTATAGGTAAGTCGTAGTAATATACTCGTTATATCTATGAAAAGTGCATTATAATAATGGACATAGTGTATAGTTAGGTAGTGGCCCCCCGGTATCCCGCTCACAGCAGGTTAGGCAAAGGGAATCTAGTGTTAAACACTTCGTTCCCTGCTTGATTGATCAGGTCGGTCGTGGCGCAGAGACACAAAGTGTGACTGTGAAGCGACTGGTTGTGGGTTCGATCCACACTCGCGCAAATAAAATATTTATTTAAATTTCCATTTTTTGCCTCTGGTGTCGAGGCCCCACGTTGAGTTCCACTACTCAGCACAGCACACAATGTCTCCAGAATTTGGCGGAAAATGGGGAAAGATAAGTAAAAATATCTTATCTACTTATACATTTGATATATTCAAATGTATATCAAGTCAAGTACCTGACGTGTAGCAACATTATATCTGTATAAGGCACATAATAATAATTAACTTGATGTTAAGTTGGGTAATGGTGTAAACTTGTTTCAATTTTAATAAGACTATTAAATGGCGATTGCACGTGATTTAAAAATTAAAATCTCTAAATATATTTTTGACTGAACAAATAGTTTGATCATTCCTTTGTTATTGGATAGGACGAACCAGAGCTCAGTGGTCGCCTCATATAAATATATACCAATTGTTCCAACATTTGTTTTAATATATTTTAATTTTAATTATTATAGACGCATTTGAACCTACTCAACCAGGGACGACTGCTACTTCAAAATGAGTTTTATGCAATGGACAACGCACGGCGACGACGTCAGCTTATGCGGGTGTTTCTCTTCGACAAGTTGGTACTCATCACAGCTGTATATAGGAAGGTGAGCTATTTTATGATGGATTGATTTTGTGTTTCGGTGAATTATGAAGTAAATAATGTAGTAAGAAATATTTATTTTATTTTATAAATAAAATTATATTTCATAGACGGGTTCTCTGGTAGCCAGTTAGCCACGTGCAATGGGTTTGTGATAGATACGTTTAAAAATCTGAATAAATGTTTGAATATTATAATCTCTATTATTAATGTTAATTTAAAAACAAACCTGTTAACTTTGATCTCTACCGCATTTATCATGGGGATTGTTCTGAGGAACTGTTTGACCTGTTACTTATCGCCGAATTTTCTAGCTGCACAGTACGTCACAAGCTAAAAGCTATCCAAACCACCTGGATACGTGGCAATCTACTGTGCGGTTTCGTAAGAACTTCCTTACACCCACCACTGAACTTCCACGGAACTGTGGAATGGCCTACCTGCGGCAATGTGTCCAGGTCGATATGACATGGGTACCTTCAAAAAGCGCGTCCATCTCCAACTTAAAGGCCGTCAACGCACCTGTAGCTCCTCTGGTGTTGCACGGGGTCGTGGGCGGCGGTGATCACTTACCATCATGTGACCCGAACGCTCCTTCGCCTTGTCCTATTCCATAAAAAATAATAAATTAAAGAAATAATTAAAACGGTTTAATAAATATTTAATCTATAAGAGTAATTTGAAATAGACAAAAACTATTTAATTATAAATAAACATTGCGGTGCCAGACATTAGTTACAAGAAGATTTATGTTTAGAACGTGATAATGTCTTTGACGTCTACATCACTGTTAGTTTACAAAGATAAAGGCGCGCACACAACACTGTCTTATTTCTTATTAAAATTATGGAAGTAAATTGGTTTATATTTATCACAATATTGTTTACATTAGGCACAGTGGGTCACCGTCTGATTTCAAGTACGATGGCTGTGGAGTTGATTTCCACTCAGGGGAATTAATCCTTTTCATTATTTCGCTCTGGTTATCTCTGTATTTCTTCTTATATACAGGTTATACAAAAGAAAGTATATTATAACATTTAATAGAAGAGTTTATGTGAAACGATTTTTTATTTGAGTAGTTCCGAATTTAGCTGTCATATGATATAAATAAGATTATGGTAATTAAGCAATGAAGCAGGTGTTCCATGTTTCAGTCGTTTTATTTATTTCATATATCGTATTTCGTCATAAAAAGATACGTTCGTTTCGTCATAATCTTGTATTTCTTCGTACATTTTTGTTTTACGGACTGTATTGTTTTGATATAGTTAATAAATATATTAAACATTTTTATCATTGAGCGCTAAAATGTTTATAAAATGAGTCATTATTATAATGAATCATAAATTATCAAATTAAAAAACTATTTATTGTTGTGGTCACTGATGCGCCCGCGTCGCCGCCACGCCGGCAATATTTCTGCAACAGATAAGAGTGCTCAATTGAGTAGCTTGTATACATTAAATATGGTATTATAATAAATAATATACATTAATATGTAATAGCAATATACAGGGTGATTGGTAGATAGTTAGGCAAACTGATACAGGCGATGGTGGAGGTATTGTACAATGGGATTAGATGGGATTACTATGAGATTTTCACTGACCCAAAAGGGGGTTATGGAGCAATTCATAGGCTACTTTTTATTTATCCCGGATTTTCGGGATACGATGTACGCGGATAAAACGTTTGCCTTGCGCGCGTAGATAAATATGTAATAAATAACTCTACATATATTATTGAATACGACAATTTTTGCAAGCAAAAACAAAAGAAGTACTAAAACATTAAAATTATGGTTTATTAAGTGTGTAACAGTATAGGTAACTATGCTAAAATAACCAACCATATTTTTCTAGATATACTTTAATTTTAATCACAAAAAGCAGGCAAAGCCGCGCAATGGCTTTTAGTATATTACTATCCCCTATTACATCAATTTTTTTTCTTAACATCAGTCATACCACAATTTCTTTGTGAGTGACGAAATCAAAGTCCAGATTTGACTGCTATCACCTCTTTGTAATCAACGTTGAACGAACAAAATCTCTATTTAAGATTTTTATACACGAACTTTATATACTTCAAAATTGCTGTATAATTGACACCATCATTAAAAAAACTGTTCCAAGAAAATTTAAAATACCGCTGACAAAATTCGAGATTCTTTATTGAGTTATTTACAAAAGTCTACCAGGATTAGAAAATTTAGCACCAATACAATACTTAAAATGCTTGTATAGCGAAACAGTCTTCTGTTTTAAGAGAGACGCGACCGTTGAAATACTAGCTTTTGACTTTTGATCTCACATTTCCTGAATGCGTTCTTGCACTTCAATTGAATGTACCTACAGCCATTTGTATAAGTTTTTGTAAATATATTTTATTCGTTTCATTTATAAAATTGATGTTCGTGTGTAAGTCAAAATAATTAATATTTTTAAATGGAGAGTTGAAGCTCTCCTTATTTCAAAGTAGAGCTCGAACAGCTTATCCATATTTGTACATCTATACTTTTCTATCAATCTCAATGCCCTCTCAATTATGCAATAATGTGGAACATATGTTCGTAAAAAATATTTTTTAATTACATGTAGTTAGTTACAAACTTATTGCAACGAAACCTAATTGGTGCAAAACTTAATGGGCAAAGTATTTTTCATTTTGCAAAAAAGCACTTCCATTTAACGTGGCGTATAATAAGACACTGGACAGATATTGCAAAAATAGTTTATTACGCGGACGCGCCTCACTGGCGTCGGAAGCTGATTTTGTAGACGGAGAAATTACGTACGGCTAGCTTTTCTAGGTCTTATATATTATATTCTATTATACTGGATACTACATTCACTAAAATTGCCAAAATCCGACATAGTAGCTCTACCATATATTCGTTTTAGTTTTGTTTTATGTTATTTACCAGGAATGGGCGGTATGTATTTTGTTGTAGACCACTTCACCGCAGTGGCGTACGTTTTTAACAAACATTGTCCCCGCATATATGCAGATCGTTAGTTCAAATCTATAGTGAGTTTATATTTATTGATCACAAATTGTTTTTTTTTATTTTCCCCACTCCACAACAACAATGCACTTCACGAAGTAGGCAAATATGAAATCAACACATTCTTTAATTAAATAATATCAAGAATGATATTGGCAGGTTATTAAAAAGTTTAATTATGTAAAACTATGTATATGCATTATATAAGTGAATAGCTGTATTGCTGGTGTTTGCTCTTGCTAATACTGCGGAACGACTAATTGACCACGCGCGGTTGGTTCGGACGTACGACGACACAGGAAATGTGTTACGTACACTTTATTGTATTTTAATCGTTGATTTTTGTTATTCTTCAAATTCAAAGAAATATGAGGCCAGTCGTGGCGCAGTGGTACAAAGTGTGACTGTAAAACCGACTGGTTGTGGGTTCGATCCCCACTCGAGGAGATGAAATATTTACTTAAATATATATTTTCATTTCTTCGCTCTGGTGTCGAGGCAAAGCGCGGCGTTGAGTTCTGCCACTCAACACTCAATGCCTCCAAAATTCGGCAGAAAGTGGGGAACGGAGTGTCTTAACACTAGGTTCCCTCTGCCTACCCTGCTGTGTGCGGGATACAGCGTGAAGCTAATTTAATTTAATTTAATTTTCAAAGAAATATCGAGGGAACCCAATAATTTTATTAGATTTCTATAAGTCTCCTTTCGTGATTAGCCAACCTTTATTATATTAGTGGAGGGTATTATTTGTTCCACATCGTCATAACAACATCAAAGATTGTTCTGGAATTTCAGCAATATTATCGTTGGTAAATTGCGATTCATTGACTTTTTATAAAAAAGTAAGGAATTATAGATTTTTAATATGTATTAAAGTCTTTCCAATGTGTGTGTTTGGTATTGTTGTTGCGGAATTCCCATCTTAGTTATTGTATGGAAAAAAATTACCCATTTATGTGACATTTTAATAGTAACTTGTCTTCGTTAAACATTTAAGATTAAATATAATTTATTTTGTTTTTCAGCAATTAACAGTGGAGTTCTTCATATACAAGGACCATATTCCAGTGGACGATCTCGGTATTACTGCAAAAGAACACGATCAATATAAATTCAGTATTTGGTACAAAAATAGAAACTTGAAATCTTACAAATTGGAGACAAGAGAGCCATCGATAAGAAACACATGGGTAGAAGAAATTACATCATTACTCTGGGAACAAGCCATGCAAAAGAAAGGTATTTTAATAGATTACATATATATAATATTTAATTATAAAAATGTACATATTTTATTTTCTGGCTTTAATATCTAACGTTAATATAAAACATTTATACTGTGTTGAAATACTTCTAAAAAAAAAGTTTTAGGCGCAAATCAATTACAAAATAAAAAGAAATCTTTAAAAAATATAGAGTAAACATTTATTTTATTATGTTGTTCGTAACATGCAGCAACTAGTGAAGTACACTACGCCCGCGTTAAGTTACACAAAGGGTAAAAGTAGGTCATGTTAATCATGTCAAAGAAGTGATCGAAAAACTTCTATCCACTGTTGAGAACATGTAAGAAAATGAAGTATATTAATCCATAATATAAACCTGTTACATATTTGAAGAATGCCGGAAAGAACTTTGTGTTACATATACCATTTTAAAGTTTTTAGTAGTTCTAGAATATTGTACGTTGGGTGTAGAGCGTTATGTTTCTACAAGATCAAAAATAAAAATTAAACATATAATCAACGATTTTTTGTATTTAACATTATATATTCTATATAGTTATACATACGTATGAGAGAGAAAATAATAGGATCTTTTACTTCGCTTTAATCCTTTTTAGTAATTTATCTATAACTAAAATTTTAAAACAAATTTTCCATATAAATTTCATAAAAAATATATCAGATTCATTAGTTAATTATTGTTTTCACCGACTGACGAGCTGCAGAATTCAATACATAGTGCAGTTAATCGGAAATAGTTAAATTGCTGTGAGTCTATTTGTATAATGAAAGGATCGTTCAATAATTATTATTATATAAATAAGCTCACGCACTGTTATGAACATAACTGGCATTAGTTCTAAAATTCAGGCCAGACGTGGCGCAGTGGTGTGTAAGTGAGTGACTGCAAATGCGAAAGGTTGTAGGTTCGATTCCCAGTCGAGGAAATGAAATATTTAATATTTTTATTTCTTCGCTCTGATGTAGAGGCAAAGCGTGGTGTTGAGTTTCGCCCCTGAAGACGCAGTGCAGTGAAGAGAAGTTGAAAAAAAATTAAAAAAATTTTGGACGACTTATTTTTCTACTCCAACTTTTCCTTTGTATTAAAATGGAGTAAAATACGCATATGACAGTTTCTAAGTCCTACGTCTACACTGTTCAGGAATCTTGATGCAATTTCTTAGGTATGGGTTTGAAATATTTTACCCTGTATGCTGCTTCCGTAAAAGGAGCGCAGATGCTTTCAACCTGTATATTTTTAAACTAATTAAAATAAAGAAAAATCTATTAATTTTATTGAATACGAGTGATAATGCAATTTTTACTACTATTAATATATAAAAGACAGACGCTATACA
The DNA here is from genome assembly GCA_030704555.1 of Heliconius charithonia. Classification (NCBI taxonomy): domain Eukaryota; kingdom Metazoa; phylum Arthropoda; class Insecta; order Lepidoptera; family Nymphalidae; genus Heliconius; species Heliconius charithonia. The sequence goes on along the minus strand of CM060809.1, from coordinate 5,296,729 downwards.
AAAATTAATTAATTATAAAATATACACAAAACAACAACCCAGATTAAAATAAACAGAACGACCGGGGGTAGTTTATTTAAGCATACAGTGGTTAAGTAACAGCGAAATGAATAGAGCACTGTACGGCGGAGTCACGTGTCCGATGGAATTATGTCGCTTTTGATACCATGGAGCTTGGCCAATCGTGACGCAGGGGCTGAAAGTTGTGGGTTCGAGCCCCGCTCGGGTAAATGATATATTTATCTTAATTTATTTTATTTCTGCGCTCTGGTATCGAATCAAAAAGCGCGGCGTTGAGTTCCGCCACTCTCCAAAATTCAGCGGAAAGTGGGGAACAGAGTGTCTTAACACTAGGTTTCCTCTGCCTACCCTGCTGCTTGCGGAAAACGTGATGTTGTGTTTTTTATGATGTCATGACGTACGCTCACCAGATTTCACGTTTGCATTCAGAAGCCGCAAAACATGATTAATTTGCTCAGTAATTATAACCAATTAAACTCCATTTCACGGATCACCGAAGTAGCCGCAGGTTCGATATGCCTGTAAATAAATATTGTTGCGTAACGTGCCATTTTATGTGTTGATCGTGGCGGATATTTTGTTATTGTTTATGTCAATATACATATTGAGTAGGTTATGTGCTAGTTATTCATTTGGCAATACATATTTTATTATTTAAGATAAAAAATAACTTTGCAATATATACATTATATAAACCAAGACTGGCCTTAACTCATAGTCAATATTCTTGTTTTATGTCTATTATGTTCACAAATTCTCTTATAGAATCCAGTCGTGGCGCAGTGGCACAAAGCGTGACTGTTAAACCGACTGGTTGTGGGTTCGATCCCCACTCGAGGAGATGAAATATTTACTTAAATTTATATTTCCATTTCTTCCCTCTGGTGTCGAGGCAAAGCGCGGCGTTGAGCTCTGCCACTCAACACGCAATGCCTAAAAAATTCGGCAGAAAGTGGGGAACGGAGTGTCTTACTCTGTCTACCCTGCTGTGTGCGGGATATAGCGTGAAGCTAATTAACATTATATAAATATATATGAGAAACAACCACCTTTTCCCCCTAAATATCGGTTCTGGGTAGTGACTGAAATTATTTCACAGTTGTTTACAAGATCAGAATCCCAAAAACGAGCGACGGGTATGATAGAATATTTCGAGGAAGACGATAATATACATGTTGGAGATGAACATTTTGTTGGTAGTTAAACATTAACTTTCCAAACAGATACGTACCTATCTCTATTCAATATTTTTAATTATAACTTATGTCGTCAATAAAAAATCATAAACAAAGCGACCATATTATATTAAGTAACAGACAGTCAACATAAATTAAATATACATACATATAAGATAAAACGAATCGAGTGGAACATAAATGTTTTCTTACACGTGTCGGCTATCAGCATGAATGAATTTGTTATTGGTCGGAGCCAGTCTCTCATAAAGGAACTTGTTAAGTCCATCTGGCACTCGATCCTGATAGTTAATACGAATAAACTTTTTAATTGGCCGTCATCTGCTCTCTCCGTTGTACGTGACGGAAGAAATGCAAGGCCCTTTTGTCGTGTGACGCACGCGGGGTCGATGACTGACTTTTTTTATTGGGTTCCCGACTTGCATGTGCATTCTGTGGGAACGTCAGGAAGTGCATTTTTTGCTCTCATCAATCACTCTCGCTATCGTTTTTTGTGAAACTGCGAATTAAATAAAGCTATCTGTTTCATTGCGTAAATGTACAAACAGAGATATGTCAATATTTTTTTTTGTTATTTAAATTTAATATCTATATATTTTTGAAATATCAATAGAGATATTGACGTGAGTTTATTCAGTGATTTATTTTAGCAGCTTCACTTTTTTTTCACATAGTTGAGTACGCTAGAATTTAGCGAAATATTCGTACACTCCGTTCTCCACTATCCAACTTTCAAACCCGTGTAGAGTGATGACGCGAGAAACTGAAAATGAAGATCATTCCCTCGAGTGGGAATCGAGCCCACAACCATCACGTTTACTGTCAGACGTGAGGGCGGCCTATTGCACCAAGACGGCATCTATAATAGGAGAATTTGTGAACATAATAGACATAAAACAAGAACATTGACTCTGAGTTGTGGCCAGTCTTGGCGCTAGGGCCCAAAGTGTGACTGTAAACGTGGCTGGTTGTGAGTTCCATCCCCACTCGAGAAAATGAAATATTTTTTATTATTTAAATTTGTATTTCTTTGCCTTCGCTCTGGTGTCGAGGCAAAAGCGGCATTGACGTGCTACTCAACACGCATATGCCTCCTGAATTTGGCAGAAACTGGGGAACGAATTACTAGCTCTAGGTTCCCTCTGCCTACTCTTCTGTGTGCGAGATACAGCGTGAAGCTGATTTAATTCAATTTTATATATTAATAATTAGATTCTTGATTTTTGCAATTATTTTATTATAATTTTAAATAAACCATCCAGATTAATCTTGTATATTTATTAAACATTTTCGGAAACCCAACGTTTCGAACGTTTTTCAGTGGTACAGTAGGCACTGTAATTAATCCAGTTTCATTTAAAAATGGTAATCGACGTCCGATTACCATTTTTAACATAATCAATATTTAAAATGCTTTTTAAAGTATGTATCTTATAAAGAAAAAGAAAGCATTCGTCGTTACGACTAAGTTTGTCCTCGTACAGTCGTACAATAGTACTTTTCAAACAGATTCTATCGATAAGCGTAAACTGGTGCAAGCGTTTCGCGTTTCTTTGTTACATACGATTCTAAGCGACAATTGCTATTTCCCCGTTTACAATAGGCTTTTGTCTAAAGTAAAATATAGGTATGTGGCTATATATACATATATCGTTGTTTGTATGATTCATACATTTTGCTTGGTATTACCAATTCATTACAAAACTACACTGAACTGTTATTATCTTAATATATAAACAAAATAATCGTAAGTCAATAAATCCTTTGAAGTTCTAAATATTTTGACGCGCAAATAGTAAATCTGTTTATAAATAGTACGAGTTCTCCAACTTAATAGATGTAGAATTTGATTTACATCACTTCACTTCAAAATAAACATATTATTTTGAATATGTATGGTAATATAGAAGATATTATATAAGTATTCACCAGTTGTTTATTTCTATCGTTTTATAAAATTTAAATAATATGTTCTGGGTATTTTTAAAGTGATATACCAAATAAAATATAGAAAAGGATATGTATCAAAGGGGTTGAGTGACTCGAATTCGTGCCTATTGTGTACCGTGCAAAGCTCTAACCATTAAGCCATACGTTCTTATAAAGCTAAGTTGAAATTCTTATACGCTTGTTAAAACTAAGTTATGTTCACAATAAAAAAGAAGTCAAAGTCTTCTTTATTATATAGAAATTCTATAAATAATAACATATCCTCTAACACTATTATATCAAATTAATGCTATCAGTAGCTATTGTCACCGCGCAATAGATAATTTAGTTACGAGGACCTATTATATTATTGAGTAGTTCAATACTATTGTTATCCATTATTAATATATTTTTGTTCAAGTGTAAAAATATAATTCACATTATTTTTCTAGCTTTGTTAGTCAAGCACGATTATGACTTTTACACTTTCATATACGGAAATGGGTAAAAAGTAATAAAGTGAAACCCCCTACGTTCCCATTGTGTTTTTTTCTGGTTTGGTTTTCATATTAAGTGATAATAAAAATTACCCTTTTTATCATTTTCTATTGATATGAATTAAATTTAATTTTTACCCTACCCTTTAGTCTTGACTATCCAAATGGAAAAGTATATTACTCTATAAGAAACAGATTATTTCTATATTATTTCTCCATGTTTCCATACAAATGCTGTCATATAAATTAATGCAGTACATTCTAGCGTATAATAGCCCACATCTATAATAATGTGGTCCAGAGATGGTAATAAAGCGATAGAGTTGCAGTACTAGGTTAGTAGTTTATCCTATGTACACAGTGACTTTGATCGTCTTTAGTGGCCGGCCTTTGGCCAGTCTATTGCATTTCGACTGAACAAAACGAAATTCTATATGACGAATATGACTAATGCTATCGAAGTTCATTTTGTAGGCATTTGAACATGAATAATACAATTTTAAAAGAAAGGATGTTATTTTTTTATTACTCAACACGCAATGCCTCCAAAAATTCGGCAGAAAGTGGGGAACGGAGTGTCTTGTCACTAGGTTCCCTCTGCCTACCCTGCTGTGTGCGGGATATAGCGTGAAGCTAATTTAATTTATTTATTTATTTATTATTTTTCCTTAGTAGGTGGATGTTTCGTATTCTACGTTATTAATATTCTTTTTAGCTTCACTCTGTATCCCGCATATAGCACGATAGGCTGAGGGACCCTGGGAACCTAGTGTTAAAAAACTCTGTTCCCCATTAGAACACTTCCTAACTTCGTTTTCTGTCTAGGAACCTAATGTCAAAACACTACTTTTGCCACTTTTTCTCTCATTGGGGAGGATCTAGCCTACAGCCACTCCATTTATATTCATTACCCACTGCGGCACGATACCCTCAAAATAAAATTATAAGTATATATTTAATTTTGTACTTAAAATCGTTGCAGTGAGATTCAATCAAATGATAAAGCTCTGAACCGAAATAAATAGCCCTGTTTCTCTTAATGCTATAATTTTTTTTCACATATGTATTAATATTTTTTTTAAGTTATACTCGTAAGTCGTTATAAGCATAATACGTACAGACTATAGTTAATTGATAAATTTATTTTTTTCTGTTTCACGCTGTATTCCGTTTGTAAGCACGCTTATGAAAAAAATGTAAATATTTATTTAAGAAGATTCGAGAGATATTTTATTTAATTTTATATTTCCATTTCTTTGCTCTGGTGTCGAGGTCAAGCGCCGCATTGAGTTATTCCATTCAACACGTAATGCCTTCAGAATTCGGCAGAAAGTGGGGAACGGAGTGTCTTAACACTACGTGTCCTCTGCCTATCCTGCTGTATGCGGGATAAGCATGAAGCTGATTTGTAAATATTAAATATTTCTTTTGTCGAGTGGGAATCGAAACCACAACCGATCGCTTTTTAAGTCACACGCTTGTGTCTCTACGCCACGACTGGCCTCATTAATCCTTTCGATAATATAAAACGAAACTACTAAAAAATACATGCTTGATAAAAAAATCTCTTAAGCAATTCAATATAAATTGTAGATTACAGAGCACTGTATCGACTTATCTTTTGTTTTTATCGAGGTTTTCTATTCAGGTGCGGCTTCACAATATCTTTAGGTAAATGCCACAATCAATTTAAAATATTGTACAAGTAAAAATATATATATATATCTTCATAATATTAACTGTTTAGTAGAAAAATCCCTTCACACGTATTTGTATGAAAAAAGTGAAGATCAAAAGAAAATAATATTCCAAATTACATTACAAGAAAATAAGTTATATATTTTGAATTTTCGATTTTTTTTCTTTTAATGTCTTAATTTTTTTTATTTCAGAATTGTTACTGCAACAGCGTAAAAAAAGAATATCAATGGTCTCCATGGACAGTCAAGACTCTACAGAAGCCGATCGGAATGACGATAAATGTGAGTTATACTTATACATGATTAAATGCACTTCAGTCAAAATCATTACGATAAAAGGGATGATGTAATATCCGTTTTGCTTCGAGTTACTTCCATACATGAATATTTGCTAAGAAATGCTCTTTCTGCTTAATGCGTGTGCAGCCAGCAAACACTACGCATCAACGCCAAGCCATAAAAATCCATAGTCATTCAATGCATGGGTAACTTGAGAAGAAAATTCTTGCCTTGTATTTTTCTAATGTGAAAATTATTTTCACAAATAATATTCCGGCTACTCTTTCTTCGCACCTTTTAATCACGTAGATCGTAATAGTTCATTCCTTTACTATGATCCTAAGTTATCTTAAGAATTTACTGATTTTGTTTTGTTTTTAATTTGTGTATTAAGAGGCGAAAGTAAAATTTGGCGCTAATTTGATAGTTTTGCATATTTTTAAATTGATTAATTTCATTGCGGTAGATACAGCATAAGAAAGATTTTGTAAAAATAATTTAAATATCTTTCCCCCAGGTATATTAGATGGTTTCGTTTTCGTGAAGTTGCACCCATGAGTTGTTTTGTAGGTCAGTACTTTTAGGCACTCTTCCAGATTTGTTAATTTGGGTTTTTTATTGCTGCATTTCCTACTCTTCATAGGACAGAGTTGCATCCAAAAGCGCTATTGATAAATGGGACTGTTTGAAAATAGTGCAACTACTTTGTAAAGTTGAGAGGGCTGTGTAGTTAAAATTCCTTCTAAACTAGTACTTCAGTCTTTCATATAATGCTTATTTGCATTTAAAATTTATCTAGCTCTCTTGCTTGGTAGAGGAAACTGTCTTGAATTAATTCTGTAACATAGAATTTTTGAAGTTACTTTAAATTTGCCATAGAGATTGATTTTCAGCTACTTTTTTGTATTGCTTATTTGGAACGGAATGCTTTTGCTTAGTGGGATCTTGTGGTATTTCATATGTCATTTGCATATTGTTTACTTTATGCTACATAACTCTACCTTTCCCTATTTTAATTATATAAATTAATTATTATTTAATAAAGTTGTGTCGGCTTTAAACAAAATTAATGGATAAACAACGCTTTATTTATTGGAGCGAACCCCATTTTGTAAAATCGTGATTGCGAATAACTGTCAATCTACAATAGTCACGTAAATGTCATGATGTTGAAACATTTAATTGGTATCGTTATATCAACGACTCGCATTTAATTCCATCGATAGACTATTTATATATTAACATATCGATGACTTGTATCATGACGTCTTTTCAGATAACTCCCTCCGTGGTGTTCCAGGTGAAGTTCGAAGATCGGGAGACAAAAAAGTTAGAAGAACAACGTGGTACTGTGAATGATGTTAAGACGTAGAATATTTTTTATCGGGGTAAAGCAATATTGAACAAATACATATAATATTATTGGCATCTAAGCGTTGATTTTAGCATTGCATTTAATTTATATTGATCATTTGCTTAGTTTTTTTTAAATTATCTTCTAATACTTTATTTATGCATTAACTGATTACATTATATCGGTTTTTTAATTTTACAAAACAGCATTTCTAAGATGGCAAGAACACGAATAGATAATTAAAACTTTCGTTTGAGTTACAAAATTGTGATTAGGTTTAACTTATTTATGAGCAGTTAGGAAAATTTTACAAAACGTTATATGTTTTTGTACCCAAATATTATTCTATTTATAATTCCAAAGAAAAATTATATTATTTATAGTAACAGTACTTGCTGATGATTTAAGTAAAATATCACAATAGTTGTATAGCTACGATATTTCTAAGAATGTGATAAAGTATGTAATTAGTATTATGTTTTAGTGTAACTTCAGTCATTATTTTATTGATCATATTGTTTTTATTGCTAATGTTTTGTAAATATTGATTGTAATATTAGCCACTAAAATATACATCTGTTAGTCTAATGGAGATGTATGTATCTAAAGATTTTATATTTGATAAATAAAATGTGAAATATACATTTTTTTTTCTATTTAACGTGAGAGCTTCTTGCCTAGTGTTAATCGCCAATGCCAGTTTCCTACAGTTTGCAATAAAAATTCCAGATAAAAAATCTGTTCAGTGAAAAATTTTCTCGTGAATCCAATAAGAGAAATAGTTCTACGTCGATAGCAAGCGATGACGCCCGAGTACTTTTGCCATTTGTATTTTAGGCTCAGCTGCTGGAATCTCACGTTTTACCTGTCGATGGCACTTGAATAAAGTTCTACTCTTTTGCTGGAACATTTTCCTGTCCTTATTTACTGTAGTGTATTTTAAACAGCTTTCTTATTTGTAAAGTATACGGAAAGCAACTGCAGTCCAGCGAAGTAAAATTTTTTGTTACCATGTGCACACATGTGCAAATATTTTTGAATACAGTGGTTTGATATTGTTTAAAAATATGGCAAAGTATTATGTTGAATTTAAAAATGATCTACGTTGATTGAAAAATAAAATAATGCTTTGTAAAAGACTACCGGTATAGACTAATAAAAACATTAGAACAGAACTGACAGCCAAGCTCATCATTCAAATATACAATGTTCCAGCAAATTATGAAAGTGACAAAATTATATATCAATTAAGCAATTTACGCTAACGCTAAATCAAATTTCTTGATATTTTTGAGCGTTCTAACAGATTAAGTTAACGTTAAATCGACGTATGGCAAACCCCATTTGTTACGAAAGAAATAACAAAATGTAAAATGTTTGTTAAAATCCGCAATGCGAAAAATTATAGCTGAGGGAGCGAAGTGGAGCGGAATATTCTACCTGAAGGCTAAATTTTATTGCCCCGCGTTGTTTTCGAACAATTGCATTAATAGTGTATCAAAAGAGCTCGTCGGTCTCTTTACGGTTATGGAGTGGAACGCTGGGATACAATTAAAATTTTAATAATGTAAACCTGAGAAGGAACATCGGAATCCGGGATATCTAACCCAAATGAAACCGGAGTAAAATATTCTATTATTTACGCTAAGCAAATGTAAAGGTTCATAGCAGTACTGCTAATCTATTAAATTAATTAAATCTTGATCATTTCAATACCAAGGAAAAAAATAACTTCTCCTAAAATTATATATTAATACTACGAGTAACATATTTAAAAGAAAAAATAACTTTTGTTTCAAGAAATAAATAACTTAGCTTCACGCTCTATCCCACACACAGCAGGGTAGGCAGAGGGAACCTAGTGTTAAGACACTCCGTTCCCCTGTTTCTGCCGTATAATATATTTGTTTATCTGTTTTTTTGTTTGCTCGAACTTATCTCCGGAACTGATGAACCGATTTTTATGGGCCTTATTTACTTCAAGTTAGAGACAATTGTAGAGCCACATATAAGGTACTTTTAACCGGAAACCGCAAATCGCGTCTATCTACCGCTCAGATAGATATGAAATGACCAAAAAAAAATCCTTCCATTTTTGCAAGCAAGAGAAAATTTATTTAGCGCATAAGAGTAGATACTCATACCAAAATAACCGACAACTTTCCATAAACATACTTTAATAAGATTAAGTAAATAAATAATCATATAATTCAGGCGTCTAAATATTTATAGTATTTTTTTCCTTTTTGCACCAATTGTTATTAAATATTTTAGATATATTAAAATGGAGTGTGGTGATGAACCAAAACTCCACTGCTGTAATAGTGGTATACAAAGTTGGTATGGCGTTTGGTAGGTAGTTGTACACATGACAGCCATATTTTCTGTAAACTTCAACCATGTTTCGTAACCAAGAATAGTCCTCTGAGCAAGACTATATAGGGTCATAAAGTTCGATCCAACCATGTGTGGTTGAAAATGAAAGTTTCGATGAAGTCCTAAACTGTGAAAACTGTGTGGCTATCATGTAGTCCCGATCTACAGAATCCACAGAATTTAAGCCCGCTACATTTTAATTTATGCTTTGTTATACAGAGTATTTTATGCAATAAAACGTCATGATAATTTTAAGTACCTGAAACAATCTATAACATAGGCAGTAAGCAATTTTCCCACGAAGGATCTCTCCATGGTCAAAGGATTGTTTTGAAATAAGAAGTATAATAATTGAATAGAGGGTCACATTACAGTAATAAATATTTTATAAAATATAAAAAGTGCTTGTACGTATATAGCCTTGTGTCATAGAGAAGATGATGTCGAGTACCGGGCTCATGGAGGAGGAGCGAGGAACTTAGAGCAGTGCTAGGAATTTGCGAACCAAGTATAAGTTTAAGGGACCCCTTTAAATGCCCACTAATATACACGTCTACTGTTGAAGCTTCTCTCTTTACTGACACAAAATTTGGAATGATTGAATTGGTTTCTTATAACTTACTTCTAACAGTAATCTATTCCTAATATTTTGATAGATTTCTCATGATAGCAGAAATACATTTTTAAAACAAAAATGCGGTAGATGTGATACAATATATTAGGAATCTACAAGATCCAATTTCTCTTATGAAATTCCCTTTACTCCTTTACTTCAATCTTAAATTCCAAACGTGCACAAAGTTCGACATTTCTACTTGTATTGTTGATTAGACAATATATAGTTTTTTTTTTAAATTGAACATAATATAGGTTTTGTAGTATTACGTTGTGATTTTAAAAATTCCAACCGAAGATCTTATAAAAACTATACTGTATACTGAATATTTAATTTTTTCCTTTTTTCCCTTTTTTTTAACTAGCAATATTGTATAAGACGTAAAATGACGTCTTGCGGATGGGAAGCTTTACGGTGCCATTTCTCTGAGCCCGACTTGTTTCGACTGGAGTTCTTTGGCGGCATCTTTAACACACCCTAGAGAATTCATTTATATATTCTCAACACGGAGGCGGCAATAAAACTGCGTTATCCCAGTCATTATTTAGTCATCGCCCGGCCGCTCTACCTTGGCTATAAAAATAAAATGCAACGGAATTACTCTTACATTTGCACTGCAGGTTTATATAGATGCATTAAGACAGCTATCAAATACCTCGGATGACTCCGTTATATAATAAAAATAGTTAAGTTATATTTTTTTTAAATTCCTAAATCAAATTAAATCAGCTCCACGCTGTATCCCGCAAACAGCAGGGTAGGAAGAGGGAACCTAGTGTTAAGACACTCCGTTCTCTATTTTCCGCCGAGTTCTGGAAGCATTGCATTTTGAGTGGAGGAACTCAACGCCGCGCTTTGCGTCGACACCAGCGCATAAATGTAAATAAATATTTTACTTCCTCGAGTGGGGATCGAACCCACAACCAGTTGATTTCACAGTAACACTTTGTGCCTCAGCGCCACGACTGGCCTATATTTCTAATTATTGCATCTATTTAATCTATTTTCACATGATACTTTATCAAAATCAAAAGCCGTCACAAAAATTAAGTCAAAACCTGATAAATCCACAAATCGAAAACATCAATAATATTGTTCAATCACCATAGAAGAACGAATAATAATATAGATGAGAACAAAATGAATTCCGGAATAATTCCTGTTATAAGTTTTGTATGCTTTCGGTTTTCGAGTTTTGAAACATCGTGAAACGTTAGTAAATGTCTCGGTCAGAGCCGGTTACGAGCTCGCCATTTTATGAGGCGGCCCCGGGCGCCGTTGCTAAATCTCCTTATTTATCCGGGAAAACATAAACCGTAGTCTCAGCAAAAATTAATTGGCTTCTACGCTCTTTCTTGTCGCACATTACGTTTCCGAGTTTATTGTTTTGGCCTTACCTATCCATTTCCAGTTTTTATTGAGATAAAAGGTGTATAAAGGTGATACGATACAAGTTAATTAGAGCTTTTATGACATTTATTACCTTTTGCCGACTATTTGTTTGAGCTTTCATTTATTATAGTATGGAATATAATAGTTTCTATTGCGTGTTTACAGAGTAATTAGTTATTGTTATTGCCTCGTTCCAGTAACAACACCAGAGTGCGGTGCTAAGTTTCGCTACTTACCACCTCTTGAGTTAGAGTAATTTAACACTAGTTTCCCTCTATCCTCACCTTTAATATACGATATATAGTGTAAAAGCAAAAGATGAAGAAAACATTACTGATCTAAATATTTTTTAGGGTTCCGTACCACAAAAAGAAAAAAAAACCCTTATAGTATCACTTTGTTGTCCGTTAGTCTATCTGTCAATACCATTTATCTAGAAATCACGTAAGTATCTAGCTAAATTTAACATCAAATGTGCGATCCCTTAGATTTTTTTACATTTTTTATGTTATTTTGGATATAAATCACAACTTATTAAAATATACATATATGGATTGAACCGTGAAAATATTATTTTCTAATTACCAAATAAATCTCAATAAACTCCTATCTTAAATTAATATGATTATATACCAATAAAATATAAAATTTGTCCCGTTTACATTTGCATATACAATGCTAAGTTAGTAAATACATTAGCTGCACGCTGCAGGTAAGTTTAGTTAAATTATGTTGTAGTCTACTCATTATTCATAATAACGTAAAGTAGAGATTTTAGTAGTTTCAAAATGTTTTAGTTATGATATTATAAGAAATTATTGCAAGTGGATTTTGTATCCATGTGTTATAATTATTTTTTATAAATAAACGATTAAGATCCATTACTTTTTAATTCAATTATATTTTCAATGTTTTATCAGCTTCATATTTAGTCCTACTTATAGCAGGCGCGCAGAGAGAGTGTTAAGGCACTCCGTTTTCTACTATCGACTCGAATTGGAGTCACTGGGTATAGAGTTGCGGACAGCTCATTCGGTATTAGTTTATCACGGAGTATCAAAGCCACTACCATTGCGGTCGCACTCAAATTTTATCCCACTACGTTAAGACAGCCTCAATATATATAAAGTTTCAAATTAAACTTCTGTGTTTCGCTTAGTTTTACGACGTATTTTATACAGAATACCTACACTCCAGTGTATTTTTAACATTCTGTTTTGTTTTATTTTTATGAGCAGACCAAATTTGGCGTGATGCTCAAACGACGGATCATAACCGTTGGACACGGCGAGCGTTTGCCCGTCGGCCCCATCCGTAAACCTGGCACTGTTCTACCCTAAGAAACTGTTATTTTATATTGTTACTCGAATATGTTCCCTTTGTTTACTTTATATTCTGTATGACCAACATGAACCACTATCAACGAAGTTGTAATGTAATGTGGTTAATTTGGGATTTAAAAAAATCTAGTAATAAATTTTACTACAGAACCAATTGACGCGTATAATAAAAGTGTAAATAAACATAAAAGTGGAAATATTATCAAATGTGTGATAGTGTGTGTAATGTTTTATTTATTGATTTAATTGTACTATATAAGCTTTATTTTGAAAAAAAAGGTGTGTTTTTTTTTTTTTTAGGCAGAGGAAACCTAGTGTTAAGACAGAAGTTCTTCAATTTCAGTCGTTCTGGAGGCATTGCGTCTTAAGTGGCGGAACTCAACGCACTTTGCTTTATTTCCAGAACCAGGAAATGAAAATATTAAATATTTCCTCGAATAAGATCGAACCCACAGTCTGTGACGTTTTCGAGAATTATTCTACAACATATTCTTTCCTTGTACCAATTTTAAGTAAGAAATGAAAGCGCAATTTATCGCAATGACGACAATTTACTGCGACCTTTAACCAAAACCGACATTTGTATTAACCAGATTGAGAAAAGAAATGTGACATATGATATCATCAAAGTAAAGAGTAATTTTCATAGATTTCAGGGAAAATAATAAAGTTATATTATAGCCATTTATTCCAGCCATATTACAACATTTTTCAGTATTTATAATATTTGTAAAATTTTTGACTATTTTTATGGTAAAATATCTAACGAGATATTTCTACAAAGCGCGCAAAAAAGTCACCTCTAACGTTTTCCACTGAAAAGAAAAAGGTAAAATACTATAAAAAAATCAAATTCCATTACAAAACGGAAGTAAACAAACGGTAATTCCTTAAAAGAACGTGTTATTTTTGCCAGCTATAGATAAACCGGCTAAAAATCTTTCCAATCTTATTGTCTAATTGGCAAACACTAAAACAAAGAGACTGTTTAAAATAAACGAACGGCTCTATTTACTTTAACGAAACGGTACACTTGTGCTTACACAACACGTTTCGTATAGGAAACAGTGGAACAATGAGTCTGCAGCGAAGATCACACATGCGGCCTCCTTTGCGCAATTGCCAACAATGAAATGTATAGATCGTGTTACAGTTTTCATCAATAATGCTATTTTTATGAAAATAATATAAACCTTCTTTAAGATTCTTGCTGTATAAGTAACAAAGTCTGGAATACAGGAAATAGGGTTCCGTATGTAACCGTAACGGAAACCCTATAGGATCACTTTGTTGTCCGTCTGCCTGCGTGTCTATTTTTCTGACAAGACATTTAAAGATCGTGTGGAGGTAACAAAATAAATTAAGCTTAAATCTTTCGCTCATCGTAACTTATATGTCATGGTAATCAAAAGATACGAGCGTTTACCCATCGATTTGCTTCATTTTATATAAAACTCACCGCGTAGAAAAAATAATATTTTTTTAAGGTTTTGTACCTTTTAAGGAAATAAGAAACCCTTATGAGATTACCTTGCTGTCCATCTGTCTGCCTGTCAAGAGATTTTATCTCAGGAACGCTTGGAGATTATCGAGTCATCGTCATCGAGTTAAAATTTAAACCATATATTCAGATCTACGACCCCATCATTTCCTTAACTAAATATTCATACGTTTACGTAAAAAAGGATATGGCGAAAAGTGAAAAAGATATGGTCTGCAAAAAACATGTTTTTCTATACTATAAAGGTAATCCAAATTAATAGAGTACTTCTGGTCTAGAATTATGAAATTCGGCAGCTACCATCCATAGGTATTAGTAGTGTGGTTAAATAATAAAAATAAAAGCCTTAATAGGGGGGCGGAATTTGGTATTAACACCGCTTGTTTAAGTGAGGTATATACAATATATGAAAGGGCTTTGGCTAAACCAAGCTTAAATTTGAGAAAAAGCTCGAGACCTCCAATTTTTCTACGGTCAACCTACTCCCGCTTATCCGTTTTTATAAGTCACATTCTCATTGCATACAATCATTAAATTGATACAGAATCCTCGATGGGCAAGACTAGCTTGAACTTTCCGGTTTTCTTACCGCGCATGCTGATATAAAGTATGTATATATATATATATATATATATATATATATATATAGTGACTTTCGATGTTATTCTGCTTTCATACAGCTAAATACGCGTAAATATTGGAAAATAACCACAATAGGCTTTCCAATTCCAACAGTCCTGTTAATGTGCAAAGTAAATTACGAGTCCAGTTAGTCACATACCGGTGTTTAGACACCATATCACGAGCTGCAGCGATCCGTTGCGATGGCCGCGTAATCCCAGCTCGAGGCTTTGTCTCACGTCCAGCTTACTTTTATTACCGTGCCGGCATGGCGAAATAAAACAAAATTGGCGGGAATTTATGGGCCACAGTCCCGGTATGGCTAGTGGGGTGGAAAGTTTTCAATTTGAAACGAATAACTTGTTTGTCTCGTGTAATAAGGAGGGTTTTGTTGCGGGTAATAAGGGGCCGCAATGGCTGTCGCGGGCTTACTTAAAACTACTTTCTTGTTTTTATTACCTGAGCGCTGCGGGCCGGGAGTGGGTGGGGCTCGTCGCGTAAGTTACGCGTTTGTTTAGGTGTCGTTACATACGTTATAACTCGGCTCTGAGTAATGACTCGTGGATGTCTACATACTCAGATATATTAATTAGAACTTTTTTTCAGCTTGGTCGCATGTAGAAGAGTGGACAGACGGTGCCTAGTGTTATGACATTCCACTCCCTACTATCTATAGCATCCTGGTGGCGGAACTCAGCGCCACGCTGTGCCTCGACACCAGAGCGAAGAAATGAAAATATCTAATATCTCATTTCTTTGAGTGGTAATCGAACCCACAAGCTGTCACGCTTGCAATCACACGTCTGTGCCCTTGCGCCACGACTAACGTCTATAATATAACTTTTAACATCAATATTTAATATATATTACGTTGAGTATCTCAACCGAAACCAGTGCATCAATATTCCATTCCCCAAGATAATTAGAATCAATTGAAAATAATTGGAAGTGGGAGAGAGATCATTTGTAGTCTCGATGTTTACATCGCCATAACGCTTCTTCGGGTAGCAAATTGAATGTTAAAACGCGAAAACGCGTTACCTGCCCCTAACTGAATAAGTTATGAGGTCGGAGCTATTGGTAATGAAACTTGAATGACCTCGGGCGTGTGGACCGTCTGGATGGAATTTACCTGTTTACGTTGCTTTGGTGTAGCTTAAGACTGGATTTCCACTGTTAACGTGGTGCGGCTTATAATAGATTAATAAGCTAGGTAGTTATTTACCTATTTATACTGTAGTTAATAGAATAATAACTAAAGTAGAAACACTGAATTGAAGATGTAGCTAAAGTCATATATAACATTGCGTTTCCATATTTGAAATATCTTCTACTATATATTATAATGTTTCGTTAAAGGCGTGGTCAAGTCAAGAAAAACTATTTCCTGTATCTAAAATAAAGTTGTTATTTTTAAGCCTGATTAATAATAATTTAAAGAAAAAGGGACAAAAATGACTACGATGTACTTCATGTTTTCATTTATATTACAGCGTTCTTTCTCTTCAAGAGAGGAACCCATAGGAAAACCCATAGGCAAACTTACTCCAATATACATGGATTAAATATACAGAGTGAAAAATACTCATAATGGTATAATTATCTTCATGATCAAACTTAATATTTTTTTTATTTACTGCTTTACAGCACGCGTGGCATATTTATATCCTACGTATAGCAAGGCAGGCAGACGGAACCGGGAACTTTGTGTTAAGACTCTACCGTCTCCCACCTATTGCCGACGTCTGGAGGAAATGCGTGTTATGTGGCGGAACTCAACGCCACTCCTTGCTTCGTTAAAAAAAAGGAAAATGTGAAATATTTAATTTTCTCGAGTGTTATTCCAGCTCACAACCAGTCGCATTTACAGATGCATGTTTGTGTGCACCAGAACTGGCATTAAACAATCATAATATAATATTAGTATAAAATGACTCAAAATTAAATTTTCAGGCCATAAACTACGTTGTGGCAGCATATAACCGGTGGAAAGTAAGCTTATTTTCTGCCACGTTAAGAGGCACTTCGTAGTAGGCTTCGTAGGCTTTAAAAGATACACAGTAAACTGTAAACTAATGTTGTATTGAAAGCTTCATGTTACAATCAAGTGTTAGTAGCAATTAACTGTAATTGTTTTAGACTGTGGCCGTTATTTGACCAGAATCAAACATTATAATTACTCTGACTTCGAGTTTGTTTGTGGTGTTTACTGTTCAGCTTTAAGTAACAATAGGGAACTCGTGAGATACCTACATTTTGGTACAAATATATCTAATAATATTCATAATTTATGTTATTTATTATTCTTTTAGCATTTTGTATAAGAATGTTTTTTTATGATATTTTTTTTAAATGTAATACTTAAGATATGGATTAAGAGCCAGACCAAGCCAGACCTTCTTTATGTTATAAATTCTGTTTCTCAGCGCATACCGGTAAGTACTATCAGGGAATATGAAATTTGGATGATGGTTACTTTGGCGGCTATTAGGTGTAAATAAGGTATTTTAAATAGTGCCGAACCTTTGTTAATTTTGTATAGTTTTAATATTTTTATATTTTCTTGGAAATAATATAAGAAATGTCATTATCCATTGTCAGACACGTAGTGTGGTTTTAATATCCTGTCGGATATCCCTAAATCCTCCTAAATGTAAGCGCCTACAAATATATAAGGAGCAAAGATTGGTTTTCTTCACATTAGTAAATTAAAATTAATTATATAAATTTAATAATCATTCTTGTTGTAGCTTTGCTAGTTTATATTAGTAGGCAGTGGTTCGCATTAGGGCTTAGCGGTCTGGTGGGGGATAACGTAACTACTAATATTATTCCCAAGACTATATAAAAAAATTGAGCCTCATAATTTAAGGAAATTTAAGTACTATTTTATGCATATTATTTACTGAATAATTGTCAACCTAACTACCATCATCACCAATTTCATATTCCCTGATATTAGCTACTGGTGTTGAGTGTACACGCACAGATTTTATAACATAATGTAAGTCTAGGTGCTTTCGTCTCCTTCTCTAAGATAATAAGCATTTTTTAAAGTTACTCTTAACTTATCTGAGTGTTGCCATTACTGTGATATATTATGACAAACACGTAGACTTGGTGTTATAGGAAGACCTCAGCACCTACCCATTTCAAGTAAAACACACCAGTAATTTTTTTTGCAACGGAACCTGAAAGTTATTGTTAAATATAAAAAACCGAGATTTGTAGACTAATAGTTTTAAACTATTGTAGGTTAAAAACATTTGGTGATGTGCAATTCAAACTCGCTCATTTTGTATAAAATGGACAACAAATGTTTGTAATTATATTCTTATGAAACACCTATAGATTATTACTTTTCGGATTTTTTCCTTTATTTGTACTGTAAGTTCCAACTTTGGGACTAATTTCATATATTATGAATTTCATACAAAATGCATCAAAAACGCCTTAACTTAGAAGCTTATTTTTTGTGTTCTCCAAAGAATTATAGACCTGATGATTGAATATTAATTTTAGCTTGATACGTCCACGGAGATCTTGAGATAAATGGTCTTGACAGATGGACAGACAGGGCAACAAAGTGATCCTATAAGGGTTCCATGTTTACCTTTTGAGGCATGGAACCCTAAAAACGCCTATTATGGGAGTGAAATAGATGATGATGATGATGGACCACAGAAATATTTATATATATATATATAACAAAAAATAAAGTTGCCTAAAGGAAGATAACGAAATAACGTTATCATTTTTCAACACTAAACAATGCTTAGTGTTACAAAAATGGTAAGAATACTGTAAAGGAATGAGTAGAGAACTACCACTAGGTTTTCTAACTCTACATTTACTACGGTTAATCTGGCGGTTGTGTATAAACCAAATAAATTCCTGGCGCGGCTCACACCCAAGTTCTTGAAGAATGCCAGTTACACAGTTAGTCTCGGTGCTAGACTGGGACTAACTTTCTATTTTTCGATTGCCCGGGTTAGTAAGTTCGAAAATGTAATTTAGACGGTAGTTCACACGGCAGCCGCTTCCCGGCAACTCAATTTTGTAACTTATTTTGCATTATGGGAACTTCCTTATGTTTGGACACTGGCTGTATGTTAGATTGCATTTGAATAGAATGGAATACTTCAATCTTCACTTGTAATATATTTTATGAAACTTTTAACATTTGGAATTGTATATAGAGAATTTAAATTATGTGCTATATATTAAGCCCAAAATCAGTTACCAGTTAATTGTGATATAATTACATTTTCAGAACATATTGATTTACAGGACAAGAAAATTTCAGAGCAGAACGCAACTAACACGTATCCTTTATATCATCAATACAATGATATTTAGTGTAGTGACTAGTGACATACATACCACTACGAGTCCGAGCCAAGGGGTTATTGAACCCGGCTACGTCAATCTATAGGTAGACGCAAGATTAATTCCTAATGTGCTTAGTCTACAATCCATCGGTTTAATAAATTTCTAAACAGTGACTGACTGACATACGATTTCGACGAACTGGCTAGTAACTATAAACAAATTCTTAACTATAGACTTTTTTCTAAAGTTTGAATATTAATTTGCAAATTGAGGTGAAGTGTAAAAACATATTATTGTAAAATCATTGAGGTCATCGTGGTGACTCTACCACAACGTTAAACTATTAATGAGAATGATGTGGATTCACTATACACTCCAGGGAATGAATTTTCATTTCTTCGTCTGCGAGGTGAAGGCACAGCGAGGTGTAGCATTCAATCATCTTAGTGTCTTGGCACTTATTTCTTTTTCTTTTATTTATCACGATAGAGCGTGAAAGTAATAAAAATTACAAGTTAATATTGGGCTTCGCTTTTGGATTTCTTTATCGTGGGAGAGAACTAAGAGAAACACAAATCTGTTCTCTACTTTTCATACATACATTAAGTACGGTATTAGCACATTCGTTGTAATTCGTATGTTTAAATATATTGTACCGAAAAGTTCATAAATTTATTATAAAATATTTGTTTTTTTTTTTCATTTTTACATGGTATTCCTTACTCAGGACGTCAGGCAGAGGGAACCTAGGTTCCCTCTAGTGTTAGCACATACCATTCTTCATTTTCCGCCGCATTCTAGAGGCATTGCATGTTTAGTGGCGGAACTCAATACAGATACGACTTACGACTTTGCCTTGACACTGAAGGGAAGAAATGAATATATAAAATATTTAATTTCCTCGATTATGTATCGAACCCACAGCCAATCACATTTACAGTCACAAACCTGTGTCCTTGCGCCACTAATGGCGTTTTGTTTTTTATTAATGAATAAATTTACAAAGCTGAGCTTCCCCAATTTGTACGATCATTTATTACATAAACATATTTCCTTGTTCAGTTAACTAAAGTTTCAAATGCTCTTACGGTGAGGCGGGAAATTAAATATCTCCCACAAGGCGCTTTGTATAATTAAGATAGAGCCTTACCTAGACTGTATTTGTATAATTATTCTATATAAACAGCAAATTATATTTCGTCATATATTTTAAATGTGAATAATGTAAAGGTAAGCCCAAATTAGAAAAGTTTTTGTTTTATCATTTATATACAAAAAAAATATGAAGTCATTTAGTTCATGCAGTCTCCAAATTTCATTGGGAATTTTGGGAATATTTAGAAAAAAATATATAACTTTAAATATATCTTACATCTATTTTTATTTTATTATTCCATAATTAGAACTACTTACAAAAAAAACTTCGTAAGCCATCTCTCACTTCCTTAAATCTAATTCATTTTCTAAACGTATCGTTTTTATTTGATACCCGTATGTTTAAAATGTCAGTGGAGTCAATTTTTTTGTTTGCTTTCTTCAAGACACAAACTAAAGCTTTTTAGTTTAGTAAGCGGAACCATCCATATTTTGTCACTACGAGCCATAATAAAAAATAATACGTAAGTATTATTGCTTTGTTAATATTATTAATTTATGTGAATATTTTTTTATAATTTGTCAATAACATCACAATAAGTTAAATTGGGCAAAACCGATCAGGTCAAACCAGCAATAATATGCATTAACGATAGTCAATTCGTGAGTGGAGAACGGAGTGTCTTAACACTAAGTTCCCTCTGCCCACATGTCTCACTGGATACAGCTTAATTTAATTTGTCATAGCAAAATCTATCGATATTTTATAACATGCATCTCTAAAGCAATTGAGCTGTGTTTGCTCGAGTTTGAGAGGCTTGCTCCGGAAGTGGCCGACTGCTAGTTAACTGTTGCGCTGATTGTCGCCGGCAATGCTCAACTCGGACACAAGCCGGTTTTCATGCGTTTAACAACCTATTAAGAGTTTTGCTCCATGTGAACTACTGCGAAACTGACCGCACTTAAGTCTATTTACTATATATAGATAATCACTATCGATACCACATAATGTCAGTACACATTTGATATTTTTAATCATTATTTTTTTATTGTTCGTAATAGAATAAATGTTACAAAATTAGACTTTTAAATCCGGAACATCGGGACGGTAAAGGTGATTTAGATTAAGCCGAGATCTTCCGCGAATATTTATATCGAATTACCAAAGCAATTCGGTGTTTAATCCGTAGGCCAACCAAGAAGGATGGGCGGACACTGCTTCGTAGCACCCGGTTTTAATTACAACACGGTTTATTCATTCTAATTTCACGAATTTAACATTCTCCGCATGAACCGCAGAAGGGTCAGGGTAAAAGAAAATGACATTTCGTTATTCTATTACGCCGAGCAAAGGAGTGGAGAAGAGTTGCGCGTAATTACTTTTGTGCGGGACTAAAGACGCTATTCGACGATGGTAGCTCGAGCAGGGCTGTAGGGTTCTAAACACGTCAAGGAGTGGCTACGTAGGAATGTACCGAAAATTAATATTAAAGTGTTTAGCTCGAGCATTATAATAGGAAGCAGTATTTGGTTTTTTTATATTCTTGTTTATCGAGCAAATTTTGCAATTAACCTCCTTGAAATGCCGTAATCTAATTTAGTACATTTATAATTTATAAGCGTATAATGTATAATTAAATTTTTACAGCTCTTTATTTTGTTTAAAGTTAATATATTACAGTTTCACATAAATTCGTATATGAGACGAACTTTGTGGTCACCTAGTTGGTTATTGTTTGAGCTCGCAGCTTGGAAGTCCACAGGGTGTCTGGTTCTTATTGACCATACAGTTCATTTTAACATTTCACATTCGTTTTAAATGAGAGTTTTTCATTGAGTTTAACGTACAAAATACTATGTTTTTCATATATTACATTAACATTAAATAAAATATGTTATGACTCACTGCTACGGTACAGTTAAATAAATTATAATTGGACAAAGGCTTTGCTTGAACTTAAAAGCGTATACCTGTTTCTAAAATTTTCATAAAGATTCCTGTACTATTTCGACGAGACTTGAAAAGTTTATTCCGAATTAGATGGATGAATGTAGGACGTTAAAGTAATAAAGCGCAAGGCCGGAGCAATGAAGAGATGAGAGGACAGCGCCAGTCCTCTGCCCGGCTATCCTACTTACAAATTGGCGAAGTTTTCTCTCTCCGGTCGTTACGAGGCGCGAATAGACCGCGTTACAATTACAACGCGGCCCGCCATATTTATGCGCGCGGTAACCAAATTGCCTGATATTATTCCATCCCATTGAGTGCGAAAAGCGCAAATTAAACCGATTTTATATTGGATGATTTTCCTCGAGAGCGGGGGCGAGATATGTTCGCAGCGAGATAAGAAGCCGGGGAGATTGTGTTATGAAATAAGAAAGGAATTGCATATTCTAAAGAGTTGCTCCTCGTTTTCCGCTTTGGGATAAATATTTTAATTTGGCTGGTTTTGATTGACCTTCTCATTTATTTTTGATTTATCTTCTTTCATTTATTTAATTAATTTTTTACTGTTATTAGATGAATGATTGAATATACATAATTGAATAGTAGTTTCACTAGCAGAAACCTATCTAGTGAAAATAATAAAAATCTTATATGTTTTTCTGTCTAGAACGGTAGTAGCGATAACGGTATGCCTAATATAAACTAAGATACTGGACTTCCATCAGTTATTAGCAACCACAAAATAACACTAAAATTTTAACACGTTTGTTAACGCTTCGAGCGGCGGTCTCGAAAGAAAGTGGGAAGAAAGCAAAAGATATATATTTAAGGGGTCCAAATATTTGGGAAACTATATACCCTAATGAAAGCGAACGAGGGCGGCCGGGCGCTAACAACTAATTGGCTATTCCGAAAACTCATTTGAACACAAAATGGTTTCTGTATTTAAATTTCGGAATATCGTAAAACAATGGCGGAAGTTAAATGCATCAGACGTTTTGGTTTTTCAATGCCTAATTTTTTTTTATTTTTTTTTTACTAAACCCTTCCATATACACAAAAACAACAATCCATTTGTAAACACACAATATATCATAAATTCCCTACTTTTAATAACCACCTACTAATTATATTAAAAATAAAAAAAATCAAAAAAATCAGCTTCACGCTGTATCCCGCACACAGCAGGGTAGGCAGAGGGAACCTAGTGTTTTTAGACACTCCGTTCCCCACTTTCTGCCGAATTTTGGAGGCATTGCGTGTTGAGTGGCAGAACTCAACGCCGCGCTTAGCCTTCGACACCAGAGCGAAGAAATGTAAATATAAATTTAAGTAAATATTTCATCTCCTCGAGTGGGGATCGAACCCACAACCAGTCGGTTTACAGTCACACGTTGTGCCGCTGCGCCACGACTGGCCTCTAATAATATTGCTAGTAATTTAGTAAATAGGATACCTACAGCTGTCAATTGAGCCGTATGCAATTTAATCATTGTTCAGTTGGACTGGGGTGGATACAATCGAACTACTTCTTGGGTATCTAACGTCTGGGTCGGCTAATGACGACTACGCTCTGAATACTGAACGGCTGGACTTTGCCTACATGCGAATATCTCCTTTAAAATATTTTTATTTCATATTATTTTCATAGTATCGCGAGGAACGTGAAAGACTATTTTAGATTGTAGCTTTAATTGTCTATTATCTAATATCATTATGGTTTTTATTTTTGTTATTTACGTGTACCTACGTGGAACTGTGTTCCATTGTTCTAATAAAAAATACATTAAAATAAAAAGCTGTACATATTTTATAGAAAAATGTTTTTTTTTTATATTTTGGGTGCCGTACCTTTTAAGGAAAAAAGGAACCCTTATAGGGTAATTTTATGGTTCGTCCATCCGTCTGTCTATTTCTCTGCCTCGCTATCTGTCTGTCTGTGAAGAAAATTTAACTCAGGAACGCTTGGACATTGTCGAGATACTTAAAAATAAGATATGGTTGTTATATCGAAAAATTCTTTTATTTCAATAATATTAAGGGCATTAAAATGAATATTCCGGTTGACCTAGAACAATGAAGTAATAAACTTAAAAAGGGTGGAAATTTGGTATTAAAGCCGCTAGTTCAAGTGAGGTATCACGTGAATGGGCTGTGGTTAAGCTAAGCTTGAATTTGAGAAAATTTTTGTACGGATCTAGCGGAACCTTTGCGCTTCTCCGTTTTTTTATTTGTTTTTATCTTAAATGTAATGTTTAAAGTATCATACTCAGTCATTGTATGTAAATTTTTAACATAATAATAATTTTATAATAAATATTATTCTTAGCATCTTTTTCCAAAATAAAAAATATTCTATTTAAATCGATTGTACAAAGTAAAAGATAAAATAATGATCCCAAATAAAATAAAGGCCCACTTTCTTCGTTGCGCTAAATTGTGTTTTGTTTAAGTTGGGCATTCGATGTGTCTTACGATGGGTGGCGCACGACATATGAGAGAGACCTCCACCGCCTCTCCAATACGTAAGCGAGTCACATATTGAAAGGGGTGAAGGGGGAATACAATTGTAACTTTCGTAGCCCCATCTAAGCGGAGACAAAAGTTTAAAAAATATAAGTTTTCTTTTCTCATACTTACTGGCACGCATAGGAACGTTCTCACCTAAACGGAATTAGGGCCGCTGGGACTCACAGGTTTGCTTGTTTCAACTGTTTTAAATAGATAAAATGAAAAAAAAATATAACACAAGTTTATTTTATTAAATGCAATAAAAAAATCGCAATTTGATTACAAATTATATATGATTTTTGTACTAAAACTATTCTATTATATTTTACCTCAATTGGACGTGTTACATAATCAACCATATTGAACATCTAAAGAATTATACCGGTATGTTAGTATTTATGATACTTAAAAACATTTTTTAATGCCCTAATTTTGAGGTAATATTGTTTTTCTACATAAACTTATTTTGTACGTAAATACAAAATATTTAAATAATCAATCCCAAAATCTTATGTATTGATTTAACATAACCTTTTTATTTAGAAAATTGAAAATGAGAGACGTCATTATTATTTAAAATACGTAGAAAAGTATTTCGAGATGCCAAAAAAGTGGTGATTATTATTTCCTATCCATTATTCAAGTCCATCTACTGTGATCTGACTCGGAATAAGAATGAGACTCCATTAAGTTTCTAAAGATTTTGTGCATAACAAGTAGCTATGCCTGAATACTTACTCCGATGCGAACTTACTACTTTAATTCGTTTTTCGTTCACGCTGCATCCCGCATACAGCAGGATAGGCAGAGGGAACTTAGTGTTAAGACATATTGAGTGGTAGAACTCAACGCCGGGTTCTTGCCTTGGTGCCAGACTAAGGAAATGGAAAGTATTAATCAATTAATAATTGAATTCCCCAAATAGGGATCGAACCCATAACCGTCATTACTATTAATCTAACTCCTCTATCTTAACTCTGTTTTTAATTATTCTTAAAATAGCTTTACGAAAAAAAAATGCTAAGATAAGAACATCGATAATGTTTGAATATAAAGTAATCGATAAAGAAAAACTCGATAATCTCGTTTCACATTCACCAAGTTTTTCCGCAAAATTTACGACCAACACAGAATACACAACAACTAATTAGTATTCCGCGTAACTGTTGAACATTTTTTTAAATTATGCTAAGTCCCGAAGAAAAGTGAACAGTAGTACGAAAGGGAGACACTCCAGCGATTCCCAATAATTCATTAAAGCTGCCGTCACAGGGTACGAATTAAAATTAATGATTCGCGAAGACGTTGTCGCTTCGCAAGGATCTCATTGTGTTATCCCGTCACTTTTTATTCATTGGGATAATGTTAGTATTATGCTTGTGGTAGGAATTACTTTACAGGTGGTGGTGGTGGCTTTTCATTTGGCTTCGCACTAGGTCTTTATTAGGGATTCAATTTATATGCTATCTTGACAAATGAGCCGTTTCCAGTAATAGTGTAATATTAGATTTCTTATTTTAGGTTTACACTGTATTTCGCATGGAGCAGGCTTGGCAGAGGGAACCTAGTGTTAAGACCCTCCGTCTCCTACTTTCCTACTAATTCTTAAGGGATTGCGTGTTGAGTGGCGGAAATTAACGACTCGCTTTTTGCCTTGGTATTAGACTGAAGAAATGAAAATATTAATAATAATACATTCCTTCGAATAGAAATCAAACCCAAATCCGTCGCTTTGCAAATACACATTTGTGCTCTTGCAATAATACAAAACTCAATGTTTAACAAAGCAAAACAAATACATATGTAAGATTAAAATTTATAAAACCAATTTTATTAATAAAAATATAATTTAATTTAAATAAAAATACATTATAAACATTATATTTTACAACATTTGAAAACGTAACTTAAAATTCCTCTCTCAATATGTAATTTATGGGAGATATGTACCCGTTTCCTCAGCTCCAATTTGGCTTTAATGCTGTTGATCCCGCGCTGGGATTTGCAGCGACATTGTCGCGGGATGATTTGATGAGAATTCGGGCGACATACAAGGCGTGTTTCCAGTTTCCCGTCACGCGCGAGGCTCAAATAAGGCTTACTACCCCGTCGTCTCCGCGTCGCCTCCACTAACGCCCTGCGTTTCTCAAGTAAACTCTAGAATACCTAATGCCTTTATACGTTATTAGTCTTTGAAAAATATTTTAGCATATTTCATTTAAGATTGTTCGGTATTATATTTAACTATTTTTATGAATATTAAATGTAATATGGTAAATTGTAATTAAATTTGAGGCCAGTCGTGGCGCAGGGGCACGAAGTGTGACTGTAAAACCGACTGGTTGTGGGTTCGATCCCCACTCGAGGAGATGAAATATTTACTTAAATTTATATTTCCATTTTCTTCGCTCTGATGTCGAGGTTAAGCGCGACGTTGAATTCTGCCACTCAACACGCAATGCCTCCAGAATTCGGCAGAAAGTGGGGAACGGAGTGTCTTAACACTAGGTTCCCTCTGCCTACCCTGCTGTGTGCGGGACACAGCGTGAAGCTGATTTATTTTGATTTATTTATTATTTTTTGTTATTAAATTTAGTTAAAAGTTGGTATATTTTAATATATTTTAGTCACTTTATATATATATATATAATTTTACACCAATATTTCTAATTATTTACTGAGATGAGAAATATATTACAACTCGATCTGATAGCGTGAGTCGGCGCTAATCGGCTGACAACTTAGTTGTTCTTATTGGCGGTTGGCCCATAAGTCAGAGCGGGCCTCGCCGTGAATCCTAAGCAACCCCGTCTTGCAAGTAACTAAACAAATTGATGACAATATCTGTCGGTTCTGTCACATTTACTAAAGTTATTACTTCGAACGAATTTCTCTGCAACTAATATACTAGTATAGTATAGTATTAAATATTAGTATTGTTATATTTCTTATGAGGCCAGTCGAGGCGCAGCGGCATGAAGTGTGACTGTAAAACCGACTGGTTGTGGGTTCGATCCCCACTCGAGGAGATGAAATATTTACTTAAATTTATATTACCATTTCTTCGCTCTGGTGTCGAGGTTAAGGGCGGCGTTGAGTTCTGCCACTCAACACGCAATGCCCCCAGAATTCGTCAGAAAGTGGGGAACGGAGTGTCTTACCACTAGGTTCCCTCTGCCTACCCTGCTGTGTGTATATTTTATTTATATATTAATACAGATATTTATTATATTTTACAATTAAATCACTTTGGTTAAGAACATTGTTTATTTATTTTTGGTTGAGCTTTATCGTTTATTCGCCATAATTTTTTGTGGTGATATAAATATTTCATATTTTTCGCTAGTTTATATGTGAGTTCCATGTGCGGTATATGGAAGATAGGCAGGGATTACTTAGTGTCAAGGCTCTCCTATCTCAATTTTCTGCCCAATATCTACACATATTGAGTAGTGGAACACAACACCGCGCTTCGTCTGGCTTTAGAGAGGAAATGAAAATTTATTACTCTAATGGCGATTTACAATATATTCCGTATTTTCAATATTTCTGTTTACAAGTGTTTTGTCTGCTTTATAACTCGTAACTAATTAATATGCTAACTAAACTATATATATTTATCAGCTTCAAGCTGTATCCCCCACACAGCAGGGTAGGCAGAGGGAACCTGGTGTTCCCCACTTTCTTCCGAATTCTGGAGGCATGAGTGGCAGAATTCCACGCCGCGATTAGCCTCGACACCAGAGCGATAAATAAATCTTATATTTAGATACATATATAATAACTTATAACATTTAAAACCCAGTCAAAATCTTGTTTTGATTTTTAAAATATTTATAGAGTGGGCGGTTTGTTAGAATCGTTACTCGCTGCATCACGAAACGACGGTGTCTAAACGAATGAAAAATGGTCAGTAAAACTTAACTTCATTTTAAAAAGCTTTCTAACGACGTCGATATATCTCATATACTTTGTACGAGAAGCTGAAAATGTTAGAGGGTAACTGATCTCTCATTATATTAGAAAGACAGACATAATAAAAATATGAGTTTATTTATAATTATTTTTTCACTTTTCTATAAGGTCATCAATTTGTCAAATTCTTTATTTTTAAATTCTCAATAGCTTAGAAATTAGTATAGAAGTATAAGCAGCGAGAACATAATGAAGACACACCGTTCTCCCCTTTCCGCCCTTCTGACTTTGCATGTTGAGCGGCGGAAGTCAACACCGCAGTTAGTGTCGAAGATTTCACGCGTAGAAGAAGTGTTAGTCGATTATAGAACATACCAAAGTTCCAGACCACTGGATAAGTAGAATATTCATAATAGGGGTAAGCATAAAATTGACATTATTCGTTCAAATAAATATATGTATAGCATGTTTCAATAATACTTCAGCTTCACGCTGTATCCCGCACACAGCAGGGCAGGCAGAGGGAACCTAGTGTTTTTAGACACTCCGTTCCCCACTTTCTGCCGAATTCTGGAGGCATTGCGTGTTAAGTGGCAGAACTCAACGCCGCGCTTAGCCTCGACACCAGAGCGAAGAAATGGAAATATAAATTTAAGTAAATATTCCATCTCCTCGAGTGGGGATCGAACCCACAACCAGTCGGTTTACAGTCACACTTTGTGCCGCTGCGCCACGACTGGCCTCAATGAATCAATAATAATATTACATTATTCGTGTTTCATTAATTTTAAACGATTATAGATCAAATGAAACATGGAGAGTCATACTGAAAGAACGAAACCGCTATATTTGTGGTGCGACGGCAAAATATACAAGCGAATATATTTTTTTCCGTACCAACTTATTACAAAATAACATGAAACACTAGAAAATCATATAGTTCAATGTGAAATATGTATACATATTTTACATTTAACTACCTACATTTTCGAGATAAACTGTGTACCTGTATAAAATTATTATTATGTTGTGTAAATTTAACTGATTGTATTATATCCACGCCGTCGCCGTGTTGATTCGTTCAATTTCAGCGGATTTTCCAATTTATGTCGTTGCAATTGGTATAGTATTTTGTCATGACAGTGCACCATCAATTTCACCTATCTTTCATATCCACGTTGATTGCACTGAATAAACTC
Source organism: Heliconius charithonia (assembly GCA_030704555.1). Lineage (NCBI taxonomy): Eukaryota > Metazoa > Arthropoda > Insecta > Lepidoptera > Nymphalidae > Heliconius > Heliconius charithonia. The sequence goes on along the minus strand of CM060809.1, from coordinate 5,266,907 downwards.
ACGATAAGCTAAATATGTAGTTCGGTCCCATTTTACAATAGCATTCGTGTCAATCTCGGTAACGTGTATAAGTTCTGCAATCTGGGTGTAAATTTTATTGCCTCAAAATATACATCCAATATATAATATTTTTTTTTCACGCTGTATCCCGTACACGGGTGGATAGGCAGAGAGAAATTAATGTTAAGACAATCCTTTACTCATTTTCCGCTGAATTCTAGGAGGCATTGCATGTGGAGTGGCGAAACTCAACGTCGAAGAAATGAAAATAATAAATATTTTCAATTTGTTATTAATAATATTATAGAGCGCCAGTAAAATTTTCCATATGAAATAAACGAGAAAGTAAAAGAAATAATGGGTAGGTAATATACCAATATATTTTAAGGTTTTGAAAAAATACATGTGCGTGACTCGGCAGGCGCCGCGAGGTCGCCTCGCCGTACTATTGTGTGGGTGGTCCTAGATGAGCCGACCTGTTTACGGTGGCCCTTAAGAACTTTACTTATCTTCGAACAACCAAGTTTGCTAAGCTGATTTAAGAGGTCTCCCTAAGCTGGTGAGTGCCTACGTGGCTAATACGAACAGAGCACGCGTATGGAAATTACACGGGAATCAATCACGAACCACCCAAATGTGGCTCACAGATAGCACAAACAAAGCTTTACTTACTTAATGGATTTTCCATAAAAATGTTATTAATAATAGATTTTATGTTTTTAGAATTTTTGAAACGTTTAACTGATTTTCATTTAGTTCATTTCTAAGGAATATGCTATGTATTATAGAAAATACATTTTTAAATCACAAACATCTGTTTTGTTTGACATTCATATCGGGAAATGATAAAACGTACGCGAAATTATATGTAGGGGCAATGTTTTTATGGTAATCAGTACATATATTGAGTATACACAAAATCAGATAATAAAATACACATCAGAAAATTCAAAATCACTTACGTTATAGGACGAAGCCGGCAGACGGTGGTCCTAGGACGCCAATAAAAATGTAAATGCTTCCAATAAAATTTTGCTTTGAAGCTGTAGCAGCGGCGGTTGGCTTTGATCTCATTCTGTTATAATCGGGACGGCTTTTGTTTGACTAACGTGACTGCGAGCCAATTATCGTACGTAGGATTTTTTTACCCCCAACAGGGTTTTATCTAAGTTCACCTAAAAATTATATAACATGGAATATATTATAATTTATTAGTCACATTTAACCTCTATATGAAATAGTGTAGTGTCTTAAGTAAACAAAGTGGCCGACAATTAATCAAGCGATGTTTTTTTATATTTTTTTATAACCCCTCTAAGAGGTTAACCCCTAGCCCCCACTTAAAATCATATATATTTTTTAGTATCTACAACAAATCTTGAAATTTTAAGAATATTTGTCTTTAAAATAATAAAAGGAATAGTTCCCCACTAGTGGGGAACATAGTGCCATACCACTAGGTTCTATGTGCCTACCTTGCTTTGCGCGGGATACAGCGTGAGGCTGATTTTTTTTGTGAAAAGAAATAGTATAACCATGCGAAAAAGTAGTACATGAACATTACTTAATGTGCATATAAATATTGTCGTAGGATCACGGATTAGCAACCACCTTGTAAAATAAACACATGATTTCTTACCACACCTCTCTCCCCTTGGTATATTTAGTGATTTTTGGCCAAATCAAGCTACCAAATATATTGCGGCATTTTATTATATACACGTATAGCCAAATAAAAAAAAGATCCATAAAAGATTTATTAACTTTATAGAGGCGAAAACGTGACGTAACAAGCTTATTTTTATTTCTTGTTCCTAACTTATGTATATCATATCACTATTTTTACTATGACACTGTAAAGTGTATATGTTGGCGAATAAAGAGATACATGCATCTTTAAAACATCTCGCAGAGAATATCGAGCTATAATTATATCTTAGGGCCCCTTTTTTTGAAGAATAAATATTGAAAATTTAAATTTATAATAAATACAATAATTAAATTTGTACGTTTCATAAAAGTTGATGAGGCCAGTCGTGGCGCAGCGGCACGAAGTGTGACTATAAAACCGACTGGTTGTGGGTTCGATCCCCACTCGAGGAGTTGAAATATTTACTTAAATTTATATTTCCATTTTTTCGCTCTGGTGTCGAGGCTAAGCGCGGCGTTGAGTTCTGCCACTCAACACGCAATGCCTCCAGAATTCGGCAGAAAGTGGGGAACGGAATGTCTTAGTACTAGGTTCCCTCTACCTACCCTGCTGTGTGCGGGATACAACGTGAAGCTAATTTAATTTGTTTTTTTTATAAAAGTTGATAGATCGTGATAGAGTAATTTAGAAGTATTATTTCTTTTAAGTTTATTTAATCCAACTTATACCAATTATATCAAGTGGAGTGGTTCCGAGAATGCGCTGCATTACTACTACTACTGCTACTGCACTAAAACTTGAAGTTTTCTTGTAATTACTATTGAGTTAAAAGAAGTATTTGTAAGAGGTACGGCTTTTCTTATTTATTATTCATTTAAAAGTAAGGTATTTAATTTCAACGTATACATCGATCTGTATAATAATAATAAAACGTAAAAGGGGAGTTTCAATATGTATAATATTATTCAGGACGATTCTTTGAGGTCGGGTCGGACACGGAGCATTTGAATAAACCGATATCACGGCATCCGAACAAAATATTGTCCGTAGGTTGCTGTGTTTAGTATAACCCGGAAAATATGTAATATTTGATTTTGGCTAATATTATAAGATGCAAAGCAAGCCCAATATACAATTTTATTAGCCAATACTTTTCGTATGTATATTATTTGATAAAATTTCAATTTTGTATTTGATTACGTTTATATAATTTGTCAAATTTTAAAAGCTTTGGAAATTCAAGATATTTTTGGCTCATAACGCTATTCTGGTTCCTCTGGCTTCCTGGGTTAGTTGAAATTATAGTTATCGGCGTGACAGTACAAAATTTCCAAAACTACACCATCCTTGCCTTCTATAATAAAACTTACAGTTTTTTTGCTTCACGTTATATCCCACACATAGCAGGCTGAGAAAACCTGGAAACCTAGTGTTAAGACACTCCGTTTCCATTGAAATATTTCCGCTTCCCAATTTTGGAAGAATTGAGTGATGAGTGGCGCTTTGTCTCGTTACCAGAACGAAGAAATCAAAATATATATTTTATGTCGACTGGAATTCAAAAACAACACCCATCTCGTTTACAGTCGTACACTTGTGGAAATTATAGTTTCCATTATGTAGCATCAAGCTGATTCATTATTCTCGCATAATATGATACTGAATACGTTATCAGGTATCGCGATTTGTCACGAACAGAGCAGGGGTGAGCGTTAATCCCTGATTACGCGGCCTCAGCAGATCTGTTCGTCCGTCCGTCCCACCATTACACGCTGTACTCGCACTTATACTGACGCCCAGATGAAAGATAAACATTTGACGTGAGGATAGAGTAAATCTGTATTCTTGTCACACGGACCCGGTTAATTCAATAGTTGATTGGATTTTGGGGCGCAGATCTCAAGGGCTATACGCGACTGCGGATGTCTTGCAGTTGTGTTGCTTTGTCTATTTTTATTTGTCCTAATTTAAAATTTAATTAATCATGTTTAATAAGTTACAAACGCAAATTAAGGTGCGCTAAAATATATTTTACCTAGAAACAATTTATAATGGTTTCGCTTAATGAGATAGGAAAGCAGAATGGTCAAAATAGTTTTGACGGCATAATTGACGATCCACCGCAGTTGTAACCGTGACCGCGTTTTTGTTACAATAAGCATTATAAATATCATATTTGATAATATATATGAGAAATCATATTAAAATTATTTCACTCTATTTATTTATTTCATCACAATGGATTTCTCAGAGACAGTCTTAAAAGACAAACTTGGTTGGAATAGCTTTTATTTTTCTCGTTTGTATAAGGCATGCAGTGTAACGTAATCCAATGTCGCGGTTATCATAGCATAATACGCTCGCTTCGGATTCGTATGAAATTTCAGGATGGAATAAAAAATGACCTCTTGTTTTGGATATATAATAAATTTATTGACTGGCATGGACAGGTTCTTCTTATAACAATGTAGAAACCCTAAAAATATCAGTAGACTAATTGTAAATTGTTCAATAAAAGTCTCCTTTATTTATTTAATTTTAAATTAAATTATTCCAGCATAATGTTATATTTTTTTCAGTCAATCTGTATCACATACACAACAGGTTAGACCGAGAGAACCAAGTGTAAAAACATTCTATCCCCCAATTTTCATCAAAATGGCGGAACTCTACTCTTTATCTCGACATAGCGATGAAAAAGAAGATATTGAGTATTTAATTACCTCGAACCGCAACCGAATCCACGACCTATCGCTGTTACAGTCACACTCGGTGCCCACGGGCCACGACTGGAGCAACCGTTATTATAAAGCATCTCGTTGACATTGCATTGTCGTGGCACTCTATTTATAGATCAGATTTGTTTGTGTCGCATCGCCTTTGAGTCGCCGCAGAGGGGTGCCTGGAGTGGCGGAGAGTAATTGAGGACTGCGTTACTGCTAAATTGTGCTCACTTCGGTGATTGTGGTTCGATGGAGCTTTATTATGCTTTGCGTTGTGGCCGCTTTAGTTTTGTTGGCTGTTCGAATGTTTTACGTAAATCTGATTTAGTGATATTTATAGAATGTGCGTGTGTATTATATATTTATTAATATCTATAAAAATCATTTGTATTTTTGTAATCTGTACAAAGTTATAAGTTTTTACTCGTTGTTATTATTCTGTATTATGTTTATATTGGAAATATTAAAACTAGAGGTAAAAAAAGGTGCGGCGTTGAGTCCGGAATCAATACGCCATGTCTCGACTCAGATGAAAAAGGAGAACGGAGTGTATTAAAATCCTAACCCTAGTAGTACTTTTGCTGCCTACTCTGCAATAAATGCAAAACTGAAAAAAATATGTTACAATGTAATATATTTTGTATATACTACGTACATTACTAACTTTATACAGCATATTATACATAAACTCCGCAACATTTTATATTTAAAAGAAACAAATAAAGAAATATTTGGTGCTGTATGTTTTATACTACTATCAAATTCCTTTACCTATTCCTGGCTATAAAGATATAATAAACTCGGCTGAGCGGGCAACAAACTGGGTACATTTTTCATTCCTACCCACCTTTTGAGTGAATACCTATGTACGTATGTACGGCGCGTGTTTTACGACTGACCCATTTCTTAAGGACAGGTGAACTTTGAATATTTTTTTGCAATATCTAAATAAACAGTCGGATTCCCGAAATACAAATATTGTGATATTTAGTACATTTATATAATATTTATTATACGCTTAAGGTATTATTAATAAAGGAATAGGATTATTGTTGTTTTTTTTAGATTTAAGCTGTATCCCACCTATAGCAGGGTAAGCAGAGAGCATCTAGTGTTAAGACACCTTCATTCCGCCGGATACGAATTGTGTGAGCGCGGAACTCAACACCGCGCGTCGCCTCTTTACCGGAGTGAGGAAATAGAAATATTAATAAATAATAATTCATTCTCCCCGAGTGGGAATTGAACCCACAACCAAAGGATTATTCGTATAACTACACTTTCATAATAGTGTTGATTTAGTAATATTTACGATAAATACAATAATCACTTCTGTAATAAATGTGTTATGAATGTTAAATCATAAAATTAAATCATTATAAAAAATCCAGAGAGATCGGGAAACGTGTGAATCTTAATGCTACAGGTTGTGGTTTCAATTTCCTTCCACTCGTGGAAATGAAATCTAAAATTTTTATTTCTTCGCTCTGGTGTTGAGGTTTGCCTCAACACTAGAGCCAAAGCGCGGCGTTGAGTCCTACCACCCAACACGCAAATAGGAAGCGGAGAATCTTAACACTAGACTTCCTCTACCCTGCTACATGCGAAATACAGCATGACAAAAAATAAAATAAAATATCTCACCTTAATATTAAACTAATACAGACAAAATTTCTTAAAGAAGTATATGAATCTCAGCGAAACTCATCAACACACAGGAGTCACAAAAGCTGTGTCGTATAAAAAACCCCTAATCCAGTAAACAGGGCCAAATAGCCCTCAGCAGGGGCGCCACGTATTTGGTAAAATTTGAGGAACTTAATCTTTACGGGATAAAGTAAAAGGAGACATGACCCAGGTGGCACCACCAACACGCGTAAATTGTGGACCCTTTGTCTTTCTGGAGCGCTGCCGGCTTTATCGTTAATTATGAAAGTGATGGTGCTTTAAGTAATATAGACTTCACTTTGGGTAATTACATTTTGGTTATACAGATTCTACGCACCGTATCGTGACACGTTTTATTTATATGATGAAATGATATGCTTTAGCTAATTATTTTGTATGTTAGCCTTGTTTGTATATAATTGTTTGTGATTTTTAAAATTTACACAGTTTAGGCAAGTGTTTAAGCAACTCTAGCTCAATAAATTGTACCTTATTTATATCAATATACTTACATATTAATGAAGAAGCAGAAAAAGAAAAAATATATCTTAATATATTTATAGACTAAAAAACAGCTAAATTGCTTTAGTTCACTATCACATCTTACGTATTCCTTTAAAAGCATTTATAAATTAGTTTATCTATCTATCTTTTTTCTTTTAACTAAAAGTTACAAGCACAAGCTTAGAGATAATATTCTAAGCTAAGTTTCAAATCAAAAGGGCATAAATGGAAGCACTGAGAGAGCAAAATCACCGGAACGCTTTTTCATGTTTATAACACAACATCAGCTAGTGGTCCGTTCAGTCCGGGCCGGCGCGTAGACGCTACGTGCGGCGTAATCGCCGGCAGTGGACGTCCGTGAAACACGGAAAACCGTTCAGACGACCCCACTCCCCCACTGCCCCCCTCCCACACCCACCACTTTTACGATGAATCTTCGTTTCTCCGCATCAAGAAGTAATTTTAGTGTTCCTTTGCCGATTCAATGATAGCACTCGGGCTGATTGGTTAAACCCCTCTCTGATTTAATTTCGGGTTAAGTTGCTCTACGGTAAGCCCCGTGGGATTTTGGTTTCGGCTTAACCGATATTTTTATCAGTTCCGGCCGTGTTAATGCAAGTGGGCCTGCAATTACTTCCAGAGGGGTTTTCTTATTATCTTACCTGGTTGGAGTGTGCAACTGCAATAGATTGCCATATAAATTTGAGAATATATTTTCCAGTTTTATTTGAATATTTTTTATGCTATAATTATTAGCTCAGGTTTTAGCGGACTGCTCACTATGATTGTGAATTTCAACTTGCCATGAATACCTATATATATTTATATAATAGGTGATTCCGCCATCTGGTAAGACTATACTGTTACTTAACACGAGAAATATACCGAAGTTAAACGTATTGTTTTGAGCATTTTGTTCTAGATTTCTTTACCTACCCCGTAAAATAAGGAAATTACACATCTAATTTACCTCACAGCTCTGTCTCACATTGCTTTATGCATCACATAAACATATACAAAGTGAACTGTCCGTCCGTTCCCTACATACCAGAATTGTAACAGATGTCTCGTATGCACGTCGGAGTCCTGTATCGTGTCCACGGGCCAGTCGTCATGAATACGTAATACAAGGGCAGGACGCGAATTCTTTCGTTTATTATTCAATCATTCGTTCGGCGCGAGTCGGCTTTAATTTCATGGCGGGTGGGCACGGTGCCCCGAGCGACTGTGGCGCACGCGAGTATGGAGACCGTTGTGGAATATTAGGTTTTGTTATAAAACTATAGTATAGAAACTATAATAATAATAATCCGTTCCCCACTTTCTGCCGAATTTTGGAGGCATTGCATGTTGAGTGGCAGATGTAAACGCCGCACTTACCTCAACACCAGAGCGAAGAAATGGAAATATAAAAATTAAAATTTTTAATCTCCTCGTGACTGGCCTCTATAGAAACTATAGTGTTATATAAATATAATTCATATTTATATATATTATTGCTATGTATATTTAAATATGATTCATATTTATATATGCCGTGTAAAATATGCAACTAAGCAGTGTACTGTCTTATTTACCGATGATAAGTAAAAATAAATTCCTCTAATTAAATTTAAGCTCTCTCCACACTGATGGAGCAGCAGCAACTGAACACTGCGAAAAAGACAATTCTTATTCTAAAAGGCTCGGCTGGTGAGGATGTGGAACGAGTGCGTGCCTGTTTTGATTGAAACCGCCCGCACACCGCAGCAGCCGTGCGACCGCCCCCGAATTGAAAACGCAAATTTAGTGACACATCTATTAACGAAAATGTGAAGAAGGCACAACCAGAAAATAGGATCGAAAGGAGAAAAAAGACTATATAACGAATAATGTTGTTATATTTATTTTACTAAAGAAACGAGTACGTTTGCATTAAATAAGTTTAAATATTTAATATTTCTATGAAGATGTACGAGTGCGAGTGAGTCCCGCGTCGTATGCAGTTTTATAATGCTTGTAAGATGTGGCTCATTGTCGTCCCTCCTCGCATACAAAGGTTTTTTATTACTTTAAACTCGGAACAAAGTGTATAAGCCCCGAGATATTGTTCGCAGCAAAAATCTTTGTAAAACTACGAGAAAGTAACCAAAAGATATGCTCATACAGAAGTGCATGCATGCGGTAGAACGTGAACGGGGAGTTTTACTTGGAGCTATCTTGTAAAATCATTTTTACAACTATCAAAGGGAGGATAACATTAAAATTCAAGAGACAGTCAAGCGACCTTCTCCTGTCATATCCCTTCATGTCCTCGTCCTAGAGTTCGTACAAAAGTACTTTCTAAATAAAACATGAAAACGTCTCATGAAATGTAGGTATGTATGTAAATTTGTTTCTGAATTTGTCTTACAAAAGAAAATTTATTTTGTGTATGGTTAAGTGGCGTACTGTGGATTTCATTAGGTTTTTATTTTATTGTTATTTATCCTATTTCTTTTCTCATTTTCGGTAATAAAATGTATGAATTGAGTAACAAATATTTGAATTAAGGAACTTTAACAGTACTTATTAAACTCTATTTTATAGTTGAAATAAGAGTTCTTGGGTATTGATTGTATAATATCGTTTATTTATCTCTATCAACTAGTACAATATTTAAAAAAAGTATTCAGCTTTATAAAAAACAATTAAATATGCTTAGAAATTCGTCATTAAACTTTAACTCGTACAATTTAATAGTTTGAGAAGTGATTAATATTACTAGATTAAAAGATACATTTAAATATTTAAAAATGATATAAAAATATTACGTTCATATAAAATTTTAAAATCCATAATAATATGTACTCACCGGGTATTGGCTGTGTCTGAGGGTGACCGGCGGCTCGCATTCGCACACGATTCAAATAAAAAAGTCCACCATCACTCAAGTATGCGTCGCCATTCAATCGCTTGTCTAGAAATTTGCTCTCCGACCTGTAATGCCATGTGGATATAGCTTTTATTAAAAATGAAATTTAAAGTTGAAAAAACCTTAGTCTATTTCAAAAATAGAATTTTATTTTTAATTTTCGGACTTTTAAGAAAATAATAATAATAATAAAACAAATTCATAACCATGGCGTTACCTAAGTTATTTCATTTTTGAATACTAGATTAAACAAAATTCATCAAATTTTCAAAAATGTGATAGAGATTAGAGTTTTACTTTAGTGAAATAAGTATTTTTATTTTTTAACAAATGAAAATATTTTATACAGTTACTTTTCGATATATAACTAGTGTTTATATAAAATCATATATTTTTTTATTGTGGTGGTTAATTGAAAAATGCTCAAATTTATATTGATTGCATGTTACTTTATAAATATATATGATATTGATATATCAATATATGTTTTTAGTCTATTTAAAATAGAAAATATAGTATATACATACATATATACAAGCAGATTTTATTAACATTTTACAATGGAATTGTAAAGTATCAAAACTCATAACTAAACTGAACGACATAACAGTAATAATATTTATTTACCATATTAATAAATATAAAGTCATAGTAAGTCGTATCCATATAAAGCTTGTGAAGCTTACAGAAGTTAGAAGCGAGATGTGACCCCGGTTCCTACACGGTCCTTGTAAATGGACAGGAAAAAGATGCGAGAGGAATGCGTGGGTGCTTTTAATTTAATATGGTCTGACAACGAATTGGAATAAAAAGTATGTAGATGTGTTTCAGCGTTAAATCTCACATTCTCTGACTTTTGTTTATTATCTTTTTCATAGTTAGAGTTTTAGTTATTTTTATTGCATGTTATTTATAATTTAATGTTTTAAAAAAGTCTATTACCACTTTTAAATAATTTATGTCATATTAAAGAGGTTACTGCTGGTGAATATTTGGTGTTTTAAGGTTTGTTGGTGCTAATGAACATATTATATATTTTTAGTTGATAATTCATTTATTTTTATTTTCTCGCTGCATTTCAGAGTTCGTGTTAACTTTCCGGCAATATCTTTAGTTCGACGGAGCATCTTGACTTTAGGTTCTCTGTGGCTACTCTACTGTTGATTAAAATGTGAAAAACTGTTTTTTATTCAACATATTGTAATTTTATAAAACATGTGTTTTTAATCATTCGTAAAATACTTTGTATCAAAATAATTCATAGAATAACTTTCACAATATGATAGTTTTATGTTTTTTAAAATTATCTTAATTTTTTTTTCTAAATTATATTATACATTCGCTTTTGTAACGTGTATATATAGCTCCTTATCTTTCTAAGCTCTGTAGTTTATATAATAGATAAATGTAATTACTTTATTGTGAACCAAAGCAAATATCGTATACGTTTGCAGAAATTCTTTAAGTAAGTAAGGAATTTTTACTCGGAAAGTAATAAAATAATTAAATTTCAAAGTAATGAAGACTTACGATCGTAACGGCTTACGAGCGTAAATCTTTGAGAGTACACTACTTTATATAAATTAAAAACTATTTTTTATGAAAAAATGTACTCGTTTCAGTGCAAATACTCCTTTATTGCTGAACAAATAAATTGTTCACTTGTTCACAGTTGTTCTTCACCAATCAGAGATTTAAAAGTATATTTTTTTCAGCTTCCCTATGTATTCCGGCGGATTCTTGAGGCATTGCGTGTTGACAATGGCCGAATTTAACACCGCTTTGCCTCCACACCAGAGCAAAGATAATTAATATATTAAATATCACATTTTCTCGAGCGGGAATCGAGCTCACAACCTGTCGCGCTTATAATAACATGTATCTTATCTTTGCGTCACAACTGACCTTCATAAATTATTGTTATATGTAATAGATATATTTTCTTTTATCTGCAGAACAATAGAAAACAGGGGTCATATTAAAAAAAAAGAGCATTTTCAGAAATCGTACAAAGATATACCATAACAAATTAATACCATACCATACCATAATTTAAGACCCAGAACACTTCAAGTTAGATCCATCCTATTCTAAACAGCAATATTGCATTAAAAATACAACATTTAGTTCTAACGACGAGACACTACCCGATGAATTTTCGCGAGGCCCTCGAGCGTGCCCGTTAGCGGCGCGCGACGCAATAACCTTTAAAGCACATGCACACGGATACTTTTGCATCGATATAGTCGCGATAAACTCGAAAATATCCATGTAAATTGGATAAACTCCCCGTTGACGTTTTTGCATATTCACTAAAACCAGATATGATCAAAGCATTCCGTTAGTCCCCTGCATACGTATAGGTAACGTACGTATCTATGCAGCTAGCGAGTACGTGGTGCAGCTATAGGATAGGATAAGTTGGATTTGTATTAATAGTGTCGTGCTTCGTGAGTAATAATCGTCTTTTAATCGAATTAATATTTTTTATATCTTTTCATTTATTCGCATTGTTAACGAGACAAAGCGCGGCGTTGAGTTCCGACTCTCAACACCGTCCTCAGACATTCGGCGGAAAGTGCGTAGTTGAGTGACTATACCAGGGTGCTACTAAACTTAGTGAATATAACAGGGTGGGTACACAAAACACAGTCTACCTAGTATGTTATATGATTTCGGGATACTTTGCAAGCTGAAGAAAAAAGAAAAAAATATAGCTTATAATTTAAAATTATTATATTTTGTTTCTACGTACAGATGAAAATATAAATTGTGAATAGTGAAAAAGCGTGATGTGTGAGGAGGGCAAGGAAATTTTTAAACGTTTATTGCATGTTTATATTTAATGTATACTTCTATACTGATATTAGAGCTGAGGATAAAGAGTTTCTTTTGTCGAACGTACTCCTCTAAGGAAATACTTTTTCGAAGGAGAAATAATTCTTATATCAATTTATCGAAGAAGACCATATATTGACCACGCAGGCAAAGCCTCAGGTACAAAAATGTATAATATCTATTATAAGGTTAACATTAAGCATTTAGTCGGTTTCCCAGTTCAAAACATCTATGAAAAAAAGAAATAGGAAGAAGTTTATGCCATGTATAAAATAAATAAATAAATAAATATATTTGTTTATATTATGTATTGTACTATGTTACTATAATTTATTGAACACGTATCGGCAAATTTATAAAAAAAACAATAATTTGATATTTTAATTACTAACAACGGAGCAGATTTTATTTATTTAATGTTAGTTTTGACAAATTTCATTTAAAAACTCAAAGTGCAATTCAAACACGTACATAATTGGCATTATGTTTGTATTGAATTATTCAACTATACAAATTAAATATAAAAAAGCGAATATTGCTCATTCAATTTGTTATAATATTCTTTTCTACTATCACAATATTATACCATTCCCAATAAAGCAAAACTCCCAGAAACAATATAGAAAGAAAAGATAGGATTTAGTTGGCAAGTTCTAACTGTCATTGTTAAAACAATAAAGGCCACCTGTTTCTTGAGTACTTAGATACTTTCCGCCTCCGGGGGCGGTCCAGGGTCAGTATGGCAAATTTCATTTGAACCGTTAGAGGCTCCATAAAGTTTATCCGAGTTCCGAAACACGTGTTCGCGCGACTCATCTTTGAAAAACTGGATAAAGACCTTATTTGTATGGGGTCAGCGTACGCCGCTACAAAGGAACTTGATGCTATTACTGCTGGCTGCCACTCGTTAATGTGATGTGCTCACATTATGTTATTTGATAAAGCCTCATTACCATTAAATATAAAAAGGCTGACACAAAAAACGTTAAGAAGCACTCTGTATACCATACAACGTGACGCTGATATAATAATATGTGTTTGTTTCGCTGAATATAAAGTATATTTGTTTTTGCACAGTCTATGGGATGCTTTTGTGGTTATTACATATTGATATATTTTTTACTTATTTCAAATTGATGCTGTATTATGCATATAGCTGTGTAAGCAGAGAGCGTAGTGTTAGGACACTCCATTCCTAACTTTCCGCCGAATTTTGAAGTGTTTGCGTGTCGAGTGGCAGAAATCAACACCACGCTTTACTTCGACATCAGAGCAAAGAAATATATTTCATTTTCTTAATTATATTTAGAATTATGTAAAGTACGTTGATGAATCTGAATCTTACCGAAAAAAGCGAAAACTAGGAAATATGACGTAAGTTTCACTATACAAATTGAGTCAATCACAAAATACTGTTTTTGTAACGACACCACTCCTCTGATAATCTTTCTATATAAGATAGTAAATATAATGTTACTATTCTTTTCGTCTGCTATTGGTATCTACTGGCTTATCAGATGAGTATATTACGTTAATAGATTCAAAGGCGAACAACCTTATGCTGGTTAAGGTAGAAAAAAATAAATACGATTGGGATGACGCGATGATTGTGTATTCGATCTCTACTCGCAGAAGATTCGTTATGACAGAACTGAGTGAGAATTTCGGCACTCGATACACAATGTCTCGAATTTCGGCGGAAAGTGAAGAATGAACTCTCGGCTATTTACTATTTTAACCGGATTAATCGCGTATATTTAAGATGAAAAATTTTAGACACCCGACACTTCGAGCACTTTGCAGTAAGTGCAATCAGTGGTCATGGGTAGACTGAACTGGTCTAATATAAAGTATAATTTTAAATATACGGCATTTATCCAGTAAAATAGTTTCAGTTAAAATATGTAATAATCGTGAAAGTCAAATCTCTCTATCTACTCATATGGGAGAAAGTCTTGACAGTTTAAAAAACAAGAACACACATCTTAGTATATTAAGTTATATTTGAAAAAAAAAGTAATTAAAAGTGGAAATTAAAATAATTCTTTAAATGGTTCTTCTATTTGATTACATTAAACGACTGTGTTTTTTAACAGTTATATGGGAGAAACAAATTTCTTGGCTTAAAAGAAGTCTTAGTTTATCTTGTATGAAAAAGAGTTAATTAACTGCTATATTGTACTTACTGAGTAATAGTGATCGAGGAAAATTAGTACTATGTAAAGTGGATGTTACGTAAATAAATAATTCGAGGTACTAGATGTGGCTAAGCTGTCATATATTCTATAGAAATTAAGAGCTTATGCGTTGTTACATACCATATTTACTTCGTATCAGAAAATATTTCGAAACAAATAAAATACAATAAAATACGAAACAATCGTTAAGTTTGTTATTGGAAAATTGACAGCTTTTTTGTTGGCTAAAAATATAAAGAATTATTTTCGTTTGGAAACAGCCTGTTACTTATATATTTGATTTATTTTATTTACCCAGTGGGTTGGTTTTCTCCTCGCACGTACTAAACGATATTTGGCGATCCCTAAGACGAGCCGTTTGTCACGTACGTGACACGGCGGACAAAATGGAAACTCCACTATTGGCGTAGCGGACAAATAAATACGTTACCGTTTAGTGTTTTCATATACTTACCTTCCTGACAACTTTGAAAGGACGCCTGACCTGACGCCTTTGTATTTATTTGTATAAAACTGCAACTCTTTGAACAAAAAGGACCTATATTTTATACGTTAGGTTGTTTTATATACTTAGAGCAAGTATATTTGATTCATTAATTGAAAAAAATATAAATAAAATTTCATACAGATGTCCTGTAAATTACAAGATTAACAGATATTCGGGAGAAGCTTGAAAGTTAAAAAACTCAAAAGAAAACTCGTCCGGAACTCATGAGTTTACAGCCCTCTAAAAAGCTGCACTTGGCAATTTGAGCCAGCCTTCGCTTTCGCAATTAGGCACAGAAATTGACATCTTGGTACATGGTACAGCTAAAGAGAAAGCCGATCTCCTGGGTGCTCTCTTTGCCTCGATCTCGACTATGGATGACCGAGGAACAACGCTGCAGACTAGAGCTCAATACCTGAAGTTAAGTTCAGCTACAAAGCTGTTAGGCGAGCTCTGTCGTCTTTAGACATCCACAAGTAAATGGGCTAGATGGCATCTCTCCTTTAGTGCTCGGTTCGTGTGCTCCAAATCTGACACCGGTGTTAACGCGTTTGTTTCGGTACTCCTATTCAATTGGTAGTTCCGGACTCGTGGAAGAGCGCTCTTATCCACCCGATCCCGAAGAAGGGTGATGGTTCTGATCCATCTAACTACAGGTCTATCACCTGTCAGGACAGTCAATGGCATCCGCTATGGTCGCTTAGCCGGTTGGTTTCTCTTCTGGTTTATCTAACCCACCGCTGCACTGTGGCTAGGGAGAAGGCAAAGGACTGACACATAATTTGGACATGGCTAAGGAATTCGATCGAGGATGGTATGGAGCGCTTTCTGCAAAACTTCCATTCTATGGCTTCCCGAGAATTTATGCAAGTGGATCGCTAGCATTCTCACTGGGCGCAGGATTACATGCCCGTGGACGCTGGTGTCCGCCGAGGCTGTGTTCTGTTCCCTACTTTGTTTCTTCGGCATATCAATGGCATGTAAAGAATTCTAGCATTCGTTACTATGCAGATGATAGCACAGTGGACGCGGTTTACTCCGGCCACGCAAGTCTTTTTCGGAAAAACGTTGAACAGTGCCGAAGTAAACTTGTGTCTTCTGTTAAGTCATTCGTCGAGAATGTCTCCTCATGGAGTGAAACGTACTTGGTTCAATTCAACCCCCTGAAGTCACAAGTTTGCGCATTAACGTTTCTCGTATCACCAGTCTTTCAAAACTCTCCCATTGTAGCCTCGCCCACTATCAGCCTTATGTTGGGCCTTAATGGTCGCGATCATCTGGAAAACAAGGTCAAGTTAGCCTTGGATAAAACTGGGAAGTTATCAGCAAAACGAAATGGAACTCAAACATTCAAAATCCGTGGTTATTCTTTTGCTTCTAACCTACACATCAAAAAATTTACCATAGATTTAAATAAATATGTTGAAAATTTTTTTTTCAAACAATTCCTTTTTTTTTCTATTTATTATTTTTTTTACTTTTACCCTGTTTGTACTAGAGTAGACAAGAGGAGCTCCGTGTTCGCCATTGAGGTTGCAAATAAATAAAAGTAAACAAAAATTACACTTTTAAGAAATATTATATGACCATGTCATAGAGCGACCCCTCATCCTTTCTTGTGTCATGCAGGCGTTGTTATGTTTTATGACATTTCTCTCCAATTGGTCGTAGTGTTTGTTGAAGAGAGCACAAAGTATGATTGGATTCTCTCGTGCTATAGGGTATCTTAGTAACGCTATGTGCTCACGCTCGTAAAGCGTCAGTATCATATTATAGTAGTGTTTCCTGATATTGAATTAGGTTTGTTTTTAGCTCAAAAAAAATTCTGGATACTAGTTGGGAAATATATAAATAGTACTTTTTCTCAACAGGGTAGGCAGAGGGTGTCTAGTGTTAAGACACTTCGTTTTACATTTTCGGCCGAATTTTGGGGACATTACGTATTGAAAAGTGGAACTAAACGCTGCGCTTTGCTTCGACATCGGAGCGAAGAACTGAAAATAATAAATATTACATTTTTCTAATGGAAATCAAACCCACAGCTTGTCACACGCTTTTGCCTCTGCAGTATAAATACTGCTTTAATTAGTTCACTTAAGAAAACCTTTTTACGGTACTGCGTAATTCTGATAACTGGTTTATTTATAAGTTGCAACGTGTAATGAGTGTAGGTGGGAACGAGGAGAGGATACGTGGGAGTTGCTTTTTATAAACGATATTAGTTTTATTTTTGCTCAATAAAACTTTAATAAAAAACGGGTATATGTGATTCAGATTCGTGCACCGTGACTCTCTGAAATTGGTACATTTCAGGGTTTTAGGTCAACCACAAGTACAACTTACAAAAGTTGACATATTTAAGTTCAATAAATTTGTAATCATTTTTTTAATGAAATACGTATAAATTTTCATTGTTTGGATTTTTTCCTCTATTTATTTTAGGAATTTTCCCTTGGTGCCGAATTTCATAATTGTAATTCGGCGGTAAATACTCTATAGATTTTGATTACGTGGCAATTTCCTTATAAAATACAAAAAAATCGATGTTTAAATGCTCGTTTTTGATTGGGTTGACTAGAAGCGTGATCATTGTGCTTGAAGAGTAATAATGTCAGCTTGGTATGTCCGTCCACACGATCTCGAGTAAAAAGGTCTTGACAGACGGTTAGCAACCAACAGAGTGAATCTTATAATGATTTCGTTTTTACCTTCCAACGTACGGAACCCAAAAAACTGAAAAAACACATTTATAATTTAGTTACGCCATATACTAACGTAGAGCTGCAGTATTGACAAAGGATATAGCGACAACTTTGAACGAGTCTTCATATTTCAATATCTTTTGGTGTAATTTGGAGGTTCCAAGAGATATATCAACGTCGAGTGTTTACAAATAGAACGAGGTGAAAATGATAGCCACTTTCGATATGGCCCTATATAAATAACTCTCCCGATAATCTCCGATGCGATCGCAGCGTTCGATACGGCGCTAGGCAAGCGTGTTTGCTCCGAGATTAATGATGCGATACCGGCGCTACGGCGCGGAGGCACTCGACAAAAGGACCTCTTACTTTCTCTTTGGTGCCTGCTGGAAAGTAAAATGTAAAAAACAGCCAGTTGCAACGTCGGCTTAATGTTTCTACGCAATGAAGGTTTTTTTTTAATATTACGTTAGATCGATTCTAACGTGAATTAAGTCATGTTTGGGTTGTTTGTTTGGATATCATGAGCTTTAGTTACATGTGATTGAATAACTTTTTTTGTTACTTAATTATTTAATAGGTGAATAGTAAAAGTGCGGTATACTTATAGGACACTGGACTTTGCAGGTTAAGTTAAGTACTGATATCTAATTAGAATATCGGAATTAAATAATACTTGTCTATATGAAGAGGCGAGAGAATAGTGCATGCAATGGTAATTTTTGAAGAGGTTGATGACAGTGAATGAGGCGAAAGAGGTATGCAAAGGCCGTAACATTTGACACGCTGTTCTCTTTGGCTTTTCCGCTAGGGATATAGCGGGATGAAGCAAAGTACCTACCTATGTAAGTAAATACATGTACACTTATATTTGAAATACTAACAAATTAAATTTAGAAACAAATTTCAATTCCAATTACTTTCACTATATATATCGTAGATTAATAGGTGTTTTGCAAATGTTAAAACAATCATGTTACACTAGTTATTTGGAAAACACATAAAAAAATTACGTAGCGGGATCTGAACCCGCGCCTCTTGCAAACCACTAATCCTATCTAGTATGGAATAACACTGTAAAAACGTCAAAAAAAAGCATGTTTATACATGAAAATTAGCTCTTCAATAACAAAGCAAAAATTGAGTAAGCCAGACAATCTTATGATTTATTCAAATTAGGAACATGAAACGTTAAATAGGAAAGAAGAGAGGAATCGGCAATCGTGAAATAAATCATAAGTAAGTGAGATATTGTTCCGGGTCCCCTGATCTCTGACTGGAATGGATGCGATGACAGTGTAACAAAAACAGAATTAAATATACCTTTTTAAAAATTTTCCGCCTTTCTGCCAGATGAATGGATCATTACTTTTGTTTATCGCGTTCGTTTTTAATAATTTTAAACCATTTTTATCTGTTAATTTTGGACTGCGTTGTACTTTGTTTGTTAAATAAAACGCTTAATAAAATTATGGGAATTTATAGATAAGTAGTACTATATGAACTTACTGATAAAACTTAAAATAATAAAAACTGAGCGCAACTTAACATTACATATTAATAATTCAAGACAACAAACTATTTGCTAAACTGTCTGTATTTAAAGTGCATCTTGTAGTTTCTGAGTGCACTAGATTTTCAATATTCGCCTGTTGGTCGCATCATAAATCTTGTGAGCGCAAACGCTTCCACGACAACCTGCATTCCCGTTCGTGCCGCCTTCATATTTAATGAAAACGCGGGGTTGCTTTAATTTTGTTTAAAGCAGTATATATTAGCTATTTTCCTAGACAAAGCATTATGAACTGATTACGCTTTTGAAATATATCAAGGCTTATGTCGCAGAACGTGAGGACACAGTTCAAATATGACATAACACCTAGTCAATAGAAAAGATTATTAATCAGGCTTAAAGAAATTGAAGCTGTTGTGGTTTTTGAATTGGAATTAACACAACGGTTGGCGGGTCAATCTGCACCCAGGAGAAATTAATTATTATTTACTAATATTTTCATTAAAAAATCTAGCGTTGATTTCCGCTACTCAACATACAATGTCTCGAAAAATTCGACGGAAAATGAGGAACGGAGTGTCTTAACACTAGATTCCTTCTGCCGATATAGGCGTGAAACTGTTAGAATGGGCTCAATCAAAGACGAGAGCCCGCTCTGATTTGTGAAATCATTTAAAAAATCCCTTTGAAATTGATTTACTTGGATTGAGCGGCCATCGCTTCGACTACCCGATCTGACGCACGTCGACCGATCGTAATAATTGAGCGAAGCGGCGTCAACGTTAAATCCAGAGCGCGAAACGGGCCGTTTGTCAATCGGCCCAAAAAACAACATATTTCGATATCCGCTGATTAATATCCGGTGGCAGTTCGCCGGCCGACGTAAACATGTAATTTATGTACTCCGGCCGATCGGTTTATTTCATTTTGCTTTTAAAATTACAAATGTTCGGCGCGACTATTGGCGCGTCGCGTCGCTGCCATCTGTTGCGGCGCGCGATTAACATGCAGCGTTAGGTATCCTCTTCGCCCTCTACATTCTGTGTCCGGCTTCGTATGTTCTTGTCGTTTTTAGGCGAATTTGTGAAATTTTTGCTATTAATTATTGTATTTGGTAATTTTTAATAATTAAAGTATTATGTGTAGTATTGGTTTATGTTGTTTAGATATAAGACACAAAACCTATTAAGTATATAACGTTTTAACAAACAAATTTTATAGGAATATACGTTTAAATTTGTAAGTTTTTATTATATAAAAAGGCCAGTCATGTCGCAGGGGAACTTTATGTAACTAAACGCTTCTGGTTCAGGGTTCGAGCCCCACTTAAGGGAATGTAATATTTATTTAAATATTGCACGTATCGGAAAAATGTGCGATGTAAGATTATTAGTACAAATAGTTATTGAATTTCCATACACTAAATATAATATTAAATGATAATACTTAACATAGCAGCACCATGCATGAAATATATTTAAGCGAGACACTAAGTCCCGTATCTATTCGCATAAGAACGTTATTTATGGGTGAACTAATTTTAATGTAACAGCAATTATGCTAAGACGCTCATGGTTTACAACGACATGGAGCGTGGCTGGTCCCGAAACTGCAGAGAAGTAATAAGCATTGCAATACTCGCGATCATAAATTAGAATAAGGAGTCTCACGAGGTGATATTGCCTTCCCTATGTGCCCAATCTGAAAATTGTTTCGAAATCACTTCATTTAATTATTTAATCAATTTTAAATATTATTTTGTCAATAATATATTTCTTTTAGTAATATTATTCACTCCAAAGAAAAATATGTGTATTTTTAAAATCGTAAAATTTTTTGAATGCCCTTGAGTAATATTTGAAAACATAAACAGTTCCACAACAACGAAAGGTTAGTCGTAAAAACGGAACTCCGGTGAAACTTAACAAGCAACTTTTATTAAAATAACAAAATTAAGTCGTTAATTTGTTTGTAAAATTGCGCAGACGGTGAAAATTACTTATTCAGAATGGTGAGACCGCGGCGGAGTGGCAACTTGGCTCCTTGGCAACTGTCGCGCCGCCTTTCTATAATTCAAGCACCATGCTCGAACTCTGTCGGCAACCCAGCTATTTACCAATTGTCAAAATTGTGCATGCAATTATATATGCAAATACATCTCTTTAGGAACTAAATTGGTGTACACAATTAGTTAAAAGGTCCACGGTTCGATAGTTACAAACGTAGCCTACAATGCGCTCTTTGCCGAATTGCTCTTAATCACGCCGAGACAACTCTACATGGAATAATTAAATTTGTCGTATTCATAATTTACTGTGAGAGTCTCGCTACTAATAACCGTCGTATATTATATATTTTCCATATATATACAATATTATGCATATCTTATATTTGTAAGTATTTGAGTGCAGAAATTGTTGAGGCCGTTGTGGCGCAGGATTACAAAAGTGTGCGACGGTTGTGAGTTCGATCCTCACTAGAGGGAATGCATTATTATTTTTGATATTTCCATTTCTTCGCTCTGGAAACAAAAACCCGGCGTTGAGTTCCGAAACTCACCTCGTAATGCCTCAAAAAAATATCTGAAGAAAAAGGGGAACGGAGTGTTTTAAATAATAAACGTAATTCACGTTTTTTTCCCTACCCTGCTGTATGCGAGATAAAACGTGAAACCGATATTGTCTTAAAAGTTATTGGGTGCTTACATGTAGATACTTAGTATGCATAAAATCTTAGTTATCATGAAATAACAAAATACAATACAAAGAACCATTTCTCCATGTATATAAAAGTAGCAATAAACATCAACTTCTCAGAAAAAACTGGGTATTTTCGCCGACTTATTTCTAATAGGATAAGATGAAGCAATAAATTTATTATATTTCACCTTACCGTAATTGGTATTCTAGGAGAACTAATAGGTTTCCTATCTTATAGAAAATCTACTTTCAACGAAGCAATGGAGAGGGATGGGATGGTGTGCCGGCACCGATGGGCTAACAAATGAAATTAATGCATTTCTCCAGAGAAATAAAATGTCATTAGTTCCACTCGATGAGCTTGCTCCGGCGAAGAATGAACTTTCTTATAAAAACATAGTTTATTATCTGAGACGACGGTCGGTGATACATTTTTTAAGCGGTCCGTCAGTCTGTGGTACTTGTCGCTTCCTTCAAATATATTCAACTTCCAATTTGTAACTTTTCAGGGTTTTTTTATTTCTTGTTATAAGATGTCCTTTCAATATTTATTATTTAGTAGTCTTATATAATTACGTAATAGTAATTGTATTTTATTTATGTACAACTTATACATAAACTAGGCAAAGCGCGGCGCTGAGTACCGCCACTCAACGCGCAATGCCTCCAGAACTCGGCGGAAAGTGGGGAACGGAGTGTCTTAACACTAGGTTCCCTCTGTCTACCCTGCTGTGTGCAGGATACGGCGTGAAGCTGATTTAATTTTAATTTTATACATACACTACGAGTATATATCGTCGGGTTAGAGTGTAAGCCTACTAACAGCCTATTAGCAAACGCTCTACAGAGGCAAATACGTTTTTAAAATATATGTATATTATCAGAAAGTTTTTACAATTTAAAAAAATAATTTATATTTTTTTTACTATTTAAAATAAAATAAAGGCCAATTTTGTATTTTTTATCCTTTTGAATGGTATAAATCCGACATGCAATAACGACAAAAAATGGATTATGCTGGAAAAATGGATTAGGTTTGACTCTTAGTCGATGATATGTTACAAAATATTAATTTTGAATGTATCTAAGCAGTATAAGTTGAAATTTTGCAAAGAACAGATACTCTAGTTAACTAGAATTATGAAACTTACCTCCACTAAAGCGTATTTAAATGGACTTTATTAATTACGCTTCAGTTATATCTATATTGTTAAATCATTAATCTTAATTTGCATTTGTATATAATGTTTTAGTAATGTTTTTATATTTAATATATTTTAAATGGTAAATCTGCTATTTTATAATAACATTATTATATCAACGATGACAATAAATAGGTAATGTAAGTTTTAAATTTACGTATATAATTATAATTTATTCTGTAAATATTGACAAAAAAGATAAGATGGATAGATATGTAAAATAGATTATCAATTATTTTATTTTAAAAATTTTAATTGCTTACAAATAGTAACAGAACTAAGACGACACAAATCAATTAAAATAAACATATCAAGTACTCAAAGCAAGCGATAGCGTTCGAAGAACTTCCGCAAAGTAGCTATCACCTTA
The DNA here is from genome assembly GCA_030704555.1 of Heliconius charithonia. Classification (NCBI taxonomy): domain Eukaryota; kingdom Metazoa; phylum Arthropoda; class Insecta; order Lepidoptera; family Nymphalidae; genus Heliconius; species Heliconius charithonia. Next base: position 5,243,459 of record CM060809.1, on the reverse strand, counting down.
CCTTCTTTATACCAAGAAATAGATATTAAGAAAGATCTTGAGTTGCCTATTCACATGAAAGTTCCTATTATTAATACTGTGTACAATAAATTTTCAATAAACATTTTATTTAAGTTTAAAATATAAAAAAATAGATATTTTATTTTGTTGCTAGAATAATATTCCAACTTGAAATAATATTATATATCACATACATAATACATAGTAGTGGGTAATGGTCGCCTAAAATAACTATAAACTGTGAAGTACAATGGTCTTAGTACAAATACGTATATGGACGATAATAGCATATTGTTAGAAAACGTGTAAATTATGAGTTGAGCCGGCTTACTACATCGTGTCCGGCTACATCTTATGTTCCCTACATACATATAACTTTATATCGTTTTATAAATACGCCGTCTTACAATTTCTAAGTATACGTTTATCTCTTTAAAAATATGTAACAAAGACAAATACAAACAAAGGTTCCTATATAGGAGTTAATATACATTACTGTTCTCATCTCTGGGCTCGTGCATCTCAGTTTCACCTTGAACTGCATTTAACGTAGAGCTTTTCGAGTCGTTGGATCCAAATGATATGTGAAAGGCTTGAACTTCCGGTAGAGTTTACAGGTTGATACGACTTGGGCGTATTTAAAAAACACGTCTATCTCTATCTCAAAGGCCAGCAACACACCTATAGGTCCTGTGGTAATCCTGTGGTGTGGTATAATACGAATCGACGCCGCCCACGACCTCGTGTCCATATAAGAGGTCGTGGGCGGCGTCGATTCGTACGCACGTTTGCCTTATCTTTTCTATAAAAATTATATAATAAATAAATAATCTGAGTTTGAGTTAACTAACTTTGTTTAAGCTGACTATTTAAAAATAAAAATGCTAACTGAGATTTAGCTCAGATCATGAATTTCACGCTTCAATTATTATGTTAACGAACTTTGGTTAACTTTTAACATTTAATTTTTTCATTATTTTTCATAAGTAGTTTTAAGTGGACTGGTCTGATATTGTAGCAAATTTTGTTAAATAGGAGACCATTTTTAACCCAGATCGTCTCTGACCTTGGTAGAGGTCACGTGACCTTGAGTAAACGACTAATTTGTATTAGGAATTTGGGAGCATAATACTATTATATTATATATTTATTTATATATATATATATATATATATATATATATATATATATATATATATATATATATATATATATATATATATATATATAATTAGGATATGTATGTTTGTTGGCGACATCAGAGCAAACATTACAATCACAATCCTCAGTGATAAATAATAATTAACTTTCTGCGGTGTATACTCGCGATTAAAAGCTCATTAAACTAATTGATGTAATGTATTACCACATACATTCCCATTTATTTGTTTTGTGGAATCAATACATTTGGCGATACATAAGTTTTTTTAGTTATTACAGAATATTAATCCATAGTATTTTTTTTTCCAACAAAATAACTTTTTAATAATGTTACAAATATTCATATTTATTTAACCACGTTATTGTTATGTCATAAAAAGCATGTCAAAAAAAAGATAAAAAAAACTAGTTTTGAGACAAGCCGTCTGTTTGTTTGTGCAGTATTAGATTTATGATGTATGGTATGGTATTATAAGGTGCATTTAACGAAAAAAAACATATTCTAGAAGTGGATAGACTCTGAGATTGGCCCATTGCCATTGCAGTAAAAGTGGAAATAAATCGTTTGGGACACTTTTGTCGGTAAATGACCTAGATCAAAAAGAAGACGGGTCAGTACGCCTGGGATTTGATTCTAAATCTTTATATTAGTAAGATCTAAATGGACTAAAAGAAACCTTGTTATTATGTTAAGTCGACTTTATGTCCTAAGTAAAACGGCACTGAGACATTAATGTGATTTTATAAGTAAAAGTACTAAAATAACTGACTATATTTAAATCGTATTTAATATCAAAATCACGTTATTTTGTTTAGTAAAAGAATAATTTATTAAATTGAATGTGTCCATATCAGCTGTCAAGATACAAAAGTGTTATTAACTTTAATATTGTACATACACACAACACATACAATATTTTACGATCGAAACTTCTTCTAATCCATTAGGTTATCTCATGTAGGTACTATTTTTATATCAACCTTAGCAGCAAATGTCCTGAGAAAAATGAGCAATAACGTTTAAATTATTTCTATTGAGTAATGGCTGCTTTAAGATTGCAATATCTTTTTACACGCATATTACGTGCAGAGGAGATGTGCACTTTGTGCTGGAGGAGGACTACGTGCCGTAAATTGTAATCGAGTGTTGAATTGTACTGTTGCTGATGTTGAAGTAAGCATTTATTTTAGATATGAAGCCAGTTGTGGCGCAGTGGCACAAAGTGTGACTGCAAAATTAACTGGTTGTGGATTTGATCCCCACTCGAGGAATTTAAATGTTTATTTATATTTTATTTTTTTCGCTCTAGTGTCGAGATTACCGGCATTCAACAGGCAATGTCTTCAAAATTTTGGCAGAATGTGGGGAACGGGAGTGTATTAGCACTGCTGGTAAAGCGTGAAGCTGATTTTTCAGTATTTTATATTTTCTTATATTGTATATGAAATATTTAATATTTTCATTTCCTCGCTTTATTAACGATTTAAAACGCGGCGTTAAGTTCCGCCACTCAATACGCAATGTCTTCAGAAATCGGCGGAAAGTGGAGAAGGAAAGTGTCTTTATGAAGTTTCTTATCTTAAAACTAAGCTACAGCGTGAATCAATCTGAAACTATCCTTGTTTCTGAGATAAGAAAAAGTAAATTATTTTAGATATACTTTTACCACCCTCACCCTTCCCTCCCCCCATGTGGTATTCGAACTCATAACTGTTACTTGCAGTTTAGTATTCAATTTTGCCACGGAGATTTTCTTCGGTGACGGCGATCACGTTTAAGTTGTAACTTTTAAATTCATTCCACGGTAACAGACGGCTCAGACGGTTTAATGAATACTATACGAGTATGTATAGTCAAATAAGTTATTAACCACAATATCATAATATACGTACTTATAAACATATTTTAAGCTTAAAATTATGCAAGAAACGTAACAGTACTTAGATATGTTTGAAGATTTCTTGAAAAATGTCCAATGCCTTACTATATTAAATAGTTTGAGAATCGATTTGAAAGTTGTAGTAATATAGAGCGGTGCATTCGAATAATTCTCTTGAAAAGTTGTGCGCAATCCTTTAGTTATTTTCTACTTAGCATATTATGTAAATTAGGTTTCGCAATATCGTGAGGCTACGAATAGTTTAAACAGCTCAACAATGAGATATTACAGAGAGCAATTGTGCAATTACGAAAATGCCTAACTTTATTATGAAAGTAGGTACTTACTATTTGTGTGTGTGTGTTACCGCCCTTAGGAAGGATTGTTTTTGTGTTTTAATGGAATTTAGCCAGATTCAACGTAGTATTTAATTAGTATATGGTGAAATTGTATAATATTAACTGAGGCAGTCGTGGCCCAGGGGCACAATGGTGTGACAATAACGAGACGGTTGTGGGCTCGATCCGCACTCGGGGAAACGAAATATTTTTTTAAATTTGTATTTCCATTTCTTCGCTCTGGTGTCGAGGCATAGAGCGGTGTTAAGTTCCGCCACTCAACAAGCAATACCTCTCAAATTTGACAAAAAGTGGAGAACGGAGTGTCTTACACTAGGTTCCCTCTGCCTACTCTGCTGTGTAAGGGATACAGCGTGAAGCTGATAAATTAACTGTTTTAAATAGATGTCTATTCGTTTTGTTTTGTTACTGTAGTATGTACGTATAGTGTATTATAACTGGTAGATGTCCGCAGTTTCTTCTGCGTGTTTTGTAAATGTATATTCGAAACTAATGCTAAGAAGGTCATTTAAATGCTTATAGTTCATACATTTTGAATAATGTTTTCTTTTCTTTATGATACATAAGATAAAACAAAGTGCCAAATGAGATATTCTTAATGAAAGTTTTAATTGCTGTATTGGTGATCTTAGTGTCTCACATAATGATTACTTATAATTCGTAAAAGTCAATATATTTTTATTTTTTTAACGATCCTATACTACTTAATATGGAGTACTACCTGATTTTTTACAATTTGGGAAATGTAGCTTAACACTGCACTCTGTCTTATCAATGGAAGGAAAAAATACATATAATTTAAATACAAATTGCATCTCATGGATATTGACCCCATGTTTGTGTGTCGTCCTGTATCACAGTGCCACGGTGCACGGTGGTGTCAATTATAAAATTCTTTCATTTATATGTTATTGTCATTTCTTTACAATCTAATGTCTTTTCTTCTTATGACACATATATGAACGTACGTGGAATAACTCGTTACTATATTATTCGATCTTAAATATGTTCTGGGCGTGGTAAGCGATAATAAGGCTAAACAAAGGATAGATTTAAATACAATTCGTGTCGTACTTTTCCTTATCGTCTTAGCATTTGTCAAGCTTTGACTACTATAACTTTAAGCATTTTTATCACATTGTGTAAGTCCAATGATGTATCTTTCAAGTTAAAAAGGAATCTACTCAAATGGAAATACTGGGGAAACTTACGAGTGAGTGAATGGACAAGCTTATGTTAGCTAATATTGTTATAGTTTATTGAAAAGAAAGTAAAAAGGGCAACGTTTTGTATAGGCTCTCATATTTTTTGGTAGAGCTGCTGTAAAAATAAAATATAACGTACTATTTGACGTCGTTTAATACGTTATTTGTTCATTCATTTTTAAAATACTTGCGCATCTTCTCTATTTATTTTTTTGATAATATAACCAGACCAGACGTGGCGCAGAGGTACAAGCGTATGCGTATGGCTCTAAAAGCGAAGGTGGGCTCGATTCTCACACAAGAAAATGAAATATTTAATCGTTTTAATATTTTTTTAGTTCTGCTGTCGAAGCGAAGCTCGATGTTAAGTTCCGCCACTCAACATGCAGCTCAGTCCAAAATTGAGCGGAAAGTGTAGGGTGGAGTGTCTTAGGACTAGACTAGACTCCCTTCGCCTGCCACATGCGGGATACAGCGTGAAGCTGAAATAAAAAATGACATAAGCAAATATCAATTTTTATAGCAACGATAACGGCATATCATAAGAACGAATATAAATAACGAGTCTCTATGTATTATTGTAGAGACCCAGTTACGCCTTATTTTATCTAAATCCCATTCTGTGTCCCGCGCATAAATCGCGCGCTAAGACGCACACTGCGTGAACATTTTCTTATTTCTTTGTAAACGTGCCGAGAACTGTAAATAGAGTTGACCTGTTTGTTGTAAATTGTACTAAAATAAGTAACTTAGTAATCACAATAAATTGGTCTTTCGAACATTTTTTTCTTAAATATATATTTTCTTCATTGCCACTTTATTCAGGCAGAAAACTCTCCTGGGTCACGTTTACTACATAAGATTTAACTCTCGAAAATAAAGATGTGGAGAATAAATATAACGGAATTGAAATAATTAAAACTTAAAAATTAAACGTAATTGCAAAAGCTATGTTAAAAATGATTGTGTATATTAATTTTAAGGTTTCTACAGAGGCGTGGGTTCATATCCCGCTACGTTCAGATTTTTATACGTTTTCTTAATAAGTATAATATAGATTATATTATTCAACCTTAGACTTTTTCATGCAAAAAGAGGAACACAAATAAATAAACTGTTGTTTTTTACTATCGTGTAATTTTTATTCAAGTGTATTTTATGGCTTGTATAAATTATAGTACTATAGTTGAACTCTAGGAAGGGGGTCAAATTGAACTTACAACATTTCATAGGTATCTCGTAACATATAACGAATTACTAACATGATAAGTCAAATAAAATTTTGTAAAAAGATGGTTAGGAGTGGAAGTTACAATTGGTGTTTTAATTTTTATATTCATAGACGAACAACATATTTCAAATTACTCATTTGAAAACTTTCACTAACACAATATTAACTTAATTATAAATAAATGAGCTTCACGCTGTATCCCGCACACAGCTGGGTAGGCGGAGGGAACCTAGTGTTACTACATTCTATTCCTCATTTTCTGCTTAATTCTGGAGGCATTGCGTGTTGAGTGGCAGAACTCAACGATGCGCTTTACCTCGACACCATAAATTTAAGTAAATACTTCATCTCCTCAAATAGGGATCGAACCCACAACCAGTCCTTTTTACAGTCACATTTTAGTGCCACGCGCTATGACTGCCTTTTTTTATATTAACTTAACTATTATACGTATAATTCTTCATTACCATAATATTTTAATTTTATTCGATTCCATTTAGCTGCAAGAGTGCCCAGCGGCGGTATTCAATTCTGCCGAGTCCTCGCATCCGGCAGCGCCGGGTCCCACTACGAAGTCTAGCCTGGCTGCGCTTGGGTGACGTCACGTTCCATATTTTACACACTTAAAGCTTGTCGTGTCCTACCATTATACGCCATGTAAGGCCCGAACTTCCCCGAGTCTTAAATATCTTATGTTAAATTATTTTCGGGTCAAAGTCCGCTTTATTGCGCTATGTTTGAAAGCATTTTTAGTTCAATGCCATAAAATTTCAATACGATTAAGTATTGTTCATTATAGGAATAAAATGTTGCCAATAGCTTTATACGTTGTTATAATTTAAATTATTTATATGTGTGTTTCTTAAAATTAAATATAATTTTGAATTGTTTAATGTTTATATCTGCTATAACTTCACGCTACTGCGATTCCGATAGGATAGCGATAGAATATCCTATGGGAATCGAACCCACAACGGTCGTCCCGTATAGGTCAGACGAGACGGCGCGCTGTCCCACTTGTCACATCCCAAGAGAAATAGTCAATTTTAAAGCCATTTTAAAAACAATGCAGTAGAAAATAAAATACGGACTAAGTCAACAAAATTGATTTTATAGTTCATACAGTTGATGAAAAAAAGGTTTACTTTAATACTATGAAAATTGTTGATGTAAAATAATTTGGATAATTCGTCAGCGAATATCTATTATAAGTACCATATAAATAATGAATCATTTTACGATAAATATTGCTATTATATTTTTTTAAATAAAAAAAAGGAAAATTATTTTCATGGTTTCATAGAAAATAGTGAGTAATCTGTTGCCCAAGACAAGAAATGTACATCAGATTTACTTAACAACTTAATTTTAGGATTTTTCTTACTCTTTTCATGAGTGCACAATGGACAAAATTTCAAAAAGCCTAACTTTAGGCTGGTCAAGACTTGTCGATCGTACTGTAAGTCTACGTAAGTTTCCCCTGCCTACCCAATAGGATTGTGAAAAAATATTTTTATACACGCCAGAGAGAATTTACAATGCAGAATTTTGGAATACTATAATATTTAAAGTAGTGTATTAGAATTTAAAAGATCTTTTTTTACAGACCAATAATACGTCAAATAATAAAAAGCAGTGATTTTTTTTACTGTCTCACAATCTAGAAAATACATGAAGTTCAATAAATGAATGTTCAAATAAATAAAAATTGGTAATCAGCTCTGTTTGATCATTTTAAATCTCTATTTGCCAATGGCATATCCTAAATGAGACTTTGATGTAGAACGAAAACATAGTGTATATTACATATAATCACTTCTCGTGGACAAGTTTTAGATCCACCACCACACAAATTTTTATGAGAGAACCTGGAAACCTAATGTTGAGACAGTCCGTTTCCAATAAGGCACTTCCGTTTCCCACTTTCCGCCGAATTCACTAGGCATTGCGTGTTAAACATTTCATTTTCTTAAGTAAGAATCGAACCTACAACCTGTCGTGTCTCCAGTTGCCAGCTTGTGTCAGGCGCTGGCCTCCAAATTATAACTAATAAATATTTCTCCATTTTATTCGAAAATATAATGTTTTAAGAATAAAATGAAGCTATTTGGCTCGAATACAATTCGAAGCTGTATGAGGCTTCAATTGAAAAGTGGGATAAGGATACAAGGCCATATATAATAAACATTTTTTGTTGTACAATGTCTGAAATAGTAATAGCCGAATGATTTTGGCAAAGTTCTCAAACTTGGAGATAGCTCCTCTTAATTTCTTTTGGTTACTTTATGTCGAGGCCAGCCGTGACGTAGGGGTACCAGTGTGTCACTATTAATGCGAGTGGTTGTGAGTTCGATTCCCACTGGAGGAAATAAAAAAATATTTAAATTAATATTTTCATTACTTCGCTCTGTTGTCGAGGCAAAGCGTGGTTGATTTCGGCCCCATGACACGCAATGTCTCCAAAATTCGGCGGAAAATTGGTAACGGAGTGTCTTAACACTAAGTTCCCTTAGCCTACCTTACTGTGTGCGGGATATAGCGTGAAGCTGATTTTTACTTTATGTTTCTTAAAATAATAACACAGTTTCTCACTCTTTACTCATAATCACATGGCCTGGACCCTGGTCCAACCATTTTTATTATTTTAACTGACATCTTTATAATTTTAGCTCTTAACAAATAAAAATCTTAATTATATATTTATTTGTTAAAAACAGGCTTAAACATGACCGATGGGTGTATCGTATATCGAGAATTCGGTTCCTTAAGGGGTCGCTGGTATCAATAAAGGTTTATTACTCTAACAATCATATGTAGTATAATATTCTCACTGATAAGTTAGTATAGTGGCGAATAATAATTCAAATTTAAAATTCAATCAGGTTTACGCTGTACCCCGCACACAGCAGGGCAGAGGCAGCAGGAACCTAGAAGGCAGAGGGAACCTAGTACCCCCACTTTCCGTCGAGTTTTGGAGGCATTGCGTGCTTAGTAATGGAACTCAACGCCGTGCCTTGGTTCGACGCGAGCCGTCTCCGAAGAAATGAAAATATAAAATGTAAGTAAATAATTCATTTCCTCGAGGGGGGATCGAACCCACAACCAGTTTTACAGTTACACTTTATGCCCCTGCGCAACTGGCCTCAAATTTATATCAGTTAATCGGATATATGTCAGTCGGATTGATTTTAAAAAAAAATTTACAGGTATTTTACTAGAATAGTACATATATTTTATTTCTTCACGGTGTATACCGCATACATCAAGGAGGGTAGGCAGTTGGTAGGTGGAGTTGACTGTTAAGATATTCAGTTCCCCACTTTCCGCCCAATTTTGGCGACATTGCGTTTTGACTGGCGGGTCTAAATGCCTCACTTTGTTGTGTGAAGTACCTATAATAAAAAAATACATTCTCCCGGGTGGGAATCGAATCCACAAACGTAGCGTTTACAGACAGAAGCTATGCTGTTGCGCCACAACGACACACATATTAAGTACATATATATTTGCTTGTGCTTGTGTTTTCTTATAAATATACTATATAAATATACATTTATATATATATATATATATATATATATATATATATATATATATATATATATATATAAATATATGATTCCACAATAGCGCTACTCATTATTAATTTATTATGCCAGAAAAAAAAACAATAATAAAATAAATCGTAAAGCTGTTGAAATTTTAAATCCTAAGGGTAATTCGCCACCATTTTCAACAAATAAACCGTATTCACAGACGTGCGTACTCAGATGCTAAACATTTACGAGAGCAGCGGAGTCGTTGAGGAGGAACTTTACTGCAGCCCGGTTTTATGTTACGAACACAAACAAACACAAACGTGGCGGGGGCGTCTTATTTACGAATAATAAAAACACGGAAGAGCAATGAATCTCTCTCTGGCCACTTCATCTCGTCTCTTTAATATTTTACGTGACCCCAGAAATTTTGGGAATACCCGCGTGACGGCCGAGCACTTTTCATTAACTTATGATTACCTGACGAGAGTTCAGAGCCATCTTCCCGGGAGATGGAAGAAATTTAAGCGACGCGAAGTGCGAAAGTTTTATGATGTTATGATTACTTGCATGAGCCGAGGCGCGAACGTGACATCTCCTATGCTGTCTGACACTTGTAATATGTGCATTTCAACATATTTAGATGTTTCCAAGTATAATTATAACAGCCATTACGGGCTGTTGTGACGACGTCATTAATATTACTGTAGCATCGTAATACATTTTCTTAAATTTTATCTTTTTTCCGCTTCACTCAATATCCAGCACACAGCACGGTTGGCTAGTGTTAAGACTCTCTATCCCCCATTTTCTGCCAAATTATGTAGGCATTTCAGAACTCAACGCCTCGCTTTGACTCTACATGATAATATTAAATATTCTATTTTCTGGAGTAGGAATCGAACCCACAACCAGTTGCGCTTACAGTCACACTTTGTGCCCCTGCACCACAACTGGCCTCACTATTTCATTTTCATTTATTTTTTCATTATTTTTCAAATTAACAAAACAACAGTGTTTCTTTCATTTCTTTTACACTAAAATAAAATAGAACACACTCAAGATTTAACATCTAACGTTCTTGATAGTTATTCAAAGCTAGCGAATAATAGCAAAGCTAACGGGATACTTAACAAAGATACTCCAATTCCATTTTAAAAACTATTCGTATTCAGTAAAAGAATCGCAGGATCTCGATTCTGGAAAATGAATCCAGCGAGATTGGAAAAGAAATGCAAAGCAGGCGAACTATCGTCTGATCAGCGCGGTGCGGAACCCACGGAACAAATCGTATGACATAGTTTCCTATCGATTTGAAGTTTATTATGAAATTTACTATATAGACCGCCACCACTGCGCCAGTCGTGGCGCAGTGGTACAAAGTGTGACTGTAAAACCGACTGGTTGTGGGTTCGATCCCCACTCGACGAGATGAAATATTTACCTAAATTTATATTTTCATTTCTTCGCTCTGGTGTCGAGGCAAAGCGCGGCGTTGAGTTCTGCCACTTAACACGCAATGCCTCCAAAATTCGGCAGAAAGTGGGGAACGGAATGTCTTAACACTAGGTTCCCTCTGCCTACCCTGCTGTGTGCGGGATATAGCGTGAAGCTAATTTAATTTAATTTTTTTTACTATATAGAATCTGTAGTACAAATAAATATATTGTTCTATAGTAACGTTTTATGGTATCGTAAATTTCGTTATAGTGTACATTTTATAATTTTAAAAGATTTAACTAAAGTGAGATTTAACTAATATAAAAATATAAAATTTAAATATTATTAAATTATAATTAGTTTTATTACAGTTGAAAATATATATATATTTGTTATATTTATGTAAATAAGACAATTTACGTTTCTACATTTATTTAGTGATCTAAGGAGAACTAACAAGAATCTACAAATCACTACCTGTATTTCTCATTACTAAAGCACAAGCACAAAGATAGGACCTTCTGTATTAACAAAAATCACCATGCAAAATTCTTATAAAATATATTGAAAAAGAATTTCAGTTCGTTATTAATAATTCACCTGTGCAGCGTCCAGACAGAGACTGCACTCACATTCACCCCACGAAAACAAGTAGATAAAAATGCAAACATGCGCAATTGTGTTTCATACAAACAGAGGCTGGCATTTTGGAGGCGGAAGCGTTCCGGACCAAATGTTTTCCGAGTCATATGAATTTAGATCGTTCGTTGGTATTAGGAGCGAGGAGGCTTTGGGAGGTAGGTGAATAGAACTACTGTGTGGGTGCAGGTAGCCGAGCTGGGCATCGAAGCGCCGTTGCGTGCACGCGGTACCTCGTCATAATGATTCCAGGACAATTTCAACAACAAAATGTGGAATGCTCCGGCATCCGACCTCTTTAAGATCCTTCCAGCTAGGCATGAGCTGCACTGTCTGTAAATAATTCATGCCGCATATTATTACTTCCAAGCGCCTTGTGTTTTACCCTTAATAAATTATTTAAACATTTCTTTTTAGATTGTTTAAATTTTCCTTTGTGTAGATTACTTTAATATTTTAAATTTAAATAGAATTCGAATATTATTTGTTAGTTTCATAGCATTTTTTATTTATTTATTTATTTTTTAGTTTCAAAGCACTTTTTTTTTATTTATTAATTGCTAAATCTATGCTTAGCTTACGTCAATCAAGGCATCTATTTTTTAATCAATTTACATGAAGATATAGGAGCAATATCAAAACTAAATTTACTTAGACAACTATATTGTAAGCTTATTATGATAATTATATATATTTTGAAACATGAGCAAGTGCTAGAAGAGGAAGCTAAGTAAACATAAAAATGCAAAGCATTTCTATTTATTATTAATTGTCAGAAAATACATTAAAAACTAAACATGTTATGAATATTATTTCAATAAATAAATTAATAAAAATGATGAATAACTGAGGCCAGTTGTGGCGCAGTGGCATGAAGTGTGACTGTCAAATCGATTGGTTGTGGGTTCGATCGCCACTCGAGGAGATGAAATATTTACTTAAATTTCTATTTCCATTTCTTCGCTCTGTTGTTGAGGCTAAGCGCGGCGTTGAGCTCCGCCACTCAACACGCAATGCCTTCAGAATTCGGCAGAAAGTTGGGATCGGAGCATCTTAACACAAGGTTCCCTCTGCCTACCCTGCTGTGCGGGATATAGCGTGAAGCTCATTTATAAATAACATTACAAAAACAACATTTTAATAGTTAATATAAAAAAATATTAACGTTAAAACTTACTTACGCGGTATCCGCAAAGAGCCTTGATGCGATTTCCGGAGCACTTTTAACGACGCTTCCTGCACGATATAAATCCGAGTTAGAACACGGTTCTCCGGATGCCGGCGTCCGAAGGCCGTCAATTTTATAAAATAAAGTACTGAGTAAAATGGACTCGCCTCCTCAGCACGAACATATGCTTACTTGGGATTAAACTAATAAGCTCCATACTTCTAACTTGCCCAACCAACTTTGGCTGGAGGACTTTAGAGAAAAGTCTAGTAAAATAACACTAGAAAATTATTGTTTGAATCTCTATATGTTTATTTGTTCTATTGTGATAGTCTAAATTCGTATTTAAATATGAAACTGCTTTTGTTGTTTGAGCGAATTAGCCGTATTTTGAGGGCGAACAAACCCTCTAAAATGAAATTTTCGAGATATAAAGTAGCTGAGACGCTATAATGACAGCGGGGCCAACTAAACGCGGTGTCTGCCCGCCCTCGTGTTTTTAAATAAATTATGGATATTTACCGTCACGTTACGCTTTACTGAAACATAATTATTTTAATCTGACTCCGAGACCGCAATTTTGCGAAATTGATGTCAAGAGTGGTCCTTCTTACAAGTCTTTTATATTGTCCTTGAAGTTGTAAAGGAGCCTTCAGACAAAATTAGGTACTCGCTTTGCCTACTTACTTGCTTATCTTAAATATTTTTAAAAGAGGATTTTTTTATTTACTTCAATTTAGATTAGGTTTAGAAGTCTATTCTAATTTTTAAATATCCATGCGAAATCACATCGTAATAGGATTTTATATGGCGGCAGTCGGTATTTTGTTAATCACATTTGGACTGAATGAAACACAATGCGTATTTTCAGTTGTGTTTTGTATGCCCAAATTTATTACTGCACTTAAACTTGATTGTTAGTTCCACGTCACGGAGCGGAAACAATTTTATTTTGCACCCATGTATGTATGTACGTACCATCCCTGGCTAGTGTAGAAGTGGCTTGCGATAGCTCTACCTCGTTTGTATGAACATTTTTCCGAATTAATTTAACGGTCCCCAGGTGCACCTCGTGGGCACGCGGCTTATAAGCATATCGGGATTTTAATTAAGAATGTCAGTCATAATGCAATTTTTTCAGACTTTACCTCGGAGTAAGGAAATAATATGAGACCAACAATTTTGCAAGTTAAACATTTAATTTGAAAACATAATAAAACTCTGTGATAAAAGAAAGCAACAATACGTAAAATTCAACAGAAGCCGTTCATAATTAAACGCGCTACCTTGGCCGGAGCGAGAAATTGAGTCCCATCAAATATGTATGGCGGTCTACGATGGAATCCTTTTTACGTCCACCGCGGACAGTTTACGCAGGGCCGGTCTAGCTGCGGCTTAACAGTCTAATAAATTAGTGAAACTCTATTAACAGGATGTTCGGCAAAACGAATTTGCGTTATCGCCACTGCTGGCAATCCGCGACTCGCATACTAATGCCGTTGCTTCACAATCACTCGAACTTCTCGTAATACCGCTGCCTCTTTCCATAATAAGTTCTTTAAACGAAGCTTAAGCAAAATGAAAATATAAAATCAGTGTAAAATAAAAAAGAATACATTCCATTATGTATTTATTTAAACAAAATAGCTTAGAAAATAACTAGAGCAGACATATTGACGCAAAAAAATGAAAGTAAAGAAAAAAAATCACCGAAATTGTTAGAAGACGTCATTAATCATACTCTTGTAGCACGTACTTCTCTACGCTAAAGTAAGCCGTGCCAAGGATAAGCCAAGTTGTTTAACCATTTTAAAAATACAAAGTAGCTTCAGTATTTCTTTCGGCTGCGAGACTCGTGTAACTTTAGAAGAGATTTGCGGAATAAATTAGTTTACGCATGCTCGTTGAAAAAATTTCGCAAATGCAAAGAGAGCATTGAGAGCTGAAGATATATAAAAAGTGCTTATTGTTTCAAACAATATTAAAATATTTTCTTGTCGTCTTATATCTCTTGGCTCAAGCAGTGAGCGTCGTAAAGTCAGAAGCACGGTCGTAAACTTATACAAGGTTCACGGTGGCGTCTGGCATACGGTTGACCCTGTCGGTCTAACTACTGCGTGATACACATTGTTAGCGAAACTCATATTGTACAGGAGTTAGCTGCTTTTTGTAGTTCAGGCTTTATGAATTGATATTTTTTTTGTTTTATTTAACTGGTTTGGTTCTTTGATTATGGCGTTCCGATTTATTTAACTGTATACAATGTGTATTTAAATGCTGACATGGAAGTATTTAACCGATTTAGCTTATTTATATTTATTTATTCAAAATGAAAATATAGCAATTTAGGTCATAATTGTCGTATTTTGAAAATCTCGTTCTTTTTAAGTCTCCGTATAAATATATTATAAATCACTTTGTTGTCTGTACGTTCGTCTTCTGTCTGTCGCGAGCCTTTATCTCAGAAACGCTTTGAGGTATCGAATTGAAATTCAACCATATACTCAGATCTACAGTCCCTTGATTTTTTGTAAAAATATATTTCTATATTATATTTATTTTAAAAAAGATATAGCAAAAACCGCGTATTTTATCACTATAAAGGAAATCAAAATTAATGGGATACTTCCGCTTGACCTAGAATTATAAAATTTGGCAGCTAGTTTAAATAAGGTATCAGATGAAAAGAATTGGTATTGGAAGCTGAATATCAGAAAAAGCCTGAGACCTCCAATTTTTGTAAGGAAACCTCGGGGGTTATGAATACGATTCTCATTCTGGGGACAGATTTTTTTGTTTTCTTTTGCCTTTGAATTCGAGAAAACTGTTTAAAATAAAGTGATTTGACACCAATTTCTCTCTGTCTACTCTGATGTAGGCGAAATAAAAAATGTTATTATATATTTTTACAATATCGATAAACAAAAAATACATATCTATTTATATCTATTCATATCATATCTCATAGTATATTGAATTCCATCTAAACAAAGTATTACAAAATTAGATCGCATTATCGTCAGTTAGAATAAGTGGATTAAACAACATCCGGTACATCTGCGGGCACAACGCATCCAGAGGTCTCCCGCTGAAACCGTATTAAGTAGGTTTCTGATAATTGTATTTTCCTCTCTAACTTGGATTTCAAATAGGGAAATGTTTAAGTGAAATAAATAAAATAACATTCTTATTGATATATTGTGTGTTATATTTTTTTAAGATTATCACAAGATATATTATAGCCAGAATTTGAGAAAGATTTGGTTTATGGTTGCTTGTAATATTTGAATAAATAAAAAAAAAATTGTTGTCTGTGAATTAGAAGTTTTGGGTCGACTTGATTAAATAAATAATAAAGTTTTATATTGCTTACTCTCATAAAATCAGGTAAGCCCAACTAAGTTTTACGTCTTATACGTAAAAGTTTTAAGAAGCTAGTTTAAATCGGTGCTTCCATTAAAAGTTATACCCGAAAAAGCATAAAAGTGCTTATACGTTGCAACATTTTCAAAAAGGGAAATATTAGTTTAGTAATGAGCGCGCAAACGGCAGTACGTCTCTCACAGGGGATTATTAAAAAGTACTAAAAACGGGCGTAACACCTTGAATATATTACCGACACTGTAAAAGAAAATATTTTGTTTTCAAAAGAAAAGTGCGAGCACATCATCATTACGCCACGTAATTTTTTCGCATGTGCCATTCCCGTGCCAGTACTTTTATGCCTTCCTTCCATAAAGACAAAAGGGACTTTGAAGTAAAATCACGTACATTTTTTGCAACTTACTTAGGAGAGATTCAGCCCCTTGCCTTCTATGTTAATATTTTCTGGGAAAACATTGCGAGGACCACGCATGGAAATTACATTTAGATATTTGCTCGCAACGTGTACACTGAGTGCGGGTAGAGATATTATTTTATTTTACGTGCAAAGAATACAATAACACGTTTAGGACGTCCGCGTCACTCCGGGAACCCGAGCGGCGCGGCTCGGGTACTTGTTGTGCCGATTGATATGTTAATAACTAAATAAATTAACATTGCTTGAAAACATTTGTATAAGGATTTTCAATTATGCCGCAGAGTCTTGGTTTAAATAACAAATGTAATCTTATTTAAATACGCTTTAGATTAGATTCTTTCCTTCGAGTACCTCATCTTAATAATATTTATATGCTAAGTATTTTTATAATATTTTCAACGGGCGATTTGAATTATTTATAAATATGTTTTATTTAGGCCAGTCGGGGCGTAGTGGCACGAAGTGTGACTGTAAAACCGACTGGTTGTGGGTTCGATCCCCACTCGAGGAGATGAAATATTTACTTAAATTTATATTTCCATTTCTTCGCTCTGGTGTCGAGGCTAAGCGCGGCGTTGAGTCCTGCCTCTTAACACGCAATGCCTATTGAATTAAACGTCGGCAGAAAGTGGGGAACGAAGTGTCTCAACACTAGGTTCCCTCCACCTACCCTGCTGTGTGCGGTATACAGCGTGAGTGATTTCTTGATTTATTTTTAGTTAGTTGATTAGTTATTATACTTTAATGTCTTAAATAAAAGAAAATGTACGTGTTTTTTTATGCATATAATACTTATGAACATTCAAAAGCAACCAATACCATTTTGACGAAATACGACACTTTAAATGTATTAATAAAAAAATCTACTAATGTTTTCAGTTCCATATTAAAAGAAACCAAAACAATAACTTATAGTTTAGCCTGCTTTATTATACCTAGAGATAATTTAATACGTTTACTAAAATTATTCTTGGCTCGCATTATATAAAATAAGATGTAAAATCCAGTTTGCAGAGTGCATTCTAAAACTACTAGTATTTTCAAATAAATGAGAGCAATTCAATAATTGCTTTATTTGATCATAGGGGTCCAGTATCCGCACGCTGGGCAAAATGTTTGGCGGGCGGCAGCGGCGTGGGCGGGCGGCAGCGGCGGACGATAAGTAATAATGCAGTTAAGTACCAGTCTACCGCACATTCGGTCTCAAGGCGGCCTATCAAACTGCAATATCGTTTTATGAGCTGAGTCACTCGCCCAACAAACATTAGTGACTCCTTGCTCAACGGCCGACTCTATGAAACATCCTGGTGCTTCGGTGATTGCTAATGTAAAATAAATGACTTACAAATTTTAAGTACTTCATTTATTTCACTAAGTTGTTTCGAGATAAGACATTATTAATTGCGAAAACTAACCAGACACGGTAATTTTAATAAGTAAAAAAAGTACAGAGAGCTCGTAGTAAATTTTTCATCGATAGGATATTGCACTTTATAGACAATTCAGGATATTCGAGTGGTCAATAACTGGCGAAATAGAGGCGAAGTTCGTTTCGCTCCAGTTATTCAGCTAGCGGACTAAGATTTTTTATGTAGACATATTAAAATCATTTTATAACAGCTTTTAATTAAACAGTGCAGTGTTTCAGAGAGCGGCTTCAGATAACACTACGTAATGAGATCTTGGCCGTGAATCATAGCTCTCTGGGGCGGCTCTGGCGTCATACTTCCAAGGATCACGACCGCTGGGACTTTCCTACAACTCATCGCTAGATGCTCGGTAGATGAATAATATAACTCATCCAATATACTTGTATATTATATGAAATGTTAATGAGTTAGACTATATTTAAAGAAAGATATGTTAGCATTTCCTCAAAAATGGTAAAAATTAGGCAAATAACAATATACACCAACGACGGATCTTTATAAGCTGTAATCAAGATACACGCTACCGTGTACAGCCAAGTTAAAAACTGGAGACGCGTAATGTGTATTTACTTGAAGAATTTTAAGGTACTTTTGAGACTTTCATAACGCGTGAACCAATTAATCTACAAGGATTCCCTAATTTCTGATGTATAAATTCAACAATTTAACTCGAATAGCTAATATATTTATATAGTAACGTTAAATCGCCGGTGTTTTTGTGATTGACTCATCAAAAACCTAACCCACTTGTAGGTGACCTAGAGATTTAATATTTGCTAAGGAATCTGAAAACTGTCATTTGTTGATAGTTACTATCAAGAAGTAAAAAAAAAATAAGTATGAAAGTTTAAAGAACGTAAGAAAATGTAACCATTTTACAAATATCAAAATATGAACAATTGATAATATTTTTTTTATAAAAACTAATAATACCATATGAAAAACATAAATGTGAAATGAAAGCTAAGTTTATTGTTAAGTCGTGCGTCGTTCTCGATTTCACCGACAAAAGAATAAGAGATATACATGGGTGCCGAGTTCTGTATTCACTCGGCATAAACTCAAGCTTTTTTCTTATTTCGTTAGATTAGTTAATAAAACAATGCTGGTTTCTGTAAGGAGAAATAATTACAAGAAAACCTTTCTGTGTGTATTTTGAAAAAAATAAATAAAAGAAAACATTTTGAACTATCAATCTGTTCTTACTAATAGGCTTCTCAAATTAAGATTCGTATCGTGTACATTACGAGGTGACGTTTTTGGCAGAATATTTTAGTGTCTCAGGAAGTTAGGAGTTCGTAATTAGTTAGCAACCACCAGGTGGCAGTATCTTTGCAGTATCATCACGTCCCATAACTTTTTCATTTGACGGGTATACGAACAACTTTTCCATTTCTTTTTATTAACATTGTAACGAAAATGAGAGTAGGCTTTATGAGAAACGGATACCTGATGGGTTTTCATAAAATATTACTGTCGTTCGGAGAGACCTTTCTGTAGATGAAATTAATTGTATTGTAGAAGACACTTAAACTATACTATTTTAGTATACAACTTAGTTTATGTATGAGTGTTTCAATACATTGTGAACCTGAAGTGGTTGTGGGTTTGATCCCCACTCGAAGAAATGAAATACATTATCATTATTATACATTCTTCGCTCTGGAGTCAAGGCAAAGCGCGAGGTTAATTTCCGCCACTCAACACGCAATGCCTGCAGAATTCGGCGGAGGTTAGGAAACGGAGTATCTTAACACTTTTCCTCTACCTACCCTGCTGTGTGCAGGATACAGCGTGAAGGTAAAAATATTTGAAACCAATTATGTATTGTTCAAAAACTTCTCAAAACAATATTACTAATAAATATTTTAAACTCATCTGTCTATTGATAATAAGTTTATGTTAGAGGTTAAATTAATATCTTAAAAACATTCTTTTTTAATTAACATTTCTCTCAAAGCACAATACCAGAGGTACTTTCTTTTGCGAAACAAAACACAATGTAAAATTGTTATAATATCTAATTAACCTTTTACTTTTTAAATGCATTTCTCCAGCCAGGATTACACTTGTAAATCTCCAATCCCTTAAAATTTAATGAGACGTTCAAAATAAAATACAAAACCATGTTTGGAATAAAATCATTTTGCTCTTTTGACTGCTGTTGTAGAAATTATCTCGGTAATATATATTTTATGTGAACGCAACGAAAAGGAGCATAAAAAGCAGCGATGAAAAGTATAAATTTGGGTATTTTGTACGGCAGACGAAATAGCCCCTCATTTTTTACCTCTCACCTTGCTTTTGCAAAATTGTCTGAGATGGAAACCGTTTAACTTAGGTTATCGCGTTAAGATTACAATGAATCTTTAAGTTACTAAGTCCTCTTGATTTCAATTCAAATAATATTCAAGAATAATTGAGTGTCACTCGTTAAATTTATCCATTATTTAAGAGGATATTTTCATTCTGCAACTTTTCATAAAATAAAATAGAGATTTTATATAAAATTTGTAATTTATTTTGAAGTCGTGATGTAGCTCGATCCATTGTTCGAAATAAATAATCATAGAGAGATGATGTATCTACACAGCAGATTAAGATTAATGAAATAAAATAAAAACTTTTCATTTAGCTTTATCCTGTGTAGCTCCCACATATGAGTAGTAGGCAGAGAAAATCTAGAGTTAAGACATTTTTGGCTCTCGAATTTCCACGTTGAGCATTTGCATATTGCCTATTGAATGGTAAAATTCAGTTTTGTATATTAAAACTTGTAATCAGTAGAATTTTAAAATATATGTACTTACCTACACTAGGAGCCACTAGTCGCGTAGAGGCACAAACGTGTAAGCGCGACAGGTTGTGAGTTCGATTCCCACTTGAAGATATAAAATAGTTTTTATTTTCATTTTTATGCTCTGGTGGCGAGTTGATTTCCGCCACTCAATACGCAATGTCTCTAGAATTCTGTGGAATATGAAGAGCACAGTGTTTTGATATTAGGTTGCCCCGTGCCTATCCTACTGCACACGGAAAAACCTACCTTCATTTTATATTTACATTGAGATGCTCCAAACTTATAAACCTCAAAGGTTACAATTTGACAGCATCGAGAAACAAGGCAAACCGAAACTACATAAACATATGTTAGCTCACGTACTTTGCTAATTTTAAACTGTTGTCATCACAAATTACAATCTCGTCGCCCTACCAGTTGCCCGATAAAGATCTTTTTATTTCTACAAAAGGGACTTGCGTTGCAATCGAACATCCTCCGGTTGATTACTAAGTGCCCTAGAGGCCAGATTTCATGGTACCAAATGCCATTCATGCGTAGGCGAAAGTGATCGCTGGGGCGATATTATTTAAATGTTATCTTTTTTCGATACTCTTCCTTACGTTAATACGTTTACTTAATGTTATTAAAACTGGGCTTAACTATTCGGAAAGTTGAGATCCAATTTTGTAAAACTTCATTACGAGTTATATTAAATTTTATAAGAAGAAATTTGCGCCTTTTTTGCTAAATAGTTGTATTGTTAAACAATTTTAATAACATTTTTATCAATTTATCATATATTATTTATCAAAAGAATTATGATTAAAAGTAAAAAAAATCTAAATTTTAAAATATAGTTACAGTTGAAACTATTCTTTATTAATAATCAACTTAATAAATATTTTTAATTGTCAATTTACATCGAACGAGTGAATCCCATCGATGGTTCCAAGTACAGAGTGCTTTGTTTCGCTATGCAGTTTTTTGGCACGCCATGGTGTTCATCGATACTTAAGGGTAGTTAAAATTCCGCTGCACTGGGTCAGTGGGGCGGTGGGGCGTGGGGCGGTGGTGGAAATATGCGAGTGGTATTAAATAATTGGTCGCGTGCCGACCCCGCGGCGCCGACAGTGTCAACGGCACTGCATGAGGCGCACTGCGGTACTATTTGAACGTTAGTCTTTCTATCAGCTCTTGCGGATGTTGAGCGACACACGACACATCTGAGACTTGAGACTGTAGCTTAAATAATAAATAGTGTTTTACATTCTATTATTTTTATCTGAGGCCAGATGTGGCGCAAAGGCGCAAGTGTGTGATTATAAGCGCGAAACTTGTGGGTTCGATTTCAATTCGAGTAAATGAAACATTTGATATTTTCATTTATATTGTCATTTTCCGACGATTCGAAAAGCGGCTTTTAATTCCGCCACTCAACACATGGAGGCATTGTTCCAGAATTCGGTGGAAATGGGGAACAGAACTGTCTTAATGGCTATGGATTATCTTAGGACTAGGTTCCCAGGTTCCTTTACTCTTGAAGCTAATACAAATTTATAGCTTAGTCTATACTCGTATGTACTTCTAATATTGCGCCTGATCTGCATATTATCGTAAACCAAGAGTGAGCACATCTGTGTTTATAATACAGTACTGAGTACTTTTTTTTTAAACTAGCTACACTAAATGACTCAAAATACATTGCTTGAGACATAAACGTATAAATATTTTAACTGCGTCTTTTTCGTGTATCAAGCGGTAAAAAAGAAACTCTTATAGGATTATTTTGTTGTCCGTCTGTCTTCTGGTCAATTGTCAAGATAGCGTTGATTTCCATTGTAAGGTAAACCGATGCATAAATGCTCGTATCTTGTGATTTGGTATACAAATCCTGGAATTGGTATGGAACCCTCCTTGGATAATTCCGACTTGCATTTGATCAGATTTTTTTTAACATGCCCCTATTCCTATTGTGTAACATTTTCTCTTTTTACCATAAAACCTCCTTCGTTTGTCTCCACACAACGTGACAGCACAGAACATAATCTGTAAATGTCCTTTGTGTAGTCAATTGTCTAACAATAATTAAGATATTTAACATCAATTTTCAAACAATACTCCGTAATCGTCTAAAGCATACACAATATAACATTTTTATAAGATTACCTGTTTATATAACACAATACATTCACTACACGTAAAAAATAAAATCTATCCTCCATCCCGACAGTGTACGGGAAAACAGCCGTGGCTTATCCGTAATTCCGAGACCGGTGAGCGGTCTCTAGAAATTATTAATGCACAAAATGATACGAAGACCGGATTCTCAGAGAAGAAACTTTGTTGGGGCGCGTGATTTTATTTCAAAGTATTTTTTATTTGGTTTCTCAAACAAGAATGTGAAAACAATTTTGTTCATATCGTGTACGTAATTTATTTAGAACACAAGAAACATTCGTTCATAGCTCGCGGCGTGCAATAAAATCGTCTAAGTTAATAGACTGCTCTGTGTGTGTTGCGTCGAGTTACTGGACCGACATCCTATATTATACTAACACAGTTTTATGTATAAGTATGTCCTATTTGGCGGAAAGTGGGGAACGGAGTGTCTTAACACTAGGTTTCCTCTGCCTTCCCTGCTCTGTGCGGGTTCCATTGTGACGCTAAAAATATCTATCGTATCCTATATGTAGTAATGTAAAAACATAATTAGGAATTAAAATATAATTAGGAAACTTTAAAAGAGCATCTTTACAGACTTGAAGTTTTACGAGCGTTGTATAATTTCGGTGATTCATTTGAAAGTTTTATGAATAATAATAATTTCTTAATGACACGATATTTTTGACATCAGATAACCATTTTTGAAAATATACACGTTGTGGTGAAACAATTTGGATATTTTATATATAAGCTATTAAGATTACTGGATAGATTGCAAGAATAATATGAGATATATATAGGTATATATATAAATATAAAATATATAAATGATCAAAAGTTAAACATTCGCTTAGCAACATCAACACAACAGGTAAAAATTAATCAAATGCAAGTCGAATTGTGGATTCCGACGGTTCTGTAAGAAAAAAAGAAAGGGTAGTAGAATTTATAAAAGTAGACAAGCTTAAGTTTGCGGACGTATGCACTCGTTTTGTATGAAACGATCCACAAATATAAGGTAGCATTTTTTTTTCTATGAAATACCTATAAGTTTTCACATCACAATTTTTTTCCTTTATTTGTACTACATTTCTCACATCTTACTCTCTCTCTCTTGATTTCGTTGACTTAGAAGCTGGATATTTTCTGTGTTTCAAAAGATCGTAGACTTTAATATTTGTTATTAATCTCAGATCGATACATCCACGCGACCTTGTGATAAGGGATATTGACAGACGAACAGACTGATAACAAAATAATCCTATATATATCCTATACAGGGTATCCGTTTTTTTTCGATTTGAGGTACGGAACTCTAAAAATATAAAAAAAATCGAAACATATAAAATGCACAGCACAGTATTATTATAATTAATTACAATAAGTAAGCGATGATGTGCGTGTAGTATAATTAACCGCTTAACGGGGATACCGCACGTTATGGAAATTAGAAGGATCGCTCGTAATCATAAATTATGTTATAGTAAGTGATCTACTTAAATATGTCAGCTTGTCGTAAAATATAGTATCTAGTTTATAGTTTTTTTTTTCTTATATTTTTCATTATTTTCTACTGCACGCTTTAACTTGTACGTAGCAGGTGGAAGAAGGCTTTAGTAAGAAATCCCTCTCCCCATTTACCACCGAAATCTGGAGGCATTGCCTGTTGAATGATGGAACTCTCAACGCTTTGTCTCGACACCACAAATAAGAATATTAAATATTTCATTTCGTAATAATAATTGAACCCACAACCTGTGGCATTAATACGCTTGATCCCATATGCCACGACTGGCCTCTTAAATTATTTTGTATGGCGAGTAATGAAAATATCGTATTTCATTCAGTATATCAATAAACAATAATTTATTATATTTCCTCTCTTTAATAAAAAAACCATAGACTAAATAGAAGTAACACTTATATTTCTGTATATATTTACAAAAACTGTGTCAGACACGTGTCTAATCTAATATTAATGTTATATACATTATATATACTTAACTTTGGCTTCAAAATGTATTATAACAGAATAGCAAACAAAATGATATATAATTTTAGAAAACATTAGTCAGCCTGAGTCAAGAAATGGTGTCTCAAGCAAACAAATCTGGGCCTAGGGTAACATAATTTCATAATCTTAACGACCTGCTGGCCGCGTAAATTGAGGAGTTTAAGGTTTTCCTCCCCCGAGGGTAAACACTTAGCTGACCAAATCTTTACATCTTCGTAGCAGCGGGAAATAATATACCCAATGATGCCTAAATGGCTTTTGACCATTCGAACTTAGTTGTCAGTAAATGGAATGTGTTTGGGCGATAACTTGTAGCAACGCTATAATATTAAGTTGTTTAGATAAAGATACAGATTTAGTTTTGTTTATTTTTTTTTCTGGGAACCTAGTTATAAGATATTCTGTTCTTATTAAGACATTTCCATTCCCAATTTTCCACTGAATTCTGATAACATAGTGTGTTGAGTGGTGGATCTCAACGCCGCACTTTGCCTCGACAACAGAGCGAAGGAATTAAAATATTAGATATATAATTTCTCGAGTAGAAATTAAATACAACCTGTCACGTTTATAGATAGTCACACGACTTGTTTCAGTTTTGTTTATAAGCTTAGAAATAAGTGTTTTGTTTGCCTTTCTCTTATTTCATTAAAGTTTAATCAGCTTCACGCTGTATCCCGCACAGAGGAGGGTAGGCACTTTCTACCAAATTCTCGCACTTTATACCAACGCTCGCTTTTGCCTGGACACCAGAGCAAAGAAATGGAAATATAAACTTGAGTTTAAGTAAATATAAATTTAATTTTCAGTTTAACCCCACTAAAGGAGATGAAATGTTTATTTCATCTCCTCTAGCGGAGTCGAACCCATAACCAATCTATTTTATTGTCACACTTTGTGCCGCTGTGCCACGGGTGGACTCGTCATTCATTAAAATTTGTTAAGAATTCATCTCTTGTGTTGCGATTAAGCACTTTTGATATATTGTTCCCAAGGTAAAAAAACAAGTATCTATAGATACCAATCACTCTGTAAACAAAACGAAACTTGCAATTTGGCTTTAACCGCTTAACTGAATTAATAATGCATTATATGCGGAAGCTGATGCACAAAGTAATGCATGCACAGTGTCACCTTTCTCCATATATCCACAACCGCAATTGGCTCCAATCCTTATAATCCAATAGAATAATGAAGATATTAAATGGATAATATCAAAGTTTAAACCGTTGTTCACATCGGCCGGAGCGCAGTCATTAATTTAATTAACGTACGACGCCACTCGCCCTGATGTGCTCTGCGAGACAGATAATCATACTAAATGACTTTTTGAACGCTCAATGCTTTTATTATCTGTGATCGATTTTTATTATCGTTTGTGTTCATAACTATTTTATAAACACTTTTTGAATGTTTATTTTTTAATGGTTGTTCAGTTAAATCTATTTTTTATATGGTGAAACTTAGGACTGAATTGTAGTAGATGTATCCCGCATATAACCCTGTTACAGACAGAGAAAGTCTAGTATTAAGTCACTCCGCTTTCCACTTTACGCCGAATTTTGGAGGCATTGTGTTTTCTCGACACCAGAGAGAAGAAATGAAAATATTAAATATCTCATTTCCACGAGAGGAAGCCAATCCGTCGCATTGACAGTCACACGCTTACCACCACTGCGCCACAACTGGCCTCTATAATAAATATATGAAATGAAATAAATGACACTCGAAATTCTTACTTGCCACGAAATACGTACTTACTAACGCTAAGTGAAAATTGACCGCTAGTATTAGATGCACTGCAAGGTTAATCTGGGATAACCATCGACCATGTTTTATACAAAAATACTTTTCAATATATTTAAAAAAAAACGAGAATTGCCGACGAAAGTTTGAGAATAATGAGTAAAGAAGCCAGGCTAGAGTTAAGTACAAAATATATACAGTGATAAATAGCTTTAAAGATTTAGGACACGAGGAGAATAACGACTTTGAAAGAGGTGAAAAAGGTGAAAGTGTCGAGACCGTAATTCTTGGCACTGTTTGATCTGTTTTACTGATTGTCAAAGAGTTTGGCGACATTTAGGTCCCAGTTCCAGTTTAGGTCCCGGTCACAGTCTTAGTTACGTAAGGTTAATAAGTTTCTGGAAGGTTTTTTAAAATATTGTAACCAATATGTTTTTATTGTAGAGAGTGTATTTTTTAATTAACGCTTATATTTAAAAAACTTCATATTGGAGAATTATAAATTGAAATTAAAAATATTAAGATTATAATTGTTAGTAAACGATTTATAAAAGATGCGAAGTTTGTTCATTTTTCATTTATCACTTGTATAATGACGATGATGTCGTAGCGCATATGCACAGAGTATGATTGTAAACGCGGTTGGTTATGAGTTCGATCCTCACTCGAGGAAATTAATTATTTATTAAAAAAAATACATTTCCATATCTTCGCTCTGGCGTAGAGGCAAAGCGCAGCGTTGAGTTCATCCAGAATTCAACGGAAAGTAAGAAACGGAGTGTCTTAACAGAGGTTAGGTTAGGTTAGGTTTAGGTTCCCTTTGCCTACCATGCTGTGTGTGGGATACAGTGTAAAACTGATAAAAATTAATTTTAAACCTTGTCTTCAATAGTAATAAAACATATAAAAAATCAAAGAAAACTGTTAAAGCTCTTCTATGTAAAAGACCTAATACAAAAAAGAGTACAGCCTTAAATTGTGTTGCACTTCTTGTTTCGAACCGTATATCAATACAAAACACTAAGTTGTTAGTTACCACGAATATTTACGTCGTTGTTTTCAAGTCGTAAATCGAAGTAATTATAAATTTTCCACATAAATAATGTACTTTACGTACCAGAATTTGTGGACTAAATGAGACCATAGAGTATAGACAGTGGCTAAATTGAACGAAAACATTGAAGTTTCGTTTTCATTCATTTAATTAGCTGGAGTTTTAACGGCGCCGCCGTGTCGCTTCACAATTTACTCCCATCCATTTAGATTTTTCACGACATTTTTTGGATTTCGATAACATTTCAATTGTTTTTTGTTTCGATATACAATTCAGTTGAAAATATTTTTTTGAGCTTCTGTCACTAACGTGACGCTGGAGGACTTGTTTTTATAATAAAAAGCAGAAAAAAAAATGGTTAAGACTACAAAAAGCTATTTAAATTTTTTATTTTATATAAAGACATATAATCAATTTGTAAATATATAAACGTAACGTAATTAATATTAAACCAATTTCGTAAAATTATTTATTTAATTACTGTATGTACGTATGCGCAAAAATAAATTGCAAACAAGAACTAACTTTGTTAAATTTTTATTCCTGTTTATCCTAAACGAATTAAAAAAGAGCTATGAGTTGAATCCTATGAGAATTTAAGTGTGAACGAGTTTTCACCTAGTTACAGTTTTCAGATGAAATTTATAGTGGTCGCAATTTTAAATTAAATTTTATCGCTTGTTTCTAAGTGCTTTCTGTAAGTGCCTCTGATACTTTGCGCTTGCTCTCGAGTGTGTATCTTAAATTACACGTATTATTGGAATGAATTAAAAAGTGAAAATTGAAATGTATTGTTCGTGTAGTTTTAACATTGATATATTGATATGTATAGTTTTTCACTTTATTAATGGATGTTTTTTGATGCAGCTAACGCTTTTCTAACGTTGTTTATGTTATATGCTGGTCGTGAGTTCAAATTTATAGGAAGTAGTAAAGGTTAAATGTATATTTTAATTGCTACGGTGCTACTTTATGATCTTTCACGATGCTATGTAAAATTATAAATTATTTGAAATATTATAGGACTAATTGGACAATTCTTTATTTTTGTTTCTCATTTACCAGTATAGGTAGAGGGAACCAGAGTATATGAAAGAACGAGTAAATGAAAATAAATCATGTCACCGAGAGGGAATTAAATCCGAAACCAAACCTAATCAAATACCAGAATTTGTTAAATTTTAAACTACTTCATTCAAATGAATTTATTAAGAATGTTTTACATAATATATGTAAAACATTCTTAATAAATTTTGAAAAAAATAAAAATATATATATTTAAATTTTCGTAGCAGATGTCTACGACTACTGTCGTAGTGAGCTCTTCACTTTCCGTTTGTTTTCGAGATATTGCTTGTTGAATGGTGAAACTCAACGCCGCTCTTTGCACGCCGCACCAGATCAAGAACATGAAAATAATTGTTTTTTCTTTGTTGTTGAAAATAATTCAGAAAAGTGTGAGAGGTGTATAAAATGCATAAGTTGTAAAATAAATGTAGCGGTACCACATGAATTTCTTTTTAGAATGTAATATGTAATGAATATTCTATAAGAAACCCGAAGCAATAGATAATGTAGAGTTTCACTACACTCGAGCAGCGGAACGGGAACTTGGTGAAAAGATGAAAATATTTTGACCTCCAAGGCTCGGATGCTGAATATTTAAAAAGTCCACGGCTACAAAACGGAAATTCTTTTACTACCCTCATTTGATATTGAGATTGCCTTCAAATACATTACATCGTTGATCGTATCATTTCTTACTAGATTTCATAATATAAGTCACTAGTTTTTACCTGCGGCTTCGCTCACATGGTGAAATGGATTATATAAGTTATTAAGAATAGGCAATATTCTACAAAAGCTCTCTTATTTCTACCAGAACTTCTATTGTTTCTGCTTTATTGTAGGCTGTAGCGTGATTGTACTTATATTACATCCTTCTTCAACATTGAAAGATCCAACACAAAAAAATAAATAATTAAAATAGCTATACAGTCATTTTTTTTGTAATACGTGTAATATTGTATTATCATATTATAATATTATAGTATATTTGTAAATAAATTCTTGATACACACTCATTCGTAGGTTACTTTCACTTCATTAAAATATTTGGAGAAACATACCTAATATTTAGATTGACAAAGCTTAGCCTTATTTTAAAAAATCTAGTAAACCAATAATGAAGTATAAAAATAGCGTCTTAGATACATCTATAACTTGCTTATTTCCCTCTTCGAAAAAATTGGAAATGCTTGTAATAATTTCATTACAAAAAGGTACGCAATAACTTCAATTACATAGAAAGGAAAGAAATAAAAATGATAAAAAAAACACAACTCCGGGTCGAACCCAGGTAGGAATAGACCAATATTGGATATTGTACCCGTCTGCCTTCAATTTCTAAATTTAATAATCTATGTATTTGGGCTGTAGTCGATTGTGCGGGGCGCGGCGGTCGTAAAGCATCGTTCGAGAGCTACTAAAAGTCAATGCACAAGGCCATGTATTAGTCCAAGGTATTTGTATTACTGTATTTATACTGGTAAATGTTTTTATGAAATTTATATGGTTTTATAGTGTTACATAAATATATTAAATAATATAGTACACTTAGACCTGTAATTAAACATTTTTTTTAAATTAGAGCTCTAATTATATGACTATTATATTTGCTTTGAATTTAATTAGAAATTAACATAAATTATAATTAGAAAATTAATATTTATGGTTTTTATTTTGAGAAAGAAGAAACAAATAAGAATAACCAAAACTTTCTTTTAGTCTCAATTTGTAAAATTTTGGATGCAATGAAACTTAGTACCTCATTTTATCGAAAGAAATAAACCAAATAATAGTAGATATTGGAAGAATATTTCTTAGGTTAGACTTTATATGAAAATCAAATAAAATCAGCTTCACACTGTATCCCGCACACAGCAGAGGGAGACTAGTGTTAAGATACTCCGTTCCCCACTTTCCGTCAAAGTTTGGAGGACTTGCATGTTGAGTGGCGGAACTCAACGCCACTCTTTGCCTCGACACCAGAGCGAAGAAGTGAAAACATACATTTGAATAAATACTTCAAATAAAATAAAACAAACACTATTAATGCTTATGAACAAAGCATTTGTTAAGTCTGTTTATTTTAAGAACGATATTGTATGGATGTATCTATAATTCTGTATATAATATAATATTATACATATATTTTTTACCGTCTGCGTTTCAGGTACAGGTATTTTAGGAATTCTAGCTCATAATTTATATGTTAGGGTTAATGCTAAAATGCTCAAGTAGAATTCACTTGTTGCTATTATGCATATGCATATATGAATATTTATGTACGTAATAGAATAGAGAAGATTTTACAAGAACGTCGCCCAATTAGTTTATAGCAGTAAAATGATATCTTGTAGTATTATTTAAATTTATAGTTCGCCTTGAATTTACTTTTTGATTTTATTCACAATTAACTTTGAGAAATTTTGTGTAATAAATTTTATTTTAAAAATTAAAATTAGCTTATCTTATAATGCTTCTATAAAAAACCCATTAAGTGCGAGTCAGATTCGCCTACCGAGGGTTCTTTACCAATTTCAGGATTGAAAGTAAATGGGTAGCGCCAAAAGTTGTCAAACTTAAATTCACTCATTTTGTATGAAATGGCCTACAATATAAATAAATTTCCTTTTTTTAGATTATTTTCCATATTTTTACTATAAGTGGTCACTTCTTGCCAAATTTCGTAATTGTGGGGACACGGGAAGTACTCTATAAGTTTTTATTATGCAGTGAATAAAGTTGCCAAACTTGTATGCGTATGAACTCTTTTTGCATGAAATGACCTACAAACATAACTTTATAATGAATGTTTTTTATGAAACACTAAAAATAATAGTAGATATTGGAAATTCCACTATTTAGATTTCTTACTTTATTTGTATTTTAATTTTTCACTTAGTTACATATTTCACAACTGTAGGTCCAACGGAAGTAGCCTATGGGTTTTGATTACGTATAATTGCATACAAAATTCACCAAAAACAATATCTTAAAAGCTTTATTTTTTCTGTGCTGGATAAAAAACCTAAATGTTTGATATTAATTTCGGCTCGATTCTTCTAACTGAAACTATTTACTGACAGACAGACAGACAGACATACTGATGATCCTATAAGGGCTCCGTTATTACCTTTTGAGGTACGGAACCCTAAATTGCATAAATGAATGCAAATGAATGATGCATTATATAAGCATAGCTTATAAAATATGCGAAAAATCGAATGAATATGATGATGATTATTAAAAGAGGCAAGATTACATTTTTTTCCTGTATTAGCCTATTTCCGCCTCTAAAACTAACTATTTTCTACTTCACACTTTTTCATATATAAACATTCTACCACCAGTTCATAAATATGTATTAATTTATAAAGCTATAAATACGTATTCGATAAACATAAAACGTAATTATTGTCAATTTCCATTAAAAAACCTGGAATTCCACAGGCTGTGGGTGGAGGGCGTGTACAAACAATTGATATACACCATGATGCAGACCGCTCCTAACAACATAAAATTTTATGACCGCGAATATTTATTATTTATAGTTTTATAGTCCAACATCGAATTTTATATTGTAACCTGCCAAATATATTACAATTTTCGAAGGCGAATTACGTGTTCGTTTTTCTTGATGTGTTTTAAAGAACTGTGTTATTGAAAGTTTTTTTTGTTTCACGCTGTATCCTGCAAATAACCGGGGAAGCCAGAGGGAACCTTAATTCTGGAGGCATAGCGTTTAAGTGACGGGAACTCAACAACCATCTTTGCCTCAACACAAGAGCAAGAAATGAAACTATTAAATAATTAATATTATTGAAAGTTTTAGTCGTTTCAATATTTATTACGTAATGCCATTTTAACAACTCCACAGAAAATATTTTAAATCCATTTGAGGCGACATCGTTTCATTTTATATTTTATTTAGTACAACGATCATAAAAAAAATTAATTGCAATCATAAAACAGTTTCAAGCTACGTTCGGACTGTTAGAAAAAAATGGTGTTTAATCTATCCATCATTTCCGGGTAGTGCTGGATAATCCCCGTACTTCAATGGAAATATATTTTTCAATACAACGTTTTCGCTACGTTATTATGTGGAGCTATTCTCTAAAAAGTAACATTAATAGGTCGATCGAATGCTTCATTCAGCTTTAAGCGCGGAAAACTTAAGAGGCTCATTAGACTTTTTGTTGTCTACAGTGCGAGGTTTAATGTGAAACATATCTGTCTTCACAGGTAAAAGCTGGATGGTTGCCAACTACCTGTGGACGCGTTTTGAGAAACACACCGCAAGGTTTTGTTGGGTGAATTTATTTTTGACTTGGTAACGGTAACCGTCCTATAAATCGGAAAGGGTAACTAGAGAACGTTTGCGGTGGAATTTCGAGGAACTTTAATAGTTTTTCGTACGTTAATCCTCAGCTGTCACTAGTCGAGAGTATATTCAATTTATACGGGCGTGGGGTAAGTAAGCTATTGATGATCGCGGCCACGTCACCGGGAAACCCAGCCTGCTTTAGGTGAGCGAAATGTTAAATCGGTTCTCGGTATCGCGGCCATTTTATAAGCCGGTACGCGGCGGCGATTGATTCGTTTTATATTCTATTTTATTATGTTTTATCAAACAACATTTTGTATGATGAAAATTCATATCGGTTTGTGAAACTTTGGCCTTAATAGATACTAAGGCTATTTTTAGTTTGTGTTTTAATCAATAAATAATGAGCTAGAGGCCATCAGATATAGTTTGATCGTAACATTATCGATGCCACGAGGACGCGTGCATTCAACTTTACGATCTTGTTCGTATTTAATAAATGTATCGGTCTTTCCGACCCCAAATTTTACGACTGTACAATAAAACATGTCTCGACATCCAAATTTATATGCGTACATAAAGTTTTATATCTGCGACTTGCACTGCCGGAGCTTTTCCTAATTGTTGCCGGTCATGGACTATGAAAAGTAGGCACGGTTTTGTGAAACGCGAGTTCGTAGCCAGAGTATTCGTGAATCGTATTCGTTTTGTGTTGGATCTGAAGCTTTCCTTTAATTAAAATCTTTACTCTTGTATTATATAATTATATTTATATATCATTTGTTAGATTAACAATAACTATTGCGGTATTATGGCCTCGGTCGACATCTTAAGCGGTTGTCGCTTAGCTGTTGGATCAAGAACCGGATGCAGAAAGCAGTAGTAGTTGAGAGTTGAGACTGCGCGAATTGTGAGGAAGTTTCTCTCTCTGGAACCATAACCTCCAATGGTATTAATAAAAGTATATTACAGTATTACGTTTCCAATTCTCCACATATTTTTTAAAATATGAAACAATTTAAAGTATTAACATATCAAATCAGATCAAGTTCAACCTTCACTTACCTCTTTATAAAAACACACATCAAATACCAATTACCCATTAAAAAACAAACAAAACAAACAATTGCATCGAAAATATCAAAGTGCTAACTAATAAATAACAAAATTAATTTCACTAACCCAACTCACACTCGCAATCGGAATGCGCGAAACAAAAGCCATAATTTAACGTCGAACAAATGCGTTAATGATGCACCGAGTCATGTTTACTAACCTTCCTTTCGTTAGTTTAATCACTCACTGTTGCTGTAACTCTTTCATGCATAAAATTTCATTTGGGCTAATTGAGTTGTCCTAATTGAGTTTGGGGTAATTATCTGGTGGACATGGCTTCCACGTCCAATTGAGGGTCGTGACGATGTAGTGCCGGAATGGTGGCCAGTCTCAGGTGCCTCCTCCAATCCCTTCCAAGTGTTCGTGTGTTAATTAATATTTTGATGTATCATTTTCGATTGCTGTTGTGTTGATGTCGTTAAGGCAATTTTGTGGTGCAGGGGTGACTGTCAACGCAACTGGTTGTGGGTTCGATCCCCACTCGGGGATCAAATGAAATATTTATTTAAATTTAAAATATTTATTTACATTTTCATTTCTTCGTTCTGGTGTCGCGATGCTTCGAGTTGTGCCACTCCACTCACAATGCCTCCAGAATATGGCAGATAAATAGAGATTCGAGGGTCTTGACACTAGGCTAGAGCTAGACAAGCAAAAAAAAAACAAATATTATTTTTTAGAAGTGTTTACAATAATTAATAAAACAATCTAGGAATAAAAATGCTTTAAACAAAAAACAAAGTACTGAGAACTTTTTGCGTTGCACTAAATTTTGATGCAAAATTGCAAACTAATAAATAAGATATTTACGCTCTTAAAAACTTTCTGTGAGCGGATATAATTAAAAAAGGAATAAAAATCGTTCATTTTTTTACTATAGAATGTGCAATAAATCTAAATAGATAATCCATAAAAATTTACATTAAACCTAGTATTTAAAGCGGCTGCGTCACGATGTTTCCCGATAACAGAGAAGAAGGCAGGGGGAATCTAGTGTTAAGACACTGCATTTCACATTTTCCGCATAATTTTCCGGACATTGCATTGCAATTGCGTGAATACAAATGTATATATATAAAAAAATTAACGTAATAATTGGAACAAGCGCCTGAAGAAAACGTACCTCTTTAAAAATATATATAATTAAATCTTTAAATTGCGATCGAACCCACATCCAACATGTTAAAAGTCCGACAATGCACCGCCACGCCACGACGACTTGGCTTTAATATACAAATTTTAAATAGATTATAAAAGTTCTCCCCATCGGCTATATTCCGATTCATACATATTACACAGCTTAAAATACATCGATTTAAAGTCACTATACAATAATTGTCTGTTATTTCCATTAGGGTAGGGGGAGGCCAGGCCTTTTCTATGAACGTTGTTCATGTACTCCAGGCTGTGGCGCCAGACGTTGACTCACATTCTGTCTAGAAATACAAGCAATTTAACTTTGAACTACACAAATCTACTATAATGAAGCAAAAACATAGAGTATGCCAAATGGTGACTTTAATTTGTGTAATAAAATATATTTTGTCATATGATATAATTACCAACTTCATAAAAGCTTAAAAAAAGTATATATATTAAGGCTACTCTTAAACTGATTTTACATTTAATAAAAAAATAAATACCTCCTTTGAAAAATATGTATATATTATTCAAGATTAATTTATTTGTTTTTTTTTAATTTGTATTATAAAATATATTTTGTCAAATGAAATAATTATATAAATTAAAAAATATACAAATTAAGGCTAGTTTTAAATTGATTTATCATTTAATAGAAACAAATGAATCTTTCATAACATTTATTAAAATAAACAAATACATATACTGTGTTAGCTTAGTTATATTCCTAAACTTAAACTAAACGGAAAACGATATCCATCTATTTTTAAGTCCTGCAATTTACATACAGCATCACTAAAAATCGTGTCAGAGGCAGAGGTGGAGGGAACCTATTTATTCCCCTATTCTTATCTTCACTTCACAAAGATTTTTCGTAGACGTCATTTAGAGCTAATGTTTGTTGTGGGACGAGTCGCCTGCGAATTGCTACATTAACTGGTGTCGGCCTTACGAACCCTTAATCCTATGTCTCGAATGGGCCAATGCATCTTAAGCGAGAAAATGTGACTTTAAATTGTTTCGTGGAGGAAATGTAAAAGAATGTAGTGATAATTGTTGGTGTTTCTGGTGTTTTTATGTGTGTACGTTGTATTATTTTCTTGTTTTTTTATTTATTTCGTGTATAATACAATTTATAAAATATGTTTGTTGTTTATAGCGCTCTGAAAAACTATGTGGTTACGCGAAATTTCAATTGTTCAGTGTCATACAATAATTTTCAAAAATATTTTGTATAAATTAAAGAGATTAATTTCTCAACATCTATTCAAAGCATACGTTTTTATTTTTATTTTTTTTCAGCTTTACACTGTATCTCGCACGTGACACGATAGGCAGAGGGAACCTAGATTAAGAAAACTCCACTCTCCACTTTCTACCAAATTCTGGAGACATTGCGTATTGAGTGGCAGAACTCAACGGCGCGTTTTGCTTTGATACAAGAGCGATTAAAGGAAAATATTAAATATTTCATTTCCTCGATTGACTATCGAACCACAAACTATCGTGCGCTTACAATAGCACGCGTGTGCTACCACTACGTAGGTACACTATAAAACTGACTCCTCATCATATATTCAGAACATAGATTTTTGTATGGAATATATAATAACATTTTGTTAAACATATGTTTATAACTTTGCACCATCCACATCCACACATTATTCTACAGTTTAATATGACTCCTGTATGCATATTAAGTGGAGCAGCAGTGTTAAAGCCAAGCTAAAATAACGTTCTCGAGTTAATTAACTATGTACCTACTGACGATTAAACGGTGCATGCTGTACTATCGGGATCAAAGGATTATGTTGCCACTCAAAATCAAAACGGCTTATTATGTAAATATCTAACCTGTTCAATCAATTTATAATGTATTCGAACGCGCATAATTTATATATTCAATCTATATCTGTCTGTATCTTTCCGTGGATTTTGTGGTTGTGGTAAGTATTATTAATATTGTTATTATTTATGTAGCGTTACGTTGCATTCCGCACCTGACAGAGAAGACAGAGGGAATCTGAGAATCTAGTATTAAGACACTCTGTTTCCCATATAGATAATTCCGCCACTTTATGCCGAATTAATAAGGCATCGTAGGTTGAGTAGCGAAATTCTCGCGCTTTGCCTCGATACCAGAATAAAGAAATGAAAATAATAAATATTTCACTCCCCCTAATGAAAATCGAACATACAACCGTCACGATAAATACATATAAACATAATATTAAACATACATACATAATATATACTATACAAGAGTGGAATAGTAAACAAAAGTATAATATTTAAACTATGAATATATAACATTTATTTTAAATTTGCAATAACTTCGACAGCACTCCGCGTATATTTCCAGCGAGGCCTGTTTGCAGGGACGCGACGCGACGGTCACATGTTTACATTTAACAATAATGGATACGTACGGAAGATGCAATTTACATATTATGTATAGCTAAATATTGATATAAATAATATAATATTTGATTGTATTGTTTCAATTTAAATTGAATATTTTTTCTTGTATGAAAACTATATAATATGGTTATATACTATAAGTTTTAGTGTGACTGTTTTGTCTATTATAATTTGTAATCAAAAGATCTTTTGAAAATATTTATACAAAACAGAAAATATTTATATATATATATATATATATATATATAATAACGTCACTATACCTATACCAATTTCCCTTGCATAATTTGAATACGTAATCAAGGTGTGCAGTAGAATTCCTTTATGAGCTAGCAACAATCTGATTTTAGGTATGTACGATAATAAGACAAATTAATTACTCCTGTATTTATGTACAGAATGGTGATGACCTTTCCAAATAAACGTTACCCAAATATTTTAAATATTAAATCAACACGCAATGCCCTGCAGAATTCGGCGGAGAAATGGTACACGGAGTGTCTTAACTCTAGACTCTCTCTCCCTTTGCCTTTTCTGCTGTGTGCGGGATACAGCGTGAAGCTGATATAATATAAGTAAACTATTGTAACTGTTGTCTTCTTACATCATTTTGCAATGTAAATATAGAGAAGGTAATAACTAGCTCTACATTTTCATTAATGTAGTGTGAGAGTTATCTCTGTGAATCTTGTTTTATCGATAGGGAATGCATTAGCGCGGGCGACTCGTAATGTTTCCCTATTTTAGTTAGGTATATGTAGTGCATTCATTGATCATATCGTCCACAATAGTACCCTTAGTACATAATGTCTAGCGTTTATAGAGCCCTAGAGAGATGATGTGGACTGTAGATTCACTTAGAAATATCGTAACTTAGTCGTTACGATATTTAACTGTGTATTAAGTTTTAGTTAACAGTACAAGGTAATATTTTATTATTATTATATTACAATCACAAATGTTATATTTTTTTAATTACAGAACCATCACTTTCAACTATGTAATAAACAATAATCTTAATAAATATTCCACACTAATGAACTCAACACCAGAATTCCACCACTCATCACACAATGCTTAAATTCGCTAGAAAGTGGAGAACGGAGTGTCCTAACACTAAATCCCCTCTGCCTACCGTGCTGCATATGTGGGATGTAATAAAAGTATATGTTGTTTTAATGTCAAATAAAATAAAAACATCTTTCTATAGTATATCGACCCATGATATAAGCTTAATTTAAAAACAAAAATAAAAACGTTAAATCAAATTGTGAACATATAGCTTCATCTGTTAAATAGCAAAAGATACTTTCAGATCGCTTTGACTAACTTTCCAAGAGACTAATACCAGTAACGGCCTCATTTGTCGCTGCACTACAAGCGTGCCAGCTCTTTCACGTCTTCATTAAGAGGCGGAGTGTCCAGAACTTGCGAACTGCCCTCGACACGAGCCGGCGTAGGCCGGTGCCAAATTTGCAATTTAATTGTTCACGTTTCAAATGTTACGATTGTTACGGGAATTCATTTAGGCGGTTCTAGTTCAACAGTGTCGTTGAGGTGGAACGTAATTAACGACTTTTATTGTATGGTATTTTATTTTTGAAAGATAAGTTGGTTAAAATATAATAAAACATATTAATTACTATTTAGAAATATTTGAATAGAAATTCTTTATGCATAATATACAATTTGAGATAAAAAAAACTCAATTTACTCCATTTTTCGCTAATTTTAAAATGTATGCTGGGTGCCTGGCATGAGTGAAAGTTCCGATTAATATCAATCTAACAAAACATTATATATTAAATTTGAACCTACAGCTATCGTGTTGAGCCCCAACTGCACTGATACTGTGTGACAGTGTTTTTGTTATTTTAAAAATGTACAGTGTACATACAGTATTTTATATCTCCATTTACGTTCTATTTCAACTATTAAAATATTCCAATATTATTTATTATTTTCAAACAAATTTCAACCTTTTAAATGAAAATGTAGATAACTTGAAAAGTCTTTTGAGTGCCATCTTTCCTTCGACAGTCTGTCAAAGCCTTTAAATAAATTTACCGCATCCCACAAAGTGAATGCATTTTACGATTGCCGGTTTATATCCGTGCATACGAGTTTTATTTGCTGATATAGGCTTTTAATGGGTCGTACGTATCAGTAACATCGATAGTAAATGATGCACTGTAGCTTTTAAAGGACAAACTTGTTGTTTCTCTTCACGATTCGTTCGAATGTACATTTTAAATAATTACAATATTAAAGCTACCCTTAATGGCCTTACAGGTTTATTTAAAACAATGGCGAAGTCGTGTTTCACGTGAAAAAGAAAATTGGCGTTGGTAGTTTATACTATAACAGAAAGCTGTTCCGTTGGGCGCCAAGCGGATTGGTGTACCGGCGCCCGCTCGCTTAACGGCATGTAATTGCAGTGTCGGGGTACAGGACGCACAGTACGTGTTATAACGAACGAATTCGGCGAACTATTATTACAACGATTATCGTTTACCTGGTGACTATTTCAATTCAGCAAACAATCCACGCCCGGGCGTCGACGCAATTGGGTATTCCCCATTTTGAGTGACAAACAGCATATTCGGGTATAGAGTTTGCAGTTTGGTGGATGCGGATCATAAAATAGTGATTAGGTCGTACTGGTCCAGTATTTTTTAAATATATTTTGATTGGTTTTTGAAATGTTCAATGATGATTGGATTGTGTGCTTTAGTGAATATCAATTTTGAATGCTAATAACTGTTATTATCCAAACAACTATGCAATAATAAAATGTTAGTATATAGATTAATTTAAAAATGAACAGTAGGTTTACGTATTTGTCCGTCGGTGTTATGAAATAATCGCCTAGCTTCCGTAGCCCCGGCTCCTGAGAAGAAGCACCGTAACGTTTTAATGGGTAGTTTGAAAAAAATCCCTCTGCCTACGCTGTTCTATGCAGGATACAGATCGAAGGTGATTAAAAAAATATAGTGAATTTCTACTAATGATTGGCATACAACAACAAGGCTATATTTATTTGAAATAGTAGTTTGTAAAAGGCTTTCAAACGACCATTAGCGGACATGGGTGATGTATGTGGATTATAGAACACAAGCTGAGCCCTAAGTGGTCGCCGCGGGGACGCCACACACGCCATGCGCCCGATTCTCGGAAGCAGTGTCGGTGAACTGTATGCGCTGCTAACGTTCATTCTATTAATAAATAAAATCTGGTTTTTCCAATCATTAACTATGATGATTTAATATTTTACAGCATAGGTGCATTTTTTTATGTATTTGTCACTTTTATTAATGGTTTCCTAAATGTTTCGTCTCTTGGCCCTTTTGTAGGACGTGAGATTGTAGTAGAACCTAACGTTGTGCTTTGATTTACCAGACTAAAAAAGTGCCAATAATCTAAATTTAATAAACAGTCTTTGAGAGATCGATCCCACATCTTTGTTTGTTCAAATATCACGTACAATATTTTTATGATATTTTTCAGGATTATAATTTATTTATCAAAATAGAATATTTTTCAACAATTTCTTCCGCATGCATCAAATAAAATATACCTAACATTTCAATTCATATCTTCTCCTTAATATTAAACTTACAAACGGTTAACTTTAACTTTGTAAATTCTTAGCTGTAAAATTTTTGGGAATCTTGTAATGTGAGCGTACACGGCGTCACTGCGTAGCGCATACCAGCTACGTACCGTAATTCACTTTGACAGACTGAATCTATGAATATTATCATCGCACTAACGATAATATAATCCATTCGAGGTTAAATGTGAAATCAATTGAGGTTTCATTTGGAAAATATGTTTTATTTTATTGTAGCACAATAAATAAAGTTTTGTTTTAAATAAGGGTGAGGCCGTTGTAGCGTATCGGATCTGCGTTCGATTATAAGCGGTTGTAAGATGGTTGTGAGTTCAGTTCCTACTTGTGGAATTAAATTATTTTCATTTAGTTAATCTGGTAATGACACATACTCAGAATGTTTTATGAATTGGGTAACTGAGTGATTTCAAATTAGATTCCCTCTGCCTTCTCTTTTTTTTTGGTTCATCGTAAGGAAACCCTTTTATGTGTGTACCACCCAAGTGGGCCATTTCTAATAGCCACTAAAACCTCACAGTGCTCCTTCTTGACCGCCACTGGCCTAGGCCACGGGTGCCAAGGGATTATTCCGCGAGCCCCGGTCCCTCTGCCTGCTTTAATATGCGGAATTTTAAAGTGCAATGAGTGAATTATATGGAGAAAAACATTAGCTCACCATCCACGACAGTTTTATAATATTTATAATTTATTTTTGTAGTAATATAAAAATGCCTTTCCGTTTGTTACAAGCACACATTAGTAAGAATATACAAACTGCACTTAAACGACGACAACTTGGTCGTTTCTTCATATGACACACATATTTTTTGGTAAACTACAAGCCTGCTCAAATGAGATAAGTAAAGAATATTTTATATTTTACTTACTAACTTTACTGTATCCTTAGCGGTTAGCCAGAGAGAACGGAGCGCCAAAAGCTACGGCATCTCTACGGTCTCTCATACTATTATATCAAATCAGTAAAAGTAGTGTACCTTGTTGTTGTACCTTGAACTTGAAATCAATAAATTGAATAATTTTAAGTGTCTTTTCCATTCATTAATTAAATAAAAAAAAAATCAGTTTCACGCTGTATCCCGCACACAGCAGGGTAGGCAGAGGAAACCCTGCCGAATTGTGGAGGCATTGGGTGTGGAGTGGCAGAACTCAACGCCGCGCTTAGCCTCGACACCAGAGCGAAGAAAATGGAAAAATAAATATTTCATCTCCTCGAGTGGGGATCTAACCCACAACCAGTCGGTTTTACAGTCACACTTCGTGCCGCTGCGCCACGACAGGCCACAATAATTAATTAATTAATGTTTTTTTTATTTATTACTGAAAGTGTTCGTACAGTAGTCACTATAAATTCGGATACCTGTACTTATGTACACATACGTATAGGTATATTTAAATCGGAATGCATCAATCTTGATCAGAAATCGCGTGGGACCCCACCTGTATGATATAAGCGAATACTCTCTGAATAGAGTTCCATTACTATAAAATAGTAACTTTTACAGTGATTTTTGTGATGTTGTAGCTCACTTTGCAAACTAAATTTTTATTTGGCTGTACTGTTGATCTTTTATTTAGTTTGCACATATCGATGGCGGGTGAGATAAAAACAAAATATGTTGTTCTACAAATGAATATCCCAACCCAGGGATAATGCTAAAAAATATTTAAGACTAAAACCGATAATATAAATAAAAAAATCAATTTCCTGAGACAAAATAAGTGCCATTAATATAATTATATAAAATGATGCTTATAAAATATATAAATGATAGACTGTTTCACACGAACATCTGGTTCATCAAACTCACTAAATCTATTATATTAAAAAAACTCGTTATTTGGCCAAATTGGCTAAATAAAAAAATGTACAAAAGTAAATGCGTTACTTAATCTATAAAGTAACGCACAACATAGAAAGGGCCTGATACATAATTATCCAACGCTACGATTAATCTATAAATATGAATAAAATCGGCTCAAAGGATAAATCATTTAATTAAGTTCGTTAAAACTATTCAAAAGCGGGCGCGTTCAACAAGTAGCTCTGAGTTTCAAATTCCTCAATACTTTTATGTGGGACCGACGTACAAAGTAATGAAGTGGGATTTTCCTGGGAAAAGAGATTATTTTTTTTGCATCGGGCGTCAAAGAGTGGCGATCTACTTGAAGATTTTTCTTTCCGCCGATGGTCTCTGAATACGGCACCACAATGCTAGGGGTTCAAAAGAGCTTGATGAATTCCCAGCGCTTTGTTTCCGCTCGCTCTGTCTCGACAAGGCATTGCTTTTTAATTTAGACCATTTCGCCTCCTCTTTTTATTCTGGTAATAAATCTGGGTATCTAGTAGCTTTTTATGTTGACTCATCCGTATGTTTTCATATTATTATAATGGCACTGTGTTTACGGGACAAACGCTACAGAGCCGTCCGGAACGATGTGACTCTATTGTGTTTTACAATTGCAATTTAGGTTTACGTGCTTTTTTCGTGTTGAGTCAAAATGATTAAGGCGTTATGGGGAATTATAAAAGGATACCATAGATAACGTACTGCACGTTTTCTTTCATTTAAAGTACAAAGGTTTATCATCATAATCACCATAGTGACTTAACATTTCACCGTACACCGTAGAAACTTAGTGAGTATAAAATTTATAAATTAGTGTTCATTAATACGAAATATATTAGTACAAGTGAGTGACGAGGTATATTTGGAAAGTATGCTTAGTAGAGATGGAAAATACGAAATGGACTTAAAAAGGCGTATTGCTACCGATGGGTAACCAGAGTTAACGGTGTTTTAGCTGCATTGATGAGTCAACGAAACATCAGTAAGACTACTGAGTATTACAGAAGAAGAATGAAAGAAAGATTAATGCTGAGGAGATGCGTTTTCTTCTTAAGATATCTGAAATCAGTTTAGCTGACTGAATTCGCAATGTAGAGACGTACATAATGGTAGGCCAGGATCTCGCGGTGAGAACAAAGAAGAACGTGCTCAAAGAAAAACTGGTGGTTTGGGCACGTCTTTCGAATGAGTGATAAAAGAATGGTAAAAACGATAGTGAGCACTATGAAAGGCAGGAGAAGGAGACCTCGGATAGAAAACACAGTGTCGATCATACTCAAGACTCAGGCAGGGCATATATGAAGTGATTTATAGTAGCGAAGTTATGCAGAGAGGCTTGGCGTTTGGAGCTCCGTTCTCTTTGGCTATGGGGCACTTGTGGTGGACCTATATTTATGAGAATTAGTTTAGTGATTATTTATTTAATATACAAATAGTGGAAAACATGAAAAAAATAAATGTATTTAATACAAAAAAATAATTGTAAAACTCATTTTATTTCATTCAAAACGAGTATGAT
This sequence comes from Heliconius charithonia, assembly GCA_030704555.1. Taxonomy (NCBI): domain Eukaryota; kingdom Metazoa; phylum Arthropoda; class Insecta; order Lepidoptera; family Nymphalidae; genus Heliconius; species Heliconius charithonia. Next base: position 5,198,780 of record CM060809.1, on the reverse strand, counting down.
TTGTGCGCAAACATAAATATGTCAACTTTATTCATCGTCAGGTATTTGGACTAACTAGACTTACAATGGTGAAATTTAGTAAGTTCAAATTTGACAGTACAATTACGGAGAAATTAAGTGCTGAATCCTGAAATTTCAACTTATACATACATATGTATATGTACACTAAATATAAAAAGGAATATGTAGGATTTAGGGAAATATATTACTGTTGACTCGAGTTTTAACTAAACTATATATAAGAACAATACAATATTTATATTGAAAAGTTTCTCGTAATGCAAGCCAATATTGATTTATTTCATTTTAAAGAAGTGGATATTGAATTCACAAAGAGTTCGCTCATTTTAATAAAATAAAACAATACATACAGTGTCCCGTAATGAATGGATGAACGTGAAACACTGCATAGTAGACTTATTACGCGCTCAAAGTAAAAAAAATAAAGACAATTTACATTTTAATATTGATTTGATATTGTCTTTAGTTTCTAAGATTTATAGTAAAGTTGTTTAAACATTATATGCCAGTACCTTTTTTCTTGCTTCACGCTGTATCCCGGACACAGCAGGAAAGGCAGAGGGAACCTAGTGTTAAGACACTACGTTCCCCATTTTCCGCTGAATTGGGGAGAACAGCGCAGAAATGAAAATATTAAATATTCCATTTCCTCCAGTGAAAATCGAACCCACAGCCTGTTGCGTTTTCAGTCGCACACTTGCACCCCTGCCACCACGACTGGCTTCAGTACTAATAGTAGATATATTGCAAGTCCTAGCGGCCTTCCACACAGTTTGCCTAACACCACTACTTTTTACGTCACATTTAGTCTAAGCTTAAAAATTCTCTTAACCATCTAAACATTTGAACCTATAATAATCTCGTTCATACATACATATTATTATTCGTTTTATACATTATAATGATCTATCAAAAAACTACATAGAATACAAAATTACATAGGAATATTTACTTAAATTTATATTTCCATTTTTTCTGTCTGGTGTCGAGGCAACGTGCGGCGTTGAATTCTGTCACACAACGCGCAATGCCTCCAGAAATTGGCAGAAAGTGGGAAACGGAGTCTTTTAACGCTAGGTTCCCTCTGCCTACCCTGCTGTGTGCGGGATACAGCGTGAAGCTGATTTTTTTTATACTACATAGAAAATTGCATACAAACGTATCTAAATTAGTTTAAAATAAACCGCTTTTGAAAGTACTCGAGCAGTAAGACAACAACCTGAAAATCAGCTTTACCTTCGTCCACTACAAATATTTTCCAATATAAATTTTCGCTTCGTGACTTTGGTTGTTCGTTTTTGTGACTACACTACAGATACATAAAAATATTTTCATGGAAACGCAGTTTAAATATTTTGTACTTTAGAGTATTTTTAGTTTAAGATAAATTTGCTTGCGTACAGCTACCACCACCACCACCACCACCACCACCCCGACCCGAGCAAATGCTACGGAGTGTACACAAATATTTATATTGGAGTTTGCGTGAAAGATGTACACACCATATCAGGATATTTTTTGTATGAGATATTGGAGCAAATTGTATTTTTATATACAATTCTAATCAATTGAAAATGTTAAAGTAGCAAAAATATATATATATATATATAAAGGATATGATACTTTTTAGCATTATCACTAGTTGAAATTATATTTTCATTAATATATTTATTTATGAGGCCAGTGGTGGCGCAGGGGCACAATGAGTGAATACGTTTTATTGAATACGTGTTACGTGGCTTATTTTAATACCCCCAACCCCCCATGTCATCAAAAATAAGCAAACCCAAGACCCCCTGCCCCCCTACAGGGCTTACGTAATACTTGAACGACCCCCTATCCAAAAATATAATATCTTACTTCACATTCACTTTTTACTTTTCACTATTAATTGACATTGTTTAAGCAAAAAAGTGAAGTTTTTTTCCATCCAGTAATAAACTAAAGTAACGTAAACAAAGCAACACACTTTCAAAACACCAGTCAATTACAGCCCGAGTAAAGTAAAAACCCATGACTAACTCAACATAATAATTGTGTTTATTTCTATAAAATCCATTGTACTATGTTGATTAAAAATTATTAATTTACAAGAATACTTTCAACATTTTCAAAAGCAAATACATAAACGGAAATCCTCAAATAGAGAGTCGTTCACTCTGTGTACTCATTTAAGTGGATCTACTAACTTGGATAAGTTTCTATTGATGACGAATGCGCACATATACCAATATCATTGTCAGTAAAGTCAATCAATGTGAATAAATGTCATTTTCACACTCATTTCTCGTTTTGCTTATTAAAATACGCTATGTAACTACCCAACACAGCATACTCAAGAGCCCTGACAAGCTCAACCAGGTCCTTTATTTAAAATTTTGAATAAGAAATTTTAAATATAATCCCGTGGAAATGACGTAGCCGGCGGGAATACCAATATGGAAGGTAACCGTTAAATGGTTTCTTTAAAATAAAAATGCTAGAGAATAATGTAATTCGCCGGGTGAGAGAAGTGGAATAATAAGTTTTTTCGAGTAACAAAGCAAATAAAAGCGTTAATGCGGCTGCATCGAAATTTTCCAACTGGGAAAAATTGCTCTTTTATGTGAGGTTGTTGTAAAGAAGGTTTAATGAAAATTCTGGTGAACGTAGACGTAACTTAGTCGCTTCTTATATTACTAACTTGTTTATTAAAACACTATCGCGGCGGGCGTAATGTTGCTTTTCTGAAGTGTAAGATTTTGTTTACGACTCCTTTTTACTTTTATAGGAGGAGAGGAGTGATTTTTGGATTTTGCTTACAATATTTTTACAGATCTTTATATACGAGATAAGGTGATTGTTATAAGTATTCTTGAACTTTATAATTAAAATAGAAATACAGCGGAAAGCAGATGGTGAAGTGGAGAACAGGTGTCTTAATGGAAAGTTTCTTAACACTAGGTCCCCATGTCCCCTACCTACCTGTTTGTCTGCCTGTTATCTATTATAATATACCTATGAAAAAAACCTCATCAGAAAAAACCTCATCAGAAATCTCTAATCTTTAATAATTTACATATTTATAACCACAGCTCACTTTCAACTAAAATATTAAATATAATCTTATTGAGGTTGTTTGCTAACAAAGAAACTGCACATTTCGCTGATATTACAACCAAGTTGTGTCATACTTATTTTGCTTATCCAACTTCTATAATAAACTTGCTACAATGTTTTCTGATGAGAACACATGAGAGTTGTTGACGTAACGAGATTCAGCCTTGCAGCCGGTATTAACGTGTTCTAGTTACAAATAAGGATAAATAGAACTTGTTCACTTATTAACTGCCTAATCTTTCTTAGGGAAATATGTTTTTAATAATTGCTTCCATCTAATTAGTAATACTTTAATTTTTTTTGTATTTTTATGGTATCTTATACTTTTCTGTAATATATCGCTTCTGGTGTTGAAAAAGACATAAGATATCTCTGAAAAAACCAGTCAAGTGCGAGAGTTATGTGTTCCCACCGAGAATTTTGTACTAATTTCAGAATTGTACGTCAAGAAGGTAGTATAATTTAAAATTTAACAAATTTAAGTTTGAGGACATATGAGGTACACACTTTGTATAAAATTAACTACAATTAGATTTATATCTTTTGATAAAGACGATTTAGCTTAATTTTTTCTATGCCCCAGACGATTGTATATTTGATATAAATTTCAATTTGCTATCGATACCTCCACGCGATCTTCAAATAAATGGACAGACGGACAGACATACATCAAAATGATCCTAAAAGGGTTCTGTTTTTTTTTGAGGTACAGAACTTCATACGGGAGATACTGTAAAATACTATAACATATTTTACCTCAAATATTAACATGCGCAACGTGGTTTAATACGTTTTTAAACCCTGTTTGACTTTTAAAAAATGATTTTTCTCGATTCAAACAGATAAGCAAGCAAAATGCTGAATGCATCGCAGTTCAATATAAGCGCAGACAATACGCGGCGACAGTGACAAGGGTTGAAAGCTGTGCGTTCCCGTGAAAATACACGCTGCACCTGCTTTATCAGTATCATAATATTTAGAAGACACATTTTTCCATGGCTTTCTTTTCCATATATGCGAGAGTTTATTTTTGTGTTTGACTTTGTAGATTTACTTTTTATATCTTTTTACCTTTTCTTGAAACACTAAATGGAGAGATATTAAAATTATTTATAGCGGAATATATTTGAATTCACGTTTCTGGAAATATAAACTAGTAAAACTAAGATAAATAATAAAATAAAGAGAAAATAAAAAACTACAATATCAACAATCACAACAATGAACTTTCTTAATAATTTAACCCATTATAATAATAAAAACAAGGCATATAAAAGGGGTCGCAAAGCGAAAAGGTCGCCAATCTTGTCAATTCAGAATCGACAGATTTTATTTTCTTCAAGTGTTTCACTAAGAGCATCGCGATTGTACGGAAATTCACCTGAATCGCTTCTTGTTAAACATGCTTCAAGACGGTTCTCTTGCATACTGTTCATTGTTGCCCGTCTTGCCTACCCTCGTCAAAGTCATGCCTCATTGACCCTTCCCGAATATCGACTCGGAGCCAATTTATTTCATATGAATCTTGGATAGCGTGATACCGTCAGAAAGTAAGCTTGTTGATGTTCACTTATGTCACACCTAATAATCGAATCAAAATTACCTATAGAAACTTCATAGTTAATTAAAATTAAACTATTTGAAATTATTTCACATATAGTGTATATTATAGCCTGATATTTTAAATGCCGGTGTAAATAATGATTATCTCATAAAGCCGATAATCTATTATATTATAATTTGTATAGTTTAAAAAATGCAAACTACGTCGCTGTTAATCCAATTGACTTTAATAGATGTCAATTTATATAAATACAGCTAAATGAGCTTTAAAAGTTTATTTAATTTTACGATGGTGTCACTTCATAAAGTCGTAGCGAGTGCCGTTATCGTTGGCCAACGGAAGATTGTTTCACTTGGAAGGCTGCCATAACGACGTAAGGAAGTACAAAATATAAATACATTTTGCATGCCACTTAACAGTACGCGCGATATATCATCGAACCAGACAGTGCAGAACTACCGCGTAAAACAGTCTAAAGTATGATCACAGTTTTGGAACTTTTAAGTTTACACGGAATGGAATTTCAAAGAACTCTCGCACCCATCTCTTCAAAACAAGTTTCTATGTACAACTTTTTTCACAAATAATCGTAAGAATATTTTCTATTTAAAGTAGAATTGAATGTTTAAAAACTTATAAAGAAATATCATTTTAAAGGTCCCATACCTGAAAAAGTAAACACAGATCTCTTATAGGATCAGTCCACGTGAAGGTAAAGTAAGCTAACATTAATATCAAATATTCAATCTATGGTCCCTTAAAGAATAGAAAAAATCAAGCTGCTACATCAACGCAATTATGCATAGTTTTTCCTGCATTTTGTATGAAATTCGCCGTATAATCAAATCTATTTTTACAGTGAACAGTTACAATACTGTAAGTTCTCTGGTACTCTGTTATTTATTTCAATAAAGGAAAAATTCCGAAAAGTTAATATTTCAAGGTATTTCGTACATAATATACCACAAACTTATATTTGTAGCTCATTCCATATTTGCCAGTCGTGGCGCAGTGGCACAAAGTGTGACTGTAAAACTGACTGATTGTGGGTTCGATCCCCACACGAGGTCCACTCGAGGAGATGACATATTTACTTAAATGTATATTTTTATTTCTTTGCTCTGGTGTCGAGGTAAAGCGCGGCGTTGAGTTCTGTCACTCAACACGCAACGTCTCCAGAATTCGGCAGAAAGTGGGGAACGTAGTGTTTCAACACTAGGTTCCCTCTGCCTACCCAGCTGTGTGCGGGATACAGCGTGAAGCTGATTAAGATTAAGACTTATTCTATAATTGCATACTTTTATAAGTTGCTCTTCCCATTGATCTACAAACATGAAATTGGTACGGATGGGCGACTCCGACTCAAACTCGATCTGAACTAATTTTTAAAAATATATTTTTATTCTAAGTTTTAAATACTTGTATTTTAATTAACGTTGTTAACTTAGCTCCAATCTTAGTACCCCATCTTCAGTTCATCCAAGGTAAAGCATAATGAGTAGAAATGTAAATGACGTCCGCCATAGCAGCTACGTGATCGTCGCTACAGCGCGGCGCAGAGTTGCGAGTGCAGCGCCGTGAGATGCTTCATTAAATTCTAATTGCACTCACGCTTAATACAATAGAATAAGTGCATGTAGACTTTGTTAAGGAGTAACATGTATTTATATGACTGCTTTACTACACGAGACTGGGCTATAGCAGCGTAGCAGCTCTTTTGCAAATTCTTTATTGACTGGACAACGTATACCGCATATAGAATGGAATTCAGGGAACCTAGTGGTAAGACGGAGGAATGTTTCGTTAGATTTTAGAGACATAGTGTTATAAGTAACGGATATCAACCCTGCGTTTTCTCTTTTTACTATAGATACAAATCAAAAATGTTAAATAGTTCATTCTCCCGAGCTGGAACGATCTTTTTGTTTAATTGCACATTTATTAACAAAATAAACTTACAGCAACGTATCTCTTCATATCAAATAAACAATTATAAAGAGAGCATTTTTAATTTTTGTAATCCTCTAATGGTAGCTTCACTCGACGAAACCAATACCGCAGGTGATACCTATAGCGAGCCGACGCGACCAGTGGGAAATCAGGCGCAGGACTGTCGACTTAACGTGTTCCTTGATACTGTGCCAAGTTTTTCATTGAGCGTAGATTGTCATAATAGAAAAGCTTAATAGTTCGTAGCGAACCGAGATTTGAATTTAGGAACCATAGACCTAAATTTGAGCTTTCTAAATAAGCTTGTTTACAATTAAAATATATAAAATATTTTTTTTTTTAAACGTTTCTTTTCGAAATAAATTAAACATCATTTCAACAAATGTTATAATTTTTTTCTATTTATTTATTAAAACAAACAATTTTACAAAAACACAACTTAAAGTTATATTTTTGCTTAAATAAATAATCTTAGTATTTAGTTCAGCGAGGTCTTATAATTAACTATATAGGCTTCTGAAAGCTTACGTAAAACCGCACAGGTTCTAGTCACAAAATATGTTAGACCTAAACTATAGGAGAATTTCCAGCACGCTCGATAAAACTGTACAAAGTTGGCCAGATAATCTGATTATATTTGTTAGAAAACCGAACAATTTGGGACCAATGCTGATGCAGGCCTGAGCCGGGCTAAAGTTACTTTGTATCTGCACGTGAGTGGAATTGCTTGAGCCCAGTGCGCTCGTGCACTCGTTCGGATTCCCGCGCCGTACCCTCATTTCCGACGTTAATAGACCTTTGTACGATGATGATGTTGGATTAAATGTTCGATTTTTTCAATTTAAAAAGTTTTAGTGCGACAACGGCTCGACATACATTTTTTTTGTTTTGATGTGTTTCTGAAAATGTGAATTTTCTCATATGTTGGGATAAATTTGTAATTTTCGAATAAATGGTTCGAAATAAATAAAAGAGTGATATTGTGTTATATATTTATAATAATTAATTACAAAATGGATATATATTTTTGGGTTGATTCTCAAATATACAATAAATAATATAAATTCTATATTAATATTGGTATTTTCTATGTTTGTTTGGCTGTTGTGTCGACAAGTAGGAGAGACGGACGTGGACGCGGCGGGAGCCCGTTGACGTAAGCGCGAGATGTGTTGGCGCGGCGGCGTGCGGCGGCAGCGGCGTCGTCGGAGGCGTGCCCCGGCGGGCCAATGGCGCGCCCCCGCCCGCCGCCCCGCCCGCGCACCGACACCCAGCGAGCCAGTAGGTTTGTGTCCCTTTGGCTGACCGCATGACTCCGTATCTCGCTTCGTCGCCGTACTCGCTGTAACTCGTCAGGCTTCCCGAGCTTGCGCCGGCCGTTGCTGCCGCGAGGAGTGCTGGTGGAGCAGCGCCAGGTACTGTGTCCACGCACGCCGCTCCCTTCCCGCCCCGCGCGGCCGCGTCGCCGCCTCCGAGGCGACCGGCACGTGCTCCTTGTCAATGACGGACCGTTCGCCCAAAATCGTCCTTATTCCCACTTTGTTTACCATCCATTATGGCACAAGAACTCATGTATGTCAATCATCACAATATTTTAGAATCATAACAATTCAATATCTTTTTCAAATTGTAATTATGTAATCTGTTTTTATACTATTATAATCATAATTCACTAAATTTGGCATTTTTTGTTATTTTATAATAAATATACATAATGTGTTTGTTTCTAACGTACTTATTGTTAAAAGGTAAATTATTGAATCACTTAATTAAAAAATCTAAAAGCTATCATATATCAAATATACAAAGTTTATGACCTATTAGTATAAAAATAATAAGAATCGTAGTCTTAATTGATTAGTGATACAGTACTGAGATATGTAAAATATATATTTGATTCGCGGAAAACGTGATTTCGTGTCTCAAATTTACTTTTTCAATTTTCTAAAAGCCAAGGGCAAAGCGAAGGTTAGCTCAAAATGAGACTAAATTACACATATTCAACGTGATCGCTACGAGCATCTACGGAAATCCAATCGCATTAAAACGGGGGGAAAAAATGGGTATCTCTCGATAGAGAACTTTTGCAAATAAATATATCTAACAATTTCCGTTTCATCGCCTCCATACGCGGCGCACAAATTAAAGATCGTTTTTCCGAGCTCTCGTTCCCACTTAGAGCCACCACGGGCTCCATAAAACTTAACTATACGCCGTAACCGCGACTAATTATTAGGGTGGGTTTACATAACGTATTTATGAGCTTGAGATTTAACGCTGGCCTCGCTCTCGGGTGTTCTGTTATCGTGCCATTAAAAAGTTGTCCTCTGCGGAACACTAAATAACATAATATGCACCGTACTTCCTACACTGTACGCTGTACGCTGTATACTGTACGCTGTATACTGTACGCTGTACGGTGTACGCTATCGGCCGGCGCCGGCGACAGACCGATAATGCGCATACGATAATTGCTTTTATCTTATAATTAAGGACAAATTTTAGATTTGTAAGAAGCGGTACACGAGTAAATCAATATCAGAATATCTACTTTACTACTACTACTACTTTAGATCTGATTTAATTATATTTTCTAATTTAATAATTTTATTAATGTTTCAATAGTCATGTTACATTGAGGCCAGTCGTACGCATTAGATTGTGGGTTCAAGTCCCATTCGAGGAAATGAAATATGGCAAAGCGCGTTATTGAATCCCGCCATTCAACAGGCAATGCCAAATGTGTGTTGTTTCACGCTGTATTCCGTATTTAATTTTGATAAGCATCAATACAAAATTAGGATAGTATATATACTTATAATATAGATAACACATTTTTCTTTACATTTACGAGATTTAAATACAAAAAGTTTTGAAGTATCACCTGAGTGCTACTTGAGTTACCCAACCCTTCTTCATTGTACTGCCTTAGCTCCTTTTACTTGTATTAGATGTCAACTTTGATAAAATTATTTTTGTATAATGGAAAGTCACATACAAATGTTTAACTTATTATTGAGGCGTTTTGTGTATGATATTTTGATATTTTATCAATTTTAGATTCGTGTCTCAAAATAAAAAAAGTAAAAAATCCATATATGATTACTTTGTTGTCCGTCTATCGTCTCTCAGATCGAGTGGAGGTGTTCATCAGAGTACTTTGGAATATGGAAAAAAATATACTTCTAAGTCAACGCAATAAAAACATACAAGAGTATATGCCGCAGTTTAAATGAAATTTAACGCGTAATCAGAGCCACAGAAGGACCGCAGTCGTGGCGCAATAAACGCGACTGGTTGTGGACTTGATTCCCACTAGAAGAAATGAAATAATTAGTATTTTCTTTTTCTCGCTCTGGTAACGATGCAAAGCGAGCCAGTCTACACTAAATTCCTGCAGAATTCGGCGGAATGTGGGCAACAGAAATGTTTAATGATAACGGAATCTCTTAACACTAAGTTCCGCTGCCTACTTTGCTTGCTATGTGTGGGATGAAGCTTTAAAGAAAGTAGAAAATTACAAGGTAAAAAAATGGAAATTCATAGGTATTACACAGAAAAAACATTAGGAACTTATTAACTTTCCAGCTTATTACAAGCAAAATGAGTGCATATTCACTCAAACTTAACAATTATTACATTTGCCAATTTTTTTATCCACATTTTTATTTACCTACAATCTTGAAATTGGTAAGGGACCCTCGATAGGCAATTCCGACTCGCACTTGACTATTTTTTTATTGTATTAGATAGAGATCGCCTTTAATAAATATTATTTAATATAATGGAAATCAGATACAAATGTTTCAGTAATTATTATGACATCTGCTTCATCAAATCAATTTTTTGTTGTATGTTGTATGTGTTTTTTTTGATTAACTAACTATTTCTTCAATTCCAATTAATATAAGAATTCCATTTGAGATGACAATTTGTGGAATTATGTTTTTGCCAATAGTCTGACTAAAGGCTTCTAGTTGACCTAAATTGAATATACTCGTAGATGTATTTTGTCTGGCTAATTCCGATCTATCATTAGTTGATTCATTCATAATGCTAATGAATTAATACTTCAGTACATACATAAAATACATGTAAATAGGAGAAAATTTACATGTATTTGATTATAAACAAAGCATAGCAACGAGGACCACATCACTGCTACATTTTCTAATAAGATCTCTGGAATCTTTCGACTACTAAAAAATAAATTCGATAATAATCTTTAAATGAATATATTATATGTAAGTTTCGTACAAATAATGTTTGGTACATTCTTATTGTAATCTGTCTGGCTGTACAGACTCCACACTAAGTTCTAGAATTCTAATTGTATAACATAACTTTATGTTTTTTTGTTTTTCTTTCTGCTACGACGTCGGCATTTTCATATCAGCTTAGTAAGTCGTCATGTCATTTTTCACTCTCTTTTGAGTGGTAGTTTTCAATTGAGTATCATAAATGGGATCTAATTTACAAATGATTAATTTCGAATTGTAGAGAGCAACCGACTCTTGTGCTATCTGTGTGTGAATAAAACCAATCAAGTGCAAGTCAAGCTCTCTGATCGAGGGTTTGTACCAATTTCCAGATTGTTGGCCGACTGGAAGTACTCTATAGGTCTTTATTACGCGGCTAAATTTGATGTCCTCCAAGAGATCATAAACCTGAATATTTCATATTAATATCAGTTTGTTGCTTCCACCACACTCCGAGATAAATAGTCTTGACAGACGGATAAATCCTATTGGGGTTCCAATTTTTCTTTTGAGATACGGACGGTATATTTAGGGAAATATATTTCAAAGTCAAACAAACAATCGAAGGGCACTGAACAAATGACAAACGCTGGGTACTTGACATTATTACGAAATTAGCGTTGTAATGAAAAATGTTAATTCGTCGACTTTAATGATAATACAAAAAAAAACATTTGCAGATGTAAGAAGCATTCATTGCTCTGTCATATAACACAATTAATGTTTTTCATCAATAGTAGAGATACGTATGTACGTACATAAAATCTTTGCATATTTCATTAAGGTTTTTATTTTTTTTTGACTTTCATGGATTAAAAGGTTATAAATAATTCACAATTATTAATTTTTGATTTACGATATATTACATTTGACTTAATTTATCTTTGACACTGGGTTTCGAGGGTCAACCGAGGTCTCCTTTTACCTCTCTTACCGTTCACTTTTCCAGCACAAATCTTTTTTGTCATTCTTTCATCACGCATTCGTTCGACGTGCCTAAACCAGCTCAATACGTTTTTGTTCATTCTCACCGTGACATTTGCCACATAACCTACGAAGATATCACATCTCCACGGCATTCCTCTTTCTTTGATTCTTCTTCTGTAATACCCACGTTTTGCAGCCGTATAGCAGCATCGGTACCAACTTGCATTATGTACGGCCAAACTTGCAGCTGTGCTGGCGTTTTGCCGTCTCATGAATATAGCTAAGGCTCCGTTAACCCTGCTACCGACAGCAATAAACCTTTCACACATCCATCTCGTATCTTCCATCTCTATTGAACATACTTACCAAATATACTACTTCATTCACTTGTTCTAATTTATTACCATTTACAATGCATTTTCCTTTCTTGCATTCCGTCCTTTTTTCATTTCTTTCGACTACCAGAACCTTAGTCTTATTCTCATTCATTCTTCGACCATTACTTTCATTCTTTTCTTTCAGAGTGGATAACGCCTGTTACTCGCATTTTTATGGTGCAATGAGTATTGCACCATCTGCGTACAGCAGGTAATTCACTCCCACGTCACTTTGGAGACACTTCACTCTTTGGAGACAGCTATCCATATACAAATTGAACAGCCAAGCCGACACGTCTTTGCTTAACATCCGATTAGACGTCAAACCAAGGTAGGCCCCTACCTGCATGCAGGCTGAGTGATCTCGGTAAAGAGACAGACAGCCTGCAGCAAGGGTCCGCTCACATTGTGCTAGGGTAGTATGCCCCATAATTTCGCTCTCACCGCTGTGTCAAACGTCTTTTTCAAATCCAAAAAAACCATAGAAAAGTCTTTGGTTAACGGCCAAAATTTTTCCGTGATCATGCAGAGGAAAAATATCTGATCACCCTCTTCCAGCTCAAAAACAAGTATATTATTTTTTATTTCAAATTAAAATTTGCATCAGAATGCACAACAACAGTGCCTTATTAAAACATGTACACAAAATCTGACACGTGGATCACTTTATCACGGTAGTACGGAGGAAACTGGACACTTTAAGTTTTGAAGCGAAATTAATATAAGTTAAGTTTATATAACGGGCTAATATAAGGAAGCAACTTACACGTTGCGGGTCGACAAGATTGCACGACGGTACGGCGTCGCGACGCCACTTTCAAACTTCAGATGTTTACACACTGCTCCAGCGATGATACTCTCGCTAATTTCTGTATTTACTACAGTTCCTTTGATACTTAATAAGAAAAACTTTCTTATCTCCCTGATAAACTCCTTCGATGAAGATTAGCCTTCTTATTTTAGCCAAGATTAGTTTGAGTTTTCTATGTATAAGATATACACACTTTATTTACTTAGTGACATATTAATATATTTTGAAAATATTTCTTTAATTACGATACGATATGTTTACGTTGAAATGACATTCATTGTGATTATTAAAGGATTTTAAAATAGTCTCTTCTCTTCTCTCTGAACCAATAGTGAGGAGAAAGCGAAATATAAAAAAGTCTACGTTAATATTCTTAAATACAGTATCGACGATTTTAAAAAAAAAATTACGTACAAAAAAATGAGGACCCCTCGAGAACGTGTAAATGTTGATATGTCAGTACGAGGTGAAATAGAGCCTTTGAAGGACATAGTGCTGAGTGTTTATAAGTTGATCTCTGGATGGTTTTCTTAAATAGCTTAATAACTAAACTTTTTATGCAACATGTTTTATACATACAAACTGCATAAGAAGTTTTTTATACTAATTTTATACTTGATTTTCAACCAACTAATAAAAATTTTGGTTTTTTTTTCTAAATTCAAATTTAAAATATTTTTCATTCGAATAGAGTATTTGTAAGCACTTTTGGATCGTCAAAAGAACAATCAGGCGAAAACTTGATCCAACAAGCTTAACTTTATTTCTCGTTCTTGTCGTATGTCTATCACTACTTTTACTATGAAATTGTATAAGTTTGCGGATAAAATAGAATATTATAATACACAAATTGTGCAGCAATTATAATATTACCTGCATCTTTAAAAATATCTTGCAGAGAATCTAGAGCTCTTAGGTTATAATAGATTTCACATTTCTTTTTTGGAGAATAAATATTGAATTTACATTTGCAGCACTCCCCCATAGAAGCATTCCAAAAGAGAAAATATTATCAAAATTGCTATAGTAGACTAGTCGGAAAGTTTTAACGTCCATCAGGTAGGTGTCTTACTTTTTTAATGGCTTTTTACTTCACTTTTTTATATATTTTTAAACACTTCACTCATTACAAATGCTACCTCAATCTCACAAATACTAAATAATAGATATATAACCAACAATAACAAATAACAACTACCTAAACTAAAAACGAAACAAATAACAAATAAACCAAGTTGCGTATATGTACTGAATATTTGTGCTTTGTTAGACAGTTGCCAATAATAAGATGATGAACTGTTTTTTTATGAAACTCCTTATGAAACCAAAATTTTCCGCTCGATATAACTAGGACGGCGCCAGCAAGTCTACCTAATCTACATATCTGGCAAATAAGCTAATTTCCGTGAAATATGGAGTCGATAGCCTTTATGGTGCGTTTTGTTTGATCATTCATGAATTATCTTTTATTCACGATACTATAAAGGCTTCTTCGATATTACTATAGAATAGCTCCGTTTCCATTGCCTTTGTGACTGTGTAAGTGATTCTTTTTAGCTGGTAGACCGTATTAATAGAACGTTAATATTTTATTTTTAACTAATAGATCTGCCTTTAACTACGTTTTACTTAATTTCTGTTTCTTTCGCGGCGAATTTATAATATGGAAATATTATGCAAAATTCTGCCCAAAAAAATCTCTATAGTTCAGTATTTACTGAAACGAGTGCTTTCTACTAATAATGTTTATTTTAAAAATATCATATTTAAAAACAATCTGCCGCCCGCTTGTGACTTCGCCTGCTTGAACAAAAACTTTTTTTTAAATCTTAGGCACTTAATTATATTTAGGGGAACTGGTTGGTAATTATAGTATGATTATCTATACTAGCTGCTTTAGACTAAAAAGATATCTGGGCGGATAAACGCAGGATTTCCCATATAAATCCTGAACCCGCGGGAAGTCTCGAATAAAAATTTGCCTCTATGTTGCTGCAAAATCTTATCTATCTTCTAGTGAACGTTCTATTAAAATTAATTTATCTGATCAAACATACAAACAGAAAAATTTATAATATTTTATTTGGATTTTGGTATCTGGTAAATAACTATATGCACATCGCACATGAGGAAACGCAATTATTTTAAAATCACCGACAGACACTTTAATTTTATTTATATGTATATACTATACAAAATATACCCTCCATAAAAAGATATAATTGTTAAAAAAATATCTATTCGTTCTTAAGCTACAATCACGCAACCAAGCACATTATCTATATTATAAAACCTAATAGATATTTTTTCTTAGATTATGAATTTTCTTAATAAATCTACTCTACACGAAAACAAAAACTGCACTAATTCAAGCAGAAATATAAAGCTTCTTTGACGGCGTATTGTATCGGCTTAGTTTTGTTATTAGTTTCGCTTGGGTCAGTTAGCACGTCTAATTTAGATAGGGGGAATTGGATGGGTTATTTTAATTCACTTAATTGCTTTTTGTATGATTAGATAGTATTAAGTGGAAATATAATATAGTTTTTCTTATATTTTATTATAATTTCATAATATTATTTTTGTACCATTTGTTGCTAATGAGTTAGGAACTGTGTTATTAATTTGTCTTGTTTTGTATATTTTAAGAATTTAATTAATAAAAAAAAATCTTAACATAAATTGTATAAAATTAGTTTGCACTAAAAACTAATATAGTCACATATTTTCTGCACGAAAATTACTTTAAATTAAAATAATAAAAAAATATAAATATCAAGCAAATGAAACCTAATGAAGGAATTCTTATGAGGTTTGTTTTTCACTTTTTAAATTGAATTTTAGAATTCTTCAAGAGTAAAGTGAAACAGAAAAAATATAACGCCTACTTAGGAGTCCTGTCTGTCTGACCGCTTGTCGAGACCATTTGTCTCAAAATCGAAAGGGGGTGGGTGTACAGCTGAAATTAATATCAAATAACAGGTCTAAGGTAAGGCTTGAAGCAGAAAAAAATATACATCTCAACAAAAAAATCTAGATGCAAAATAACAAGTTTATCTCACACATACACAGTATAATACAAAAACTCACAATTTAACATGATAATCTCGTCAATCGTTGAAATACCACTGTTGTTTACCGCATAAAGCTATGACATTCGTTTTAAGCATTTATGTTTGGGTCAAACTCGATGTTTAGAGATAAAAATAAATTAAATTAAATTACATTAAAAATAAAAAATAAAAAATTAAATTAGCTTCACGCTATATCCCGCACACAGCAGGATAGGCAGAGGGAACCTAGTGTTAAGACACTCCGTTCCCCACTTTCTGCCGAATTTTGGAGGCATTGCGTATTGAGTGGCAGAACTCAACGCCGCGCTTAGCCTCGACACCAGAGCGAAGGAATGAAAATATAAATGTAAGTAAATATTTCATCTCCTCGATTGGGGATCGAACCCACAACCAGTCGGTTTTACAGTCACACTTTGTACCACTGCGCCACGACTGGCATCTAGGGATAAAGAGAGTGAAAAAATTCTATTTGTTTTCTTGCAGCGATTGACAGGAACAAAAAGCATTTTCATTTACAAGCCAGGCCACGTCAGCTAATGGACGAATGGTGCTCTGCAGGCCGGTTTATCACGGTCACAATAAATCGGGGTTTAAGCGAAAATGTTCTTACTCCGCCCCGGTGGGCAGTTTCCTACTGTTTGTAGACGATAGTGACGATGATGGTGTCTTTGTCTTTGTATAACCACACTTAGTGTTTATTTTTATATAAAAAAAAATAATATTAAAAGTATAAAATTAATGAAATAATATAAGGAAGGCCGTCGTGACTCATAGGCACAAGTGTGTAACTGTAAGGCACCGGTTGTAGGTTCGATCACCACTCGGAGAATGAATTATTATTTATTAATATTTTCATTTCTTCACTCTGGCACTAAGGCAAAAGCCCAGCGTTTAGGTTCCTCTACTTAACACGCAACGCCATAAAAAAAATCGATGGAACAGGGGGAACGGAGTGTCTTAACACTAGATTCCCTCCGCCTACCTTACTATACGCGGTACAGTGTGAAGCTGATTTATTTATGTTTTTAATAATAGACGGCTCTCGCAACTCGATGTATACGTATGTATAATAAAATTTACATAAAGCTTAGTGAGGTTCGCAAAATAGGTGCTTGAGTTAAAAGCTACTTAGAGCTCAGAGCTGCATCAAGCTTTATAAAAACATTGTTACCATGTGGCGTTCTGATACCCGGCTAGCTTATTACATATACAATATATCGAATTTATTAATAATTTATTAATGTAAATGAATTTGAAGCAAATGTACGTGTTTTACCATAAACCGAAGTAAATAGAATTACATTATTTAAGTAAAGAAATATGCAAAGTATTTTTTATCTTCAATCAAATTGGTTAAGATGTAGGTTTAAGATTTTTCTTTTTCTTTTTATATATAAATTTAGTCAAATTTACCACAAAGTAAATAATATTTCGTTTATTTCCACAAAGGACACCAGCCGTACGCTGTTATCGGCAAATAAAATACAAAATACCTATCTAACATTAATTAAGAGAGTTCCACTCGTGAAATAACTTTTCATAACTGCTATACCAGACGCGATTCCCACGTGCCTGCGATCTATTTCAATCTTTCCACATTAATAGAATTTTAATTTCAATTTCACACACAGCGGCGCACGCGGATTACGACACCGCTTTCGAGTGGAGTCGAGTGAATTTTTCCGATCGGCCCGACAACTCTAGCGTGGAAATTTTGATGGGCCATTATTACACAGTCCGTTTGAACGGTATTGTGTGCCATATTGGTGTAAATACACGAACAGACGCGTGTATGTTGTACAGGGGACGGGGACGGGGGACGTCCCCGCAGCGTTTAAGGCGCAACATCGCCACGCTTCACTCAACTACGCCACAAACCAGCGTTTCCAACTCATCAAATGTCACTTCAACAATATTTCCGCATACCGTAGCCGGTAACGCCGTTAAGCAAACGTCACTATAACGAGACGCGACGCGTTACGTCGACTACATCCGGAATAATGGGTCTGCAGCCACCTGGAATCGCGTCCATCCTGTTTTATATTTCATAGCAGTGCCCCGCCGTGGCCAGCGCGTCCAATTAACTTCAGTTGTCCGCCGCACCGTTTGTAATGCACGGTGAAATATCGAGGGCTTGATGAGTGCCGCCTGCCACGCCACTACGCCGCGCTCGCTCTATCTTTATGACCACACACTTATTAACTGTCATTATATGAATAATACAGCGCGAGGCTTCACCCATTAATTAATCGAGAGTGTTTTAATATTTTTTAAATACAATGGGGTCGTTTATTTTTCAATTAAGGAAAAATGGAAAAGAGATGCTATTTTTTTTATTATAAATAAAATGTTTGTATGTTGTTGTTTGTGTGTGCTGTGTAGCTTGTGCACGATACGGGTTAAAGCGATCTAAAATTAAAAAAAATTAAAATAAATTAGCTTCACTCTATAGCCCACACACAGCAGGGTAGGCAGAGGGAACCTAGTGTTAAGACAAGTTCCCCACTTTCTGCCGAATTTTGGAGGCATTGCGTCACTCGAGTGGGGATCGAACCCACAACCAGTCGGTTTTACAGTCACACTTTGTACCACTGCGCCACGACTGGCCTAAAGCGATCTAAGACTAATTAATCTTTGATATTTTTAAATCTTTTATTTTATCGTTCAAGCCAATAATAAGATTGTACAGTTGTTCACTGAACAGTTATTTTAATGAACCATTTGGTTCAAAAAAATAGAAACTAATAAAAAGTTATTTATTTTATAATTATTTAATACAGCAATAAAAAATAAAACGAAAAATATAATTATATTTCCAAAAGGAGATGCAATACCATCAATCGTATATTGATCTATGTCAAATACGCTGCAGCTTCATCTAACATCACCTGGCAATATCGTTTGTACCCGTCCAGCGCGGATTAGGGACCATACGGGGACGACACCGGTAAAACAAATGCACGCCTATCGAATTTCAAAGCATGTGATTTAGATGATTTAACTCAGTTGAAAACACTAACTACATCGCCAAAATATATTGACGACTAAAACCCAATATAAATGACTGTTTATTTTACAATATGATACACTTATCATTCATTGCTTTACTTGATTAAATGTATTAATCTAAAACACTACGTTTAAAGAGATTATTAAACATCGATAATATACTTTAATATATTGATGGACGTACGAACTGACGGACGCCGGAAAGTCTAGTAATAAATCTAAGTTCTACTCCCATTAACAAACATATTCTAATGAAGCAAAGAAAACGAAAATGAGATTTGTATTATCAGCTGATTACCTTGTTACAGACTTGGCTATTTTAATAATATACTGTTGTATTATTATAATAAAATAAATAAAAACGCTTCACGCTGTATCCCACATACAGGAGGGAATTTAGTGCTAAGACACTCCGTTTCCCTATTTTTCGCCGAATTCTGGAAGCATTGCGTGTTGTGTAGCGGAACTCAACGCCGCACTTTGCTTCGAAGCCAGAGCAAAGAAATAGAAATAGACGTTTAAGTAAACATTTCATTTCCTCGAGTGGGGATCGAATCCACAACCAGTCGAGTTTACAGTCACACTTCGTGCCGCTGCGCCACGACAATAACTAAACAATATCGATAACCATACTGTTACTGATAGAACTTAGAACTAAGAGAATTCTGGATCGTCAACCGTGTCCGAGTCTTAAGCTTGATGATCCAATTCCATCAAACTTTCCCTTTGTCTGTGAATTGAAAGCGGATTGAAGTCGTACAGCTCTCGATCCGACGTGTAGTGTTTTATTAGATTTAGTTCAGTCAGTACAAATAAGCGTTATGAGTTGTATTATTTTCTTATGTTTTATAATAAATTATTGTTATATTATGGGTAATATATAACAAAATGACAATATAATATTAATAAAGTGAATGCAACTAAAATCTGAGAAAACCTTAAAAAAATCAAATACGATATAAAGGTTCAAGATACCATTGTTAAATATTTATTGTTAAATTTAAGCACTATCAGTCTACGATTTGGTATTTAACCTGTAATATCCTACTGTGCAGAGTAGCCTAGCTTCCTAAATTCTTAGACTGTCTGTAAGTTCTCTCTAAAGTTGTTTCAATTTCAAATTGCATTCGATAAGGGCACTCCTATTTCCTATAAATGGGTGTAGGGTTGACGCGCGAAATAAAATAATAAAAATGTTTAAAGATATGTGCATACTACGTAAGGCATTTTTGCATTTGTTTTACACTTATCTTTACTTTATCTTATGTTTATAGTAACAGCTTAGTTGAATATAATTAAAAAAATATATCCTTGAAGTATATTGTTTATTAACTAAAAGTGTCAAACTACGATAGCACAGACAGATTAACAAATTTTGACATCATTCAAATTCCTGTATATAAATGTACCTAACTCATATATATATATATCAATTTTTATTCTCTTAAAGTAGAATTTAAACATCAAATTAAATTACAAGAGTTTTACGTATTCCATCGCGTAAGCGTGTAGGACCTACTCGTAGGTACGAACACCGCGGGACGAAGTTTCTAAGCATCCGGGGAACCTAGCTCAAACATTTTTCATAAACCATCTATACATACTTGATACGTAATTTATGGAGACAGCAGCGCCTCAGCCGTCGCTTCTTGAATGTTGATTAGAAAATGTTCAACACAGTAGCTTCTCGAATGTAACGTGACTGCGTCAATATATTTTCATATAAGCTCTTTTAAAATTTAACATACGGGGCAATGAATCGTACAAGATATAGTAAATAAGTTTTGCTTGTGAATTTACTTGACGATTTTCTATATTTAACTTAAAATTTAGTTTTTCTATAAGAAAAAAAATGCGTATTAGAAGGCTTGTCGATGTTACTTTGTTTATAGTTGGACTTGAATTTGGATTTTAAACAAAAATACTGTGTTTACACAGTAACAGCATCTTAAACCTTTATAGGAGTTAAATGTGAGTTCAATAGTTAACCATTATTATATAAAAGCGTTCTACGAACAACAAATTTATTTTTCTTAAATTTATTTTTCAAATTTAGTTATTTTACAAACAATTGACGCAAACCAATATGATAGATTGTTCTATTCGTCTGTTTCAAACAATCGTTGAGTTGATTTGTTTTTGTTACCTTCACTCTGTATCCCATATAAAGCAGGGTATGCAATATCCTAGTGTGCAGTGTAGCAGATAGAATTTACCAGGACACACAGTTCCCTTCTCCTTCCTCCTTCTCCAGCGAGGCGGAGGAGTGTTCAGTTACGGAAAGCGACACCACTGAAAAAACTGTTTTGATATCGATGCAAAAAAATTTATATAATCAATTCTTCTGAGCGATAATCGAACCCTAGCCTTTGTGTTTTAGCCAAACGCTATGTCGCTGGACCACGATGCCCAAACGGCCAAACGGCAAAAAACAGATGTTTTTTTTGCTGAAAAATATCATTTGAGAAACCTATAAAAGCAAAGTAACAGTGAATACGTTCAATTTAAATTCTATGCAACATATTCTGTTAAAGCTTGTCCGGCTCTTAGAGCTGCCTTCCAAGCCGGTGGTAGTTTCCGTCAGACTGACATTGTCAGTTCTGTGTATTGAATGCGTCATATAAAATGAATATTACGATTTCAACTCAAAATATACTATTTTTATTCAAATAATTTTAAATTTCTAATTAAATTTGAATAGAAGATTGAGTATTTATATTGTATAAATTCACCAAATTGACAAACAAAGACAATTATAGATGATATTGTACCGGCGCAGCGTAGGTAATGGATTTCTAACTTAGTTGATCTGACGTGTTTTAATTGGCGTATCAGCTCCACTGTACTAATCCAACTGCATAAATCGATAATGATTTTGCTAAGCGTAACCAGCCATTCCAATTTATATACATTGTACTATGGAAAATTTAGTGCCTAGCCACTCCGGTCTCTACTATTAAGAATTGAAAAACTAATATGTTTAAAATATTAAATATTTTATCAAAAAAAATATGTATTGCATAAAAAATATTTATATCATTATAATTTTCTATGTTCTTTCTACGTTCTACAACTTTAAAATAATATTTAGTCCAGCATCCCACTCCTTTTGAAAAAACACATAATTAAGAAATATTATCAAAGTATATTAAAATAACATTAACTGTAACGCATGCATTACATGGCATTAGGTAAGTAGGGAAAAAAATATTAAATATTTTTAGATAATCTGACTTTGCTAAGTAACTAGAACTGACTCTACTTTGAATTGTATTATTATATTTTCACTTGCGAAATGAATGATAAAATAAAAACAAACGTTGTATATACTCTACATATATTTTAACTCAAGTATACAATACAAATTCACAATTGCAGCTATTTTGGTTAAATTCTCATCATTGTGAGAGTAAAACTTCCCTATGTTCCGTAATAAACATAGTTTTGGTTCAGGTAGCGCGTGTGACACACTGATTCCTTTTACATAGAACTAATAATATTCATAGATAAAAATAACTAATATTATATACGCTATATTTTTATTTTGTTTGTAATATTAACATAACAACGAGAAAAGGAGAGTTGTATCACTAGGTTGTTTCAGTCCTGCCCACATACACTCTTACAAATTGAATGAGATTTTTTTTATAAATAACTGTATATTAAAAAGGCATTCGACCCCTTGTATGCTATTCACATGTTAGACAATGGAGAAGCACGTGTGTCAAAAGAGCAATGTCCATATGGAATATTTGGATATCCCCAGCGGTCCGTGAACTGAAATGCAGAGATGTTCACAACATTAGCACACTACTGTGTTGGTATTATATTTGAAATAAACGTTTTGTTAATTAAAATTTTCTGATAGATCATTTTATACCTGTTGACGCTATCCTTTTAAAGTCAAAAATTTTAACTTAGCTCTACGTACGTACGGTGCTATATTCATATAATTACAAAAATCTATATGTAATGAATACGCTGTATCTCTAGCGGGTTAGTCAGAGATAACTAAAGAACTAATATAATAAATAAGTAATAATAAATCACTTCAATTCTAATGCTTATTGAGTGACTGAACTCAATGTTAAACATACACAATGCATCTATGCACGTATACTGGCAACGACAGTATGCAAACATTCTCCCGGAACAAGATTTAAAGCCACAAGCACAACACAACTGTTAGATAGACAGACGTTCCAACTACACCACGGAGACCGAAATTGTATTTAACATAATGCTCTTGTTGCTGGTTTTCTTATACATATATATTTTTAACGGAACTAAACTAAAAATACTGACTATAAACTAACTTAGATAGATACACACAAACCAACATTGAATCAGCATTGAAATTGTACATTAACATTTAAAAACAAAGTATATCTTTCAAAGTTTACATTTAAATGCAATAAATTAACTTATTATCCTAAATAACGATAACATTAAACAATTCTTAGCGTCCAGATTATCTCGCGAACCGTTTTTATAACTCGTAATACAAAAATAAACCGAAACATTTGAAGCGACAAAGCACAAAAACAGAGAAAAAAACGTTAATATTATGAAGCAAAAGAGGGCTACGGTAATTAACGCCGAGATTAATTAGTATTGCAAGGCAGTCGACTCCGTGCTCTTCCGATGCGCTCCGTCGATCTTTGTTCGCAATTAATGCCGTCATTTGTCTAATACTGTTTAAAGCACCAAACACCAATGTATATGACATGACTTTAGGATATTTTTATATTTTTAGTCAATTTCGGCTCAACTATAGGTATGTAGGAATTAAAGTCTCGGTCGTTTAATTACATACGTATGTATATACTACGTTAATACTATTTTGTAAAAGATATTAAACCGAGACTTAAACCGAGAGATGACTTAATAATTCAAAGAAACAAAATATGTCATGGAAATCGAATCTGAGTCCTCTTCGCAGAACTATTTAGTACGGTTTAGTTAAAATAGCGACGGTAATGTGAAACTCTCCTTATTCATATACATTAGTGCAAGTAAACGTAAGCTAGTAGTAATTATTTCGGTTCACCTAATCCTCAGTTCAAGCCAAGGATTACAACCGCGGCGTATGTTGATCACGAGTCAGGGCTATTGGTTTTGCATCATATCACATATTCTGAAATCCTGGACATAATAAAACAGTAATAGCCAGTCACCTGGAAACATCGCAATATGTACATTTTCGTACCACGATCACTCGAGCCAATTAAAGCACGGCCATTAAAAATCATACAGTGCCTTCGATTGTGAAAAGCTTATTCACAAACACACGTAATATTGCGGACCAACTTTATTTTGTAATATAAGCACTGTATTGTATTACAATGTATTGTGGCTTTTCATGTTTAAAGTTACAATTTCATGATAAAAATTAATGTGTTTTGTTCAGTTCACTATATTTAAATTTTCATAATAAAACTTTGGCATCGACATTAGTTACGATATTTGTCTCTTACTGTAGCCCGAATTTAATTTACTCGATTTTATGGTTGTTATATTTAGTTTACTCGATGAATTCAAATGGAAAACAAGCGAGTCGACTGGACACGACAGAACCTTAAATTAGGCACCATGATCGATAGTCCTTTGTTAAATTTGATTATATCTATGAGGATTTACCTAAGCAATATTTGTTAATCGCTGTTCCATTTTTCCCTTTGGCCGGTGTTTGTATAGGCGGACAATATTTGCGTTAGGCGTCGCCGGCGCCGACCGTTGACGCCCCCACTCAACCACTAATCATATTTTATGGTGGCCCCTTAACTTCCCCATTCGATTTGGATTAAGCTGCTTACGGAAAAATTGCGAGCTTAAAATTTTAATAGCTTCGTCTAGGTCCAGTTTAAATTACAATGCCTTTCCAACTTTTATACTTTTTTATTATACCGACGACGAAGTTTACCATTATTATCCATAACAAATTGCAATTAAGAATTTCGTTCAAGGAATTTTATAATTTCACAGGCTGTGAGTGTGGGTGTATGAATTAGTTTAGTAGTTCATTATTGATTCAAAGGAAAAACGTATTTCAATTCTGAATCTTTTGTTTCAGTCGTAAATTTCAATTAAACGACTAATTAAACCAAACGATATATGATAAAAAAACATTTTGATATAACTCTTTACTTTCTTTAAATAACTCACAAATCTATTCATCTTAATAAACGTAAAATATTGCCAAAATTTAAGAACTTTCTTCTACAACACAAACATAAAATTTTATGTGTAAAGATAAATAAGCCTGGAATATTACATCATAATAGATATGGAGGATAATACACCAAGGATAATGACGACTTAAGTAAAGGATAAAATCTTAGATTTAAAATTAATTTAATAAATAAACTATTAATTTAATAAACTTTACACCTTTTCACTAAATTTTGCGTAGATTATGAACACATAAAGAAAGGGAATTGCTCAATTCCCTTTCTTAACAATAAAATATAAATATAATTTTACAAGTCAAATAAATTGCTAATTGTCAAGCGTCAACAGCGTACAGTTTACGTTTGATTTGCGAGTGTGCCGTGACGTCACGGGGCGTGTCACGCGTCACGTGACTGATAGCTTTAATATAGTCCCGTTGATTATCAAACGGAGCGGAAACGCCAAACGGTAAGCTAGATTTAATACCACGGCTCATCGCGGCGCCCTGCCGCGTTGTCCTTGCATTAATTGTGTGTTTCGCGAGTGATGCAAGTGATTACGAGATACACGCCGGCTAATCGTTGTCTTTGTCAAATATGTATGGCAATCGTGTGAACGGAAGTTACTATTTGAAATGAAATCATTGATCTTATTCTATCTTGTATCTATATATGTATTGGTTTTATTGTGGACTTCACGATATTTTTTATTAATATAATAATATGGCCAACTGTATCTATAGAGGCTACACTTTGAGCTCTACATAAATCAGTTAAAAAATAATTAAAAACTGCTGTTCGTTACCAACAAAAACGTTATGGCGAAAATAATAAAGCTTAAAATAGCATTCTAATGAATGGTATCGGTCATCCTGTGGGATTACTTTTAGTCCTCTTCAAAAGTCAGTGAGGGGTTTAAAGAGATAATAACATTATTATACTGCCAGCATGCAAAGATTTGTAACACAATTTGATTGATATCCTGCACATAGCCCATACTCTATACTTAGTGTTTAAGCATTCCGTTCCTATTAAAATGTATAATTAAAAAACTAAATAATTCATTTCCCAAGTGTGAATCGAATCCACAACCGTCGTGCTTACAGTTGCGATTGTGCCCCTTTTTTAAAAAATTGGAGATATAATGTAGAGTCTAGGACTTAATTATTAAAATGATTCGGAGAGATTGATTCATCTTCAGAATCTAATCATATATTTATATTCACGTTCACAAATCACAGTCTAACTTGATCAATCTACGCTTTGCTAATTTAGCCACTATCATACTGCTAATTAGCTTAAGCTCATATTGGATATTCAATTATAATGATACAAGTAAGATGGCAGTTCTATAATTGGAGAACTGCCAAATCTTAACTAGATTGAAAGGAAATACTGATGTAAAGGCTGAACTAAATACTAGGAACTACATAAATTCTTCAAGAGTTTGGGTAGATGTTTGCTCTGACATATTTTCGCTGTTATATATTGAGGCCGTCGTAGCGCAGTGGCACAGGCTATGACTGTGATCGCGACAGTTGTAGATTAAATTTCCACTCACAATATAGATTATTACTTTATATTTTATAAATTATTATTATATAATTAGTGACAAGACAAAGCGCACTGTGGAGTCCCATCACATAACACAATGTTTTGAAAATTCAGCAGTGAGTGGGTAACAAAGTGTCTCAACATTAAGTTCTCTTTGCTTATGCTGATGTATCTGAAATAAATTTTATATTCCAAAACCAATTCTATAAAAAGAGAACTCATTCAAATGAAATTATTGATTAAATATTATGTTTGCAGCTGCAAACACTAGGAGAGACCGTGTTTAAAATACAAATAACAAAATAGCATGGTCAGTCGCTTCTAGGTAACAAGGACCGGCACTCGCTTCGCTGCTCAATATGGGAAAACAGAAGAAATAATTCTCTTGTTGTGTAAAGTAATATTCACGCCAGTGTCATCAAAGTTTCCACAACACCATCTCGGAGCGTGACTCATTTTTTTATTTCCCACTTCAATGAATTGTATCAATAAGAACTGTCAAGTATCTTAAGAACGTCATCTGTTATACTCAGTTCTCGCAAAGTTTGAAAGTACGACGTTCTTATATAAGTTTATGTAACTTATATGAGGGATATTTCACGTGACTTATCAGCCTTGGCTTGTACCTGACGTTGGACGTGGTTTCTATTGTTTTGCCACGTGTAAGTATATTTTTGATACAAAAAGTCAAAATAATAATCATTAAGGCCACCCAGGTGCGACAAGGTTGTGGGGTTTGATTCCCAGTCGAGGAAATAAATTATTAAATCAACACACAATGCCTCCAGAATTCGACGAAAAATGGAGGACGAAAGTGTCTTCATAGTTCAACGGAGTATCTTAACACAAGTTTCCAAGTTCCTTTTGCAGCCCTATTCTAGGCTATTCTTGCGACATATAGCATGAAGCTAAAAAAAGTAATCGCTTACTAAATGAAATTTAACATTTAAAATTGCAAAAATAAGTCAGAGTTTATCACAATATATGTGTATATTCGTTCGTGTTAGTTCATTTAACATGTTCTAACTAGTTCTATATAATACAAATGTCAATTAGATTCATATTTATACCTAGTATACAGGCGTAATATTGTTCTGTACGGAGTTTTGTATCACTAGAATCAAAAACGGAATATCGGAACACTAAGCTTTCTGTCGTCACTGATACTGTATGATGAGATGTTTATAAAATTGTTTATTTTATTTTTCTGGTACTTAATAAAAGACGGATCCTTTTATTTCGGGAAGATCTTAAGCAATAATAATTCAGTAAAGTCATTACTTGATACATAAAAAGGCAGTGTAATAGTTGACACCACTAAAAGCTTTGGAGGTCGTGGGGTATAAAAAGAAAACAATATTAGGTATTGTGGTTTGGGGTGCCCATTAATATACATTTGGATGTTGAGTATGGGGACACGTTCTCGTGGCAAATTCAATTTCGAAATAAACACAGTATTATTTCCATTAACAAACTTTATTAAACGAATCCTAAATAATATCAGTAACATCACTAATACTAAAATGTTTGTATTTTTATTATAATAAATAACAAGAAATACTTGTCATAACAAGTGGATCACGATAAAGTTCCAAACAAAATTAGTATTTGCTTTATTTTTATCTAATTTCAAAAACAAAACAAATTGTGTAACAATGTTTTACAATGTTATTTTACTGTCACGTTAATTATATAATAAGAAGCTTAGTATCTATACCCAACATATTCATTTGGCTCTCTACTTTATACTTTTAATTATATTTACCCCCATCAAAGCCATCACAACGCTCGGTTAATTAGTCGTAATACCAGTGTTTTGCGAGATGCGCAAACAGACACCGTTAATTGTAATGAAGCCAGCATCCCCGTCCTGAAGCAAATTCTCTTTCATTTAAGTTCGGGAGGCGTTGGGCGTAGCAATAGGCAAGTCAGTTCGCCAAAACAAGCCCAATAACGGTCTCACAAACAGTACAAACGATGCGTTAGTGCCACAACGATGTAAGCTCGTCTCTCCCTCGTCTCTCGTCGTCCCTCGAGCGAGCGAAGGGACTGATGACGGTTGACGAACGCAACGGAAAACAAGACAGGTTATTATCTCTCACCGAGCTCAGGGCGGAGAATCCTCTAATATTTTTTACACGTTCCCGGTTATACACAAGAGGATTGAAACGAAAATTAGTTACTGGAGATTTCGTGTTTCCGTCGGAATACAACGCGTGATTTCCATTGTTAGGGAATAACAAACAACCTTAGGAATTAAACTACGCGTATTGAATACCAAAGAGTCTCGCTTGGTGGCGGTGACACTCGTGGTAGTGTTTGACAACCCACAGTCAAACTTTATATAGCCGGTGAAGTTGCCGAACCGCAAGTAAATTTAATAATACAGTTGCCAGATCCCGCACAGCATATTAAAAGCACTGTGCGAATACACCCAAACTGCACGCAATAACAAACGTAAAAATGTTACAAAGTTGAGTTGGCAATATCCCGCAGCGTATCCCGCACTCACAGTACGGCGGTAGTGCTGTCCTCGGCGCTATCCTCGCATATTTTGGGACGGAGCGTTGTTAGCGTGTTGCCGCTTTGTGTTCTTTTGCTTAATTTTTTTGCTGGATTAATTTGTCTGCGTATTCAAATTGCAAATTGTGAGGTAAAAAGGTCGTCCTTTTTATATATTGTGGCCTAATTTCTTTCTTTTTTTTCTATTTGTGCAGGAATTGGTGACAGTGATATTTTAATTTTCTATAATAATCACAAACATATAATATTTTCTTAAAAAAAAATCATAGACTTCCGTGAACGTATCAAGATGGGCTCAATACAAAGCAACACGTAGAAGGTTGATAAAGGGTGACATTTTCTTAAGTTACGACATTTTCTTGCCGATTCAATATCCCTTTTCTATTTTGTTCGACTGAAGCATATCACATAATGTTCTTACCTTTTGTACACACACCGTTTTCACGGAGACTTGGTTATTAATAACAGAACTGGTTCGAAGCTTACAGTGACTTTGGGCGTCGGCTTTTTGTTATACCCTATAAAACATTTTCCACAGTATTCACAACTAATATGGATAGATTATTGAACATTCTATTCATTTAAACAAACAGCGCTCTGTTCGTGAATTAGTTGTTTTAAAAGAAATTGAAGTGCTCATTTGAGTGCGTTGTTCACAACAATGCTGCATATAATGCATCCATTTTGTAACAGACACGCTCACTGTACGAGCGCCTCGCGTACGACGCCCCTCGTATTTTCCTGTATATTTTCCCCTCTCTATGAAAAAGTCATAAATCACGCGAATGTAAATCTGTAGCATCCAGGGCGGATGAGTGACGCGCCATTATCGCGTCTCGGGCCACCGCCGTCGGCCTAAAACTTGCCCACTTTCACAAACTTTTACACTTCACCAATACTTTTAATGTCCCAGCGCTGATACTTTTATCATTCTATTTTCCGAACTGCAATTCTAGTCTAACATTTAAGTTTCCTATATAGATGTAATAAACTGGTTAATGTCGAGACAAAGGGGCGACTGATAGCTTTGTAAGTAATTAAACAGATTTTCTATATATAAAAGTGGATATGAGGATCACATGGAAAAGAATATTTGATTTCATAAATCATTTTAACCTCCTTCCCCCAAGCTATATAATATTTCAAGTTAAATATAATCTCGTTTCGCGTAATTGATCGTTAAATAAAAATGTATAGACACAAAATATGTAAATATTCAAAACAAAGGTAACGCCGCAACGGGAAGTGAATTACGTATTCTTTTTTATCCATTCAGCATAACAATATTCGCCAAAACATACATTTTAATATAAAATTATCATATGAAAGTGCTTTTAATTATGTAACGGATAAGAAATGGAATATCATGACGTTTCATTTCTGGAAACCAAAGCACTACATCAACATTTATCTTCTAAAATAATGGAACGTCAGATGTACGGAGCCAATTTTTGTTTGGGTATTGTTACTTGTCGTAATAAGCCAACCCGTCTTCTTTGTACTCAAAACTCGCACCCATTAGTCATCTCACGCGGAGATTTCTGCCATCTGTCAGACTTACCAATGATCTTTATTATTTTGGAGGATTCTAGTATCCCGCCCTTGCTTCGTTCCAGCTTTCTGCCTACCAGCCAAACTACAGATCATATTTTTGCTAATTTAAGTCTTAATAAAAAATATTTCACCAAAGTATCTCAACGTGTGTGTTTTTTACCAGAACACATCTATAAATATAAATATATTTATTTCTCATGGATATTACTAGTTTTCATTTCAAATTAACAGAATTATATATATTTCTCTTAAATTCTTCCTTTTCAGCTAATTTAATTTTAAAAGAAAACTCTTATAGCTAATAGAATTATTTCTTGATAACGTAATGGACTAGTTCTAATTGCCACTCGACCTTTGTGTTTCATGAAGGCTAAGTACACAGTAGTTAAGCTTCATTTAGAAAATATCAAAACAAACGTCATAGAATTAATTATTGTTTAGGTAGTTTTTGTAGACATATCTTTTTGTATTATTTTGTGAACTCTATTATTGTTTTTTTTTCTATAAATAAAGACACTCTAAGACAACATAACATTCTAGTTAAGTTTTTTATTTTTAGCTTTATGCTGTATCGCTGAAAGCATATCCCGCATAGCGGGATAAGCAAGATCTGGAAATCTTATGTTAAGAAACACTCCGTTCCTATTAAGGCATTTCCGTTCCCCATAAGCTCAAGAAATGTTCTATATATGTATTTCGTCTTATTTGAGAATTAGACCCGCAAGTATCACGTATATAATTAAATAGTACAGCCAAATAATATTAAATTTATTATTATTTTTTATTAATTAAAAAGTAAACAACATATAAATAATTATTTAAATATGATTGTGTACATATTTTTAAACTTAATCCTTATAAACATATCTTATAATAACTTTCTCGTTATGGTCTCTGCACCTCACCTCAACATGCCCTCCGGGGAGTTCTCATGCTATTTACGTGACCTTTCTAAAGTATCGATGATACTTTGCACTGTGTTTTCGAAGGTCAACCGAAGTTGACCGAGCAACCCTGCCCTCTTGCCCTCTCTTATCACTTTTATGCCATCAATTAATCAATCATACTCTCGACGTGCCTAAAGGTCCTGAGCATGTTCTTCATCATCATGTTCATTATCACCGTGGCATACTTCCTAGTAGCGGCCATTCTCAACATATTTTACGAACTGATCGCATCTCCATATTATTCTTTTATTCATTACAATTATAATTATTAATATATTAAATTATCATAAGACATGTAATGTGAAAAGGCGCTTATATAAACGCCTTTTTAGCTAATGCTATTTAAGTTTTTAAAAATACATTAACTATAAAATTATTCTTTTTCTGACTTTTCCTTTTCTCTTTACAGGTAATAAGAATATACATTGGCGCTCTTCATAGGATAACTTTTATGAAAGCTTAAAGGTAAATGCTAAAATTATAGAGCTTTGTTCTGCATTCGTAATAAATACACCGCAGAAAGAGTCTCCCGACAGTAACGTAACTGAGTTAAGCCTTATCCATTTAAATTTAAAACTGAAGTGAATTTTACTTCTTAAACAGTACCGTTCAAAAGTTACAGAAATTTTGCTTGCTTAATAAGATTTTGGTGGTCTCGAATCTATTTACTTAACCAACTTTCACCTTTGTAACTAAGTTATTGGTTCCCACTTAATTGAACAACAGTCAACAATTTACGTTACGCATTCTTGACTGGTCGATTAATGTAAGATCAATTAAACTCGCTCATCTCTGAACTTCGTGGGGAATATTGTGATAGAAAATCAATGGGGAGCTTGTTCATCATTTTAATAGCTAGGATTGTTTACAATATCATATTTATCGGAATATTGTGTTAATTATAATGTTTTTTCTTAGTTTCACGCTGTATCCCGCATATAGCAGGATACTCAGAGAGACCTTAGTGTTAAAAGGCTCCGTTCTCCACTTGCCGCTGAGCACGCCGCCGGAACTTTATCTTATTACCAGAGCGAGGAAATAAAAATGTAAAAAAATGGCAATCGAACTCACAATCGTCGCGCTTACAGCCACATGGGCTGGAACGTAACTAAGCGCAATATGGATGTAAATTTTTGTAGTTAATATAAAAATTTTCTACGTTTTTCTGGTATGATGTGATCAAGTAAGCAATTACTCAGTTCAGGTGGAAAACATAGAATTAGTTGTTTCAATGAAATAATGAAAAAATACTACGTTAGATACGTAGTATTTTTTTTTAATTTTATTTTATCAACAATCACCGTGTTTTTGTTTACTGAACTAGGCAAATTTTTATTTCATTTTAGTATAGTTAATATTACATAAATATTTAATACAACTGTATTAGATCACAACATAAGAAAAAGTGGTTTCACGCTTTTTCTTGCACTGCAGAGAACATTTCGATCTTTACTTTCCGCCCTAATTTAACACATTGCGTGTTGAAACAATTTATTTCCTCAACTAATAATTGAACCTACAACCATCGGGTTACAATCCGACCCTGACTCACTGGACACGTTTACAGCCATATAAGATGGATGGATAATTTATTTGATTAATAATTTTAATACTTTTTTTACTACAGTGCTAATTGAATCCCACTTCAATATATTTAAATATGTGCTAATGCAATTATATAAAATAGGTTAACGAAAGCTTTCTTATAATATTTTTATTATTTCATTGAAAATATTAATAAATATTGAAATATATTGTATTTCTGTATTCAAAATTGACTTAATATTAAGCCTTCAGACAACTATGTGGTACGTTCACACCACACGGTACCACATCAACATTTTGATTTGGTCGTTATAACTTTTGTTGTTAGCATTCGTTATATTATGTAGGTAACATAATATCTATATAATATACATACGTATGTTATATTTTTTTCTCAGATAGAATGCAAGTCCCTTCGTAAAATAAACTTATTTCGTATTTAAATTCAAATAATTATTGAAATAAAATTGTAATCTTTAATCGAATAATTTTAATTTTAAATAAATATTGAAATTAAAGATTTTTAATAAGTTCTTTCATCCAACAAACCAAATCCGAATAACCTTTTTCTTTTCAAAGTTCGATAGCATTGCAAAGTTTATTTTTCTTAACGTTGAACTTTTATGAAATACAATTTTTAAGATATTGATTAATCTTAATAAAACGCATTTATTAACTTCTATATTACGGTCATTGAGCACTGTCATATAAGAACACAATACTAAAAAAGCATTTACTTTTACGTTACCTTCACACAACATTTATACAGCGATCGAAAAATAAATATCGTTACAGACACTGTAAGGAAATGTTAGCATATGTCTTGAAGTCATGAATTTTTAATGATATAATATCAAGTACTGTATACAGGGTGCCTTCGGTAACGGATAGCATAAAGTACCGATAAGCGGAACATCCGCGCTGTGGAATAGGGGCGGATTTGCATGTCAACTCAGTTTCCATAACTAATAGTTTAGCTTAGCCATTATAAACCGACAAACTTTCTTCAAAACGAGCAAACTTGACGATGACTATGAAATTATTAAGATTTGTAACAAATTACTTTAAAAGTTCCACAAGTAAATTCCTAAAGTAGACATTAATACTTTTAATGAACGGTTTCTTTTATGCCTCTTTGGAGACTTGTTGTTCTAACTTAAATTGATCCTTATTAGATCTGTTTAATTTGAGCGCTATCGGTTTCTTGGTACGGTTTGAATTATTTATTGCGGCTTTTTGATCAATGAAAACAAAATGGTTATTTATATTTACGAAATAAATATTCAAAAAAGAATCTCTTACATGAAAGTCTTTGTTCTTAAATCTAATTTAATACTTAAACCACAATAAAGGAACAAGTTTAAAATTTAAATCTACGCTTAAATTTAGATCAAAACACGAAATCCAGACGCTCCACAATCTGCGAGTATTACCTGTTTCGTGAAAGAGGTAAATTTTAAAGGGGTTAATGATATTTCTTGGCAGCAATAAATAACTTACAAATTGTTAAAGGTATCCCGGGGGCACAGACTCGGGCACACTCCGGATTTGCGGAGTAAGAATAAGTTTTTCCACTCAAACTTTATTTGCACCTCAACTTGCGCCATCTGTCTGTTACTCGCAACTTATATACTTACTTGAAATTATTTAGTTGGATGTACTCTCTTTCACAAAATATTTTCTTTTCAACTTAAACGTATGAACGTACAATGGCTGACTCGAGTTGTTGTCGAGATTTCAATAGAATCGATTCAAAGAGGGGCTTTTAAATGTATAGGAGTATCGCTTATTTTGTAGTTGTCAATTTTGTTTTATCACTGAGGGCCGCTATCGCATCAGCACAGCAATAAATTTCCCATAGCTTAGGCCGGTCGGCTGCTCGTTTACGTGTATTGTCAAATGCGTCCATATTACCACGATAAATTTTGGTAAAGGTAATGGACGGTCGAACATGATTTAACACGTTCACATTATATAAATTATGAATATCATTTAATTGAGATGTATTGGAATATTTAACTAATAACTAAAATTTAGAGGCTCTAGAGGCCAGTCGTGGCGCGAAGTGTGACTGTACAACCGACTGGTTGTGGGTTCGAACCCCGCTCGGGGAGATGAAATATTTACTTAGTTCAGCGCGGCGTTGAGTTCTGCCACTCAACACGCAATACCTCCAGAATTCGGCAGAAAGTGGGGAACGGAGTGTCTTAACATTAGGTTCCCTCTGCCTACCCTGCTGTGTGCGGGATACAGTGTGAAGCTGACTAAAATTTATTCATCTATTCATTTCTTAATGTGAATATAACGACAGAAAATTATTATATATTTTTCGAATTGATCAAAGAATTTAATTTGTCTTTAATTAAAATGTAAAGTAATTGACAGACTAATGGCATCCTACTAATATGAAAAATGTGAATGTATATGAGCATGGGTGTTTGTTCCAATTTTACGCAATCAGAATAACATATACTATTTATGTGAAAAATGTGTATAATTTAGCTGTAACATGACAATAAGTTCAGGCGAACGAAGCCGCGTTAAGGCTGGTCTGTTATATATATATATTTAAAAAAAAATGTATGTTTCATAATAAATACAATATAGACATCAAAATATAGAAACGTGCGTTTCTTAACAAAAAAAACCAACCTACAATAAAATAGAATGCGCCTCATAACCGTAGTCACGAGCGTAGTATTTCCTATG
The DNA here is from genome assembly GCA_030704555.1 of Heliconius charithonia. Taxonomy (NCBI): domain Eukaryota; kingdom Metazoa; phylum Arthropoda; class Insecta; order Lepidoptera; family Nymphalidae; genus Heliconius; species Heliconius charithonia. The sequence continues at coordinate 5,162,687 of CM060809.1, read as the reverse complement.
TATAAAAAATAACGAGCGACATTCCAATAACAAGGTGTACCTATTACGTCGAACAAAACGCTCCCCCCCAACTTGATACGAACCCCAATAAATTCAGCCGCAGGATAAGATTCAATAAAGTTGGCGGTGGCTCAGACTGTCATAATTTTAAGAGCGTTCATAAATCCATCAATATTTAAGCTCTCCGGCCACATTATTTTTCTTGGAGCCGACGACCCCTACTCTGTACGCAGGAGGAGTGGGGAGGAGCGAGGAGGAGCGGGAGGTGCGTCACATACGTGCCACATAAATTCCGATAATCCTTGGACTGTGCATATCGCGTTCGTAGTTCACTATACCACGGCTATTACTCATGTGTTTACTTTGCGGGTAAACGCCGGCAAGACTTAATAATTCGAGTGTAATATCAAAGCAAACAACGTCGACGAGTATGCGCTACGTAAACAACGTCAAATTAGTTTTTCGCCTTTTTTTTGTTACGTCTACCAACATCTGCCTATATATATGTGGGTATAATGAAAATTCATATATTAAACACCAGTTGATTGTATCATTCTTTTATATTATTTATACCTAAACATATAAAACAGTTTGTTGTTTGAAAATGTATATTAGAGTGATCTGTGTTTTTATTTTTATTAATATAGCTTTTTATTATCATTAGACTTCCAGTACATAAATATGGACTAACCACTAAAACCTAATATTCAGAAAAAGCTACATATATTATCAATTAAGCCAGTTATAAAATTCAGTATAACCTGTCGAGAATTCTAATTGATGATATACTGATAAGCGTCCCCCTCACATATGTTTCTAGGCTTAAAGATAACACTATAATTTACAGCAAAAATGTCGCATCTTAAGCATGAATAACAACAACATTATTTGGTGGATAAACTTTTTTATACTGTACTATAATATAGATATTTTGACAAAATTAAATCCCCAATCCACCTATATATCACACTTTTCAAAAACATTAAAATATTAATAGCATTTCTCTATCCGTCTCTACCTTGCTTTGCAATTTGATTAAAAAAAGCGTATCTAAATCTACTCTAAATGTATTATTATTTACATTCAAAATCGTTTATAAATTCATATAAAAGTAATGATTACATTAACTTTCTTGAAATATTTTACCGCAAAATACAGTAGCGAGCTCCGTAAACACAATACACCTAAATAATTTTAGCGTCTTACGCGTCTAGACAACAAATAGCCTATAATCGCCCTCGCTATGAAGTGGCGCTCGCTTTGCATTCCGCGGAGGACGCACGTCTCCCAACAAATTGTATTAGAGGGAGCCTTACGTGACCCTGGGAGGAATACACGCACCGACGCATGTGCCTGCCAATGTAGAAAGAATTATATATGTACCTATCTATATCTTTCTATGAGGACAGGCGTGGCGCAGGGACACAAGTCTGGAAACGCGACAGGTTGTGAGTTCGATTTCTCTTCGTGAAAATGAAATGTTGAATATTTTTATTTCCTCCTCCTCCAAAATTCGAGGGAAAGTGAGGAGAGGAGTTTCTTAACATTAGGATCCCTCTGCTATATGCGGGATACAGCGTGAAACTGAAAAAAAAACACTATGTCTGTGTTCAATTAGGATCAACGTCGTACTTAATATTGTATAATTTATGGCTGACAGCAAAAGTGAAAAAGAAATGACTTCTTATTATCTGAAGCTTGCTTGAAATGCTTTTCTAAAAAATATTTCATTTTTGAAAAAGTCCAATAGTTTACTCGTTTCAAATATTCTTCGATGATTCTAAAAGCATTTGAAGATCGATATATTTGTTCCACTCTCCCCCAAAAATCACTGAAACGATTCTGCTGAAACTTTAAAATAATATAGCTTATACATCAGAATAACATATAGGCTACAATTTATATAAAGATTTATATGTACAATTTGGCTATAATATAACAATAGGATTTGAAGCCAGTCGTTGCACAGGGGCACAAAGGGTGTCAGTAATATCGACTGGTTCCGCCACTCAACACGCAGAACTCGACGAAAAATGTGGAACGCAGTGTCCTAACACTAGATATCCTCTGCTTACCCTGCAGTGTTCGGGATACAGCGTGAAGCTGTTGTTATTTTTTTTTTATTAAGAATTTTATTTGAATTTACTTATTACTACTACTAATTTACTTTATATTTATTTATTTAAACATATTTTAATTTTCATGTTGACTTAACATAAACATAAATAAATAATACAATAACTTATCACATACTTTGCCTTTATTTTCAATTAAATGACTATAACAAATAACAAAAGAATATAACGTCACATTAAGCTCGACCTAGTAGAGGAACTAAGATAGGATAAACACGTACCTTGTACGAGTAAGTCGACGTTGTAGCGAATATTTATCGTTCGTGGGCGAACGTTATTGGACTTGTCTTTTCGTCGTTTAAGGCGAACGCTGATGTGTTTATTCAATTTGTTGGCGTTTGGCGTGGGAAATATGGTTACCTGCCGCCGTGCTCGTTCATTGCTACGGAGCCTGTCTTGCGATAGTTTACATATGATGGCGGTTTTACTTTTTATGGTGTAATAATATATATTTTTTATACTTTTTCTTTAGCTTCACGCTGTATCCCGCATGCAGCAGGTTAGGCAGAGGGAGCCTAGAGTTAAAACACACCGTTTACGATTTTCCGCCGAAATTTTTGAGGCATTGCGTGTTGACTGATGGCACTCAACGGCGGGCTTTGCGACGAAACCTGAGCGAAGAAGTTAAATATCTAATTTCCTCGAGTGAAAATCGAACCCAAAACCAGTTCCGATTACAGCTATACGCTTATGCCCTTGCACCACGATGGCCCCAAAGCGCGTCGTTGAAATCCGCTACTCAACACGCAATACTTCGAAAAATTCGGCGGAAAATGGGAAACGGGAGCGTCTTAACACTAGGTTTCTTCTGCCTATCCTCCAATGTCTCCAGAGTTCAGGGGAAATGGGAGAGGAGTGTCTTAACATTAGATTCTTTCTTACACCACAGCATGTGGAATACAGCGCAAAGCTCAAAAAAAATAAAAGCATCACCCTTTTAGATAATCCTATTTTTATCGATGAAAGCCGTTCAGTAGTTTCTGAGCAAACTTAAAGTCCACATGACAAGGGATTTAAATTTATAACATGTGATGCATATTAGTTTACTAATCACCTGATTAAGCGTAAGTTTGTTAATTAATATTTTTTGTTGTTCAATTTTTGAGTATTTTTTTCTATTAAAAACAGAAAAATTAACAAAAATATTACTTTCTTAAAAATTTACGTGAATTTATACAATAAAGGTATCTGTTGAGAATACATTTGAATGTCAAGGATGCGCAATCAAATTTCACAACTCACTGGACTATCCATTCTTTAATTTTAAAATGAATTTTTAATAAAATGATAGCTACGTTTACAGAAATATACTCATTTGATAAAACAAAATAAAAATATATACAACATAATATATTTTATAATAAATTTATTATTTGAGCGCAATCATAAACAACCCAAATACATACACACATGTAAATTACGTTTAATGCGACACCACTTCCTTTATACCTACCTGACACACCGCATTGTATTTCTTCAAAAATAAAGCCTTACGTACACTAGTTGTATTAGAAGAGCGGATAACTTTCTTGGAATATACATATGTATCCGGCTTTATGACAAAAGATATACTGAGCGGTATTAAGTTTGCTAACTCATTACTCTCGTTTCTCTTGTTAGAAATGTCGTAGATAATTTCACTGAACTTAATTAAACTTTGTTGCAGATAGTTGCAGTAATACTAACTATTAATATTAGTAAATTCTATAATAATCTCGGCATTAAAGGAGTTTCCTTTTGGACAGTGCTTTTGTCATTATGAAAAATTGTGAACTACGTTTTGTAAGATGTTAATTTGAATTTATTGTTATTGTACTTGGATAATAATTTTATTTTAGAACAATTCGCGTAGTTATATGTATTATTACACCATATATAACTATAGGGAGCCTAGTGTTAAGACACTTCGTACCCATTAAATCACCTCCATTACCCACATGAAGCATTGTGTGCTAAGTGGCAGAGTTTAACGCCGCTTTGATCTGTTACCAGAATTATTTCCCTTATTTATGTGTACTTATTATTCTTTTTCGGCTTATTTGGATTATTTAGTATTTAGTTATTTTCTTACAAATTCTATCGGAAATTGACAATAATTTCATATATAAAATATTCATATAGTCCAAGTGGGCGAAGCCACACGGGTTTGTTAGTTAATTTATATTTTTGTTACAGGGCTATTTCTATTTTTCGTAATTTTTTATATTCTTTTTGTACTGTTGTGCTTTTCTAATAGCCTTATTATTTCCCATATAACCAACAACACGCTATGCAAGGTATATCAACATTTTTTTAATATTTTACACCAATTCTTAAATATAAATAGATGTAGGTTGTAACGGCTTTTATTGGTATTTAATTACTTATTAAAAATGACTCCTTAACACCGTCCTCTAACCGGACGGCGGAGGCCATTGACACAATCATTAATATCTGACAGAATCAAACGTGACTTCACATAACCAATCTCGACGGCAATATTGATATTGTTTAATGTGATGCTGTTTTTTTTAAATTCTTAATCAAAACAATCAAGTTAAATTCTTAATCAAAACAGTCAAGTTACGTAGAAACTTCAGTAGCGTCTCCTACCTACCATTGATTCGGAAGACAGTTAGAAGAAGGATAAAAAAGATGTATATAAAAAAATAAATAAATAAATCAGTTTTTACGCTGTATCCCGCACACAGCAGGGTAGGCAGAGGGAACTTAGTGTCAAGACACTCCGTCCGCCAATTTTATTCGAATTCTGGAGGCATTGTGTATTGAGTGGCGTAACCCAACGCCACGCTTTGCCTCGACACCTGAGCGAAGAAATAGAAATATACATTTAAATAAATATTTCATTCACTCGCGACTCAGAGGCGATCGAACCCACAAGCAGTCGCGTTTACAGTCACACTTTGTGCCCCTGCGCCACGACTGGCCTCATTGTACATATATATTGAATAATTTATATAAAAAAACAATACTAAAACATTGCCTACTAAATATCAATATACAATTTACTGATCCTAAAAGTACCCAAGTAGTAAGTAGATCAACCAACTTCATAGAATAACAAATCAGCTCGATATTTTTGTTTTCGTGTGGAAAAGGAAAATCCAATATTCATCCGCGTTCCGACATCTTTGTCAATACTCAAATTGATACAGACACACTTGTTTTTTCGTTATATTTACGAACCAGTTACCAATATTTGTAGTTACTCGGTATTGAATTTTCCAATTATTTCGATTATTTTCATTTACTATTTGAAAGTACCATTACTAATATACGCGTTGAGACTTACAACTTAACGCAAACATAAAATTCCATTTCAGATAAATGAACATGCTTTTTTGGACAAAGAAAAAGTTATTTTAATCTGCTTCACGCTGTATCCCGCACACATCAGGGTAGGCAGAGAGAACCTTGTGTTAAGACACTCCGTTCCCCACTTTCTGCCGAACTCTGGAGGCATTGCGTGTTGAGTGGCGGAACAGAGACACCAGAGCGAAAAAAATGGAAATATAAATTTAAATAAATTTCATCTCCTCGAGTGGGGATCGAACCCAGAACCAGTCGATTTTACAGTCACACTTCGTGCCGCTGCGCCACGCCTGGCCTATATACAGAAAACTAAATAAAATTAATCAAGCTTACATTTGATTCACTCCCTATATCCCTACCCTACCCTACGTATACTGATTTAAGATAGTGAGAAGTAGCAGCTGCAGTGATTATGGACTGGATTGTGTCTATCAATTAGTGTCTGAAGAATATAAAGAAAATTATTTGCTTTTTTTTAGTTTCACAGTATATTCCGCTCACAGCTGAGTAGGTAAAAGAAATCTAGTGTTAAGACACTCCGTTCGTAACTTTTCGCCGAATTCTGGAGGCATTCGTGTTGAGTGGCGGAACTCAACGCCGCGGAACGCAACAACAGAGCGAAGAAATTAAAATATAAATTTAAATAAATATTTCATTTCCTCGAGTCGGGATCGAACCACCGCGATTACGGTCACACGCTGGTACCCCTGCACCAAAACTGCTCTCGAAAACGACTTACAATACCGTTATTTTATTGTGTTTATTAAACTCAATAACATCTATCATTCTATATGACGTCACGTGCCCTCTATATGACGTCAGCGAGTAACAAACCACAGTTGGAATGATTGACGTGCCTAATAAAATATGACATAAAAATAAACAAAAACAGTGTCCATTCTGTCATATCAACAAACAATTTGATGATAGATGTGATGCATTTGTAAAACATTCGCTGGTATTATAGCCGATGGATAGGTTCGCCCGCGGATGTCTTTAATTTTATATACCGTGCTGTTTGCACCGACATATTTCATTCCAAATTATTTCACTGGCCGAACTGAACTGAAAGCTGAACGTGAATTAATATTAAAACACATCCAATGGACTCGAGTAAACCTGTGACGCTGTTCAATAATGGCTGTGTTCAATGTAGTAGACGCATTAACTACTCAACTACATCTATAACAGCCTACTATATACAGCAAGAATACCAATCAATGCGGCTCAAAAACTTTGTCATTTCCCATAAAATACGTTAGTTAAAAACTTTATATAATGTTGGATTATATAAATGGTTCTTTCCAACTTTTAGTCACCTTCAATGTTTCGGCGCCCTAACGAGAGTTCCTAAACGAAAAATTACTCCGGAACATATTCCACACAATCCGAAAACTCTTCGCATAAAGGGGGCTTTTCGCATTAAGGGTTTCCTTTTTCTAAAACGACTAAAACATCTCCCGAAATGATCCATTATCTTCTCACGAGGACAAGTTAGCGATCTCCTTCCGTCTATTTTCACAAGTAATAACTAAATTTATCGTCGGACTTTCAGCCGAAGCAGTGTTCTAATATGGAAGGCAGTTGGCGAGTCGAATCACGTGCGAGGGCCGTCTCTCGGCGGTGGGCGGGCGGGCGGTCGGCCGCCTTCGCGGGAGACTATGGTCGCGACGCGTCATTAAAATTAAGCATCATTACTCTTGCAAAACGACTCCCGATGTACCGGAAGACGCTGGCTTATTGGAAGTCTGTCGCGATGCTTCTTGACGCCCGCTAATTCTCCGTCTTATTGCGCACGTAACAAATGATTTCTCGTTGCGAAGAAAGCCGTCAATATTATCACAGTTTAAAAGTTATGTCTGCTGTTTAGGGTTCTTAAGACAAATTAACAGTCTTATTTATCACTTAGCAGTCAATTTATATTGAGTAAAACCGTTTATAGCTTCACGTTGTGTCCCGCTCATGACAGGGTAAGCAGAGGAAACCTCGTGTTAAGACACTGCGTTCCACACTTTCTGCCGAATTCTACTGGCATTGAGTGTTGCGAAACTCAACGCCGCAGACGCCAGAGCAAAGAAATGAGAGCGTCACATACTTTTGCCGACTGGCCTCAAACGTAAAATCATTTAGGATTTGTAAATACACTTTAAGAAGTAATTTGATTAATTTAAAAATAAATAAAGATTTTTTTCATAAAACTTTTTAATCATTCTATAAGACAGATTTAATAAAGTATACCAAATAAATATTATTCATATGTAAGTTATGTATATGTAAAATTATAAAAAAAATGTCACTTAATGTACAGCCATACTAAGACTCGTATAAAAGACAAGTCCAAGTAAGCTGTAAATTACCTAGTGACACAAAAAGCGAAGTGGAAAGAATATAATCATGTTGAACTTTACGAATACGAAGAAACGTCAAAGAAAATTTAATTTATAAAAAGTGTACCCTTAAAAACTTCAGCCGCCGTCGGCTTTGAGGTGAATAACGTAAAGTGGGAATGTATAAATATTCATTCGAAGAAAGGAACCCACGCACAGTAAATATAAACTTTTATTTTAGTTCACCATTAGTGGGGCGACGCGGGGACGCATTGAAAATTCGGCTCGCGACTTCTAATTAGAGAAGACACGACGACGACGTTCTTTCTTTTCCAGATCTTTTATTAATGAAAGCCTTTTTCAATTGATTTCATTTTTACATCCTGTTCCGCTCGAAGTCGTTAGGAGTTAACTAGCCGATTCGGCTTCAGTGTAATTGTATTCAATAATTAAAGTTTGGATTCCAATGTAAGCTGGAGCATTGTTTAGTGGTCGGGCCGAGAATTACATTTGGAATGCGTCGCACAGCTGCCATGAATTACGCATGGGGGCGGACAATGAGTGGCCAATGTAGTGTGAGGGTCAGTACAACACTAGCAAAGAAAAATTGCATTATCATGGATGTTAGTTACTGGAGACATAAAGTTTACTATTTTCTTATGTTTTATAAAGGATCATCCTCCGTTTTTTATTACATTTTATTAAAATACTAAGCAAGTTTTCAGTCATGTACTGTTGTGGTAATTAAATAACCATTTAAATTTACAGATATGAAAATACATTCAGGTATACTGTAAAAGATGTTTTTGTTTATCAGTTTGTCTGGTATTCTAATACAGGTTCTGGAGTCGAATAACTCGTATATATATTTTTTCAGTTTCACGTTATATCCAGCATTTCCTCGCTCTGGTAATAAGAAAAAATGAGGCGTTTCCCGCCACTCAACAATATCTCATTCGGCAGTATGTGGAGAACACAAAATTCCCTCTGCATACCCTGCTATAGGGTAGATACTGTGTGAAGCTGAAAAAAGAATATAAAAATTCAAACGTACTTACAACAATCACTTGCATCTAATATTTATAGTGGCACCATCGTAAAGACATATTAATTCCATCCCTAATCAATATAATTTCGCAGAAACTATGACATGTTAATTGAAAATGTTCACAAAAGGGCAGTTGAAGACAAAGACCGCCCGCCGCGCGCCGCCCGCGCTCCGGTCTGATGCCGTAGATGAGATGCTGTAAGTGACGTGCGGTATCACCAGCTCACCTGTGCGAATGAATTTTATCCATATCATTTGTGATTTTTCTCCTGGTTTACATGTACATGCGAATTCAATTTTCCTTCAAATTTTATCTTTGATTATTAATGTAGTATTAATTAGTTGAAGCCAGTCGTGGACTGTAAATGTGTCGGTTGTAGGTTCGAATTCCATTAGAGAGATAGAATTATTTAATATTTTTATTTCCTCGCTTTCCTAAAAAGAGGCAAAGTGGAGCCCACTACTCAACACGCAATACTTTAAGCAGGTTCCCTCTGCATACCCTGCTATGTACGGTGTATCCCGTAGTAGCAAGAAGTTAAAAAAGTTTTTACTATTCATACCAATCATATTTTATGAAAAGCCATGAAAAAAGCCAAACACATATTCTATCATAAGTTACTCTATTCTGTCATTACGTATGTTGTACCTGTACTTAACGTGCAATACTTCCTTAATTAGGATAAACCTAAAGTCCAAAAAAAAATGCTGTGTTACAAGATTTTTAAAACCTTTCCTGCAGTTATTCGTTTATCTTCAAAGTTAAATTTCTTGATTTATAAAATGTGTTCTCAACTGTCACTGTAATCTTTAGGTCTTACAAAATGCTATTTAATCTTAAAAATCTATTCCAACCACCTCGTCAAAAATTCTCGTTTTGTGCAGTTTCTCCAATTTCACGTCTAGGTCGTTTCGCTAAGAAATACCGACAGCCTTTGGGAATAACAAATCAGATTATATGTTTAAAGTTTATATTTTTTTTTAAAAACAAAATGGACATGATGTATGTAGTTAAGAATGTAGTTAGACTTTATTTAGTAAATAGAGTCTTTAACCTGTCATTCAAAACTTAGCAGATTTGACATTTGACGATGAAAAAATACAAATATGGAAAATTTATATATAAATAACCATAAATATCCTTACTCCAAATATTCTTTTGTTAACTTAATCTTTCATATCTTATAATGAACGCTTATCATTCATTGGATGATTTGTTTAACATTTATTCATACAAGTTGATTTCTTCTAGTACAATAATTGAAGAATAGATATCGCTATCTTTTCTTCAATTACTCGCAAAATCGTTCTTGCGAACTTAACTGCTAACTTTGTTTAATTACGATGAATTTGAATATGGACATTCACATATATAGATTGAATTCAGATACAGAAATTGAACTGGTTTTCTAAATTATCTACACTAGATCACGCGGCAGGTTAGTGAATAAAGGGATAGGATAATACATTTTACAGATTATACACGATTTCCGCGAACTATTCAGCAATCAGTGAACACAAGCAGAGACAAGGAACAATTTTGATAAGTTTCGCAGTGATTTTCACTTTCACTTTGTCCCGAAACTCAAACCCCTATAAGTTTGCCATTCGACGATAATACCAGGTATTATCACCGAATGGCGAGCTTATTATTCACTTAAAATACCTTCTATTGTAGCTAATATGTGCGTAATAAAATCTTTTCTAGAATACTACTGACATTTACTAAAACAAAAAATGAGGGTTCCGTACTTTTAGAGGATTTCTTTTTGAGGATTGTAGATCAATAACAACTTATCAAAATTGACAAAGCTAAGTTTGCACGTGTATGCGCTCATTTTGTGTGGCGACACCGATTGTGTGACAACTACTTTTTTTTATTTTTCCTTTATTTATACTGCAAGTTTTATTTTATTTATTTATTCGTGCCAGATTTCATTTTGATTACGCAGCAAATTTCATACAAAATGCAGAAACACAAAGCATAAATCTTTCGATTCGTTGACTTAATGACTTTAGAAGCTTGATTTTTTTCTGTACTCCAAGCGGTGGACCGTGGACCTTAATATTTGATATGAATTTTAGCTTGATAACTCCACGTGATTTTGAGATAAATAGTCTTGACACATGGACAAACAACCAACAAAGTGATCCTATAAAGGTTCCATTTTTTCCTTTTGAGATCTGGAACCCTAAAAAAATATATTTATATTTTATAATATATCAATAGCTTTTTTAAGTTTTCCAAGACATTTTGTTCTGTGATCACTTATATGCAAAAACGATAAGCAGTCATAAAGTAAAAGCAGTCAAGACCTAAATTCGACAGTCCAACCATAAGCCTGTACATTTCTAATGACTGCTCTAGTGAACTAAATCCGCTCAGAGTAGACTAAAAGCCAACCATAATGAAGAAATTGTTGAAAATGGTTACTGTGGACAACTTGATTTTACGACATTAGCCGTTATGGGTCAAACGTGTTTGCTTCATCGAGAGCTTTCATCATTTACGAGAAATCATCCGGATGGGATTTAGTATAATATATATCGATAGTGTTAATATGCTATATATTGATAATAATAGTATAGACAATTTTATACCAATTATTCTCAAATGCCAATTATAATACACAATATTGAGCAGATTACTTTTATAATAACCACTTCAGAAAAATCTTCAACCTGTTGAAAAGTTTCAAGCCTGGCAGGAAGCGCCAAGTGTAAATTTTCTTTATGAAATATATAAATTTTCTTAGTTTCTCTTGCATTCTCCAGCTTAAGCAGGATAGACTGATAGAATTTAGTGTAACATTTCTCCAGTCACTCCCACTGCAGAAGCATTTCTTGCAAAAAATCTTTGATTAATATAATTAACGTGTTGACTCTATAAATATATATTATTACTACTATTACCAATTACAATATATATAAAATATTTTTTTTGTAAGATTAACCAAATAACCTGAAAAGATCCGTACAGACTCTTTTAATTAAATATCATAGAGACATTTATATTATTTTATAGAATTTCATATAAAAAATCTTAATTTACGTTACGTTTATACAGTATTACAGTTTTTCTACTAAATTCTAAAGAAATAATTGCTTATATTCTTTATTGCAATTTCATAAATATAATAAAGCTATACTCAAAACTTTAGTAGGTAATAAAAATAAAAAAAAACATACCAATAAAAATATAATCATGTATATACAAAATCAGAAATAATAATAATATAAAGGGTCTACGCGTGCAAATACCTAATAGTCATTTAAAAAACATCGTGTGCCTTTTACAACCACAAAAATAATTCTTCACTAAACAATAACAAACCTTCAGTCTTATTATCGGTTCAAGGACTTCCAATTTTGCTATATTATTACGGCCAATATAAAAAATAACTTTAAAAGTAAATGCAGGGGAAAAGGTTGGAATAGGAAGAAGGCGGGAAATTCCCTAAATATTTTCGTGTATAAAAGCAACAATATTGGATATGAAGGTCAACTGTGTGATATAAAGCAAATTTATTCTGTTCGTTGGGTGTATTGGCTCTATAGCTGGTGATCTGGGCGGCGACAGCGGCGGAATGATAACGGTCTAATTTCGAAGGCTGCGGTTCTCCTCCATACGCCTTAAATTACATTGCGGCTTCACATCTCCCCTGAAAGGTTTTATTCATAAATCTACAGGAACGTTTTCATAAAGTTGCCGGAAAATGTGCCTTTTAGGGTAATAGCGGTTTTTGATATTTTTTTTTCTGACTTTTCACCTGACTTCAACTCCTGATGTTTGTCTAATCATTTTATATTGTTTTTATTAAAAGTCTTATTTTTTATGTAAAGTAATTTATCCAGGAGACCAGGCCGAGTCAGTCGTGGCGCAGAGGCACTAAGTGAGACTGTAACGTACTGTACGCAGAACATGAAATATTTAATAGATCCATTTTCTTTATTTCGTTGTCGAGGCAAAGCGCGGCGTTAAGTTCCGCCACACAACACCCAATGCCTCCGAATTCTTAATGAATTCGGCTGAAAATGGGAAACATAGTGTCTTAACACCAGGTTCCCTCTACCCTGATGTATGTGAGAACAGCGTAACGCTAAAAACAATTATTATTGCAGGAAGAATACATACGCTAATTGATTGAATTTAAAACAATAAATGAAATTCAGCGAAACAATTTAACACTCTGTAGTTTTTCCAGCTCATTAATTTTTAAAACAGATTCATATCCAACTCCTGGGGGGACGCGAAAAATTAAATTGATAGACATTTTAACCGCAGACTTAAATTGAGTGACGGGTTGATCTCGACTGATTGGGTAACCAAACATTGACTATACTAATTGGATACGCTAACGCTATCCGATTTGCTTAATGAGAACCGATTCTCTTCTGCCTGACTCCGCAAGGACATTATGCAAAATGGTGTTTGGTTTCTACATTAGCTCCCTGCTTTCTTAATCACTAATACAATAGAGATATGATATAAGCGCTCCTAGATTCTGTAGCTCTATTATTTGATACAATTATTACTAGGAAGGATCCACGACTATAATATAATTGGATTATTATGAAGTGTTTAGTTTAGGTTTTGCATTTGACTATAATATAATGGACAAAAAGAGAGAATTAGAAAATAATTGTATGTTTTACTTTTGTTAAGCATTGATGTAGCTTTTTCATACAAAACTTCATATGATAATTCTTTAATAATTGTGTTTTGTTTACTTCGGTACAAAATGTTGGGAATTATTAATATAGGTCCCAAGAGTAAACTTAATATCTATTTTCTATTCTTACACTACTGTGACTGTTGTGTGTACACCAAAATATTAAAAGCTCAGCTAATCCTTAAGTAATATTAAAAAAAATGTTTCATGCTCCATTCCGCACACAGCTGGGTAGGCAGAGAAAAATTAGTGTTAAAACACTCCGTTCCTCACTTAAGTAATGTTAATTATTACTATAGTACCTGTACGTGAAAAAATATATTGTTACAATCCAGTTTAACAAACGAAACGAGTATAATAATTTTGGACTTCTTAATTAGTTAACGCTTTAAAATATAAGTGGTCAGTGTCTCTCAAAGACAAGGAATGAGATTTTTTAATACCTCTTTCGCCTCGTCCACCATCATCAACCTCTTCATACATCCTCCTACACATAGAAGAATAAGATGAACATTAAAATGTAATCTGATCTAATTGGATCTAAACGGGAGTTATTATTGAGAACTTAATTATTTTCTTTGGTATTAATCTATTTTGTAAACTAGTTAGAATAACTGACTGTTAATATTTACCACTTCTGGTTGCTAGAAACATATACAAAATATGTATATATGTAATATGTATAATAGAAAAAATCAATTCAGCAAAATTCAATTGAACAAATATGCATGCAAATGCAACATTCAATAATCAATTCAATATATATATATACTTAAGCCCGTTAAATAATTATCTGTTTTACGTGTTATTTTTTTTCTTATTTGCATGGAATAAATTTGAACTCAGAATGGTTTCACTTGGATCAATTGTTACTGGAAGTCTTAACGTATGTATTTATTTAAAAAGCACAGGTTCACTTGTGTGCGATTGTAAGAAACATACGAATAAAGATATTTTTAGTATACCAAAAATCAAAATGGACAGAATTATCTTTAAAATTCATAATAGACAGTTATAGTTTATTAATTACGTTAAAAGTCATAACGCAACACAATCACATTCCTGGTAACGTCTCATTTGGACAAGGTATAGTAGTACCCTAGTTTCTAAAGTATAAAGTCCAACAAAGCCAGTCCGGTGGTGGGAGCGGCGGGCACGTATCATTTTATCGTACCGTTGAAAACACTCAAACTTACTATTTACTCAACATATGTACTTAAGTTTCAGTCACAATCCTCGTATAAGATCGTATAAAATCCTAATATATCGTTAGTTTATTATATTTTTTTTACAATAGTATTCTAGAACAAAAGCAGTTTACACGTTGGCCTATCTACTTTTCAAAATCGAATGAACACAAAATTAGCATTTTATCTGAAGATATTAGTATCACGAAGACACCTTCACCATCTCCTCGCCTCCTTCCTTTTGTCCAGAGTTCTCCCGATCGCTGATTGAATCGCTCCGATTATGACGTTAATCTGTTCAATGCAAATTGGACGAGTAGTCATTTACATCCCTTTATCAGAATTCGGGGATGAAATATTTAAATATTTATCGTTTGTTAACTTAATAGACACATACCTCGGAGACTGAGATGGAGGTTGAATTTGTATAATGGGGCCCTATAACATGGAAGATGTAACATTTGAGAAAATTCTAAACACAAGTGAAGGCACTATCGTATTGAAGTATTAAATATGCATATGCTTTATTTTTAACTTTACACTATATTCTGTATGTAGTAGAATAGGTAGACTAGTAATAAGACATCTCCACTCCCCACTTTCGAATTCTAGAGGCAATGCGTCTTAAGCGGCGGAACTCAACGCCGCGTATCTCAAGACCAGAGCTAAGAAATGAAAACGTAAGAAAATTATATTTGAAACATAATATTATATTTATTATGTATATATATTATATAGGGACGCTTGACGTTTACAAGTAAAGCAGTTGATTAATTAGCTAAGCACATCAAGTTGATTGAACGGCTTTATAAGAAAATATCTCAGTTCTGCGTTCAGTGAAACCCTGAGGGTAAATAACGGTGTTGAAAATAGGTGCCTTTTCCTCATCACTCTTTCATCCTATCGCCACGATTTAAAGTAACAAATCGTCGATGCCTGAAGTGGGTACACAAGTTAATGAGGGAATATTTGAAGTCTGAAAAGATTAAATGCAAACCATTTATCATCCGGTCAGGTAGCACTCAGTGCAGTCTTCGTCTAGGAAATCGTTGTGCTGCGTCGTGCTTAGAAAAGTGGATATCTCCTGAAATACTTCATCTGAATATTACTTAAGCTGATTGATATTTAAAGAGAAGTCGACTGATTTTTTAATAAACTGATGAAGCCGTGTAGGATATTAAGTTCATATTTTATTGATTGAATTGCTTATCTTTGATAGTAAATACCTCTCAATAAGTAATTCTAATAACGAACAAGTGAATGTAATACTTAAATAACAATTTTATGAATTTTGCTTATATAGAAAGCAAGGTGTTTTTTTAAAAAACTTAAACTGAAAAAAGTGAATAAAAAATAAGCATACTAAGAAAATAAATCTACAGCATACAGAAAGTTGAAAGAGACTGGATGTACAATAATGGATTGTGTTTCTGTCAATCGACTCCCGGGACTGAATCACGATCACGGACTGACTTTTTAAAACATTTAAAATATATATAAAAGTTTTACAGTCGCACTGAAGTGATTTGCAGTGCAGCCAGAGTTAGGCTAAGTGAGTAAAAGAGGAAAAGTCTAAAGTCAATGTTTGCCGTCGTGATTTCTGCTTCCTCGGCCGGCAATGAGTCGGCAACGCGCGTCTCCACCCTGTGCTTTAGTCGTAGTACTCGTGTAATGCGTAAATTCTCTTAACCTTTTTATAACATTGTATTATTTTATCTGAAATTTTTTTTTTAAGATGTATTTTTTTAGTAAAATGTAATAATACCTATATAACATTGTAGGAAATTTTATATATGATTTTTTTTGTGAACGTGATAATAATTATTGAGTGTACACATGCCAATTAAACCAAGGAAAGATAAGAACAATATTTCTACACGCTGTATCCCGCTCACAGAAGGGTAGGCAGAGGGAACCTAGTGTTAAAAGACTCCGTTCCTCACCTTCCGCCGAATTTTTCTAGGCATTGCATTGTTAAGTGGAACTCAACGCCGAGCTATTGCCTGGTGCCATAGCCAAACAATAAAATATTCATAAATAATAATATTAGAACATTCCCTCGAGTGGGGATTGAATACACAACCATCGCGTTATAATCACGTCACACCTTTGTGCCCCTGCGCCACGACTGGCCTCTCAAATAATATAAAAAAGAAATATTGTATGTATAAGAGTATATGTTTAAATAAGTGTGAATTCTTTAAATCACATTTAAGTTAGTAAGCAGCTAATATCAGATTATGCACTGTAGCGGTTTCCAACAAACGTCCTATTATTGCTATAACATATTCCCATTTTCTACTAAGCCACTTATACTATGATGCACTATCGCTGAGACGCCGCACCGGCTTTCTGATTTAATACCCGTGTTTATAAGATATTATGTATGTACATATAAAGATAATACAATCTCAATTAAATCTAAAATTAATATAAAAATAAATAGGCAAGTGTGTTTTGCTTTTTTTTATACAAATTTAATATTTTTGATTTTCGAGATTGTTACACATAAAATAAATTGTTTAAATGGATTAATCTTATATTTAGACATATTGTATTTTTTTGGAAACCCGACGTTTCGGGCACCTTGCGTCAATCCGTGGTCACGGGTAGACTGAAGTGGTATCCTACCGCCAACGATTTCCGGGTTATAAAATGTTTTATATATTTTCTTATAACTTATATAATATAGAATAATATTGTTAAAAAACTCAACTGATCGTCGCGGTTAAATTCAAAGTATTGATTTGTATTGATGTAAATAATAATTTAAATACAATATATATATATATATATATATATATATATATATATATATATACGAGTAATACGACATGATACGAGTAATAATATTTTCATAGTGAAAGCTCAATTTATTTCTAATTAAAATTTTTGCATATTTGTACCAAACATCTAACAAAGCAAGGTGAGCAAAAGAGCTTCTCAAATATATTTTTACATTCACCACTCGCCGAAAAGCATATTATTCGTAGCACTCGTAGCAAACTTAAAATAAAACGAGAACCACTAAAGTCAAATGACATGCAAATTAAGTCGACAACTTTAAAAAAAAACATAAGCTCCACCTCAAAGACGTCTCACAGAAATTCGTATGCAATTGCACCGTAGCGCGAGGAAAGTAGGATAAAATGTGCATGTCATTTTCCGCCATCCCTGGGGGAAAATCGCCTCAGCAAATGTTGACATCCGGCTCTCCTCCGCTCATATTCTATGGCTTTTGTATATATTGATTGGTTTGTTCTATACTTTGTTAGAGCGAACAGTGTACTAGGTATTATTAGTTATAAGCCGTCATAGGTACAGCGAGCGACATGTGTTGTGTATAGGGAAAGTTTACTAATTATTGTGACTTGTAGGGCGGCCGCGTTTGTGAATGGTTATATGGTAATATGTTATGGTTATTGTCTATGACTGTACTATTATAGAACTATATGAGTAAGAGTTTTGAGGCAATCGTGGTGCAGTGGTGTTTGATTGTAAACGCGATGTTGTGGATGCGATTCCCAATCGGGGATATGGATTATTTTCATTTAGTTGCTCAAGTAACAAAACGAATCGTTCTGCTACACGTAATGTCTCGAAAATTGGATAACGAAAAGTGGGAAACGGAGTGGTTTGACCTAACTTACCCTTTATATACGCAGGATAAACCGTTAAGCTACAAAAAATAAGTAATATATATTTTATGCCAATAAATATCAACTTTCACCAACGAAATTAATAATAAAAAATTACTTATAATCTATTAGTAATCATTTTTTTCAATATGAAAAACGTTAATAAAAAAAAAGTTAATCGAAACAATACTTTACCGAAACCCAATGTACAATAACACCGCAATACACTTTTTTATATTCATTAACTAATATGAAATTATGCAAATTGAATATAAATATGCATCAAAATAATCCTTAATACGGCATATAATCAAGAGATTTTAATATGAAACAACACGAGGTATGGCGGACTAAATTTGAAGAGAGTTCGTGTATTATTCCGGTAAATATCGAAACGATCAATTTGCATGGTAATTAGGAGTTTGCTTTCTGTTTTAAACAAATTACAATGTGTTTACGGACGGACGGACGGCTAGTCGCTCAGGAATAAATACAATTCAAATCTGACGCGAATTACCTGTTTGTCAATATGTCACAGAGATTTTTATTAATAGATAGATAGATGGCTTTAAAAGCTCTTTCAAATAAAAACACCGACCACATATTGCTTTTACAAATATTTGATGACAGAGTCAATAATTCAATGTAAATATATCCTGTATTTTATTATTTTTTTCCTATACTTGTTGTTATTCTCTAAGAAATGGCGTAGCCGTTAATGTACTAGGAGTGCGACCCGGAATTGCTATCGTGCATAGTGGCTTCGAAATGCGCCACCTCCTCATTACCAATTCATACCTCATGCGGATGAGCCCCCACGTCTATTGCCTGCCGCTATTCTAATATAAATCCCTTTTTATTTTAGATGCATTCCAATGTTATAAACAATCTATATTATTTATATTTTAAACTAAATTATAATAGGATGTCGTGGCGCAGGCGCAGTGGCGTAAACGAGATAAATTGTTGGTTTGATTCCCTCTCGGGAGAATGAAATATTTTAACACGCAATGCATCAATAATTCGGCGAAAAGTGAGTAAGGGAAGTGTCTTAATGTCAACTGTCGTTCTCCAGTTTCCCTCTTCCCACCTCTGTCTATCTTGCTATCTGCGGGATAGAGCGTGAAGCGTGAAATTTTATCCTTACACCAAATGACCATATTACTCTATAATATGAGAAATAAAAAAGAACTGCAACTATAAATCTGCAATACAAATTCAACATATACTCAATAGTATATTTAAAAGGCGAAGTGAAAGCTTTAAGATCGACAAAACGATTTCGCACACTATCTATATTTTAAGCTTATCTAAACTATACGTATTGAGATGCGGCTTCTAGCACCACTCGTCACGTAACTATCGCACTAACATGAAATGATAGGCGAAAATCTACTTGCAAATATATTTTTTGTTCTTAATGACTTTTATTACTTTTAAATCGCTTCAAATGTAAAATTTAAAAGAAAAAGCAATAATTTAAATGAAATTTACTTTAAACACTGTAATTCAACAAGTAAGTATTGCGAATGTAAACGTGCACGTTTAGCACGCGATTCGCAAATAAAGGTACCTAGATATGAAACAACCGGCGCTCGCAACAACATGCGATAAAAGACCTGTGCCATTCCAAATGGAAATAACAAATGAATGTCTGATTTTGTCTATTCTAGCCTCACTGGCCTCGCGAGTGCCCAAATATATGATTCGCCTCGCGGAACAATGTAGCCATTGCATTCAACACCTTTCAGTTTCATCATATGATGCTGCTAGATACCAACGGAAATATTTTACATTGGATATTTAATCAATAAAGTCAGTCCGTATTCACAATATACTTTAAGGAGACGATATTTTCTTATCTCAGTTCCTATAGGTGAGTAACTCTTAGATACTAAAGCCCGGCAACATATTAAGGACACCTATAACCGCATCGAAGGTAGCAAACACATTTGATAACAAAGGAAAAACACCGAACGACCGACAAGATGTTCTAAAAATACTTTCGCAATCTAGCTACCTGTTCACCTGGGCTGCCCATTCCGGCCTTCCCATAAAGAAGAGTAGACGGGAAGCGGCGGGAAGGGTTTATCGTCCCTGAGGGAGCGGCCGCCGGCCCGACACTATATCATTGCCGACTCTGTCTCTCTTTATATCCTCTATTCCTTTGTACTCACTATGCGATAAGATCGCAAAACAAGCTAATTTGTTTTTATCATTCCATTTCAATTACGGATATAGATGAAAGTATAAACGCTTAATTAAAAGTAACTTTGCCGTTTAGCCGTATAACTGGGATATTACCCATTGGAACGAAACATTATACAAATTAACATTTTATAACACATAATAATTTACATTCAAAATTGCAATTTACGAAATCAAAGTGACCAGATTTTGTTAAAATCGTAAAATAGTAGTGTGTTTTTTATGCATTATGGTAAAACATTAATAATAAAATCGGCAGAACAGAATTTGTCAATGTATACGTAATGAAACGCCGAGCGCGTTCTGCGGTTTGCGTTGCAACGCCCCGGCTACAAAAACAGTTATATTATATAGTAATAGGATATACATACAGACAGATACCTACCGATACCTATTACTGTAATGAACCGAACCCAGCACACCACCTATTGTACCATTTAAATGTAGTTAACTTTTAATATCATATAGCAAATGAAGAGTCATCCGCTGCGTGACTGTTAAATTTAACTACATTTAATTTTAGCCAACTCCATGTGGTCTGATATTAAAAATTACTCCATAATATAAGTTTAATCTTATTGGAAACAACATCATTTTGTTTCAATGTGAGCGTCATTGCACAAACTCTGAACGAATTCCCTCATTCTTTACAAAAATATATACGAAAATTTTATTACGAAACAGGAAAGTAAACACCAATGACAGTTGTTTAAAAATAGAATGGCAAAACAAACAAACTGCTCTGGCTGCGAGCTATTGCCGAGATCAACATTTTTGATTTTTTTACAACACTGTCGAATCGTTTTATGGAGCAATGGCGTGTTTTATTATATTGAGTACTAATATACAGCGGCGTGGGATTGGTTCCGTGCAGGTACTATATTTGTGGCAGCCATTGCTTTTACGAGCGTTGCACTCATACGCTTCGCAAATGTGAATTGATCATAAATAAATAATCGGCTTTTTCACTTCGCCGGACGTGTCTATTTTTACATGTGCCAAAATGCTAGTATACGCTATAACATGTCGATAAACCAACCATGAAACGTCAGTGGCGTATTCAGTAATTTGAATAATTTCACTAATATTTACTAAATATACATACTGCTAAGTGCGAATCTGTACTCATATATGTGAATATGTTATTATGTTTCTGTATAAAAAAACACATTTTTTTAACATTGTAAAATCTTTTAAATAATATCATTGAAAAGAGTCTCAAAGGATTCACTTTCTTTTATTACCGTAGCGCGTGATGTTGTTATATATCAAATAATTTAGCCTTAAAATAAGGCAGAAAGATATAATAGCATAGGTACGCACGCTGGTTACGAGGGCACCGCAAGGCGGGAGAGTTTACCGTCCTCCAGGGACGTGAGGAGCACCTGAGTACATTGATTCTACATGAACGTGTATTTTTGTTTTATGTTTCGTAGGCCAACTGTATATGTTTAAATAAAAACATGTTTGTTTTTTGCAGTGACATTTTGTTTTCGACTTTTTCATGTTGGGCACTAAGTACGAATTTTTTATTAAATTGAACTTAATAAACTTATTTTTTTAACGATATGTTGTTGTTGAGTAATAACTGATGTCCCTTAAAATAAATAGAAAAAATATTTTTTTTTTGTTTTTTTATGTGCATTAATAGTAATAACATTATTCAAAATTAAAAGTTAGGTCGTTTAAAATATTATTTTCTCAAACAAAATTGTAACCTTAATCATATATAAATAGTCACGATTAAATTACATAATTTAAAATCTTAATTCACCACCCTCTTTTATGACTTTTAGGTGTTGTATTTCAAAACTTTTTTCCTCAATTATAGGCGGTTTTCACCGCTACTAGTTATAAATTACTAAGCCGAGCGCGAGTGCTTCTCAAAAATAATATGTTCGATTATATATGATTTTTAACATGTCTTAAAACAGCACCTTAAAATGCTATGATTTTAAGATAATGTTTTGAAAGATTTCCACAGATTTTGCTTGATTTTTAGCAAAGAATCCCATATTAAAAGTAAAACAAAAAATACAAATACAATAACCTAAACAGTTTATTACCCTAAGTATCTCTAAAATAGTAGCACTGAACATAAAGCTTTCAAATATAAGCAACATAGAAGTTTACATAACAACACTCAATATTAATATAATAATGGAGAAATGTAAATTTCCATAAGAACATACTCATGTAGGAGAAGGAAATATTTTGGTAATAATATATTCCGGATTAATTCGGCGTTCCTTGCAAGGGTCCGCACCGACATGGGGGTGAAGTGGTTAGAAAACTTTTGGGTCTTTATTTATTGTTATTGCCTCATTAAGGTACCTTACAAACGATAGCCTACAAATTGCCAAATATATAAGTACACACGGGTTTCTTACAACCCCGAACTAGTAACTGCAGCTACGTCGTAGCTGGGTCTACGAATTACCACCAGCTCCGTCTAAGCTGTCTCAAGGTAATCACAAAAAGTTAGAAAATGCAGAAAATACAAAAGAAAAATGTATAAAACGTGTTTTATGATATAAGTTTATGATTCTCTGCGCTCTTAAACCGCAGTTTAGCACTTGTTTTAAATTTTATGTCGACTAAATTACACCACGTAAGTAAATATATCTCAAATAGCATAAAAATTTAAACGGCGCATATATTATATCAATAGTTATATCGTAAAATGGAACATATATATAGATATTTATTTGTTTCATGGGAAAGTCAGCTTCACGCTGTATCACGCTTACAGCAGGGTAGGCAGAGGGAACCTAGTGTTAATACACTCCATTCAACACTTTCCACCGAATTTTGGAGGCATTACGTGTTGAGTGGCGGAACTCAACGCCGCTCTTACCCTCGACACCAGAGTGAAGACATGGAAATATAAATGAAAATAAATATTTCATTTTCATGGGGATCGAACCCACAACTGTCGCGTTACAATCACACCCTTGTGCCCTTATAGGAAAGTATTTACATATATTTATGTTTTCATAGCATGATACTGAACCGCCTTTATAAATCTTTAACATTATTTTATGCGTGGCTTACTGAAGCTTTAAAATATTTTGTAAAAAGACGTGACGGACATTTTGATTGCTCCCTAATGGATATTTTATACAGTTGTGGTTTCAAAAATGAGCCATGGATTTTTTTATATAAAAAATGTTGTTTGCTATGTTACACAATTTACGTTCTTTTAATAACATTTAGAAAATTGTTTTAAATGAATGTGATAATATACTAATGTGATTTAAACTTATGTATTTATATATATAGAGTCACTATTACACACTATTGCACTTGCTATTGGAATACGGTTTGAAAATGACAAACCAAACACTGTGCATCCTCCGAAAACGTACGTTTAATTAAACATAAAACTGAATACCCACCCCGAGCCGAATAAGGCGCATACAAATTATATACGAAACAAATATACACACATATTTTTCGAATGAAAGAATCTTTAGCGATCGGAGACCCATTTCGGTGTAGCTGTAGTATGGTGAAGGTATTTTAGACTTATTGAGCGTAAATTTTGAAGACCGCAACCCTTTGAATAGTCAATGTCGCGTACCCTTATCTCACAGAAAGGCGACACCACATTACCGGTATTACGGTGCCGCGTCGCGTTCCGACGGGCTCCTCCGAAATGGGCCCTCATGTTCAGATCTAAAGTTGTATATTCTATGCTCTTCTTAAAGTACAGGACATTTTCAAAGTGCAATTTATATTGTATTGGAAGTTAGAGCGCGTTTACCCAGCCTGCACGATATTTCGCCGAGCCAATGTGTCGCGCGACTAAGCCTTGTTGTATGTCCTCCGTGAAAACTGCCTTTATATTTTGTTGTCTCACAACGAAATTTAATAAGCATAAGAGAAATTGCCGGGTTAGTATTGCAATTTGATAAATTATTAAGAAACTTTAGTACATGTTGTATAGTTTTAGTGCAATTTTCTCGTGAAATCGTAAAATAATTATTTAAAATTAAGGTTTTTTTGGATATTAGATCCCTCATTATTAAAAGTGCATTTTAATACTACACGCTTGATATGAAAAAATATTGCTGCTACAATATGTTACTACTACCTCGATTACTTTACCAAATCAACACTTATAATACAATACAAACTTTCTTACAACAACACACAAAATATATATTTTTTCATGAAAAATATTAATGTAAATAAAGCATCAACTCTATAATATATAAACTAAATATAAAAGTAACATATGTCTGTCCTTTCGTAATAATATATAGCAGGAAAATAAGTCTTAAATATCAACAGTTTAGTTATTCAGTATGCCAACTTTCCTGTCACCATTTATCAAGAGTAACAACGAGAAGGCTCGCGGCATAATGCTTAGACTATATAAATTACACATTTTCACGAGTAATCATTTATAATTTTAGTCCAATATTAACCCAATTGATTTCTACTTTTTACGTTGCAATGTCCTTTTTTAACATGATTTATGACAAACGTACAGCAATTTATGTTTATTTTAACTTCGCGCTGTATTCCGCACATGACAGGGTAGGTAGAGGGAACCTGGGAACATACTGTTAAAACATTCTGTTTCTCATTAAGATACGTACGTTCCTCATTTTTAGACGAATTCTGAGGCATTGCGTGTTAAGTGTTAAAATGAAACTTACAATAATATCTTTACGGATATTATACCAAATCACATAGATATTATATTTTTACATATAACATACATATATATGTGTGGCAGAGAGAGGTTAGTGATAAGTAATTATATTCAACAGTTTCTCTTCAACAAAAAAAGATAAAAAAAACAGCATCACGCTGTATCCCGCACACAGCAGGGTAGGCAGAAAGAACCTAGTGTTAAGACACTCCATTCCCCACTTTCTGTCGAATTCTGGAGGCATTGCGTGTTGAGTGGCAGAACTCAACGCCGCGCTTTGCCTCAACACCAGAAGCGAAGAAATGGAAATATAAATTTAAGTAAATATTTCATCTCCTCGAGTGGGAATCGAACCCACAACCAATCGGTTGTGCAGTCACACTTTGTGCCGCTGCGCCACTACTGGCCTCAAGAAATAGATAAAAACATAAAATTTAAAATGTATAAAAAAAGCG
Source organism: Heliconius charithonia (assembly GCA_030704555.1). NCBI lineage: Eukaryota > Metazoa > Arthropoda > Insecta > Lepidoptera > Nymphalidae > Heliconius > Heliconius charithonia. The sequence continues at coordinate 5,137,041 of CM060809.1, read as the reverse complement.
TTTAATAACACCTGTATATACCTACCATATACATACATACGTACGTATAATTCAACTTCAATATTCAGCGCTCTCCAATCGACTTTTGGCGATTTAAAAAATACTGCACCGCTCTAGTGTCGGGGAGGTCAAATAGTAGAGTCCAAATAATGGCGGCTCAATTCACCTGTCACAGGAGAGTTCGAGCGCGAGGCCCGGGGTCGATATCGCAGCTTCCAACGTACCAGTCAGTTTAACGCACCCCCGGGATCGACGCCACTATCGATATAATTATGAGTATAGATATTGCTGCACGCTGCCTGTCTGCCTAAATTATTGTTATTTTATACAACTATATAATAAATAAATTATGTGTTTTGAATTTTATGTAGGGTTGGTTTGTGCTCGGGGGATTTATTTATTTTTATTTTTCATATTTAAACATTACCAAGGATTGATTAGAAAATACAGTATTTTTGTTCTTATTTCTCTACTCTACTCTCTGATTATTTATTATATACTTAACAGAAAAAAAAATGAACTGAGTGACTTAATACTAACATATTTTTTCATGAAAAATATTAATGTAAATAAAGCATCAACTCTATAATATATAAACTAAATATAAAAGTAACATATGTCTGTCCTTTCGTAATAATATATAATAGCAAAGTGATAAGTACGAATGTAAAAGTAAATATATTTAAACACAAAGATAAATCGACATCGGTTATAACTTTAGTCCTTGTCCTTTGCCTTACAAGATCTTTGGCCATTTTCAAAGGCGTATAGGACGTTTGTCTAACAGTATATTGGACTTGCCTCTACTACATTAATATTATGAAACGATACATGCTCTCCAGCTATCATTTTACAGAAAGAAGTTGTTTCTATGAGTTTTTTTTTTTTGCGCCACCTGTATCCCGCAGAGTAGGCACAGAGAACCTACTGCTAAAACACTCCATTCCCTATTTTCCACCAAATTCTGGAAGATTGCCTTTTCTCCAGTAGGGATCGAACTTCAAGCATGTCGCGTTTACAGTGAATCTCTGAGCCCTTGCACTATTACTGGCCTCAATATATAAGAAATATTATATCTGTAAATGTAATTTAGCTGACAATATGGCTCTTAAAATAGAAATACAGTAACATTTGATAACAGAATATCAAGCAATATGATAGCACGTTAACAACTAGGTGTTCCTTGCAAAGGAGTTTATATCATCTGCTTTAGAATAACAATACACTCAAAGGAAATCTTCGTTCACTCTAGAGAAACGATCGGTCGAGATTCATCTTTATATGCAGGATTGACTTTTATTTGTATGTGAAACAAATTTCAATATATAATGGTTCCTATGGTATTCATTGTAACGTGAACCAAGTATTATTAAATCAGGTGGATATTAATGAATAGTTCGAGAATTATTCATCATTTCCACCAACATCTCAATATTTCTATAACATCAAAAACAAACTACAAAGTGTGACTATAAACGCGACTGGTTGTGGGTTCGATCCCCACACGAGAAAATGAAATATTTATTTAAAGTTATATTTCTATTTCATCGCCCTAATGTCTATGTGCCCCTAGAATTCGTCGTAAAGTGTACTGTAGCTATGACCGAGTAAGACATTATAGTTGTAGGTGAGAGAGTAGAGAGTAAGACATAGTAGTTTGACTAGAAGAACTAAGAAGAATCATAACTTCTCTAGTCAATTACAAGTATATAGCCAGGCATAAAGCCTTATAAGTAAACAAAAATACTTTAAATAATGTACTACATAATTATCAGCATCAATTTTAATAATTTAAAATAAACTTAAACACTTAAGCAAATTATTTGGGCCAAAAGTTATGGCAATCGATTAAACAAGGTCAATAATGCTTAATGTACTGAAAGGGTTGACCGAAGCTGCGATCAAACGTCGGGCATACCAAGCACCATGAGATCTTTTACTTTCTACTTTCTTTAATATGATAATGTATTATAAAATTTGTATTTTTTTATTTTATTTATATCTTTTATATAGGTACCGTAAAAAACACTTTACAAAAACAAATCTTATATACCTTCCAAGAATATTCTAATACAAATGACTTTGAATGATAAAACCCCAAAATCTAACATTGTAATACGCTTAACAGATTCCAAACTCCATACTACTACCACGTGAATCACTACTATAAATCTACACCACATTTTTTATGATATTACAATAAAGGGTTCCTAATTTGACTTTTGTAAAGCTTATTTAAATATTTTTAAATCCTATAAGTACATAAACGCTCTCAAGTTATTTTTCCATCCTCACTGAAATTACTTGTAAAAATATCACAACAAAAATATTTTCAATACCAACCCAAGCTGAATTTATATCGGCAAATTCGACGTACGTAGGCAGTATTGGTCAGACACATTTCCCAGAGCGCAATGACGTTATCGATCTATCTTCATCTATATTACAAATATAATCTCCATTTGGAATAAAAGCCGTACTATAGTAAAACTTTATACTTTACTTCATATATTTACGTATAAATGGTTAATAGTTTGCTAATCCATATTGAAAAGAATGGGTCTACTTAAAAATTCATCGTCGAGATCGATCAGTGAAGGGTCAAACGGCGTAATGTAGCGAGAGGGTTGACTGGGGCTCAAATCAGGCGATTGGCCCTGTATTTATTTACATGTAATTAGGTCGGTGTCAGTGATCGACGGCGGCGGCGGACGTCCGCGCGGAGGTAAACAATCCATTACAGGCTGTCGAGCCGGCGCTGGTAAGGCGGTGGTTAGGTGCGTGTTTCGGATGGTACGTTTGTTCGTATTGTTGAATTAAAATTAAAGATACAACTGATAGAGATTTCGATTAAGTTCTAACTTGACGTGATTTAATAAATTCCAAAAAAATATTTTTCTATAATAAACAAGAAGTTGTTATTGTTGTTTTCGTCTTATAGAATTTTAACACACATACAGTCTATTGATTTATAAAATAAATTAATAATAACAAGACATTAAAATTAGGATAGAATTTTACTAAGTCTTATTTTGGAATAGATGACTTTCACATAATGAAAAGATTCCATTTTTCAGTACAGCGAATTTAAATTATTTTTCAAAACATTCATCCAATAATACAAAAATTACCAATTTACTAAATTCCCTTTGTATAAGAAATAAAAATATATTTATATTTAATACATTATTATACCAACGAATATTATTCTCGTCTTTCGTTCATATATGCAGAGATTTCATACGACAATGTGATCGCAGCTTAGCGCCGGCTGGCTCATGCATATAGCGCTTCAATATGGGCGCGCAAACACAGAAATTTAGACCAGTTCGCTGTTTCCTTTTACCAATATTGACTAACATTGACTTTTTCATACATCAACATAATGTACGCTTAATTAATAACGTTTCCATTTAGTCACGGAGTAAACTTCACATTTTTTTTTATTTATTTATTAACATCAATTGTAGAGAAAATAATTATGCAAAATTAAAATATTTCTTTACAGTGTATCTAGCATGTAACCGGATAGGCAGAGGGAGACTAGTGTGAAAATACTTCGTTCGCAAATTTCCGCTAAATTCTGGAGGCATTGCGCGTTCAGTGGCGGAACTCAACGCCGATTCCAAAGCGAAAAAAATACGATATAAAACATTGCATTTCCTAGAGTGGGAACCAAACACATAACCCGTAAGATGCCTGGCCGAGACAATTCTTGGGATAAACAATATACAGCACAAGTCTAACACGTATTTATACATTAAGATAACCTTTTCATGTGGGCATGAGTTCACAAAGCAGACCAGAGTTGGTAATCCATTCAATGTATCACTATGCACCCACCCTCTTATCTTACCGACTCGAGCCGCGCCAATCTGTTACCAATATTTAGGCAAAATACAAAATTCTTTTAAGATTTATTCGATTTTATGCATTATAACTGTGGCATTAGGTTTATTTTCAATAAAACCGAGGACAATTTTACAGCGTTCTACAGTGGATAATCCGTATGATATTGGAAGGCGTGCATTCACTGGGCTGCACAAAATTTTCTATAAGGATAAAAGCAAACAAGATAGCCATCGAACTAATGTTGCTGCTGAACTACAGATCTAGGTTTTGTATACGTATAGGGATACGGACGGCTTGTACTTAAGTATAGAGTTTCAGTGGAAAATGTTGCCATTCTCTCTAACACAAGAATGGAGTCTTATCAACATATGCATATCGTGTTTACGACAGCAGGTATTAGGATGTCATTTTGTAAATTTGTTGGAATTTTTGAGGCTGTTGTAGTGCAGCGGCACTGTAATCCAACGGTTATGGGTTCCATGGCCTCTTCTTGAGTATTGCGTCTTACTGAATATACATTACTATCATGACTGTGTATACGTAACTTAGTTAAGAGCAATGATCGTGGGTTCGAACCCACCCCATAATCGATTACAGAGTATTATTGTAGAAAATCGTAATTTGGGTACCGCTACTCAGCGTACAACGTTTCTAAATGAAGGGAAGGAGGAAACGTATAACTTACAACTTAATTTAATGTAGAAATATGAAATGCAAACATGCAATCTATATAACATATTAAAGCTAAAAGCTTTAAAAATTCAATTCTCCAAGAAATACGGCACGCTTATTTCCCCTTTAATTACTGTAAATGCGTTACCTAACGACCATATTTTACAAAAATAATATCCATCACAACGACAGTACCAGTACGTACCGCGGCAGGCGCGCGTAAATGTGCTCGTTCCGGCCTCCTCTCAACTTAGTTAATGTTTCTAAAACAACACTGTTATATTTGCTAAATGAACTTAAACCTTGTTTTGCTCCTAATTTTATACAATCTGCTAATCAAATATTTATTTTCCAAATTTGCAACGGTTCCAGTTTACCAGACGTGGCCCAGGGGCGGAAAGTGTGACTGTATATGCGACCGGTTGTGGATTCGATCCCCACTCGAGGAAATAAAATATTTGAATAGTAGTAGACTGATACCAGAGAGAAAAATTAAAGCGTGGCGCGGCGTTGAGTTCAGCCACTCAACACGAATGCCTCAAGAATTGAGTGGAAAGTGGGAGTGTCTTAACACTTGGTTTCCTCTACCTACCCTCCTGTGTATGGGATACAGCGTGAAGCAGATTTTTTTTTAAATTTACAACAAAACTTCTATACACCGTTTTACATTTTGGAATAACATTTTTAACAATCTATACAATATTCACTGTACGGTTATTCTCCGACACATATTTGTAAAGCGGATGATTTTTAAGCGTTTGCAAATTCATTGTGGAACTGAAAACGTATTTTTAATATAAGTTTCGACTTATTTGCTTTACAATATTTAAATATTTGTTGCGGAGTTCATTACATTAGGTAAATGTTTACATTGTATTGGTAAATTTGACTTTTTATTAAATAAAATGTGTGAACACAACACATAATGTACAAGAATAGGCAAAAGGACCCTAGTGTTAAGACACTCCGCTGCCCATTTTCCACGAAATTTAAGAAGCATCGTGAATGTGAGTGTGTTTCAACGCCGCGCTTTGTCTCGACATAAAAGCAAAGAAATGAAAATATTAAATATTTTATTTCCTCGAGTGGGAATCGAACCCACAACCTGTCACGTTCACAGTCACACGCTTGCGCTCCTGCTTTAAATGAAGATGCTGTTAATATGATCAAAGTAAAGATATTAAAAAAAAAACAATCACATTATTTATATCACAAAAAGCATGATCTATAACTGAGAAAACGGTTTTGCAATTGCAACTGGAAACACCACTTTTAACAACCCACGCTGACACCGCCATTCTCACCCTGATGTCCCGTTGTTTGTAATTTAAATTGCGAAATTTACATTTACATAGTATATTGCAAGTTAAGAATGCAATTTGTGGAAGGAGTAACTAAATTTATGACCTGCTTCGGATTTTGCCCACAATATTAATGGCAACTCCTAAAGCTTGCCACCCATTCATTTGTTGGGGATAAAACATTCATTTACCATTTATTCACTTTCTGGAAATATCAATTGTTTAATAGTTAATAGTTGAATTTAAAGAATTCAATGGTGTAGTTTAGTTCTTTTTGTTTTTGAATAGGAAAATAAATAAAGAAATCCAAAATATATGTATGCACCTATCACAGGCGTAGATACTTTTGTACTTTAGCAAAAAAAAAGATTTAATCGTCTCTTATGAGAATAAAGATTCATTTAGAACGTGACTAAAACATTTACATTTAAAAAAATTAAACATAAAATGTATCCACGTAAACATTACAGTGTTATTTTAATTTCGATGCATGTGATAATCAATTAATAAATGCAAAATGAACGATACACAGACATACACAACTGCATACGTGTCCGTTCATATATTATTATGTTATAAACCACTATAACACTAATTTGAAATTGGGCCAAGGCTTTTAATTAATATGATACAATATTACGGTATTTGTGAAATGATCGCCCGGTGGCGGTCAACGTGGACGCTTATTTACTCTCTTTCTCTCTCTTTCCACCTGAATAGTTTCATGAAAGGAAGCAATTAATTCAGTCAGTCTAGTCACGAAAATTTTTCATTTTAATTAAAGCTCCGACCGGAGGATCGTCGGCTAATTAACCCATTAAAACACAGACTCTCCTTTCATTTTATCTTTTTTCCCTAACGTTCACTTTCTCGCGATTTCTGAAATGAAAATGAAAATAAGTACGATTGTAAAATATTTGTAGCCTCTTTCTTTTTTTAGCATTACCTTTTGAAATACATTTTTTATACAATATATGCTTTTTTTTTAAATTAATAGCAGTCTTCAAATCATTTTAGAATTTTATTTTATTTTTTTTTCCTTTATAAATAATTAAATGGTACAACAAATACAGGATGTATTTTATGGCAATAAAAACAATATAGCTTTAAATCATTATTCGTTTGCCAACAGTGAAACCAAAATTTAACATATTTATTTGATGAAATTATTCTCTTATAAAATCGTATTAAAACAATAACATCAAACAAAAAAAAACTCAACCGCAAGTCAAATGAAAATTCTTGACGAACAAAAGTAGATGTCGAGGTTCTTACAAAATAAGAAATTCCAAGCACCGTCGCCAGTTAATTAAGGTATTAAAATTATTCACCCATTTTAATTCTTTCATCAAAAAACATGGCGGAAGGTTTTAAAAATAATGACCGTATTTCGGATACAGTTTTTATTCTGGTGGTATTCCGAACATTTTTCATAGACAAAACCCGGTCTAGCCAATAGAAATTAGGGTATTCGGAGTGTGGTTTTTACAGGGCTCGGTAAAATATAAAAAAGTGTTTTGTTAAAAACGCGAACAGAAACTTGTTGCCGTCATAAAAGCGAGCGACGAAACTCCCTAGACAATGGCACATGTCAGCCGACGTAAGGCCGCGTGCACAAAGTGAGGGCCTCGGAGTACAGTCAACAAGACAAGCGGGCAAAGCTGCGATCATCTGAATGACGAAGCAATTACGTGCATTCAGCCCCGAGCGCAGTCAGTCGAGGCAAGTGGTGAGATTGGTTTCAATAAAAGCGCAATCCCTCCCCATGTTTTTCTTTTATCATCCAACTTTGAATGGTGTTATTCAATAGATGCAGTTCCATTACTTAGTCTTCACTAGTTAATGTGTCTTCGAGGATTTTGATAATCAACGAGGAGAATATACTAAATTTTATGTTTTTTTTCTGTTACAGGTAAACACGATACCACAGAACTCTGCGTATGTATGTACTAATATAGAAAATAAAATAGCACTACAAAACAAATACATACTAAATACAAATCATAAATTCTATTTAATTTGCACAATTGTTAAACCTTTTTCCCATATACAAATAAACGTCCTTAATTAAAGAGTTTAAATAAAGTTTCGCGAGAATTATAAAAATGACCTTTGAAATTCATCAAAGGAGCGAACTGACGTTAAACAAGAGGCTTGAGCCGTCCCCGGCACGTGCCAACTGGAGGAATAACACCGTCCGACAAACGAATCATTAAAGTCTATTTTAAATGTGCCCGCGGCCATGTTGATTAATCGTTATTAATTAGTAAATGTAAAATCCCGCACGAGATTCCGCCAGCCTGCACTCCCCCTAAGACGGCATACAAACTGCATAGTGTATGTAGATTTAAACAAAAGTGTATTATGCAGACAGTATCTGATCTACTGTATTTTGTTGCACATTATTTGCGTGAAAGAAATTAGAAAACTATTTTGTTTAAAAGAAGCTGGAAAAATGGCTGGTCTTAATTATATGTAAATCGGCTTCACGCTGTATCCCGCCGTAGGGTAGGCAAAGGGAGTGTTAAGACATTTTGCTTCCCGTTCAATAAATTTATTCCAAAAATAGCAAAAATTGATATTTCTGTTGCTGCACCACAATAATGCTTCACAGCACCATAATAGTACTTCCAGTGTATAATGCTTAAATTTTTTGTACTAAAAATAAACATTTATAGTAGAAACGGAAGTAGAACGAAACATGTTTTTTCTCTTTTAGCTTTTAATAAACGAAATGATCACTAACGAGATATATAAACTCAAAATTGAGCGCGAAGAGAGTAGAAGTGCAATCGAGCACTCGTAACGGCTACTAAAGAACATACTCTAACTGATTGCGTCGTTTACAGGAGTCATTTGACTGTGCGTACTCCGATTTATTTCCAAATAAGCCGTTACTCATATTACAGGGGGAGATTTAAATGTCGCTTTTTTAAGATGAGTAATTTACAGCCGCCGCCCGCCCGTGACTCATTGTTTGCGAATTTAATACTTTAAGTGCAGCCATTTTTATGGGACCGTTTTAAATGGCAGCAACATTGATCACTCGCGTCGGGCTAATATTCATATTAACAGCGTGTTCATATATCACGTGGTTATGTTCATTCGAAAACTTTAAACGACATATTGTATAATTCACGACTAACTTTACAAATAGATGTGTTTATAACATTGCCGCAAACTCAGTCCGATAAGTAGGAAATATGACGAGGTTGGATGGCTCCTCGGTCGATTAATAATTACAATAATTGCGAAACTTTTGCGCTATAGACTTTAATGTAAAGTTTCTCGTCATTTGTTTGTATTCACTCAGGAGTTATTCGCACTCCAGTTCAGTATTTACAATTAAATAATGTTTCTCAAGGGAGAAAACAGCGTACCTACCTGTTTCAACAGCTCGAAACGTCTCGGTAATTTCATTTTATTTTAAATGTAAATATTATATTATTATATATACACTATATATTTTAAAACTAGCTGATGTTAAATTTCAACTTTGCTTTAAAAGTGTCGGAATATAAGGGAACACTTAAAAATGTTTGTGTGAAAACACGTAAAAGTTCTCTATTTCATGCAGACACAGCATCGTCGAGACGAATGGGTCCGTCCGCTGTAAAATATTCTCAGCACTACGAGAAAAACGAAACAAGTATCACGTAAAAAGTAAGACCACTCTCGTTTACAGTGGACTCTGCCGTTACAGACCTCCTGCAAATGTTGTATGGAACTAACTTTCAGATACTGTAGAGACTCCCATAAAACTTGCACATACAAGTACGTATCTCCGTAAGGTAACAAAGTAACGTATGATATACGAGTTCTTCTTATAAAAGTTTGACGTCAATCACAAAAATATCGGAAAACTGGGAAAACAATTTTGTTTAGCAAATGGAATTGCTGTACCAAAATGAACTATGTGTTAAGTAATGAAATTCAGATTGTGCTAACATAAGATTCGTGAAATTAAGTAGGAAGTTAATGCGGTGAGAGTGCCCGAGCTTCTTAGCTACAAAATGTACATATATAATTAGAAAAGTTTTTACGAGCGGGGCTGCGCCAAGTCGTCGCTTGTCACCGCCTGACACGGCTCCCTCATATCCGGATACGGATTATAATTTCACCAAGCAAATTATTTACAAATTATTATTAATGATTCCGTAATTCGCAGCTTTTGCCAAAGTTACTTAAATTTTATTAATGTTTATTAATAAATATCAATTTTCCTTTGTTTCTTATTTTTCTCAAGAGCATCTTTCCAGATTTATTCGTTGATCTAGCTTGACTTTAGAGTGTCCAATCATTAGATAGGTACACTCTTAGTTTATAGGAACATAACATGTGAATAAAGTAATTCTTCTTTTCACTTATACAATATTTCTACATATAAATTCATAGGTGTATGTATGATAAAATTTCAAAGTTCGAATTTTCTTTGGCTATTAACCAAAGATACGTTCACCGTCTGTAAAGCATCCAAATAGTACAATTTCTCATATAAATCAAATTAATATAAATATTTTCGTCCAAGGTATAAACTCAAGGTATATATGACACTGAGTAAGTTGTCATTAATCCATACCTCTGTTTGTGCCAAAATTGTAGCAATTTATCAAAAACATTGCATGAATATAAATACACATTTCATATTATCTTATCCTTACCAAAAATGATAAATGTGTTTCACTCATTCCTATAAAATAGTAGTGTCCGTTTGATAAGCAAACACTACACTGGTGAAGTTTGCTAATTTGCGAGAATAGTTCTAGGCAAACTGGACTTGCAGTTTCCAAGAACTTGTTAAGCTCGTGTTATAAAAATAATTGTCGTTTTTGGCACGACACAGCGTCAACGCCGGTTCTTTACCCTAAATGAGTGCAATTACAAAAGTTTTTATTGCTAACTGTGCGCCAAAACCGTCTTCTACAAGTCGTATTCGACTGTTTCGGCGCTGTAAAGACTCTAATAACTTTTAAATTTCATGCATTTGAGATCGATCAGCGTTCAGGACAAAAACACCGATAGCCTGGGGAAATTTGTTAAAATAGAAATTGAATTCCCATTTATCTATTGACGTAGGTTGAACGAGGTCAGACTGCAGTTTCTGCACAATGAGCCGATTAGTTCCTTAACGAAGCCCGAGAGTGATTCGAGTCCGGAATGGTTGAGAAGTGAATCGAGAAATAAAAGAAATTCACAAAGTTAGAAAATCTTCCACGCACTGGATAAAGTACCTATTAACGTTAATGTTTATTATTTTGAACTAAATTAGAAATAATTTTAAAGACAAAATTATTAATAAGGTCTTGTAAAAAAAAATATTATGACATTTTTATTTTAATAGTTACTAATATTATACTAAAAACTAGTAAAATTTAAAATTATATGTTTTGGCATTGTTTAATTTGACCTCAAAATCGTGATGCCATATTTTTTATATTCTGAAATCCATTTGAATTACTATCATTATCATTGCAAAGACAATATCCATATATTGATAGATAAAGATTTAGCCAAGTAAATAAAACACTTATTTTGTAGCAATATTGTTACATGCAATTCTTTGTAACGTGGTTGCTCCCATTGCAAACAGCCCTTTTTTTGTGAACCCAGTGAACAAAATACACTAAATGTTAAGGAAAGTTTGCCAAAAAAGAATTGTGAAAACTGAATTTAAATCGGTTGAGCCGTTTCTGAGATTAGCGTGAACAAACGCACAGACAAACAGACGATAATGATAAATATTGTTTTGGATTGTGTTATAAGCATAAAGGAAATATTATTTTTTTCTTGTATATCTTCCATATAGAAACACGGAACGTAACGAAACTCGTTATGATTTTATTATAAGCATTGACAATTTTCAAGAAAAATGATCCGATACATATTGAGCCAATACATTAGAAAACGTAGCATCAATACCAATATCATCTGCATCATACCTAATCTCCTCTAAGTAAACAGCAAGAGTTGAAATGAAAGAGCATCACTCCAATCAAAGTGTATTCCTTGTACCAGCGGTCAGGTTCAATAAGTGAGCAGCGAGGGGATACGGTTACGGCGGCAGTCCATTTACTCAGTAATATAATGTGCTAGTGTTTGCTGGCTGCGGCTTGCACACGCAGCGTCGCGATATGCCACGTACTGTGATGTATGCCTCGCCGCCTCACATATTCTCCTTCTTGTACTACAGTATAAATTTCAAGTTAAGCTGAACTTTGCTTTAGAATGTGTGGAATGTTCAAAATGAAGTTTTTACAACTTTACTGTTCCCGACCGCTAACTCTCTAAATTATTGCGTTTCGTTACTTCTCGAACAAAAGCTTCAGACCAAGACAATAAAGTGAAGACATTTATGAACTACCTACTTACATTATATTACCTTCTAATCTATCTTCATTGCACTCTTGTAATTCGAAAAATATTACTTTAAAGAAAGTATAAAAATTGTTTGAGGTGGTGAATTATTATGAAAAGCATCTAACGTTTTAAAACGCAATATGCCTGAAAATAATCACGCAACCTGACGAGATTGAAGGCAATTTGCGGCCCAATCATAAACTTGTGTCAACGAAAAAAGTAAAAGTTGTCTCCCTTAAATATTCAATATTTTACACGCCTAAAAGCTATAAACAAAAACTGAATTGAATACGAAAATTTGAAATTGCTAAGCACGCAAATTCTCTTACATGAAGAAAGATATCTTATTCTATCTTTTTCTATTTTTGAATTTATTATCGATAATATTTTCACAATATTTGCGGCTGTCGTCGCAGCGACACAGCGTGTGACTGTAACCGCCATTAATATCGATTCACTATGTTCGATTCTCAATCCGAGCTATTTTCGTTTCCTCGCTCTACTAATGAGGCAAAGGGTAGCAGACCTCAACATGCAATGTCTTGAAAATTAAGCGGTACGTGGAAACAGGTAGTAGGCGCTTAATTCTCTATGCGTGTATTGACACTAGATTCCCTCTGCCTACCCTGCTATAAGTATACGAGATACAATGTGAAGATTAAAAAATATATATAAAGAAAGATAAGGAACTCTTATAAAAATTGTCTTACAAGAAAAAAATAACATAATAAAAGTAACGCGGGACGTTCTCTTATAATTGGAGGCCGTTAGACCAACATTGACCCAATTCCGTGAGGTCGATTATTATATAATAACCTAATCCTACCTGATTATAATCACAAACCTCATACTCTACATCTGATTAATTAGTTATTTCACAAAATACTGTGCATTATAATTTGTAATAGATAAGTTAGTCAGTCAGTTTTTAGAATATTCCCATAATCGCTACAAATTGAGTTTGTATTGTATTTTTTTTTTAATATTATTTTTCCTTTTTAAACCCAAATTACATTTCTACTGTTATTTCAAAGATGTAATAATTTCTTGACTTTTATAACAGAAAATACAAATTTGTATTTAGAAATTTTAAATCTACGAGGCTTTTGGACATATGGGAAACACAATTTTTACATTATTATTTTTATTGCTCGACATCCGATAACACAATATTTCTAAAATAATGTTGAGTAATGATTGAATTATTATGAGGCATACTTACAAATTTTACTCAACTTAACTCAGAGAAGTAAATAACAAAAACCTACTCCATTATTTCAACAAAACAGTTTTACTCGAATAGATCTTAAAACAAGACCATCAGATATATATTGTAAGAATTACCTATAGGTATAAAGTAAACAATAAATTACTTTTTGCAAGTTTTCGATTTGAAACCAAGCGCGTTTTTTAATAAATTCCCGAGAGTCCGATTAAAAGTGGAGATAGTAAGGGGGAGACGGGAGGGGGGTGGTACCGCGAAGGCAATATCGGGAGCACTGGAGCATACCCGGCAAGACATTTGCATCCTTCTAAATGAAACCGTGTTATCGATGCTGCACCGCGAATCGAAACATTTATACAGGCGCAGGCTATTTTGATTTCGAGCTCCACACTGCCATCCCATCGAGATTTCTTATTTCTAGGAAAATATACTTACAATATGGGCAATACGATTGCGTTTTACAGACGGCTGTTTGTCATCGGAAATAATTTTATCAATTTCTCGTCTTGTTCTGGTGCTGTTACATGTCGGGAATATTTCGTTATACAATTTTACAGTTTCTACAAAATCTAGGCTTATCTGACTGAACAGTTTTATTTATAGTTAGTTTTATCAAATTTTGTGTACATAAAAATATGACTTTAGTGTCACATTAGCTGATAATGAACGTTTACGTCAAAAGTATCTTAACATCATTTTGTTACATAAAAAATAATCCTTATCCGTATACTAATACGAGTATTAAAATGCAAATAATATATGTAATGTATGTATGTATTATCCTCATATCTAATGTAAGATGAAAGAAGTATGAGTTTGACTTAATTTCTATTTACATCAGGTACATGTTGAGATAAGAGAAAAAACATTAAGGACACAGGATGAGGGAAATAAAAATTGAGTATATCAATTTCAAAGGAGTCTAATACTAATGGATTTATTTCAACGAGACACGAGGCCACCAGGAATTCGCCACACGTACTCGATTCTTGATTCCGTTGAAGGAAGACGCGTTCGCAGCGAGTTTTGGTGCCCGCTCTGAGCAATATGTATGATAAATAAATTGATATTCAATATGAAACGGTTGCGATACCGGTGAAGTGTACAAAGCGTTTACTCGTATTACTTATATTATTTAACAACGGTAACTTTACGGTAATTTGGCGTTGACCTTATATTACTTAATATGATAACATTAAAAATATCATTAACTTCCGCATAGTATATTATTTTTTTGAGTATCTTTTATTAGAACTGTAGTACCTACTAAAAATAATTGGATACTATAAATCACCCTACGCTAATAAGTCCAGTTTTAATCACTTCCTATATCATATTCCTTGAAGTCACAACCACGACGCATTGAGAGGAACCAATAATAACCGTAAAAGTATCTTATTGTTTTTACAATACTTTAAATTTATTATAAGACTATAATGTTCTAAGCAAAAATATATATTTTTTCATTATATATTTTTTGTTCCAATAATTTATAGAAGCTATTAACCTAAACCATGCATATGCATGCATAAATGCTACTGACAAATAATATTCTCCGAGACACATAATACCGAAGTATTAGCTGGCTTGTATCCAACCGTAACTCGTCAACGCTTTACGCCCAAAGGGTTTTGTATGGACCTTTGTCTATTCATTGGTCTTGTGTTATTCTCCAACTGAACTTAGCTTCAGAAACTGCTAACTTTAATGCACTATTGCAGTAAATCTTCAATAAACTGGGAGCTAACATTCGGATCTTCTATTTTGTGAGAATTAGTCGGTTAATTGAGAAAAGCTGATTGATACCTCTATACTTGTTACTTGCACTATGTTTACTTTGCCCATGTTTTGTTTATATGACTGCTTTACCTTAAATACTCTTATACTTTTTACTACTCTTACACGAAGAAGCATTAATTTTCACATGGGTTATAGTTACTATTAAAATATTAACAACCTATTAAATCCAGTAAAAAGCTCATAATAGCCACTACAGTATTAAGAACCATTCGAATAATGTATTATACAAAACAGTGCCTACTTTCTAGTAAATTTATCTTTACTGTAGAGATTATTCTACAAAAGCAAAGATTATCAAACACATCTATTCTATAAATTAAATTAAATTAAATTTAAATTATTAAATTAGCTTCACGCTGTATCCCGCACACAGCAGGGTAGGCAGAGGGAACCTAGTGTTAAGACACTCCGTTCCCCACTTTCTGCCGAATTTTTGGAGGCATTGCGTGTTGAGTGGCAGAACTCAACGCCGCGCTTTGCCTCGACACCAGAGCGAAGAAATGGAAATATAAATTTAAATAAATATTTCATCTCCTCGAGTGGGGATCGAACCCACAACCAGTCGGTTTTACAGTCACACTTTGAGCCACTGCGCCACGACTGGCCTATCTATTCTATAAAATAATTAATATCATACGGGCTCCAGAATAAAATATAAAGCAGCTTTCATGAAATTGGAACAAAAAACACTGAAAAAAGCTGATTCCATTCTGACTTGGGGACAAATGAGAGGAAGGAAATAAGAAATATTAAACGTGACCGGAATGTCAAGACGCTTTCTATACATGATACCGAATTGTGCCATCTCACGTTTGGTTTATGTAAGCCGTTGTGCTTTTATGGAAATACGTATATTATAACGCATAACGAGATACCGTTACGCGAAAGCCATATTATAAATGTAGTCTGTTGTGTTTTCATAATAGTCGTGGTTATCAAATTTCGGAAACAAGAAAATTTAGTTTTTCTTAATCTTATTTTATTTTATAAATACATGTATGTAAGAAAAACATATAATAGATAAACATATATATGTCATTAGTATTATATATAGAATTCTTGATAAAAACTGTAATATTTTAAAATTAATTGTAACTTAAGATTGGATTATTCAATATTAACTTTTGTAAGTTTTAAGCATATTTTGTTAATTAAATAACGATAAAATAGTCTAACAAGTAGGCACTCTGAACGAGTAACGCGCGCAATGAAGTAATGAGCTGAACTTAAACGAGCTGTAAAATTTATATTACACGTAGCTTAAAAACTGGTCTCTGGAGGGATATTCAGATGCTGAATTCATTTTATATTTTATACAAATATTAAAAATGATGAAATAATAAAATACCGCTATTGTGGCACAAGTGAAACGTGTTTAAGCGTACACAATAAATATTCTTATAATATGGTTGGCACAACGACTGTTAATTATCTTCATTTTTAGGCTTTTTTGTTAAGTTTAATATTAAGCACGGCATGCATTTAAACATTATAAGATTTCAGTAAATTCAATAACAGCATTGGACTGTTGTAAGTAAAAGCGATTGTGTTCCCGCTGACCCGAGCTGTGGAAAAACAAAAGAAACAAGAGTATCTAGACGGATCTTATATAATTTAGAGCAGTAGGAAGCTGATTAACGTCAGTCGGGTGTGGAGAAACTAGAAAGGAGGGGTAGCAAACAGCAGGATTTATCGGTAATTGCCCTTAACCAGACATTAAACGCAATGTATTACACTAACGTTTCGTTACATTGTAGTGAATGTACGAAAACGGTACTTGAACAACGGTATTAAGATATATATTTTAGATAGATTTAGAAATTCGAAGCTCATAATTTTTATTACGTCGTTTAGTAATGTAAAATACAACATTTCACGGTAGGGTCTGATTATAAACGCAATGATTGTGGGTTCGATAGAATTCTTGAACGAAGCACGAACTAATTGCGCAAAATATGTGTTGCCATCAGATCTTCTAACTTTGTCGGGATCGTTGCTTTGCTTGTCATTGAATTACATATCTATAAAGAGACGTAAAGCATACTAATTAATTCAATTCAACTAACATTACTAAACTTATTACAAAATTTAAGAGTAAACGAATATCTTAGAGCGACGAGGCCAATGTTGTAACGCCGCGTCGTACATGACTGCAGCAAATTTATTACATGAAAGCGTGACGTATTAACTCAGGTGAAGGTCTAATCTAATTTGTCTTTTATAATTTACTTAAAATACACAACATTATACTCACATAATATATAATATATTCCTGTCGAACTACTTTTCAAAATTCCAGTAAAAGTAAAACACTCGTTAGAGAAAGCTCACTTTGTTTTAGACAGCGCATGTTGCTCGGAACCGAAAACTTTGTGAAAATATTGTGTTGGATATTAAACTGGTGCTCGTGACACTGGGACCCACCCATTCATTCCTTTGCAGTTTGCATACAACACGAGAATTTCGTGTTATATTATCTTTGTTATTCATTCATGGCCAACATAATGAAAGACTAATTTTTCATAATAAGTAAGTACGAAACGTATGTATGTGCTGAGTACTAGATATTAAAGTTGGTGTTTGTAATGTAAGATCCGTGTTTCGTATGTTATGTTAAAGTAATGAAGCCAGGGGCACAAGCGTGATAGTTTAAACGCGAATGGTTGTGGATTCGATTTTTAAATATTTACTTTTTTCATTTCTTCGCTCTTGTGCCAAAGAAAAGCGCGGCGTTGAGTTTCACCACTCAACACGCAAAAACTTCAGAAATCAAAAAGCGGGGAGCGGAGTGTTGAGAGTGGGCTAATGGTGTGCACCCTCTGACTACGTTGCTACATGCAATGTACGTGAAACTGAAAAAAAAAGTAAATTTAAATTATAAAGTTTAATATTTGTAGTTATTGCTAAAACAAACGGAGCTACTATACTAAAACTTGTCTTATTTAGCTAAGTATTTGGAATTACGACTGTGATTTTTCCCTCGCTCTCGATCTCCCTCGCCAAAGATTAGAGAACACGTTTCGTAGAGCTCCAGAACAATTTTCCGTTTACGTAGCGGTAATTGTCTTAGAGCAGGTACGAATAGTGGTTATCTACCAGTCGGACGGACGAGCGCACTGCGGTAGCCAACGCCGCATCTTCCACCAAAACCTTCGATACGGCACGTGCACTGAATCCTAATATCTGTACTGATTTTATTTCGGCTTGCCTTTTTCTTGATTCAACTATATAAGTAGTAATGGTGATTCAACCGTTAAAAGCGCTAGATAAAACTATAAACTATAATATAAGACAAACTAAACCAACAAAAAGTTTTTTATATGGGTAATTATGAAGTTATCTATAATTCTCTAATTTCGATCTAATTATGGACATTCCTTACGAACTACTTACTAAAGTACTGTATTAATAATTCAAAGGTCCGAATCCAAATTCAGCAAAAACTTGATAAAGTTTTTCTTGTTAAAGCACCTCACCTCAACCTGATCTTATCTTAGTAAATTGTCGCTTTTCGACTGTTTGTGATGTCTCAGACCGTATCCATTTACGTGTACCTACGGACTTTTACATAAAAATACAAATGTTTATATATATTACGTTTCTGGGTTTTTACAATTTATGATGACATAACAATAAACATTTCATAATATTAGCAAAAGTTATTATATTAATAAAATATTTACGCTACTAACGGTGACTAAATAAATTGTATTGAATTATTTATTGCAGTAAATATACTAGGAATAAAAATTAAACTGCATTAATATTTATATTATACGTTACGTGCTTGCTGTTAGTTTATTACTTTAAAACTAAAGTATTTTGTAAGTAGTTGGAAAATGTTGAAAAATTTTTCGGGAGCACACAGAATAATGTTAAAAGTAATTAAATTCACGAAGCACTGTAGTTAAGCGAAACACTAACAAGATTTTAAAGTCACGTGCTAAGTTAAGATGCTGCGGAGTCCAAATGAAATCGCCGCTTCCTATTCTAGATTCTATTTACATTCTCTGTCCGTCACATTTTCATAAGCTTAATTGTTTTAATTAATAATCTCTCCTTATTCCTGTCTGAGACAATATTAATAGAATATTTTACGTAACTGAGTAGAAGAGGTCTTATTTTTTCTTTGTTACTTCCAGAAAGAGAGACTTTACACTTAACATCCGAAACAGAACAAATGAGTTATTTAATCGTTTTTTCGCAAAGATTGTTTCATTTAAAGTTTTCCACTTCAAAGTTTGCCACTTCGGTGGAGCCAAGCCGCGTTAAACAAAGCTTTTTCATACTTACATTTTTATATCAGCAATGGAATGTCACGCTCGGTTTCATCGGCGCTCGTCCGCCCGACCGCGAAAAGAACGCACAGACCGGTAATAGGTGGCGCCGTGCTCGATATTCGAGTCACGTTTAGAATTCCCTATATTTCGTCTTTTTCTACGGCCCCGAAAAATGTCATCGAATACGCATTTTCGTGTAATCCTCATAAGTCTCATAGCTTCGGCGTCGTTCGGGATGTACGCCGCCGCCGACACGCGATACCTTCCCCTTCCCCTACCTTCCCCTGCCCTATGGTATGTACCATGTCGTGATCGCCATTTAAAGTGGCGAAGTTTTCTCCAATATCATAGTTAACAATAACGCTTTGTCACTCACACGTGACACCGTCGTACCAATAAAACCTTCAAACAAATGGTGTAAGTTTCAGGAATTTTCAACTTCCTGTAGCAGAACGCTTCTAAAATTGTAAAATGACACACAAAATTTCGACCACATTGAACTTAAGTAAAATAGAACGGACTATTTAATCCACTAGCTAAGAAATAAAAGTTTTAATTGTTTCGAAGTCCATACGCTTAGCGAGTATGGACGGATTCGGGCACGTAAGGCTTTAGGACCGGATCCGACTCCTTATCGGAATAAGTCGGTACATGCACCTTGCACCGAGCGTCGAAAGTTTCCGACAGCAGACCAACTAGTTTAGGAGCTTGGAAACTCCATCAGATACGTGAGCGAGCGATTACCTGCAGCTCCTCGTCGGGGCGAGTTGACATGTATCAGAGTGCCTTGCTGCTGTTTTGAAATTAGGTGCTCTACGAGTGGTGCGCTAACTTGTGTAATGTTCTTCACTTTTCAGGGGAACTACATGTGTTGTATGTAGTTTGTAAATGCTTGTTATCGCAACAATAGTTAGATCTTAGCTAAAACTGCGATTTTGTGTGAACTTTTTTTGAACACTTTATTTTTAAATAATATAGGTTTTTACAATTATTAATACTTAAACGATAGATTCGTTATTACATTAACTTCATACTGTATTCTATACATAGCAAGGTAGGCAGGCAGAGGGAATCTATTGTTAAGACACTCCATTCTTATTAGGAAACTTCTGTTCCCCACTCAACGCCGAATTCATACTGCGTGACAAGTAGCGGAACTGAACGCCACAGAGCGAGGAAATTGTAATATTAAATATTACATTCCCCCTAGTGAATACTGAACTTACAACCGCACCTATGCCACGACGGCCTCATTACATTATTAAATAAATATGAATATATAAAATTGTTTTCATTAATTTTGTCACTAAATCGAAGGATTCTTAATCTACATAACGTAAACCTGCCCGAGAAAGCCACGGCTTCTGCCTAGGCGTGCCTACGCGGCTGACGATATTTCAACACGTAGTGTCGTGTAGGCACTAACTAGCGAACACAGCTGGAGTTGCGGTGCACTGACAATGTTTGGACGCCGCATCCTTGGACCGCCGTGCGCCGCATCCGCAATGAGCCTGGACCACCCCAGCCCCAGCCCACCCCACTCCCCCCAACCGAGACCATCTAACACCCTAATTTATAGCAACAGCTAATTACCTACAAGAATCTGTCTTACACGAACTCCGGACACCATCACGACCGTCTCATAATATATTGTACCTACTAAACTATTGCCGTTTAAGAACATAAAAACATAGATATTTTTATACGAATGCGATTTACACTTCTGTCAAGTCTATTATTCAAATCATTTCAGTTCATCTCGTATTGTGATTTTTAATTTGAACTTTTAATTGAACGTCAAGATCGGGGTGGTTTCCATAATTTTTAAACAAAGTTCCAATAGGGTGACGTATAATTTAAGGTGTACCCACTCTTCGGCCACGCTCTTGTACACTGTTAAAATTTAATTAAGCTACTTTGTTCTCGAACCGAAAAGTAAGTAATTAATATGCGCAATGTGTATCGAGCTGAATAGTAGGAAAAGTTGGGTTATTTACGAGGCGTCAGTCCCGTCAGTCCAGACTTTATATTCATAAAGCGCATTTAATTATTATGTTAACGAAACCTTCTTTTGAATAAAATATTAGACACGGACTGTCAAAGAGAATCCAGTGTTCATTATTTCCAAGCGAAAATAAGAGGAAGCGTAAATTAGAAAAGTTATATAGTTAGTGATTACGTAGGCATGGCGAAAAAACATGAAAAATGCATTCATTTATTCAGGGGAAAGTAGTAAAATACAAACGAATGTTTTGTTTTTATTACTACACAGAGATCCCAGGGAGGTGTTTTCGCTACTAAATTATGCAGAAATCAATTCCTTTACCCGGACGGGGCCCCGCGCCGTTGCCGTGCGATAAATAAATAATATAACTGTAATTGTAACCAAGTCTGGACCTGCAAAAATACCCACTTCACTTACGTTTTTATTTCTTACCATTCCAAGTAACAATTTTATTCTCTATTTTAACCATCTTCAGAGGTTCGAGTGCTCACAGGGAGGGAAGATATGTTGATTTTTTATTATCATTTCATATCTTTAAAAGTAAAAACTCGAAGAACAAAAAATACATATCTAGAATGCATATAGCTGGTTTCATACTAACATCTTAATTTAGCCTGTTTTATCATATTCAAAAGATATATTGCTAAGATAACAAAACTTTGCCAACATCAACAATTCAGCTGACATAAAAAAACATATATAGTTGCTAATAGAAATTTGACGTAAACGATACCTAGTCTACTTCCACATTTTGTGTCGCAGTTTTGTTTTTATCGTACGCGTATGAGATCACTTTATGATCGGCCGCAGCCATAACTAAGACCATAAAGACCGATAAAGTATTTATTTCAATTCCATTTGCGAGTGATGACGCGTATAAAGTTGTGTGCCGTGTGTTGCGTGGAGGGTTGGAGCGTGACGTCAGCATTGGTGCTATATCGAAATCCAATCAGCGTTCTGTGATTGACAGCCGGTGCAGTCGGCGCTGGCGTCCGAGCATATATCCGATGTATTCACTTGACGGTGTATGACGTGAAATGGACGAACCTAGTTGAGGTCTTGGCTTAACAAAAGCCTTTAAACGATACTACATGTACATTGTACGTACAATATATCTACGTATAGATAGCACCAGTAACTAACTACCACTCGCTACGAACACGCCTACGCCCCGTGCGGCCTTGTTTTATTTTGTTAAACGTCGATTCGTTCTGTCACAAGATAACTTTTGTGAATTTATGTTGAATTAAAACCTTAAAAGAATTGTTAAATTGGAATTTTGAAAAATTACCAGGATAATTATCCTGGTTATCAAGCACATCAGAAATACATACTTTTCGCTGTATGGGGTATGTAGCAAGGGAGGCAGAGGGAGCCTAGTGTTAAGACTTTTCGAATTGAGATATAGACAGATATTATAAATATATATAGACAAATATTGTAGACGAAATTACGCACTCATCTCTCATATAATTTAAAAAGAAACACTCGACAATTCGCTTTTATTTTTCTTTATCTTCAAAACAAATGGCATTATGAAAATAGTTTGTTGTTAGTTGTATCCATTACTGTCGCTTCATTTCGTGTATTATAAAGCTATACCAATATATAAATAAGTCTTCAAAAATACATCTACAACTAGCGATCATTTCGAACTCATTCAAATTGTTGAGTGAAATAAAAATTGTCGTATTACAAAAGTAACAATCATAAGTAAAAGGCAAAATAAAACTTCTCAACATTACCCAGCCCATTCGCCTGCATAGTATGATTTGTTATGCTTAATATAACTCAGAACGCTTATTGCTTTGCCTTTGTTCCTTAACTCTTTATCTAAAGTTTCTTTTCATATCTATTACTTAAGCACTATATTATCATAACTTTTCTTTTTTCTGGAGATAAATGTTTTATAGATACCGGCACTCGTCTTGCTCGTACAAGTTTAAGTAGCATTAAATTCTACGGCATCATCACTATTATAACTCTTCTAAGTCAATTTAAAATTTATTATAGGAAAACAAGTATAATGGACATCATAAAATTGCGAACGACCCCCAGCGACGGCACGCACGAATTGAAATAAAATTTATCGATACGTAAAGTGCCCCGCGCGGGGCTGCTGGCCGTGTGCAGACCTCGATTCGGCTCGTAGCTAGATATTGTATGTGTAATTCGTTATAACTAATTATCAATTAAATTTGTGGGTAAATTTAGGCCGAATAAACGAAGAGAGTCTTTTATATTATATTATATAATGTCAAGAACCTAGTATAAGCATTGGCATGCTCGAAAAAAAAAAGTCGATCGGTTAATATATCAAAATCCAGAAGCGGTACACGGAGTGTCTGTATGTCTGTTACTTTGGTAGGTAAATTAGGTAAAATCTACCAAAAAAAATATAATTTCGATATAGTAACACCTTAGCGCACTGGTTCCCAACCGCTGTCCCACCAGTGGTCCGCAGAAGCCTAAATATGTTCCGCGAACAATTTTAATTTTATGGCTGGGGAGAGTGAGGCGAAGTTTTTGTTTGATTATCACAGGTATTTTTATTATACCTACATGCCACTATGCATGTAGGTATAATAAAAATACCAAGAATGATATAAAAGTGGTCCTTGATCAAGAAAAATTTGGAAACCCCTGCCTTAGAGTCTTGCAACATAAAAGTTGGTTTATATCGTAAAAAAATAAAATCAACATTGACGAATTACTTTAGTTAGGTATAGATAATTACAAAGTGAATTAATTTTTTGCATTGCTGGTGATTAATGTTGGTGTAAAATGCAGTTTATAATAAATTAAAAATATATACAGTTAAATTACGTCAATTAAAGCAAATTTATACAATTTTAACGAAAATTGTTAATTAAGTCTAATAAATTATTCATCGTTCATCATTTTTAAAAGATGAGAATAATAGTTTTAGTGTAATAAAAATATTATTTTAAATGTTGGCAACATAAAAAATGTTAAGAAAATGTATATATTTTTAGAGTTAGCTAAGTGATGGCGGTACATACAAAAAAAAAAAAAATTGCGTTGGAAAGGATTTGGATTTGGGAAATATATCATAATTGAAGTTGATATCGTAATTTTTCACATAAGGTGGGCGCAAAAACTTAAAAAGAATGGAATCTCCTCATAAGATATCTAAGAGTCTAAGGTGAAGCCAGGTCTCTAGTACGTATACTCTATAATTCATTGCCTTTTTGCTATCAATAATATCAGTATTTACAGACGCTCTACAAATAGAGCAATATACATACCTCACTCGTTATAGAAACAATAGATATATATCACATCGTCACGATATTGATGTTCAGGTTGATGTGATTATTAAAGTAAATAAATTACGCATTCCGTCTCCATAATTAACATAGATGTCGTTCTGCAATCTATACTAATACTGTGCAGAATTAATTAGTTTATAATACGGCTTACAATTGCGTTACGCGATATTAAAGCGAGTTCCTGTTTATATAATATACGTACGTTTTAATTAACAAAGTGTACGATCAAGCACCAGCCGATATTGATAATAAGATAACGAGCTGTAAGTATTAAAAAAAATGTTGATAATAATAATAAATGCATATTTTTAAATGAAACTATTTTAACCGGTTTAATCGCGTATATTTTGTTTTTTCTACCCGTGACCACGGACTACTGTAAAGTGTTCGAAACGTCGGGTTCCCAAAAATGTATAAAAAAACAAAATATACGCGATTAATCCGGTTACAATAGTTTCATTTAAATTGTATAATAATCGTGAAAATCAAAGAACTTATAAATGTATATAGTTGGTGGTTTCCAATAAGAGCGATTAGTCGGTGAAGTTTGAGCGGAAGTAGAAATTCTTGGGCAGTTGTAACAAGTTGGGGGCAGCCCTGTCCGCGACGGCAATATCGGCGAGTTGGCCGGCCACAGCTGGCGAGCCGCCGCCGATGTCTCAATAATCCTCAAGGTACCCTCCTAATCGACTCCTCCTTTAGTTTGGCACAAGTGCGACTAACTGATTAATTCTGCGTCTTCGTACGTGCCGACTTCTGGAGCCCATTACTGTTGCTCCACACTCCCGCTCCGTCCCGTTATTGAACGATATTTAGACCGTTACAAGTAGAGCCGTACGAAAACTTCTTTTATTTATCTGTTGTCGAAGGCCGGCCATTACGTTCGATGGCGTCTAGTTTGAGATTGTAATTGCCGCTATTTTGTTAGATTGGATCCGTATTCGTTCACTGGAATGGCTCGTTTCTGGGCCAAATCCAAGAACATTTGCACGTCTCTATCAACTTTATATTTTTATTATCTGTATAAATGTTGTAAATATATTAATTAACTAGCGAACTCCCGTCACGCGTCGCGCACGCAAACTCTGGACGTAATGAGTTATTATAGCGTTACTGAAGATAGCGAGCGCCGCTCTGATAAATAATTTTAAATAAACTATTCCGTTTTAACATTTAACGGTAATCTCGGATTACCATACAACATGTACCATATTATGGAGGGAATTTAAATGAACGTCGCATAAAAATTTATTTATAGGCAAAACGTTACATATTTGTATTCGAATTGAAATTGGTGTAATAATTTCGATGTTACAATAAAAGTAAACGATACAGTATTTTCTTTTATTACTTCAGTTATTCTGTACGCTCAAGGAAAATGATTCTTGTTTATACACAAAACACAATCAATTTTCATGTCCATTGTTATGCGATAGGTAATCGCGTTTTCGTAAAGTGGATTACTTGAGATCGGTGCGCTAATGCCGCTGTACCATGTAAATAAGATTTGAGTCTTTGACTACTTCAGATTATAGGAAATAGGATTATATAAAGCGACTAACACCCACCTAACCTTTTTATAAATAGAAAACTATTACAGTTACATATTAATAAACTTTCGTATTGATTTAATTATACTTTCATTTCTTCGCTCTTACACCAAGGTAAATAACGCCTACCCTGCTGTGTGTAAGATACAACGTGAAAATGATTTTTTTAAATATTTTTCTGTGCATTTTATTTTGTCAATGATAAGATATAAAATAATAAAAAAGTAACAAAGAGAATATTATAAAAAGATGGTAGAACATCTTCAAAAATTGTTTTTTCGTAATAAAAAAACTTGACCGTATGTATATTGAAAAAATTGACCATAGCGTTTGGCGCTCCGTTCTCTTTGACTACTCCGCTAGGGATAAAGCGTGAAGATAGTTTAGTTTAGTTAAGTTTTTTTTAAATTGACTTAATTGCTAGTTACTCTACTATTTTTATTTTAATTATTGTTAACTAACATCACATCAAGCTCCACACAAACATAATATGTTCAAAGTTTACAGAGTGAAATAATATTTATTTTACAGAAACGGACGCTTAAAATGGCTGTTTAACAAACACAAATACGATTGAGTTCAGTTCTCTAATAGGCAGTATCGGCTGATGATAAAATAGTAACTTAACTTCACGCTTTATCCCTACTCCCTAGCTACGGTGAAAGTGGTAGTACTAGTTGTATAATATATCAAGGTATTGCTAGAAAGTGGTAGAGACAGTGAAAAAAATAAACTTATAACACAAAAGGAAGCTAATACCCTCTTTAAACCATTACAAAAGAAATCAATGCTAAGCAATTTACAAAGGAGGCATCAAAACCTTCTATTGAAAGCTCCGTTCGTATCATCGCTTCTTAGCCCCGTACCCCTTGCCGTGTTAATTGGTGTATTCTCGCCTCTCTCTTTCCGATTGCTCTATCTTTTGATTCAGTGGAGGGGGCGGCGGTGGAGAGGTTATAGCTTGATAAACTAGGGGGGTATCGCCAATAACTTACTCTAATGTTTGTTGACCGCCGACTTAATAACTTTACGAAATTTATTATATCTTTCTATCTATATTACTCTACATTTTACCTCTATATTTGTTTTTATTTTATCCAGAAGTTTTATCATTTTTATCGTTATACAGAAAACAAGGTTATCGTTTTAAAACATTACAACATAATATTTTTATATTAGAGTAGAACGTTTTACATCAAACATAACTAAAAGTCAATCACATATAGAAAGATGGTAGTAACAATATTCCACGCGCACAAATATTTTGATTTTAATAGAGCCTATTAACAGCTTAACTGCATGCCTCGTTCTAGCTAGGATAGCGTCCAACGAAAGCCAATAAATAAATTGGCATGCAGTTTAGCGGTCGGCGTCATTAACTATGGCTGACGAAACGCCGGCACCTCGTAAATCATATCTAATGCCGGTGAAGGACCTCGTCACCATTATATACCACCAAGACTCTTATGCCGACCTATTTGTTATAATTACTCTATAAAATAAACAAAATATAGAGAAACATTTGACACTGTCAATCTACATTACAGTGTCGATCCAAAATTCTGAAATTATATTTGAGAAAATATTAATTACAGTAACACCTGGTTAGTTGAATTAACGCGACATTGAGGTTATATGAAGGTGAATTAAATATGTCTTCTACCAAAGGTTATGTCGTCTGATCGTCTTTGATGATTTAATTCATTACTTTCCAATACTTTGGAAAAAAAAATGAGTAGTAACGTTAACATAATTTGGAAGACCATTCTTAAAATCTTGTAATTTTTGTTAATTACTTTTATTAATAAAGTAGACCTAAAACCAGTTGTGGCTTTCGGCTGTAAACGTGAAATAATGTGAGTTCAATTCCCACTCGAGGAAATTGAAATTCAAATTTTTACTTCCTCGCTCTAGTAACTTAGCAGTATTGTGTCCCGCCATTCAACACGCATTGCTTCGAAAATTCAGCGGAAAGTGGACAATGGAAATGTCTTAATGAGCACGTAGTGTCTCAATACTAGGTTCCCCCTCTGCCTGCCGTTCTATGTGCAGGATAGTAAAGGTAAAAAAACTTACGGTACTTATAGATCTCTTGTTACAACGAGCTTTCAATATTAAAGAACTCTCAAGAATACGATAACATCGTCTGTCGTGATTCTCCGCCACGGTTCAATGTACCATAGTGTATTTTAACGGTATTTTGAGATTACGATCAAAAAAGCGAGTAGCATCTTAAAGTAATTAACAATTATTTTGTTATCCTCCAGCGCGTACTCCATAATTCGCTGGTATACAGACAAGACGCAAGACGCAGCGGGCGGGATGTCTCTAGCTAATTGAATTTAACAACATCGGGAAATAACTGCTGCTGCAGTGAAACTCTTTCTGTAAATCGTGAATACTGGAGGGTTGCTTAATTGCGCTGTCGTCTTATATTACTGCGAATAATTTAAGAACCCTTCCTCCAGAACGGAAAGAATACAAAACTCTGAAATTAGGTTGTTTTTATATATATAGTCGTTGGTTAATAAAAATTATTTTATTAATTAATAGATGCTAGTAGTGGCGCAATGCCACAAGCTTGTGACTGTAGGTTTTGGTTTCGAGGAAATTAAACACTTCATACTTTCATTTTTGCGTTCTGGTGTCGACGCACAAGTGCGGCGTGGAGTTCCGCCACTCAATACGCCACGCCTCTAAAATACGTATGCCGTATAATATGGAGTGTATTAACACTAAGCTCTCGCTGCCTACTGTACTATATGCGGGATACAGCGTGAAATTAAAAAAAACTTCATGTGTGTAAACGTGATTGCCAAATAAAATATATTCAAACGCTTGTAATAAAACACGGAATAGTGCGAAGCAATCACTCGCCCCGACTTGACACAATACGCTGTGCTCCACTCGAACTGTTCTCCCGTAGCTGTGGGAGAACGAGTCCAATTTCCCGGGTTTCGTATCGCGTGCGACGTACAAAAATTGCTTTCCTGAACGTGAAAATATAGAGAGAAAAAAAAACACCAATGCTATGCAAATTTCTGTAAAGTCATTCGGAGACGTGCGTTTGTATTTCTCGAGCAAGGGTAAGAGGGTAAAGAAGGCGAACAATTGTCGTCGAGGAATTCCTTTATTTTGCGAGAGGGATATTGCGCGTCGGGTGCAGGCGCGCAGCTGTTTACCGTCGACCGGCGACCGGCGATACCAGCCCGCATCAGACGCTAGCACTGACAGCCATGCCTGTGATTACGAGCACATCGAATTAACTTGTGCAATCGACTATTTTAATCCAACAACTCTATTTACGAATCCCTCGTCGTGTTTACGTAGAATTTGTCGATCTTGCCGAGATCTCGCACGTCTCGTCTCGGCTCAGGTCAAGGCTCAATTTGAGCGTAAATATAAAATAAATAAGATTCTGTCTGTATCTCATTGCTTGATGCTTATCTTTTTTTATGATTGCGAAAACTAGGACGAAGCGATGTAATTGGGGGTTTCCTTGAATATCCTAAAAGAAGTACTGCAGTATATTTGTTCTTTTGTATATTTTTATTATAGTGATGTGAGCATGTATTGTTGTTTAATACCAAAATATTATGAAATGTGCTTATTATATGTATTGTGGGGAAACTAAGCTGCATAATGTATTTACCGAAATCCGCTGAGACGCTCGTAATGTGTTCAAACGTATGTATATTATGATTACCGTAGATACGAAATATGCTTACTGAAACTGTTTAAGATCGCCAAATTGGCAAAACACGTATTTTACATATACTATATGTATAAATACATAAGCTTATAATCAATTTTGAGAACATATTGTATTATAGCTTAACTCTTATAGCACAGTTCTAAGAAAGAATGAAAAATATAATTGATATAAACAAATCACTAAGTTCTCTCTATGTAGAAAAATAAATTAGAAAAAATCTTTCATTAACGAATTTACAATACCAATATGAATTTCCCCAAAATATTATTTTTATATTTTACCCATTTCCCAATTTTCATATGAGTTTAGTCGCTAAAACTTGAAAATCTTATTTGCAGGTTACGCTGCCACCTTGTGTCTAGGAGATAATTTGCGAAAAGGTAATGATGCATTCATAATGTTATTATTTTTATATTAAATATTTTTAAACGCTTAATTTGAAATATTTTAAATGTCTTAATAAAATAAATAATTTTAACAGCACTCACAATCAAATTGTATCATGGCTATATTTGTTGTGGCTACTTAATATTTATATTTCTTCGCTCTGGTTTCGAGGCAAACCGTTTTGAGTGTCTTAACACTAGGCTCCCTCTGCCTTCCCTGCTACATGCGGATACATGGCAAGGTATACTCATTGCTATATAATTGTAATAACATATTCTAATAGTTAGTTATAGTAATTTACACGTTTAGTTTTAGTTTTAATATTCATACAAAGCCTAACAATAGGATATATTATTAGCTATTGAGGTCGTAACGATTCAGTAGTACCATAGTGAACGAGTCCTAAGCATCAATTTGTATTCACGAGCGTGAGGCTAGGTACCGAACTTTATAGGTCCCCAACATTTTATCATTTTTATCCCACATCAACCTAGATTATCCTTACGCTTATCGCTTATTATATTGTAGTCAACATTTTAAATTATAACAAATCCCATGGCGTCGCATAATAAGCAAAGCCGAACCCGTGTAAGTGTAAATTTAAGGCGTGGACAAGAAGTGTCAACATTTTAAATAGTATTTGTCTATCTATTATATAACATTTATTTCAGTTAAGATTATTTAGTGCCAAAACCGATGTCAAATGGAAACATATAGTACAAATAATTTAACATTAGCATTTACATAGTATATCGAGAATATGAGAATCGATCATCATTTATCTACATAAATTGCAAAAACAAAAAATAAAAAGATAGACAGATAATTAGTGAAACATGAGCTTTACTAAAACGAACGTTTACCTGAGCGATAGTGCCGCGTCTGCGGTATTAGTGCCGTCAGTGTCTATCCTCTCCCCATTTCACAGGAACAGTCCTAATAACATGCCACAACTCATACTGATTTATACGCTCTCGTTATAATTGTGCGCTCCGCTGGCGCGCCTCTATTGCGCGCCGCTATTGCCCGTCGTTGCAGTTTTCATGCGAGCGACCCGCAACAACGGATTTATTCTTTCTGGTAATTTGCTTCTAACTTTCTTGCGTATTGCTCGAGTTGTTTAATTTGGGGCTAATGGAGCTTTGGAGGTGTTCAACGTTTTGTATGTTTGGATGTTTGTGTTCGTTGTGGTTTGTTCGTTTGATGGGGATAAGGTTGCTTATGTTAGGAAGTCGTAAATCATCTTTTCATTATATAATGTTGTTATTTTTTTCATTTACTTATAAATTTTTATAACAATAATTTTAAACTTTTGCTTCAAATTTAAGTTTATTTATTTTCATATTTTGGACATTTCACATATATATTAATTCATTTAGATTTTGCTCAAAAATATTTAATATTATATTTTTTCTAAGCGGTACTCTAAACACACTCAATACGCTATATTGACTTGCAATGACCGAGCTACAGCAAATGATTATAAATCAGTAAGTTAAAAAAAATCATGAAAAAAATATAATGTACTACTTAAATGAATATTAAAATGAATTGAACTCTCGAATGTGAGGGTAATAGAGTGGCTGTAGCTAAAATCGTTCCAACAAATATCAAACTATGTTAATGGCTCTCTAAAATTGTGCGAAGGACGTCTTAAAATAATGTAAATATTTACAGCCACATGACTCATACTGTTTCCCTCCAAGCGCTACACGCTGGCGTTCGTGTAAATTACGAAATGAAAAATATATTTTTTTGTATATTCATAAATTCTCATTTAGCCATTTGAATTATCTTAGACAACAGCTGCAAGAAAAGAATTCAAAATATAACATAATTGTTTTTGGCTTTGACGTCATAGGTTCTCACTTTACACGTGAAAATCATTTACAAACCGAAGGTTTACAGTCTTACTTACCCTTTTAGTGCTACATCAAATTCTCTTGAAATTTTAATATAACCAACTCACTATACGTAGCGGCCTGCAGGCGCATTTATTTTGATTACATTTGGACCTAACAATTTAGAACTAAATAAACCACAGATAGTTTAAACTGTTTAAAGTAAACTTGAGCAGTTTCACTCTCCGCAACGGGCAAACTGTAAACACGGCCGACTTACCGCTTTTTAACTCCCTGCTCCCTAATTGCGGACTTTGAAACAATGCAATCAATTGTCAACTTTTATTTGAGTTATCTTCTAAATAAAAAAAACAAGCAACCAATCGGTGGGGCTTGGATTTCTCGGAGGCCAAAGTTTGAAGGTGAGCCAGCGACCGTTTTCCTAATAGGGAAGAAAAATACGTTAATGTACCCTCAGATCCCGAAGACAAATAAACCTAAGCAGACACGAGCGAAATAAAAGCAGGGTGGCACTGAGATAAATAACAATGATCTGGTGGAGCGAGTCTCCGCGGGGCCGGAGGTTAGGCGTACCTTTTTATTGTCTTTCTACTACTACTGCTACTTCAGTCACGAAACTTTTCATTTAAAATAATATCATATAATTCGGTGTAAAATGACCATATTTTTTTTTCTATTTTGCAACTTTACAAATACTTCATGTTAAATGGCTTAACTAAATTTCATTAATATTATTGTTATTAGGACACAATATTCGCGTACAATCAGATAAATTTCCTACTGGGTCACAATGACGCTACGAAAACAATCTGTTTTCCCGCTTTGCTTGAAAAACTCAACATCACACTTCGCAAAGCAAAGCGGGGAAATGTAAATCATTAATTTCCACGACTGGTGATCAAACCTACAACCATCATGCTTACAGTCTGACGATATCGCACTGCGCCACAATTGTCCCTTTACAAAAGATTTAATTAAAAGGGATTTATTACAATTTCAATTAGTATCATGCAGTAGTTCTTGTATATTTAAACATTTTTTAATAAAGCTGTGGTGCAATATCGAAAAAATCAACCTCGATTGATATAAACGGATAAAACATTCCTGTTCAGTTCAGCAGTTCATAGAACCGGAAGTACTCATTGTTATAGGGTTGGCATCTTTACACGAAGTTTTTGTAACCTGGCTAATGACAATATTCAATATTTATTATAAAAGTTTAAAAAGGTAAATATGTGATACAAAATGTAATTACAAACATTGTTGCCCTGAATGTGAAAAATATAATTAATGCCTTATAGAGATAAGATTCAGTTTCTTAAATATTTGATAGTCACATCGATTAAATTCTTCTACAATAAATGTGAAAGTAATAAAAAACGTCGTTAACTGTATAAAAATGAGATAAATTAAAAATTCAATCACTCGCTCAAATAACAGAATTAAATTAAAACTTTTTAACTTCCAAGTGCTTAAATTTATTCTAATTAGAGAGGTCTAAGAAACTTCTAAGTGTTTCCTTATCGTTACATTTATACAACCCTGATGCATAAAGAAACGGATTCCTGCATTTTTGTTTATGACAAGTTGTTAGCTTGTCATAATCTTACCTTTCAAAACATTGTTATTTTTAATTAAAGCACTTCGCCATAATAAAAGTTATAATAAAAGAGGGCAGAATTAAGGCAATTGTACGCAACGTTTATCGCTTAAACCGGGAATATCCAGTTCCGAAATCCTTTCATTTCGCCGCTGACATTTATGAATATTGAAACGTAACAGAATACTGTTGTTATTTCAATATTTGAAAACTCATTCTATATTTAAATGTTATAACTCTATTATTTATCTTATTTATTCCGCAAATATCATATAATATGTATATGCATAGAAGTGCTATTTTAATTTCACTAGGAACTCGATTAAGCACCGCATGTACTGATTTTAATTTAGCGTGTTTGGTCGCGACCAATGATCTATTAACAACGTATATGTCAGAAATTTGAACTCGCTTAAAGAATTATGTTCTACCAGTCTGCAGCAAAAATTTTACAGAAGTTGTTATTTATTTGAACATGCACAAAATTTGTACAAAAAAAAGCACATTTTAGGGTGTCACGTCATCACTGGACTTTGGTGACACATTTACTATTTTAAAGCTAATCTGACTTACTCAACACGTAATTTAAACTGGGTAATCATAATAATAACTGTGGTAATAATTACAATAATAAAAAACTGATCGTCTATAAAGTCAAAGTAATAGCTTTAGTAATAGCTACTTTTACGACTTGAATTGAACTATTATCACTAAATGAAAATTATTTTGTATAATAAATAGATATTCTATTAAAAGCTTTTTTTTAATAAATTCACATTTATTTAAATTTGTTAATTCAAATATTTTTTTCTGAAATTATACAGATTAATTACAAATAATAATGGGCTATTTAATTACAAGTAACAATGAATAAATGTTTCACAATACAGCTTGTCGCTTAGGCTGATTGTTCCTCTCTATTGTTAGTTCAGCGCTCTCCCTTGCACGCCCGGCTCGGGCCGAACGTGACAATGAGTCATGCTTTTTCGTGCGTGTAGCCGGCGCTCATCGATTTATAAGACGTTATTACGTCAAAAGTAAATCTGAACAAAAAAAAGTTAAATAACTTTGTATAATAGAATCACACAGACTCATTTAACTACAAAATTCTTCCTTTTAAAATTATGTAAACAATATTGAGCGTTCACAAAGTGAAATTGAAAGTTTTATCACCGAAATAAATAACAATTGTATGCGAGAGAAGTAGCAATAAAGTTACAATAGTATGAGAGAGTAATATATTATTTTATTTTAAAATGTTATTTTCAAACATAAAATATGTATATATCTTTTTTTCAGCTTTACGCTATATCCCGCATGTAGTAAGGTATGCAGAGGGAGACTAGTGTTAAGACACTCCCCTTCTCACTCAACGTCGAATTCTGGAGGTATTGCGTGTTGAGTAGCGGAACTCCACGCCGACTGGCCTCATTAACATAATCTCAACTTAAGTTTTAGACAAAGTTTGCCAATATTGAGTACAAATGCAATTATTTTCTTAACGAATCAGAGTAAAAAGTAGACATGGACGTTTCAGTCGGAATGTTCAGGTAGCCACGAAATCGAGTTGTTGATAACGAGGACATTGCAATTAAGTCGCGCCGCCGTGCCCCTCTCGACGTTTTGGGGCCCGGTGAAAACAATAAAATTGTCTCTTGCATTATTTTTGGATCAAATTGCGCGTCGTTTTTCAATAATTCGATGCTTATTCTGATTTTTCTTAATTTCATTTTCAGTTTCACAATTGTGAGTGTAAACGTAAATATATTTATTTTTTAAATTGTATATTTTATTACGATTTATAACAATAAATCTTGTAAACGTTACTTCGCTTGTACCAATTTATCTTACTTAACTTATCTTTAAGGATGTATTGTTACATATACCATTTAACAACAAAAACTACAAGGCTATAATCACTTAGAGGTCATTTAAAAATTTGCCTGCCAATTGAATTATCAATATGTTTTTAGCAAATAACAGCCCCATAGATGGCCATAAAAGTTAGAAGCCGCAATATCACTACTCTACTGATATTACATTCCCGTCCCCGGCGGCTGAGCACTGTCGTCATGTACGCCACCCCCTTCTCCACTCGCCGCTCGCCTACCAAACTACAGTCCCATAAGGTAATGAATTCGACCACATCTACACATACAGGCTAAAATTTTCTCTAGCAATTTATACGATACTAAATATTAGGGTTTTGCTTTGTGTTTTTGTGGTTTTCTTCGCATTGTGCGATTATCACTTTGTGAAAGAGTTTCTTAAACTTAAATATTCTATAACCAAGATAAAAAATTATTGAATCAAAATGAAATGTAATAATTTTCTCTATTAAAATTTTAGTCGTTTTACTGGTGGTGTGCCTATTTCTAATCAAAAAGTTTTTATGGTGAAAGTCAAAATTTAAAACAATAGAAAAACAATGCTGAAGCACAAATATTTGATAGGCCAAACAAGTTGTCAAATGGGAAACAATCGAAGCATTTTGTTGGTTACTCTCAAAGGACCGACTAAAATGTTGCATGTGATTGCTACCATAAATCGATTACGTAACGAAAGCAATGTCACTCCGATTCATTGCAATTCGTCCAGATTGGAGAGTCCGCTCGTAATTTATGAATTTAATGAAGATAAAACGGAAATACTGACCAGTAATTTGATTACGAGACATATACACATCGATCAATGTTTAAATACACAATGTAATTATAAAAAAATGTTAAAAAATAACAACAATATGAAAATGTAGCACGATTTTCAATAGTTCTTCGAGATTCTGATTTTTAAACAAGTGATAGTAGGTGTAAACTTTAACCAGTTTCCTTAGCGAGTGCTTCGACGTAGTATCGGATCGGCTAAGTACCTATGCTTTAAATATCTCGCCGGCGCCGCTTTTACTAACAAATCGCGACTGCAAAGTTTCGTAATGGATGCCAAATACAGCGTTCATTTTTAAAAATTGCAAAGTAACCACATTTGCAGACGTGTAAAGTGCAGGAAGTGGAGTAACTGTGTGGCTGTTTTGCTCCCTGCCAGAGACTAGAGACTAATCTTTTAACGCGTCACAGTTGCACGCACATAAATTGTATCTTTTGAATTCAATAGTATAAAGTTACCTCTTCACTCCTGATGTGAATTATAAATGATTGAACAAAAGTGGTATAAGAAGAAAAATAAAATATCGCCCTACAACTTATTTTCCTTTTCACTATAAAAATAAAATGTATTCGCCCCGTGAAAGAAATTAATCTTGCAGCGAGATTGTAATCTTGTTCTTAACTTTCAGGTTAGTCTTCATTATTACGTTTCACTGTTTCCGGTCGGCAGATTTGATTTATGGCTTTAATTTGGCAAGGTTGGCGACGACGGGCCGAGACATGTCGGAGTGTTTTCAAGGAGCCATCGTGCAATTGTTTAATTAATCTTAAGCTACGAGAGCGTCGAGCGCCACGCTCCTGCGGGTGCACTACACTTGGCCAACTTTAAACTCGTTAAAAGTTCCTTTGAAACATTTGGCGCCTGATAAGCCGCAGTCAGACTCGCTTTCAAGATTGTTAACTTATCTGCTGTTATAATTAAACAGATTTTAATATGCCATTTCTCGCTAATATCTATGAGAGTTCGTGTTAACTATTACAATAACTAAATCTACACAAATGCTTAAAGCTTAATAATATTCCCTAATAAGTGCTTTATAATCACAATTGAGCAATATATTAAGATATACGTACTACCTAAGCGATCACTAAACATACGTACACAACAAGGTATTGGAGTGAACAAGGCTCATTCCACGCACACAAGATGGCGGACAATGGCCCTTAGCGGATAATTACTCAAATAGATTGCCCATTGGGGCATTGTCTCTGTGTG
The DNA here is from genome assembly GCA_030704555.1 of Heliconius charithonia. NCBI lineage: Eukaryota > Metazoa > Arthropoda > Insecta > Lepidoptera > Nymphalidae > Heliconius > Heliconius charithonia. The sequence goes on along the minus strand of CM060809.1, from coordinate 5,099,263 downwards.
CTGCGTAATATAGGAAGGTTACTGACTTGCATATTAAGCATTTGAACGAAATTTGTCCTTCCTTATATGTTCATTATCTCACAAAAATAGTTCTTCCGCTCTGTCCTCTAACTAACAAGTAACCACTTACCTTAATTGTGTCTCCACGCTTTCAGTCAAGTCAATTTCCTTAATTGCATTTCTTGTGAAATGTTTTATTTAAAATTTGTAACTATATGTTTTGTTTTAAAATGTTTAAAGATATACCTACTTTTAATTTACATGTTTGTACATGTTGTGCGTTGCTGAGTTACTTTCCCAATTTAGTTATTTTTATAACCCCATGCTCAAATGAACGTAGTCCGATGGAAGATAGTTAGCCTTATTTTTTGGCACTCAAAACGAGCTGACAATTTTTTTCTCGGTTCGCATTACGTACCTTTAATCAGACGTTTTGATCAACACGTCCTCGCTCGGTAATATAATTACAGTTAACAGCAGGACGGCGACGTTATCGCGCATATAAATTAGAGCGATTTACATTAAAGCGTCGCGACACGGACCCGGCTATTATCGTGAGTGATGCGGGAGTAGGTGCGGGCCCGAGATCATTGCCTACCGTATCGGGTAATATCAGCACCGCCGACTTCACTTCACCCCGGAATGCCAAACTAAACATCGCAATCATATGCAAAGCATATACAAAACAGTTGTTGTTTTCACACGAAACAGTTTGGCCGTGTAAATTTAGATCCGCGATGGAATCTCTGCCGCGGGACTCGCTGGCCGGCTGCTGATTCGTTTGTTATTATTTATATATTTGTATCTATTGATTTACTATATTATCATGTCAGTATATTTACATATCAAAATAAATTCTTAGACTATAGGAAGATAAATTATAACTTTCAATAATTAGTACGTCATGTATATTATAGGTACAGGTAAATGAATATTAAACTCGTTCACCACACAGTTCTTTTCAAAACCAGTTACAAAGCCAATTGCAAACATTAAACGGGAACATCCCCTTTAATCGCGTTCTGTTAAATTAAATTAAAATCATTCATTAAGCGTTCACTCACATTATTTCCGTCACGCCGTTCATAAATTAATTTTCCACATTTCGCTGTAGAGCCTCCACAAATTGGTCTTAATTTACTTGAAACGTATCGCCTTAATGATAACCGTGTAAGCAATATTTGAGTGAAGGGGAAACCAATTTAAATCAATTGTTTTATTGATTTATTTACAAATAAACTATTTATTTTTCAATAGTTACATATTATTTTAATATTAAAGATACAAGTAATCATTTTTACTATGGCATACATGCGTATTAGTTCCTAGTTCAGGTGTCGAGGAGATTTGAAACTTCTGTTGCAGTTACATTATAATGAAATGGAATAAACACAATTATACTAACTACAGTGTAATTCTGCAATAGTTTACAATTATTTAGTACTTAATACGTCACACACATTTAATAAAAAATTGAAGAAGTCGTATTTGAAAGCTAAAAACTTTGGTTCTTATCAAAGCTCAAGAGAGCCAACCTTTATTAGCTATTTTATCGAGCGTTTTAATCTCGACGTCTTGCCGCTATGGAATGGATAGGTCTCATTTAAAATTGTTCTTTTTATACAACTACTCAAAACTAATCGCTTTCCTCCTTCGTTTCTACCTACTTATGATTTTTTCTCTCCGAGTGCTTCTTTATGCAAATGTTTACCACAAACAATTATCAATAAGTATAATCTGATAGGTTTTCTAGGTACAAGTTACTTTTTCACGAATTGCTTCAAATTTGAAGAAAATCGTGAAAATGTGCTTTGACAAATATTTATTTAATATATTTATTACATTAAATATTTAACAGTCAAAATGTTCATATAATTGGTTCATTATAACATTCTATTTAATATGCTAATCACCGCTAGGAATTTAATATTGACCAAAATGCGCTCGCTAGTAACACGCTCACGGCTCGTATCTACTTTATTGTTGTACGTATTATTAGGTGTTATTATCATTTATATCATTTTGTTTTTCAGCTTCACGCTGTATTCCGCTTATTGCAAGGTGAACAAGGAGAATTTATCGATTACATACTCCGTTCCACACTTTCTGCCGAGTTTTTGAAGCATTGTGTTTTGTGGCGGATCTCAACGCAGTGTGCTTTATTTACCGTTAGGACCAGAGCGAAGAAATTATATTATAAATAATAATTCATTCCCCTAAGTGGGGATCGAACCCACCACGGACTCTGCGCCACGATTCTGGCCTGCTATATCATCTTATTTCAAAGTAAAGTAAAGTATATTTTTAATATATTTAACCTCGACTTTATAAAAAAATCATAATATGCTTTTGCCAATTTAATGCAAGCTTACCTTTTTATTTTATAAAAAAATAACTAGCAATGCAGACTGTGTTATAAAGTAAACAAATAATAAAGAGATTAAAACGAGAACGTGATGTACTTTTTGTCTCTCCAAGAACATTTTCTTACTTAATTTTTTGTTTTGTGCGCGTGGCTTTATCTTTGCTCATCGAGCTAATATAACGAGCCCGTTAGTCAGAATTTGAGTCATTCTTCGTACAACGAATACTAAGACTAAGTTAAGCTTTGTAGACTTGTAGTGTGTCCAAAAAAAATTAAGTCGTACAGTCTTTGTCATCTAAATTCCATCTATATAGAACAAGTAGGTTTTTAATTTATAAACAAAATTTTTGCATAACCAAATCTCAGTTTTTATTATATTCTTTACTAATATTAGTGTTTTACTATGTACCAGTCAGCAAAAAATAATTTATTAAATTGAACGCAAAAATAAATGCTTTTGCGTTTATTCATTAATTTATATAAAAATTATATTACAGTCACGAAACATTTCTCAAGATTCTACTGGAGTAAATACATACTAAAAGTTATTTTCTTTCTAATTACCGAGACGTTGATATAGCTCAAAGCCCACTACATATTACATTCATTATCCTACGATATCGACGAGAATCTCCAGCATCCAATCTCGCGGGGATCGCTGGCGGGCCGCGTGTTCTTGTAATTTCTGCGGCATAATTTTATTTATTAGAGTGTGCCCTCATCGAAGCGGCGAGAACACCCCATTTGCCGCTTCATTGACTTACAACGGCACTCCATAATACTTCGCACATATCTCTCTAGCGCCTCTCTCGCAAATGTTGGATCCCTCGCACCTCATTATATTGCGGATGACATTTAATAAAACATTATGGTTATCTCTAGAACGATTTTCGATGAACGTGCCGCGAGAGTTGGTTATTCAATTTAGAAGAATGGAGGGAACCGTCTTCTTTGTTATAATGCGGTTTCTTATTTAGTGTTCTACGCTCGAGGTCAACGTCGTTATGCTGAGCGGAAATAGCTTCAATATTAAAGTGAATAAGCAATTCTAATATTTTTGTTTTTGTCAAGTACGTGCTAGATTTATCTAATTTTGAAGAATTAAGAAATGAATTTTGAAGAAATACAATATATACTAAAAAAAATTAATGGAGCTCAAGGAGTTTAAATTATTATAAGTCGGTCAGTACGGTAATATTGGAGATATATAAGAATATCAGTTGCTTATGGCACAAGATTAAATTGTATATTTGATTCAATACATTGACATTTCCAAGCTAATATGTCAACCATGCATATTATACATATAGCAAGTGGATGTTCATTTTAGAACATAATTTTCTAAGTCATTAGAGTCTTATGGCCGCAGTAAATGAAATTCATAGAAACATCAAGGTTGTCACTGCATAACGGAATTTAACGATGTTCATTTTTATCCTTTCCCATTGTTTCAGTATAATTTCCACATTATCTAACCTTTAGATTGTTGAAAATTTTTTTCGTGAGACTTATTTCGTTTGAAAAATTTGAACAAATTAAGATTGCTTTGAGTGTTTTGTTTGTAATTATATTTGCTACTGTTTCATATTCAAGACAAAATTTACCACTATCTTTATTTAATCAATTTTAATAAATTATACAAAAGAATTGAAACATATTTATTTATTATATGACTCAAATGTTTATCACAATGTTCATATAATTTTGAATTTAAACATTTTAGGCGAGGCACATTCTTATAGGGCGAGTGCGAATGTTTTGGGCCCTAGACGCAGTGACGTCACGATCGTCGCCACCCCTGCCCCCACACTTCTCCCGCCTTCATTTGTTTTCTGGTGTCACTTCTTATCTCGTCTCGCAATTATTACAATTTGTCCGCTCCTCCCCTTATCTTAGCGAGTTTGCCACTTCAGCATAAAGGCACCCGACTTCAGCAAATTCGCGAGATCATATTGAGGAGGAAATCCTCTTTTTTTCTAATTTTTCCAGCAACGAAGACTTTAGAACTTTATATAATGGCGAAGGCGTAAATTGCAAAGATCGTAACCAAATACTGTAAACGAAAGCGCTTGTTGTTTATTCCTGTGCTAACTTTACTTTTTCACTTGCTACTACAGTTTATGAAACTTTTTACTCAGCATCTACTGCATTTTTATATTTTTTACTTATTTATGGATGGAAGATCGTATAAATGAAAGACATTTTTATTATCAAATGCATATCTAAAAGAACAAAGCCAGTTAGATCGTCTTATTGCATTGAACGTGCTCTAAGTTAGTTGACTTCACTTTAACTCGAAATATAAGCTACGGGAGAGCGCGCGCGATGTCAATTTGCAGCAGATGTGTGAATTAAACGGCCATGAGGTCGTTAGTGCGCGGGGTTGTAGCACTGTCGCATCTTCGTATTTTTATCGCTTCTTTGCCGAAGGGGAACACCGCGCGTGCTCGTTGTCGCGACAAAATGTTCAATTTTAGATACAAATAAAAAAGGTCGGATGCTTCGTGCAGAATATTAACGGCTCACAATATGAACGGAGACATCCGGGATCCGCGTCAAAAGTGCCAAAATGGTGTTATACTTTTTTAGCGCGGAGGTAATAAGTGAGGCAGGCTCCGGTCGTGCCATGGATATGAAATTCACAAATGTTTATGTTATATCGTAATATGATCCGTATATGTAGGATTCGTATCCGATCCAAGCGTCCGAAAATATTCGAGCAGAATTAGAGACCGTTACCGTATTATGAGGTCGCAACCACTTCAGTCAGTCGCATCATTTCAGATAATGTGTAGAAACCGTAATAGTTTTTATTTAATTAATTTTTATTCTTCTAGAAATAGATTGGTAATAAATTTCATCTCAGTCCGGTTAAAATTTAAAAGCTAGTTGAGACTCTTGTATCTTGTGCCGTGACTGACCTGCGCTAGATTGCATACGCCAAACATTGTCACTTCTAATTACCCGCGTAATTTACTAATCTATCTCACATCTCTAGCCTAAATGTAGACTCCATTAGTCTTGAATGATCATTACATCGATTTAACAACTGGTACTAAAATATATATTGAAATTAGATTACATTGATTTCAAATATTAACCTGTTATAGTATACTAAATTCTCTGAAGAATAGTCATTTCAAAATTCGGGAAAAGTCTTCTATCAGTAAATTTATAATTTCTTATATAAATGGACAAAAAAAGAAAGTAAGGATAACGTATAATATTATTTATTTTCTCTTAAACTTTTATAACGTAAAAAACACCTGAAGCTAAAAAAAACAAAAATATATTGTTGTTTTTATATCACATTTACGAATGTTTTAATAATAGAAATAGATATATAGTAGATAAATACCATCCGTTATTTTTTTTTTACGGCGATACATCATCATTCAGCTTGGGGTTCTAAGACAAAACCGCCAATAAAATAATACGCATCAACTGGTTGTATAAAACGTTATATAGTGTTTATATGTAGGATGTAGGATGTAGGCACACTATAGTCGCAATAACCCCTGAGCCGTGTTAACGCGCTTAGGAGCAGATTTGCCTATGAATTGCCATCTCTGCTGTACGCCTGAGTTTCTGCTCAATAGACTTCAACAATGAACTATCGGTACCGAATTAAGGTGAATTATTAATTTTCATTCGAAACTGAAGCCAGTCGTGGCGTGGGGGCGCAAAGTATTACTGTAAACGCGACAGGTCGTGGGTTTGATTTTCACTCGAGAAAATTATATAATTCCAGGATTCAGCGAAAAAATGGGAAACGGAGTGTCTTAAGACTAGGCTCCATCTGCCTACCCTGGTGTGTGAAATTTACTATTCTTAAGTTAACTTTATTTAATAAACTGAAAATATTATTATGTATAATTATCTATGTAACTTAAGAAAGAACAATTCACTCATCTTTAAATATAATTTATTTATTGAAAATTTCTAAAGAAAACAGACTACGTTTGTAGTTAAACTTATTATTACAAATCTAAAGGTAGTTTTTACATTTTCTACAGGAGAATCTCTAAGGGAAACCTTTTCCTGAAAAATTTTACATACTTAATGTGAAGGGGCGGGATCACCTTCTCTTATTACGAAACCGGTTTCTACGACTACAGTAGATAGGGCTCAATAGACAAATTTAGTGCGGTTCTACAATGGACTTCAGTAATAATATTTGCATACAAAGACTATCGCATCACTATACCACATTTACTATACTGTAAAAAATATCTAAAACTCTTAATTATAAAATTATTATTTATTTATACTGCTCACTTCCAAATAGTCCTAAATAATTAGCACAATACTAAAACCAGGTGAATCGCATTTAACGAATTTCCAAATTTCAAACGATTTTTAGGAAAAAAGGGAACCCTTATAGGATCACTTTGATGTGCGTCCGTCTGTCTGTCTGTATTATCTGTAGTCTTTACCTCAGGAACGCTTGGAGATACCGACTTAAAATTCAAACCATATACTCTCAGATCCACGATCCCTTGATTTCCTGTAAAGATCATATTTCTACATTTAATAAAGAAAAATATGGCCGTTTATACCGCAAAAATCGCGTATTTTGACACTATAATAGGAATCAAAATTAATAGAGTACTTCCGGTTGACCGTGAATTATGAAAACTTAAATTCAAAGTCAGTAGAAATTTAATTTTAAAGCCACTACTAATTTAAGTGAGGTATCAGAACAATAGGCTTGTTGTGCATATTCCAATATATATTTTGTTAATTTTTATGACCAATTAATTAGGTACGGAACCCTCGGCGGGCGAGCCGGACTCGCGATTGGCTGGTTTCTTAACTTGAAGCAAATAAAAATACAATGCCTTAAATAGTACACAGATATATCTATATGTTTAATAAGATGAAAACTAACAATTTTTTGTTGTAAATCTCAGTTAATTAAGATAAGAAATTACGAGATTATGTGAGGCCAGTCGTGGCGCAGGGGCACAAGTGTGTTACTGTAAGCGAGATAAGCTATGATTTCCATTCTCACTTGAGGAAATGAAATATTTAATATTTTAATTTCTTAATTCTGGTGCCGAGGCAAAGAGCGGCGTTGAGTTCCGCCACTTAACGCGCAATGCCTCCAGAATTCGGCAATAAATATGAAGCGGGATGTCTTAACACTAAGCCTATCCTGCTACATGCGGGATACATTGTGAATCTGAAAAAGAAGTGATTTTTTTAATTTTTTCAATTTCTTAGACTTGAAATTGGGACATTGTTCTGCACTCGCTTCAACCAACCTCTTTTGGACACAGTAATGTTAACACAGCTTCATGGAGGCGGAACGGAACGGATTAAATTGCTAGTGCGCTGATGTATTTATAGCTAGTCCGGAGACAAACGAGCGCGCACGTGATGGACCTACCTCGTTATGGGAATTAATCGAAGTTGCACTGAAAAGCACACCTGAACCTTGTAACTAAAATATTCCAGCCATTAAGGCTAATTAACATAAAAGAATATAGTTTGTCTATGACATAGTGTCCAAAGAATATAGTTTGTCTATGACACAGTGATTGCACCAAAAGGTTTTATTTGGAAATACATATTTTTTTGTTTTGAAGCTAATTTTGTTAAAGCACTTTAGCGATCGTAGCTGATATTCCGTAAGGTCGAACCTAAAATTTTGTTTGGAAGAGTAAAGGTAGAGAATGTTGATAATTTAACTTCCGAATTATATAATAGTTCGTAATATCAATAACAATATGGTTGAGGTTATATACATAAAAGAAAAAGGTTTAATTACATTTTATGTTTGACACTCATTACAATTCACAAGCCAAGTTCTTTCTTAAATTTATTTAGTCATCTCAATCTTCTTAACAACAACTTTCCTTTCTCGAGGAAATAAGGCGTTAATTTACATTTCAAACGAAATTATAATTTAAAGAATGAGAAAAATCCTTCCGTCAAACATCAATTTACATAACAATTCTAATATTTTTTAGACAAATTTCAATTATCTCATGTTCAAAAGAAAACTTATAAATACATATTTGTTTTTAAACTTGTTATTTTACAATTTATCGGAAAAATATCAATGAATGGTAGAGCAGTATTGTTCGGTTTGATTATTACAATTGGAGAAAGCACCTGCGTCCCATACAACCTACACGAGCTAAAATAACCGCTAAATCGAATTATTGGCCGTCGACCACTATTCAATACGTCTACGCACTCCAATTATTGTTCCAGTTGGGTCAACGGGTACAGTCAGCCCGAAATTACTAGATCAATTGCAAATTGTAATCAATACCGGTCATATTATTCTTCATGCAATTTCGAAAGCACAATAGTTTGATATAGTATAGCTGCGTAATCTAATAATTAATTTAAATATTATATTATTATTATTAGATAATTTAAGGACACTTGTAGAAGAACGAAGTTTGTATAACATGAAATATATACAATATTCCATTTTAATATAATATTCAAGTTTGCATACATTTAAGCACAGTACCACTAAACCTATAAAAAGTATGATGCAATAGGATGTTAAATGTTATCCATACATGACAGGAAATGTTTCAACTTAATTATTTAGTATACCTTGTTGATCTTGAGAACTTCGCTCGTCTTAAGAGCTGAGCAAAAATAATTTTGCCCTTGTTATGATAAATAAACTAGCTGCAGTAAATGAGGGCCTCCGATTCGACATTTCCTTATCGTTTGCAATATAAAATCTTCTCTGTGGACTTTGAAGAGAATTTTGAATTTTTGAATATTCAGCCTTAAATAATATCTATGAGATACACTATTGTTTCTATATTGGAAATCAGTGAGTAGACCTAGACTTTACGGAATTTGAATTTCTTCTCCCACTTGGACGTGCAATCATGTTGCATATGTAAGAAAATATAAGAATGTATTACAACATAACTAATTGCCCTAATATGATAGAGTTAGTTGAATACATTTGGGTATCTTAATAAACACATCACAATGTGAATCACAAATACGCTCCAGACCATTATGTAGCACTTTGTTACAGCTTCAGGTTTGGCTGTGGAGCACCAGTATGTCGGGAAACTTTTTCACCCTCTTATGTGCATTTTAAAGTTACACTTTTGAGGAAACATATGTCACCAAAAAAGGAAATCTTTACAGCTACGGTTAGTGAGTATATTACCAGAGCGTCGACCACATCGCTTTGTCTAAAGTATTTAGTGCAAATTCAAACAAGTTACCCACATTACTTCAAAGCTTAATCAAAATGTATGTTAATTTAAGATCAACCTTATCTTCTCTTACTTTCAAGGGTTTAACGTGAAAATTCTAATATTATTATTTTAGTTTATTAACGTTTACTACTTTAAAGATTATGAAGCTGACTTCCATAAAATGATATTTTAAAATCTTACTTTACTTACTTAATCTTTTTCTTTAAGGATATGAAGCACTTGACTTAGGAAAAGAAAAATACGGGTAAAAATAATAAATAGCGGTATAATAGCGATCTTCACGCGAAAGATTAGCCACAAAAGCCGGAGGCTTACCAGTATTTATAAGGAGTGTTAGCGCCACGCCAGAGGGCGGATCCTGCTACAATTCGGTGGCTCTGTAGTTCGTAAAAAATATTGATAAAAATAATAAAATAAAGCCCGAACTTAGGGGATAAAACTTTATACCTAGTTGTTACTGTCATAAGGCAATATATTATTTATGACTATAATAAAAGAAAAAATATCAGAACAATATTAAGACTAAAGGTTTGAGTCGTTTGTAGGTTGCCATTAATTATATATATACAGCGTAAAATAATCTAATGTAAATTATTGTCAAAATGGAGATTAAAAAAATATTTTGTAATTTTCATTAATATTGCTACTTACATAAATGAGTGTGAGGAAAAAGTTAGAAACAACATTTTTCATTAGATATGTTGCCTGCTCTAGTTAATAAATCGTTTATATTACTTTACTTTATGTTAAGTGATAACTTTTTTTTTGTTTGACTTAAAATATGTAAAATGTAGGTTACTTAAGAGTTTGAATATGTCAAAATTTAGCATGTTAAAATTCTTTTAATTTTTTATAAAGTTTCATTTTTTTTTACTTTTACCTAGTGATATAATTTTATTTTAATTTTATCCTTAAATAACTACTCATCGTCAAACATGAGAAGTGAAGTTTCTCACTTTTAATACTTAAGTAAACTTAAAAGCTTTCGATGATTTTTCGGATACAAAAAAAATACTACAAGTTTTAATATTAACTAACTATATAAAAGTTTCCATTGACGGAACGCACTCATATAGCGATAATGTAATACCTAATAAAATAATTTATTTATAATATCCATATTTATTGGTAAAGTATTATAACAAGTTCATTAGTATTCACAATCGAGAAAGGTAGGTATGCCCTAATTAGAGCTCGCGTGCTCTTTGTGCTTTGATTTATGAATAAAAATGTAATACAGGCTATGAAATAAAAGTAATAGAGATCCTTTTGCTATATTAATATTGTTTGAAAATTATATTTTTATATGAGATTGAACATAAGTGAAATGTTTTAATAGTAGTGGTGATGGGATTCCTTTATTTTCACTTAAATTATGTAGTTATTAAATATATTTATTAAACTGTCTAAAATTACCTGTTCCCGTGTTTGAAAGCAACAGTCACATGAATACAATAAATATATACCTACACATAAATAATTATATTTATATATTAGCATCATGTTTTTTATTCATTCGGCAAGATATACTGAGATAACCTAGTGTCAAGAATTAGACATTCCGTCCTCCACCTCCTTCATTCCGTTTTTAAGAATAAAGAGCTCCATCCTCTACTCCCTTTACTCCTCCACTGTAATGAGTAGGGGAATCGTCGCGCTTTATTTTTTTTCTGAGTGGCAAATGAAAACAAATTAAATATAATAATTTCCCCGAGTTTTCGTAGGGATTGAACCTATAGCCGTCGAGAAACTCTAGCAAAATCCGCTCGCTGCGTCACTTGTATGAAATAACGATTATATATTTACTTTTGTGTTAGTATATATTATTTATATATAAAATGATAAATACATCGAAAACTACAGCTTCACGAAATACTACTTAATAAAATTTTTATCAAACAAAATGCTTTATATAGTTTTTCTTTATTTATGAACCGATTCACATAATACAAATATTAAAAGTATTGAGGAAGAATTGCCAAAACATATTAATCAGTAAAAAATGCATTTAAATCGTTTTATCAACTTAGTGGTTACAAATGCAGACAAACACACAAAACGACAAACAGATAAAATTAAAAAATTGAGAAAATCCCCTGACTGAGAATCGAACCTGCAAACGTCGCGTTAACAGTCACACGCTTGTGCCTTATAAAGTATTTGTTGCAAAACTTTAATTAAATGATTGCCGCGAGTTCTTAAAGATATTCAGGTTAAAAAGCAATTAAACAACCGCTACGAAAGCAAAAGAGTTCTTTGAGAAAAAAATAATTAAACATTTTACGTTTCCTAGTAGTACATTTTGCTTATTATTTCATAAGATTATCAAAACATTTAAGATGTTTCCTTAAAGTAAAAATAATATTAATCTGCAGTACCTATTTACTATCTGTACACGGTACGTATACGACTCCAATACTGTAAATAATCATGCGTATTTCAAGAAATGGTAAAATGTTCTCAACCAACGGTTTGGCCTTCTGGGTACATGCAAACTTCTAAGTTGCTGCTTAATATACGACAAGTTTAATAAAATTATTGAATAACTTGTATTAGTTAATATTTTCTCCTCATTACCTAAGACACGTACCTGAGACGCTTGCTGTACTCTGCATATAAATAATATATCAATATATATTTCTTGTTCAATCTCAAACATATATAATAATAATTTATTTGAGTATATAATTTTGTTTCAAATAAACAAACCCACTGTTTAAGACTGTCCCCTATCGTAAATATGCCGCCCTGGCCCGACCCGCTATAAAATAACTTACAGTGGCCAAGGACAATTGCTTCATCAGAGAACGTACTCTTATGCCCAAAATAAACAATACGAAATAACTAAGTGTCTAGCAGGAATATGTTTACTGAAATCATTATATTATGTAATGTATTATGTAATCGACTCTCAACGCGACAGGTTGTGGGTTCGATTCCCACTCGAGGAAATTAAATATTTAATACTTTCAGTTTTTTCTCTGGTGTCGAGACAAAAGCGAGGCATTGAGTTCCGCCACCTGACACTCGTAATGCTTCCAGAATTCGGCGGAAACTGGGAGAGTGCATCAGAATCATCACCGGAAAATGCATCAATTTGAAATATATTTAATTTGTTATCTCTCGTGTAATCAGCTCAAAGCCTTCTTTTGGGCCTCTTTGGAATGTTGTCAGAGACTAATATGGTAGTTTGAATAAAAAAATCATACTTAATTCCACTTTACGCTCTCGCGAAAACGAAGTCCTAAATATGCTATCTATAGGTCCCAATAGTTTGTTTGCTTTGAACTACAGGAAATTTGCTTTCTTACAAATACAATGAATATTCATATAAAAATAAGTAAATAAATAAGTTTGCAAAAATATTTATACTAAGTTTATTTTCTTATTTCTAGAAAAAGGTGACAGCTAATTCCTAATTAAATTATTTCCGAGCCCTCCGGGTGCCGAGAAGTTGGGAACAGCGTAGACAAATATATTTTAATTCTCTTAAGCTGCGAGCAGCGCTAGGTTTGCTTATGCAACAAATTATAACGTGTATTATATATCGATATATAGTGGCTACAGGGCCAATCAATATAGAACACAGTTTTATTAGATGAGTTTTTTTTTCACGCATTATTTCGCATATAGAGGAGTAGATAGAGAGAGCCTAGTGTCCAAACAAGCCGTTCCCCACATTCCGTCTAAACCCACAACCATCGAATTTAGAACAAGATGCTATCGAACTGCACTATGATGGCCTCTACATGACCCAATAGATTTATTTGCATAGATTTTGAAGGAAAATTTAGAACGGAGTGCTTTTTAAATAAGTTCTGCGCGAGTCTTGAAAATGGGTTAAACCTCACTTACGACTCGGTTTTCAAAACGTGATACTACTTACGATTCTTAGTACACCGCCTCTTTACAGCTTCTGCTGGTACATACGAAAACGTGACCAATACCGGCTGGCGACTACTCTTTAAATTTCTAGATACAGATGAAACCACTATCACTGTCGTCAGTCATGATCATGACAATTTTATAGAAGAATATATCAATCCATATGATTGAAGCAATTCTCGTCTTCGTCGCATCCTATCCTAACTATTTGGTAACCATGTTGCAAGTAAAATATAAGGATCCCACAATTTTAAATATTTATTTCATTAATAGAGCTGGACCAGTCACTCTGATTTGTAATTCATTTATATGATGAAATAGCCAAGTGGGTAATGAATACAAGCTTTGATCTGTGAATAGCTTCACGCTACATTAAGACAAGCAGACCACGAGACTGCACCACAATTGCGGATGGAAAAGACCACACCCAACTTCTTGCGAAACGTTCTTGAAATACTAAAGCATGTAGTATTATCAAAGATAGATGTAAAATATATAGTCAACATTTGTAATATCAAAAGAAAAATCATTAAAATTTAATACTTCTTTGAATTTTCAAATCCCATTTTCAACTTAATTACTATAGTCAATTATCACAACATCATTAATCGATAGAGGTCATCGGCACCACACGCATCCTCCGTGGTCGAACCCCTCAGAAAGACTACCGCACATTATGCCCTGTGAACCCCTTAGGAATTCTAGGAAAAATGCAAACATTTTTAATTTTACATGGGGTTGCTAACCGCAGTTAGTATTTTTAAAATAGAATCTGTCGTGTTTCATTTAATATAATTAATAATGACTCACTCCTATATAAAAAATATCTACGCTACTAACACTACAGCTTATATTTGTACATAAAGTTAAATTTTGTATATTATGTTTGAATTTTGAAAAAATATTTAATATATCGTTAGATAAGAACAGAAATTCGAAACTTCTTTCCCAATTTTCTACCAATGGCCATTAGGATGAAAAATGTAAAGTAGATTTGAAAATGCATTCGAGATATGTGTTCGAAAGAATGAAATTTCAAACTGAACCGGCGCGGCGCGGTGCGGCGGCTCCGGGACTGTATCTTCCCTGGCGGCTACTGCTGTGAAACTACGCCATATAGACTGTGAGCATTGTATTATAGTATTGTATACGACTAAATGATAAAAGGATGGCGTTCCTTTATTAATATCGAATATTAGCGAATATCGATATATTAGCGAATTATCAATAGACGGCAAACATTTAAGTTTTAACTAAAATAAGTATATACATTATTGGGGTTAGATATTATAGGTAGTTAATGTACAATAGTTAAAAAACAATTTTAACATCTTACATTATTATAAGAATATTGAGGTGAAACACGAATTTATATAATGGAAACATCGATGCCAGTTATGTCGAACAGCACAGCACAGCGGACAAAGCCTCCGAGAAATATCACAAGTTAACATGGTGTCAACAGGTTACTTGAGTCGAGTTGACAGTCTGTAATTTGGCGCGGGCGGAGTAAGTTGCGGTCCGGACCCCTCGCTTATTTGCAAACCCACAACTAACTTTAAATTGCTCGGACTAATGTATAACGTGCTTGACATTACAGTTCTTAGTTTGTGACCGCCCCGAACGATTTTCTAATGAAACTGAATCTACAAAGTACATTAAATTATACTTTCCTTTAGTACCTAGGCATATATAGATATGTTCCTTAAACACCTATATAAAATAATATCACTTCAAACAATCGATAAGCAGAGCCCAAAATTAGGTTACGCTGTGTATCCATGAAATATCGTATAAACTGTTATATCCTATTATACTTTCAACTATTCATTAAAACATTGCAATAACATATCTAAATGATGTTCTGATGGTGGAGTCATCATCAGAGTTTATCGATGTATGTCATTGAAAAAATATACATGAAAAAATATTAAAAAATATACGACCTAAAAAATATTATTTATTTACTATAAACATTTAACTTACTGTAATTTTGCATGTAATAATACTACAAAATATTTTTCTTATTAAATGTTTAAGCAAGAAAATATTAAGGTTACAAACATTACAAAGGCGCTATGTTCATTACATATTTCGCGGTTGTGTGAAAGCAGCGAGGCTTATTGGTTTCTTCGTAAGTCCGATTCAAAGTCGGCCAATTTTTTTTTAAATGTTTTACCCCTTTATAAATTCATCATTCACGCCTTACAAATACTTTAATAGGTTTAAAATTTATTCATATCGGTGAAATATTTGTCTTCACTTAATATTAATGAGATTAGCTCAGTTCGAGTATCTAGAAGCTATTTTATGCATAACTTTTCAAGGCTGCGAGACTAATAGTCAAAAGAGTATAAAGTGGTTTTAAAAGTTCATAAATTTAAATTTGCGCTGTGGCTCACGGAACGCCTTATAATTTGCTCTGCATATCAGAAAGAACGGCGCCACTCTCCGTTTGTTCAAAGCTAGTGAGTTTTCACCGTTCGGCTAAAAAGTCCCCTCGCATAAGTTTAGTTGGGAATTCAGTACATTTAACGTTGTTTTGTACTACGCTACATATTTCGTGAGCTCTATTCGTAGTGTTTTTTTTTATTTTTATTCAACTTTAATAAACATTTTTTTTTTCATTGATAACACAAACTAACAGTATCATGTGATTTTTATCACTTTCATTTAATATCGTCTTTAACATAATATTATTATAATAATAATGATATTTATGCAATGTTTGTAATAATTTATTTATATTAAAGAAAACAATATATTTTTTCTAGTATAAATATTCCTTTTTATCTCGCGGCGCTTTTTAAAATCTGTAGAAGCGGAAAAGAAAATTTACTTCTTAGAACTCCTCAAAGTGTAGGTACAAAAGTATATTATCTATGAAAGTTATATTAGCATTTATTTATTAAGCTTTAGTAAATAAGTAGTGTAGATGCTTAGTAATTGTAAAAAGATTTATGTTTTTGTTATTGCTGGTTTTTCATTGTGTACACAAATGTCAAAGTGCTTGTACTACGAGTTTCCACCGTAATATTGGGAAAAACTTGCCGGCGACGGATAGTTGCGGGGGTCAACTTAATGATATCACCGCCATTTGCGGACGACTCTCCGTCCTGAATTGCGCCCAACCACGTTAATGGGCCCGGCTATAGCGCTCTGAATATTTTAAAAGACATTCGGCGAAATTACTACAAAAATAATGTCGCTTTGCTTGTACCGAATTACCCGAGAAACGGTTTAGAGAACGGTAATAAATATTCGCTGAATCCTCTTCCCGTTGCCTCCTCGAAGATTACTTTTTCGGTTGGAAGCCAGTGTAAGTTAAAATTTACGTCGCATTCGATAGTATAGATCGAATCGAAGTTGGAATATAATGAGATCCAATGTAATGTAAATTCTCCCTAAGAGGATCTACCAGAGAAGCCCGTCCCAAATATCTACATAGGTAGATTTCGTCACGGGAGATGTTAATAATAAATGAGAATCAGTGGCTGGAGAGCACGCAAGCGTCAGCCCCGCCTCGCCCGCGCCGACGCCGCGTGCAGACAGCGCGCTACGTGCACCGCATACTGCACCGCTCCGTGCTAAATTCGCAACTACCCCCGGCAGAACTTGCTATCTTACATCTCATTTGGTGTTGTTTCAACAAATTCTATGACTTCAAATTTTATAACGCACTTGTACATATATGTGTTTGTGTGTTGTAGCATATTATATAAGTATTCTATAACGTGTTAAGTCGTTAAAGTCGATGCGTCAATGATTATATCGAAGTTGTTTTTATATCTTAAAAATTCTAACAAAGTTAAAATAAAAATATATATCTTTTAAAATCTCAATTGAAAGCTAAGTTTTTTATCCTTAAAAATGCTACGCTCTTCTAGTTAATTAGACATAATGAGAGTTGGTAGCAATCTTTTAAAGATTGTATTATGCAAGGTGCCAAAGTTTTAGCGTCGCGCCGTGAGCTTGGGACAAAACTTGGAAATGCACAAAACAAATTCTTAACACAGTGTTTAAAAAATAAAGAAATACTTTCCTCTGGAAAATATCTTTTAGAGTTTATAAAACTATAAATAAATGTAGTTTAAATATATGAACCACAAACTTAACTTTATTTATCTCTATTTTAGTTATCTATTTCTTTATTTTAAAATTCTTTCATTTCATTTGACTATCATCTGCTTACTCTGAAACGCGTTAAATAAAAAATAATAATAAAACTCAAAACTTAATTTAAAATTTCACAAGGTTCATATTTGTTTTTCTAATATTCATTGTTATAGACATTAATTTTGCGTACAACCCAAGGTAGGCTGTGTCTGAAGCTGGCTGGCTGGCTTCTTATTAACATTCATAAATATCAGTTCCCCTCCTCGCCAATTTAGTGCCTGCGCAAGACGACGCTCAAACAAATCAACTCACCCCGTGTAAATATTATATTGTGTTGTAGTTTTTCTTTCAAGATTGTGTTATAGATTCAAGTTAAAAAAAATTAAGTCCACGCTTAGTGCGCTAAGAAAATATATTTTAAACCAAATCCGTCATTGTTACACGATTACTTTTATTTTAAAAGTCGGACTAAGACAAATTAAACAAATATGTAAAAATATTTTATGAAAATATACAATATTAAAATTTATTATATAGCAATATTGAATTGAAACTTCTAATAAAAACCTATAATAAAAAAAAATCGATATTGGAAGTCGAATAAGCAAGTATATTATTTGCACTGAGAGTGAAACAAAGTTTCAATAGTATTTTACAAGATTTTATTATCTGGAACGGGTAATTTTCCCCGTACAAATACGCGGCTCGGTTCATTCGAGAGCCCCAGTGAGCGCTAAATTTGAATTCATGTTACGAACGGGCTACATAAACCAATTACGGGGCAGAGCCAATGGCGGCGGCGCGCGGCGGCACAAGGAGAATCGATAGCTCGCCGTGTGCCCGCTAGAGCGCGCCCGTGCGCCGTGCGCGCCCACACTACTCCTCCACGTCGCGCAGCCACGCATGCAACCTTGTACGGACGTACACTTTGTATCAACGTTGAAATTGCACGCTGTACATTGAAGAAATACTTTCTGATATAACTATTCAATATACACACACACATATTTTATTTTATTGTCTAAATAATATTACTTAATTTATTAGTAGTGCAGAAATAAAAATTGAAAAAAAATATATATATATAAGAATGAATGAGATTTATTTAAAAAAATATATCAAAAGTATAAAGCAATATTTTGCTTATAGGCTATACAAATTTAAAACAGTAGCACCTAATATCAAATAACAATAATTTATATACGTCTTTACAAGGCCATACCGGGCATGCGCTCGTAGTCAGCTGCTGCTTAGCTTGCTGTTTCGTATCGCGCTTCTTGCCCGCTTTGAATGTTTTCTGTTTTATTTAGTTGTTTCTGTGATGTAAACCAATTTTTTAAGTAAAATTTATATATTTCGTTTATGTGAAAGATATTGTGCCGTATAATAGTGGTGCTAGCACGCATACAACAGATAAAACAAGGTAAACGCCTTAATATTTTTGTTTGTCGTGAACATAACCTATTTGTTACCAAAATCTCCAATGTTTCTTTACAATTCTGTAGTGAAATATTAATATATTAAACGTTGTATTGTCATATCTTTTATATTTGTACCTAACTTATTGTATTGGACAATGTTTTAGTTTGATTTGCAAAATTGGATATACGGAAGTATAGTTGCATTGTGACAGATAAGACAATATATTTTGGTAATTTTTGATTCTCCGATTCAAACATAAATAGGATTTAATTTGAATCAATTTAAATTCTCATTGGCACTGTCGCTGTGCCACAATATCATAATGTGGTGCAAATGTTGACATGAAGTGAATCACCATGACAATGCCAGCTTGATAGAACAGTGACTTTGTGTGTTAGTCCCATAGGGGGCGCTAGTGAGCACTGAACTGCAAAGCTAAAGCGCTTGAAATATGCAAACTTGCTAGTTTTTTTATATTTTTTATCAAATCTAAAAAAAATATTCTAAAAATATTTATTTAATGGTTTGACATTTAAATTTATACGATCCATTTATTATTACCTGCCGTTACATTACATATCTTTTATTTATAGTTTATTATATTAAATTATTATTATTATTATTAAATGCTTTCATAAACTTATATCAACTTAATTGCTCAAATTTTGTTTAAAACGTAGATTAAATTTTCATATATATATAATTACGCCGAGAATTTTTCTGAAAATTGTATAATTTATAATATTATATTATAGGTTTCATAAAGTTTGACGAACATATTAATTATTGGCGCCAAATTATTTTATTCAGTCATCGTTCACGTTAATTCCTTTCTGATTATGTCACGTCAATTGACAGGCGGAACCCGTAGAGCATTATTTCGATATTCAATATTATAAACAATAACTTAAGAGTTCAGTAATACGTAATTACTTTATTTTTAACTTAATTAAAAGATATGTAGTACAAAATTTGACAAATTATTAAATACAAATAAGGAAATTCCATATTAAAACTTTTTTCAATACGACCACCCTTGGTTCGTTACAAAACAATTTTTACAATACGTAGATCGATATACGTAGACAATTTTACATACATCGCTTATTGCGAGCGACAATTACGTCAATACATTTAAGAAAAACGCGTTAATAGTTTTTATTCATTGTGACTGCGTTCTCTACAATTTAATAAAAAGATCACCAAATGATCGATATGTATATAGAAAATTATTAAGAATTTGTTCTACTAGATGGTAGAGATTTATTTTCACAATACTTTTGCTTTTCTAACTCTAACTTTAACCAAAAGTAGTAAGTACTGTTAAAAATTCAAAAAATTATAAATACATGTTATTCAAAGAATAACTTATAGTCTTTCACAGAAATTAAATAAAAAAACTAAGTATATCACGGATAGGACTTGTCTAAATTATATTATCATAATTAATTAAAACCTAAAAATAAAACCATAGAGCAAGACTAGTTTTTTTATAACCTTCACGCTTTTGTCGGTATATAAAAGGGTAAAAGAAGCGAACCTAGTGTTAAGGTTCCCCAGTTTTCGCCGAGTTTTCGAGGCACTGCGTGTTGAGTGGCGGAACTCTATACCGCTCTTTTACCTTGGTATCGCAGGGAAGAAATGAAAATATTCATAAATAATAATTTATTCCCCCAAATGGGAATCAAACCTCGTGGGCTTACATACAGCTTGTGTTCTGCGCCACGACAGCCTAAGACATAAGAAATGTATCTTGCAAAAGTTTAGCGAAGGCTTTTTAGCGTAGATCGATGTCTTGCTAGGTTACTTAAATACTTATAGGATAAAGCTCACTTGCCAGCCGCCTAGACGTACAATATAGGCTGAAAAGTTTATATAGATGACTTAAGTCACTTGATCTCTACGATATAATACGAGTGAACTAAATTGTTTTGGTATGTGACCAACGAACATTTTTTATAGAAATGAGTTAAAATACATCTTCTTAGACGTCCAAAAATATGCTATTACCTTTCATATGTTAAAATGGTTTTAAAAGCGATCACTATGGGAACAATCGCCGCTCATGGTTATTCGAAACGCTAAGTGCACACGAGTGGCTACACAACGTTAGCAAATGTCGACTTTTGTCCGAAATGGCCGTCTCGTCAACCATATTCCGTTTAATGTCGCAATATTGTGAGCGTCGGCGGGCGGCCGCGACCGGTCGCATGCATTTACATACATTAATGTGGACGCCGCACATGCATGCACTCCGCACTCCGCTCCGGCTGTGTGTGCTGTGTGTGCTGTGCGGGCTGTGTGGGCTGTGGGCTGTGTGTGCGCTGCGAATTAACTGTAATTGAGCTATTCGGACAGCGGCGTGCGACGCTCTGTTGCCTTCGTAGTTTGGCCGTTTCAGCTTCAATCCTTAGTCTAGCACTTTTCAATGTGCACCAAGATTTCCGTTTTAAATGCTAAATGATTACATTGCTGGAACTTGCGAGCAAATTTGGCTTGTGAGATAGTTACTTGCACTGCAACTGTCGACAGAAATTATTTTTTAATATGAAGGATTTATTTTTGTACATAAATCGAAAACTTTCGTTCAACTATATGACTATTTTATTGCTTTATATTTTATTTGTATGTATAGAGATACCATATTAGGTCTTGATAACTGACAAAGGACAACGTTATAGGATATTCATCTTCACCCCTTTTGGGATAACAAACAGGGCGTCGGAATTTTGTTATTAGCGTTACTGAGAGAATGGTTACCTACCTACCTACCTACTGTTCCCGTCGCACACCTGACTGATTGATAGCACTTCTTTGCACTACGGGTCGAGCTTGTAATCGAGCCATTAATAAACCTTACTACCCTCAACTTTATCGTAAAGATTCATTACACTTAATGGTGTAGCAATTGCTTTAAGTTAGAAATAAATATTGGTATATATAGCAAAATGTTAAATAAAATAATGTTTTTATCTCTTTATATCGGTTTGATTGTCTCTTTATTGGCCTTGCGGTTGGAAGGTCGATATAACTTCAGAAAGTAAATCCGGTTCGACATTTGTCAGTGTAATAATTATTAAAGAAACTGACAGCTTCTAATTTATAATGTATAACTATTCATTATGCTGAATCCGAAGGCAGTTATAATGTCTATTGAGAATGAAAATTGAAAACAAACACGTATTACCATATTGCTTTAGTAACTTAGCTCTGATAGAGCTAACAACCATTGACTTCATTAGTGGACAGTTTAGAAAATAAGCTTAGAACTTATTTTATTTGGTTTCCAAATTATCTGACAGTAGGTCGAGCTAATGTCACCCGACGGTTGACAAAGCGACTGTTGGCACGGAGAGGCTTTGCGAGCTTCTACGTAAACAGAGAGGACAAAAAGGTCAGCAAAAAGTGATAAAAGTTTTACTTTCCTCGTCGTTTATATTCTAATCGGCCGAATAATTACATTGTTTAATGTTATGTGTAAAACATTTTTTAAATAACTTTGTTTCTTTTTCTTGCATTTTTGTATAAAAACAATTACACCAAAAAAAAATTACATTACGTGACGGTTTTTTATGATATTAGTTACTACTACTCAAACAACGCAAATTGAGGCTGTATGCTGATGATAAACAATATGATAAAAACATAAATTCACATTTATGTTTAAAAAAAATCTTTACTTTCTGCTTTTAACAATAATATTATTCTATTTCATCGAAAGATGAAAACGTTGATTTTTACCACGCGCCGCGATTAAAAGTTGACATTGAACATAGCGCCAGGTACGAGCCTCGCCTGCTATTTTTGACCCCGTGAAATATCGGTGTGGAGATCGGCCTTGCACAAGTTAATTCAATTCTAATCGTGTAAAATTGCTACAACGTTGCATTTGTGCATAAAATAAAAGAAAAGCCATTATTATTTCTCATTACATACAATTTTCCTGATTAAGTATAGTATAGACTTAGAAGTATAGATTCTTCATAATTTCATACTCACAAAAGCTTTAATATTATAAATAATTCCCAAATGGGATATATTGGATTTATTACAGAGATTATATTTTTAACATTTTTAAGTGTTAATCCACACCTAGGAAAGAAAAATAGTTATTTAGAAACCAGGTCTGGTCGGTTTCCAGGAGGCGCGAGTCCCGCTACGTTCAAATTTTTATACGTTTTGTAAATAAGTATTTTATATGAGATTATATTATGCAGATATATGAGATGATATAAGATGTACATGTATGTTCACTTTCATTCATTTCGACACAATAAATACAATACAAAACGTGTAATAGCCCTGTGATGATTTCATTCGAGTCCCTAGGACTACTCTCTGGCATCTAAATTATTTGCCCGAAGACATGGTCGCGGTCGAGTACCATTCGAATTGGGTCAACGACAGCACAAAAGGTGTGGCGCCAGATAAGCGACGTATCCCGTCAACCAGCTGCTGTCCGACTCTAATGAAACAAAGACCCTATGAAATACACCATTTCATTTTTATACAATTATTACAACCAACAACCTTTTATTTAGTATTTCTAGGTTGATTGAAACTATTATAAAAGTTTGTTTGTTTAACTTAATATAATGTGTATTATCAACAATTTAATATGACGTTTGGTTGTATTATTGCCATTTTGCCTTTTCGATTAGGGTCGCATTTAAGCTACAAATTTATCAGAGCGTAGGACTCGCGACACGACTTTCGTTTTATACGGATAAAACATGGTGATGTTGTTATATAACGTAAAAAAGTGTAAGCGGTTCCATTTCCGTGAAATGATTGTATTGTGCATTGTATTTAAATAATTTAATACTATAAATAAATAGCAATCAAGTGTGAGTTGGTCACGCCTACTCAGGGCTCCGTACCTATTTCGCTATTGTAGGTCAAAGGGAAGTATAACTTATAAAAGTTAACAAACTTAAGTTTAAGATTTTGTAATTTTTTTTTTTTTATTTATGCTGCAAGTTCTATTGTAAGTCTGCCGACATACCTTACAGGTTTTGATTATGCAGCGCAAGCTGACGAATTTAAGTTTGCTGGCGTATTTCATTTTGTATAAAGTTAACTACAGATACTGTATATAAGCACAAAGTGCATTAAAACGACACATAAATACGTATTTTTGACTTAGGAATTGGTGATTGTCGGAGCTCCGGGAGACTATGAACCAAAATATTTGATATTAATTTCAGCCTGATACACATGTATCAACCGATCTCGAAATAATCATTTATTTTGTGACAAACGGACAGACGCACATGAAAGTAATCCCATAAGTATTGCGTTTCTGCTTTTTAACGCACAGATACATAATTTATATAACAGAAATATTTTTTGTATTATCATTTAACAAACGTACGCTAGTGTAGTATTTTATAGTGCCTATACCGTGATTATTTCGTTTAGAGTTGCGGAAGGACATGTCACTCAAGGGTCTCTGCCGTCAGTCTGCTTTCAGTAAAATGCAACGAGCTTCCGACCTTCCCTCTGATACAGACATTGCACATACATATCTAGCTTTATAGTCAGAACTGTAGGTTAGAATTTTTTTCACATGAAAATAGTAGGCTGGTAGTGAAAATTCATTTGCTACAAAAAAATACTTACTTATGCAAAGCAAATTTTTAAACTTCTTTTGTATAATGTTAATAATAATACCATCATATATCGTTATTTATGTTCAAAATTAAATTATATAAATTCACTATTGAGCGTTGATTTTTGCTTCAAATAATATTGAAATTTTTATTATAATAATGGAGGCGTTGAGTTCCGCCACTTATGACGCAATGCCTCCAGAACTCGGCGGAAATTGGAGAACGGAGTGTCTTAACACTAGGTTCCCTCTGCCTGGAATAAAATCTCCAACCACATATGTAGGAAAATAGCGGACGATTTATTATTCACTCATCGATTTAAATGTGGTTGTATGCACAGTACACCTTGTAATTGTACTCATTTAATGAATTTATGAAGGAACTTTTCCACCATAGGAACAACTATGCTGTATAGGTACACACACAGATAAACACTTTTCTCTTCTTTTGCATTGAAAAGTCGAAATTGTACTTGACGCGACCCCGACTTGAGAAGTCTTAGCTACCATACATAAATACGAGTATAGGTATTACATTAGTTTAGGAACTCAATTATTAAAATTAATATTTAAAGGTTTGTTAATTTTTGCCCCAGTTTTTTTAGTTCCTTTTAAAAATTTATTTGTAGTTCGAAAAACTAAAACAATGACAAGTTCACGAACGATATTATACGTAGCTATGAAATGTTTACCTGGCTTACAGAGAAATACCGACTAATTAAAATTAATAATGTTTAGTGTTATTGCTCACTAAGAAAAGAAAAATAACATTAACATTTTTGAATATCCCGTTACGTTGAAATATTTATGTTTCAAAAAAAAAATATGTCAAATAAAACTTACTTTACTTTTACTTTTAAAACATTATAAAATCATAATGTACATTTATGGCATGTCAAAGTGATCCATTGTTTTCTTATCCATGTGGGATACTTTTAAACATGTGCTATTTGTACAAGGATTTATTAATAGAAGTATCTTAATCATTTGTGTATTTATTAGTTTTTCATTCTATGATTATTCACTCAATAGTTTCATATATTAATAATAATAATAATAATAACTTTATTTCACCATTTACAGTTTTTTTTTTTAAAATAAAAGTATCTTAATATAAGTTAGCTACACAGTTAGCAATTTCAGTGGATGCCACTGTTGCCGTACTAGGAGACCTGTGTTACGGCATACAGTACCAGCCCCTCAGAATAGGTTACATTTATAAACAAGTACTAGCTAGGTAAACAATAAAATATTAAACGTTAAAGTAAACTGCATGCAACAGAAAGTTATTTTGGTTTATATATTTATAGTTGGTAATAACAATTCAAAGTTGTTAGTAGTAAATACAGTGATAAATGGTATAAGTAAGTGAAACTAAATATACATTTGTGGAATTGTGTGTGTGTGTGTGTATGTGTGTGTGTGTGTGTGTGTGTGTGTGTGTTTGTGTGTGAGTATACGTGTGAGCGCGCGCATGTGAGGATATATGTAAATTGTAAATACTTAGTTACTATAAGCACAAAAATCTTTCAGTTTCATCATATGATAAGGTTACTAAATACTCAAAAATTTTGGTCATTATTATACATAACTAACTACCTAGAGCAGTTTATCACTTGCGAAGCAGGTCGACTAGCACACGGCGAAGCTCGGTGACTTGCGCCGGGACTTAATGCGTCTCATCACGCGACTTCGACACGGCATTTGACAAATTTGTAACTGCAAAATTTAGATTGCTGATCGAAGGTATTTACACCTAAATACCGACTAATACAAATGGCATTACCGTTAATTATACGTTAACATTTACTGGAGCACACAATCGTACTATCCATGGAGCCCAGTCTTAAAGAACGTCATCGTCGTGTTGCCATATTATTATTGACAAAATATCTAGGTTGTCATGTTTTAAAAACATTCACCGACGTGGTATATTTGAGTGAATTGTTTTATGTTTGCCATTTTGACTTTTATTTTATTTTTCGTTTATTTTCCCTCGCGCGGTCATAAAACGTACCTGGGCTCGCTGGCGGGGATAACGGAGTGGGCTTACGAAAAATTTATTATTGAGACCTTTTTCGCCCGGGCTCCATCGACAGACATTGCGAAGGCGAAAGTTATGAATGACACGTGTTTTGAAATATCACCTGCAGTTCACTGCTTCCCGAGGAGGAAATTTCATAGAATGGGAAGTTTATTTGTCCTGGAATATGTGGGAGTTTTATGGGAACGAGACTTTTACAATGCTACGGATCGAGCAATTTCGTTGTGTTCGTATTCTGTATTGCGTAGTAATAAGATGGCGAATAAAATGTGAGGTGCGACAAATTGGATGACAAACCGTATTATTGGATCTTAAGGGTCTCAGGAAGATGGTGATCTCTGTGCAGGGCGTTGTTATAATTTTATTACATCTTATTTAAAATACGGGTTTTACTATTTTTATATGACTTTCTTTTGACTTAAATAATATTCTATCGGTAGTAGTTCTGTTATAATTTAACTAATTAACATTATCAACGAGGTAATAGACATCATACTTTTACTCTAATGCATAAAAGTTACATATATAATTTCTTGTGCTAATAACTTAATGAAATTTAAACAACCTCGTTTTATTTTATCATCTATTGATAAAAAAATATTAAGACAAAAAAAGAATCTATTGTTTATGTTAAATATTTGAATAACAATTTGCCCTAAATGTCATTTCGCCTGAGGGTCAACATAAACAACTTAGTCATCACCCGAGCCGCGATATGTTTTCCGGCGAAATTAACGCCAACTTGCTTCGTCCCCGACCTCTGTTTTATTCAAGCGCCCGGCAATCCGACACAATGAAAAAATGTTATGTGGGGTGTAGTAAGTTTTTTTGCCAATTATGGAAATTCGTGGACAGCGCGCCACCTGCTATGTATTATTTTTTCGTGTCAAGTTTGTTATCCTCCAGCGGCTACCAATATTGTTCACCTTTGTGTCTGAATTATCAGCGTCATTCTAAATGTTGGATACTACAATAGGAAGTAGTCTTCGTGTAACTTAGATCATTTCCATAATTCTACTTACTAAGAAACAAATATGTTAAAAAAATATTATTATTATTTTATAAATTTTGAATTGTATATCATGCACAAACTTTAGCAGTGAATTCTATAAATATACCATATTAATTGTGGAACGGACAGACAATCAGTGTATTCACGGCGCCATAGCCCTGAGTCACTGTCGACTAGCGCGCTTTTCGCGGAATTCGCTACCCCTCCGCGTCGAGTAGAGGGGTTGCGTTCGCTAATGACTGTCGGACAGCGCCGACGTGCTGCCGCTAGCGCGCCGCCTGAATGCAATCACCGCATCGTTCGAAATTACACCCTCGAAACGATTACATATAAACTCTTAATACTTCAGTCCGTAGTCCCATTTTGCAATTCGGTGCGTGTTTATATGCAGCCTTTCAATCGGCAATGTTATTTTGATAAATATGCATGAACTAGCGAAACCGGCTGCGCTGGTAACATAAAACGCCATCGTGAAAATTTAATATCATTTCCTGGTGGTATCCATAATGAGTCATATCCGTCGTAGGGGTCATTTTTTTGCGATATCGTAACTTAAAATCTTCAATAAACACAACGGCATACTGCATTTAATTACATGTTACTAACGCGAAAATAATTGTCGTTGCCATTGTGTGTATTCCAAATTCGCAACCTTTCATTTTGTCAATATAGTTTTGAAAATGAGGTATGCCACTACCGAGCCTTTTTAAGAAAAGTGAATAAGCATCTATTACACAATGTATACCTCTTTGTCGTACGTGGTTAAGTGCATATTTAAGTAGAAGAAAATAAATACTTAATTGTTAGAACTAAATAGTACCTTACACCATGGCAGAAACTATTTTATTTAACTTATGTTGTGTAGTGTAGTGTGTATAGTCAATAACATCTATAGTACTTCGCCTCAGTTCAATCGTCTATTGTACTCTGTCTTTAAACGAATTTCGGACTGGATTTTAATGTTACTTCTTTCTGTAACCTTCCCCTACAAAGACATTCGATGAATTGGAGTATACAGACATTTTAAATACATTCACTTGCCAACTGCCTTGGCCGTCGCAAGGTAATTCAGTGATATTATAACGCTCTATCCACCAATGACGCCTTCGAAAGTACCTAGTACTTATTCAAGCAAATCCGGTTTAAGGCAAGTGCTAAATGTAATTATTATATACTTACAAAAATATTAACAGTATTCTTTGTTACACAACGGTTTCTGGTTCACTTCTGATATGTGCGTATATGATAAAAAAGGGCAAAATATTACAATTGCATTCTCATCAATTTAAAATTAGTTAGTTACAATAATTTAGAGAATGCTTACAGATCTATTTTTCTAATATATCATAGTACATAGATATAACTGCATATTCCCTTTATATGCAATAGTTTTATAATACATCCGACTGCTTAAGAGTATAATGTTGTGTAATAACTAGAAACTGTCTCGGCCGCGAGAAAAACTGTACCATTTATATAATGTACTAACTAACGGTATTGCAAAATCTTGAAAGGTAATCGATATGCTGTCGAGAATATAACGTTGTACAGTCACAATAGGTGTTGAACATGACCTACTATTTCGTGTCTTAAGTCAAAAATAATTTAATTGTATTACCACGTCCAACTCTAAGGTTCGTATTGTTTGTAACGAATAGTTTTATGCACAAAATGTAGGCAGACGACCTGGCTAATGGACCGGTCTTGGGCCTACGTTGCTGCTTAGCGACCGACTTCGGTATGAGGGCTCTTTTGCAAACTGGTTTGTGAAAGCATGCCATTCTATTGCCCCGCTTCGTTCACCCCCTGCTTCTATGCACTCGGTATCTGGTTAAATTGATACTATAAAAATATTTAGCAAATGTTCAAGATTAATCTCTATGACACATGACGTGTGACTGAAAATAATTTAAAATTATGTTTCTGTCGTCCAAAATTAAAACAAAATATGAAAATAATCTATATTGTATTATTGCTTGGAATCTAAAATCATTATATTGTTACATTTTTACCTTAAATTTTATAAATTAAAATTTATTTTTACTTAAACTACCCTATTTTTTTTTTATATCTATAACAATTATTTTTTTAACTTGCTTAATCGTACGGCTTATGCGCAAGTTGCCTGCCTTCCGTCGAGAGAAAGTGCACCACCAATGCTCTACTTTCCAAAAGGAGAACGTTATGCTGCCACATGAGATTTAACTGTATTTTTTACTTATTAACTATTTCATAAATTATTTTTAAGTCACGCTAATTTAGTACAATTTGAATATTTCATGCAATTTTTGTAATTTTTATTACCGTAAGTAATAGCATTAAATTATTAACAAAATCCGAATTGTTGTTATTATTGCAATTAAGAACGATTGCTAGGAACATCACTAGAAACCAATATTGTCTCATCACAATGAGAACAAGAGGAACTTACTTGATTAAAGTCATACGCACAGATATAAACTATGTATTTGGCTGTGTGCGTGAGGCGTCTAAAGTCTGCCGCGTGGGCGAGACGAGTACTGGCTTTACTAATCTTAACTCTTATGGTTCCTCTGCAATTTTCCTGTATAACAATACCTCAAGTGTCGTGTTATCTAATCACATTTACATACAGATTTTGTAGCTAAAACTGGAAAAATATCGGTATACAGAGTTTTTGTATTATTACCATTTATAGCTACAATTTATCCATCTAAATGGAAATCTTACAGGTCACTGCTCAGATACTTATTAGAAAAGAAAATTGATCTGGCTTCAAGGTGTTTTAACACTAATCTTCCTTGATGCCTTATAGCGGCAATCTCCAGCAATCGAGCTATTTGCATGCGAGTCATGGGCGAGCACCGCCTACCCACGGTTACACGGGTCGTAAATTTTGTCCTTTTACTTCCCAGTTCCAAGGAGGGCTTTTTTCCAGAGGAACAGATGTCCATTTTTCCGTAAAGGGCTAATTTATTGCATGTTTTAGCAGTGGTCGTAAAGAGAGTTGAAATTAAGGGACATCCTAAATGCAAAAATACACATTTTTTGTAACCAAAATTCACTTGTTTATCTTTTACAACTAACATAGAAAGGAAAATGAACATACTTTCTTTACATTTTCTTATAATATTTTTTTTAGTAAATCTAAAAAAATATCAATATCACAGATATTGATTAGCTTTTTCGGAATGAGATTTTTGATTGATTTTGTTAGATAAGTACTGAATAAAATAAAAATAAACATAATATAATTTGTTCTATGAAAAGTAGCAAGCACTGTAAATTAGCAAGTACTTTCCACATTGTAACGGTTATTATATTCTACAAAACTATCTTACATCTTGCGGCTATTTTATTGTGATTGAAACAATAATGAAAGGAGTAACGAACTCGAAAGATGATATGATCAAAAACTCCACTCACACACCAATACGAATATTACTTTCTAAAGTACGCGCAAGCAGTCTACGTTCTTTCTTCGCAATCTACTTAGATAAATTACACATTAAACTTATTTTGTTAGATCAAATTATATAACAAAATAATAAACACATTCATATTGTTACATCCATATGTATTTGTATGTATTTCGTATTTTTGTTACTCTTGGTTCAAATATGTAGGTACATTTGATTTCTATATTACACTGAGCGGTCTGACTCATACTTCTATCTATTATAAATCTCATGGCCAATTGAAGCGTATAACAATATTGGTGGTCAGAATGTGTTCTAATTGAAATTCAATTACTAAATTAATATGCCTTTGGCCATTGTTATTATTATTATAATTGTATACATTCCGAAAAATAATAAATAATATAAATATTTGTGACCAACACTTTTCACTCAGAATGACTAAGACAGAATACAAGCCATAAATAATTTTTTTAAAGATTTACTATGTGTACTGGCGCCTTCTTTAAAAACTTATAGGTTAATGAGCTGCGAACAGCCGCATAGTCGGACTGACGCCCAAATTGGTGATGTGATGCTTTCACAAACAGATTAGTTGGCGTGCAATTAGAGTGCGGTGCTTGCGGCGCTCTCTAAGTGCCGCCCGGCGGATTACGCCTTCGTGTTTGCTCACCGTCGAAGTGGACATTTAACAATCGCTTCGCTAATGCGTATTGTTCGCCTATTGATCTATATATCGTTGATCTATAAACTTTTTAGTACTATATCTTTAAATCGATAATTCTGAATGAGGACTTTGAAGGAATAAGCGGCGTCGCCTGTTAAAACTACACAACTATTTAGTAATATATATTTTGTAATGATAGATATATTAGTATTATCTAATATATCTATCACTACAAATCAATGTTTCAGCCAATTTCTTAAAACCTAATATTCCACCAATTCACAAAATGCTTTATATCGATCTCTATTTTTATTTATAAACCTATTGAAATAGAACAAGCACTAAATGTGAAGGGAAGTTTGCCAAAAAAAATTGTGAAAACTATTTTTAAATCGGTTTAGCCATTTCTAAGCTTAGCGTTCATAAACGCAAAGAAAGACAACAAAAAAAAATGTTTTGGGTGCCATTACATAGTTTAATGCTGCTAAAATTTTTTCAAACATCTTCCATGTAGAGACACTGATCACTTATGATTTTATTATAAGTCTAGATTACGTGCAGCAGCATCAATAATGTCTGATTTATGAGTATTCGTGAAGGAGGGAAATCAGCCTTTAAAATTTTGTAAAACATAGAACAAGGACACTTACATTTACTAAACTCGCAATTATGTTTTTATCAACTTGACTGATTTAAATTATCACATAATTTAGCAAATTGTGCTTCCACATATTAATATTTAACAGATATAACGTACACGGCGGAAAGTGAGAGACTGAGATTCTTAATGGGAGCGGAGTGTCTTAGCACTGGGTTTATTCTCCTTATCCTGCTATGTGTGCATACGTCAACAGCGTAAAGCAAAATAAAGCGTACACTACATACGCAAGCTAGCACTGATGAGAAATGGACCCGTGTGTCAGGAAATAAGAATAACTTCTAAATTTTCTACTGACACTAGGTCAGTACGAAATTGGGAGGTGTTTTTTTTTGCGATATGTGTATTAGGTGCTAATTAAACTAAATCAAATTTATTGGCCTTACTTAATCAAATTAAAATCATTCATAATGTTTCTTTCAAGCCAACCTAGACCAAAATGATATTCACTTCAAAACTGTGTCTGTAAATATTTACTTTACACAAAAAACCACAAAAGCAATCACAGTAATTATATGTAGAGTTTAAAAATATGTATAATTACACTAATCATTGATGTTTCCTTTTTTTTTTTCAAAATATGACAGAATTCTTTGTACAAACAACTTTATAAATTCACAAATCTTATGTATCTATGCGTGAATATATAAATCGTGGAACAATGTATGAATGTAATGAGATTACCGTTGTGGTAACTAAGGTACAAGTAAGGATATATGTAATCAGGACTAATTATATGCTGCCATATATGACATGTAGGCTGTCGAGAATATAATTGCGAGTCAGTCACCTTTTCCAGCGGTGGGGGCGAACACGTGGGCTATAGCCAATGAACTTGAGTGCGACGACTGCCGCGACGCATGCTAATCCCATGTTTACCGATCGCCGGATATAATTGTTTTTCATTGTCAAATGCGTTAAAACTATTAAGTGAGTATATCTCACTAGCGTTCTAGCGTTTTTGGAGCATTAAAATTAATAATATTTCTATATCATGGCTATAAAAAGTTGTGTGAAGTTTGTGTTGTAAAGAGTATTATCAAATTAATAATTTTATAAATGATAACTCGCCTATATCAAAGGTATCATTGTCTCTAATAAATAAATGTGATTCTCTTAATAATTTAAAACTAGTCTCGCTGAGTATCTTGTGCCCGATCTTTTCAGGTCGGAGACAATAACTTCAGAGAACCGGTGCATTGGTAAATTATTTAACATTAAAAAAAAATATATAGTTGTATAGTGTTGTTCCTATACATATAAGAGAAAAGATAATGGTAACGTTTTTTAGGCATTCAAGTTAAGTAAAAACAAACTATTTATATAGAAATATACAATTATTCACGCTTTGTTAAACTTCAGTTGCCATTATTATTATTATAGAGTCCGGTATAAAATTTGTTACAGTATTATACCTAAAATGTAGGGCAAACACCAAATAAACTTCATATTTATTTCACTTAGCGTCTCATCGATTATGTACAAACAGCACGCACGTCTGGCAAAATTAACATATAGGTACACGCGATTCTTTATGTTATTCCAACAATGCAATAAAAAAAGTAAAGCTTTAATGACAATGAATATAATGAAATTACGAGATATATTAACTTATGATATAAAAACTAAATAACGTGATACGTCTTCTCTACTTTTAATCAAAAAAAGTTTATATTTTTTCTGTAGCAATTGTCAACTAACCTGCTTTACGGTGCATCTTGCACACAGTGGGGTAGATAGAGGGAACCTAGTGTTAAGACACGTCCCGTTCCCCACTTCTAACGCGCCGAATTGTAGGCGTTTTTATTATTTCAATTGAATAATTAACAGTATACTGTTTGCAGCAGCTGTACCTTTATATGGCTAATTAAGTAAATCGTACTACACAAAGATTAGGTCCCATATAACCAATTTGTATATTTATTATTAACTAAAAATCCGCGCCCATGGGCTAACTTATGTCATTTGGCCGGGGCTCAAGGACGACGACGCGCGGCTCGTTGGTGCCACGCTGGCCTTATTTGATGGTTGGTGGGCGCCAGTTTTACGACTTTGCCTTTTTCCTACGCCCTGTTTCCATAAAAGGTTATTTTTTAATATTGTTTCAACTCCACAATATGTAAATTTAATTGAACTCTATGTAATATTGACAACAAATGTCATCATAAGAATTTCATAAGAATTTTCAATAAAAAAAATATTATAATCATCTCTTAGGCATTCCTGTGTGACATGAAATTAGGCGTAAGTAAGAACTTCTTTCTTTTCTATAATACATGTAAAATATTTATTAATCTTTTTAAAAGTCAAATAAAAACGGAATAATCTCCAAAGACACGCGAAATTACGGACTTTAAAATGTAGTGAATTCTCAGGGGCCTAAAGCGACACACCTTGCCTTTCAGAGTAGCTCCTGAATATAACGCCCGTGTCTCCTTCGGGAAGTTTGGAAGATTCGGGCGCGCACGTGCTTTTGTCATACTTTTGTCAAGTTTTACG